>CM053417.1:84081128-84203692 GCA_028644305.1 Xerus rutilus | reverse complement strand
TGTCTTCTATTCTGTACCATTGGTCTACATGTCTATTTTGGTGCCAGTACCATGCCGTTTTTGTTACTATTGCTTTGTAGTAAAGTTTAAGGTCTGGTATTGTGATGCCTCCTGCTTCACTCTTCTTGCTCAGGATAGCTTTGGCTTATCCAGGTTTTTTGAGGACTGTCGTACACAGGGTCTAAATTGACATTGACATCTGGAGAACTGAAGTGTCATTGCAGCCCTTCTGTTATAGTGGATGTGTATAACACCAAGTAACGAATGGAGGCCTGACCCATGTCCTGCTTACAGTGAGACTTTATATAGCTTCTGGGACATTGGGTCAGCAGTCCCAATCAGTGGTTACTTTGCCTGTCTTTTAATGAATAATTGAGATTGACATAATTGGCAGTTGGCACAACTTCTACATTGGTTCTTTGGTCTCTGGTGTAAGAGGTTTTATAGTAGGGAGAGACTAAGTAGAAGCCTCTGGAACAACCTATATTGGTTTTCTAGGACTGTTGTAACAAACTACCAGAAACTGGATGGTATTAAATAACCAGATTTTATTGACTCACAGTTCTAGAGGTTAAAAGTCTGAGATTAAGGCATCAGCAAGGTTGGTGTCTTCTGAAGGGTATGAGGAAGAAACTGTTCTATACCCTCCCTAGATTCTGGTGGTTTGCTGGCAATCTTTGTCATTTCTTGGCTTGTAGAAGAATGACCCTGATCTCTGCCTTATATTCACATGGCATTCTCCCTGTGTGTATACCTTGTCCAGATGTCCTCTTTTTTATATATTTATTTGATTTATTTATTTTTATGTGGTACTGAGGATTGAACCCATTGCCTTATGCATGTGAGGCAAGCGCTCTGCCACTGAGCCCCAGCCCAGCCCCCCAGATGTCCTCTTATTGTACAGACAACAGCATATTGCATTGGGGATCACCTAGTCCAGTGTTCCCTCATCTTAACTAATTATATCCAGAACCACGCTATTTCCACATAAAGTTACATTCTGAGGTACTGGGAATCAGGACTTCAATATATGAATTTTGTAAGGATGTAATTCAACTCATGATGCTACCCTTCACTCAACAAAGATAGTAAATCAAAAGTAGTATTGGATCCTGGGGCTATGGCTGAGACTATTGCCACCTTAAAAGATCTAAAAGATGCAGGGATGGTGATTCAAATTGCATCTCCATCCATTTTATCAGTCTGGCTCCTTGAGAAACTGGCTGGATCTTCAAGTTTGACAGTGGATTGCCACAGCTCAAGCAAATAACAGTAGCCACAGTGGTAGCCAGATATGGTGTTATTGCTAGAGAAGATTAACATGGCCTCAGGTACATGATGTATGGGCTTTGGTTTGTGAAATGCATTATTTTCTATCTCTATCAGAAAATAAGATCAAAAACAGTTTATGGTCTCATGGAATGGATGATATTCATTTACAGTTTTGCCCCAAAGCTATTTTAGCTCTCCTGCTTTCTGTCATAATTAGCACAAGGCAGTCTATACACCCCACAGAACATAACCTCAATTCACTATGTTGTATGTAAGAGGGACCAGCTCAATGGAAGACTTGGTGAGATATATGGACTCCAGACCATGGGTGACGAACACTGGAAATTCAGGAACCTGCCACATGCCTAAAAATGTTAGGATTTCAGTATTAGCAGAGTTAAATGCCAGAACATTCCCTGCGAAACAAAAGACAAATGATTGCATCTTGTGTCTCCCACCACAAAGGAAAGACAATGCCTGGCATGCCTCCTTAGAATCTGTGGGCAGCATATTTGACACTTGACAAAATTGCTTTATCCCATACACCAAATGACATAGAAGGCTGCTAGCTTTGAATAGAATCCAGAACAGGAAAGTCCTATAGCAGATTCAAGATGTGGTTCAAGCAGTTTTGTTGCTTTGGCCATATAAACCAAGGGTGATGGAAGTGTCAATGCTGGGAAAAGAAGATTCAGAATTTGTAGCAAGTTCCAGTGGGAGATTCCAACTCAGAATCTTGGGGTTCTGGAGCAGGACCATGATATCTGCTGTGGAAAATGGTTCATTGAAAAACAGGCCCTAAGCTGGGCAGTGTGGTGCACACCTGTAATCCCAGCACTTTGGGAGGCTGAGACAGGAGAATCTCGAGTTCAAAGCCAGCCTCAGCAATGGGGAGGCACTAAGCAACTCAGTGAGACCCTGTCTCTACATAAAATACAAAATAGGGCTGGGGATGTGGCTCAGTGGTCAAGTGCCCCCAAGTTCAATCTCCAGTACAATAAAACAAAAAACAAAAAATAAACAAACAAACAAAAAAACAGGCCCTAGCAAATCCTGCCAAGTGCAGTGGCACATACCTGTAATTCTAGCTACTCAGGAGGCTGAGGTAGGAAGATTGCAAGTTCAAAGCCAACCTGGGTAACTTAGCATGATCTTGTTTCCAAAAAAGGGGGTTAGGGCTGGGGTTGTAGCTCAGTGGTAGAGCACTTGCTTAGCATGTATGCAGCACTGGGTTCGATTCTCAGCACCACATAAAGACAAATAAATAAAATAAAGGTCCATCAACAACTATAAAAATATATTTAAAAAATAATGCAATTATATAAAAAACAGGGTTAGGAATGTAGCAATATTTTATAGTTTCTAATGTACAAGTCTCACATATCTTTAGTTAGATTTATCCTGAAGTATTTTATATTTATTCTATTGTGAGTGGGACTTTTTTCTTAATTTTCAGATTTGCTAAAGTTGTTTATAATTTTGCATTCTTGTAGCTTTCTCATAGATTCTATTGTATTTCTTAAACAGATAATCATATAGATGATCACACAATGATTTTTTACTTTTTTTCCAATCTAGATATATTTTACTTATTTTTCTTACTTGATTACACTGGTTAGAACCTCCAGTAAAATGTTGAATAGAAATGATGAAAGTGTATGTTTCTGTCTTGTTCTAGATCTCAGAGATAAAGCATTCAGTCTTTCATTATGAGTTATGAGGTTAATGTAAGTTTTCATAGATGCCTTTTATCAAATTGAGAAAGTTTTATTACATTCTTAGGTTGCTGAGAATTTTTCAAAATCAAGAATGAATGTTGGGATTTTTAAGAATGCTTGGATTAGACAAAGGAGAACGAAGTGCTGGGAGGGGGGTTGGGACTAGGAAAGACAGTAGAATAAATCTGACATAACTATCCTATGTTCATGTATGAACACATGAGCAGTGAAACTCCACATTATGTACAACCACAAGAATTGGAAATTTTACTCCATGTATGTATAATATGTCAAAATACACTCTACTGTTGTGTATATATAAAAAGAACAAATAAAAAGTAAAATGAAAAAGGAGTGCTTTATTCTGTTTAAATTGAGATGATTATATATTTTTTCTCTTTTAATTTGTTAATATGGGGAGCAATACTGATTGATTTTCAAATATTGTTTATGTGCAATGCTGGGGATAGAATCCAGGGCTTCACTCGCGTTAGAAGTGTTTTATCACTTCTATACCCACAACCCTTGATTTTCAAATGTCAAATGTCAAACCAGCCCTTCATTCCTGGAATTAAGCCCCAGCTAGTCACGATATATTATCCTTTTAGCATATTGTTGTATTTGATGTGTTAAAACTTTGTTTAAAACTTCGTGTGTATAATTGTAAAGAATATTGATTTGTGGTTTTTTTCCCCCTATAATGTCTTTGTATTACAGACTGTTGTAATGGAATACCATAAACTGAGTAGCTTACAAAAAACAGAAACAGTTTTCACATTTCTTTTTTTTGAACCTGTGAAAGAACTGTATTTTATTTTTTTAAAATATTTTTTAAAATATTTTTTAAAATATTTTTTCAGTTGTAGATGTATACAATATCTTTATTTTATTTATTTATTTTTATGTGGTGCTGAGGATCAAACCCAGCGCCTCACGCATGTGAGGCAAGCGCTCTACCACTGAGCCACAATCCCAGCCCCAGAACTTTATTTTTTTTTTAATTTTTTTTTTAGTTGTTGATGGATCTTTCTTTTATTCATTTATTATTTATATGTGGTGCTGAGGGTCAAACCCAGTGCCTCATGCATGGTAGGCAAGTGCTCTACCACTGAGCTACAGCCCCAGCCCCAGAACTTTATTTTTTAATATTTATTTTTTATTGGTTCATAATTGTTAAATATAATGTTAGGATTTATTTTGACATGAATCCTAACATACATTATAAATGTATGGAGTATAATGTGCACCAATTAAATCCACACTACTTACCCTTCCCCTCCTCTCTCCTCCTGTTTCCTTTCCCCTACTCTACTTATCTTTCTATTTATTTACATTTTTCAAAAAATTAGTGTCTTGTGGATATACATAATGTTGAGATTTACTGTAAT
The DNA here is from genome assembly GCA_028644305.1 of Xerus rutilus. Classification (NCBI taxonomy): domain Eukaryota; kingdom Metazoa; phylum Chordata; class Mammalia; order Rodentia; family Sciuridae; genus Xerus; species Xerus rutilus. The sequence goes on along the minus strand of CM053417.1, from coordinate 84,199,314 downwards.
ATATTCATATATGTACACTGGAAAGTTAGGTCAGGTTCATTCCACTGTTTTCCCCTTATCCTGTCCCTCCTCCCTCCACCTCAATCCCCTTCTTCTGCTCCTCTGATTTTTCTTTTATTTTGATGGATTCCCCTAATTTCTTCTCTCTCTCCCTCCCAATTTTAGACTAGCTTCCACACATCAGAGAAAGAATTTGACCTTTGACGTTCTAAGTACAACTTATTTCACTTAGCATTTTAGTCTCCAGTTACATCCATTTAAAAGCAAATGACATCATTTCATTCTTTTTCATAGCTGAATAATAATCCACTGTGTGTGTGTATCATATTTTCTTTATTCATTTATTTGTTGAAGGACACCCATGTCAGTTCCATAGTCCGGCTATGGTGAATTATGCTGCTGCTATAAACACTGATGTGGCTGTGTCCCTATAATATGCTAATTTTAGATATATACCAAAAAGTGTGACAGCTGGGTCATATGTTGGTTCCATTCCTAGTGTTTTGAGGAATCTCCACACTGCTTTCCAGAGTGGTTGTATTAATTTACAGTCCCACCAACAATGCTTTCCCCCACATCCTCTCCAAGTCTTATTATTAATTATATTCTTTTTTTTAAATTTTTTTTAGTTGTAGATGGACACAATATCTTTATTTATTTATTTATTTTTATGTGGTGCTGAGGATTGAACCCAGTGCCTCGCGCATGCAAGGCAAGCGCTCTACCACTGAGCTACAATCCCAGCCCTATTAATTATATTCTTTTTTTTTTAAAATTTTTTAGTTGTAGATGGACACAATGTCTTTATTTTATTGCTTTGTATGTGGTGCTGAGGATCGAACCCAGGGCCTCACGCATGCGAGGTAAGTGCTCTACTGCTGAGCTACAATCCCAGCCCTAATTATATTCTTGATAATTGCTGTTCTGTCTGGAGTAATCTGAAATCTCAGTGTAGTTTTAATCTGAATTTCTCTAATTGCTAGAGTGTTGAACATTTTTTCATATATTTGTTGGCCATTTGTATTTTTTTTAAAAAGTGTCTGTTTAGTTGTTTTGCCTATTTTATTTTATTTTATTTTTGGTACTGGAGATTGAACTCAGGGGCACTGGACCACTGAACCACCTCCCCAGCCTTATTTTGTGTTTTATGTAGAGACAGGGTCTCACTGAGTTGCCCATTTATAATTGGGTTATTTGTGGATATTTTTTGGTGTTAGGGTTTTTGAGTTCTTCATATATTGTGGATATTAATGTCCTATCTGAGAAGCAGATGGAAAGGATCTTCTCTGTAGGCTCTTCTTTTATGCTTTTTTATTCCTTTGCTGTGTGGAAACTTTTTTATTTCTCACAGTTATTGAGGCTGGGAATTCAAAGATCAGTAAAATGGTAGGCTCAGTGTCTTCTATGAACTTCTGAGTTCATAGAAGATCATCTTTTTACCATGAGTTCATATGGCAGAAAGGGAATGCTCCAGAACTTCTTTTATATGGGCAATAATGTCATTCACAAGGGCTCTGCCCTCAGACCTAATCCACTCCCAGTGGTCCCACCTCCCAATACCATCACATTGAGAGTTAGGATTTCAAAAAATTAACTTGTAGGAATGAAGATGTCAGATTTCTTTCAGCTATCTTCTTTGGGGACATGGGCCACAAGAGGGCAGGATTTAAAAACTCTTGGAGATTGCTTGAAAACATCTCTGGAACCTCAGTTTGGGTACTGTATTCTTTTTTTTAAATGTTTTTTTTAGTTGTTGATGGACTTTTATTTTATTTATTTGTATGCGGTGCTGAGAACGAAACCCAGTGCCTCACACGTGCTCGGCAAGCGCTCTACCATTGAGCCACAACCCAGCCCCGGCTACTGTATTCTTTATGTGACATTGGGCAAACTTTATACATCGTATGTGCTTCAGTTTTCCTAATTTTTGAGTGACATATCTGGACTAGGAAAATCTAAAATCTGATACTGTTCAGTCCCCATGTATCATCATCCATCATCAGGAATAAGAACAAGAAATTCCTGTATCCTGATATTTGCAGAAATTTCTGTCTTGAGTTCCTGTGGCTTCTGCCTTGGGCCTCCCAAGGAATCAGCAACTCCCTCAAACAGCTTCATTTTCTACCAGATTTTGATCCTAATGCCCAAAAAAGTCAAAGAAGTCTGTTTCTTTCTTTATTCTTTTGGGTACCAGGGACTGAACTCAGGGGCACTCGACCACTGAGCCACATCCCCAGCCCTGTTTTGTGTTTTATGTAGAGACGGGGTCTCACTGAGTTCCTTAGTGCCTTGCTTTATCTGAGGCTGGCTTTGAATTCCTGCCTCAGCCTTCTGAGCCGCTGGGATTACAGGTGTGTGCCACCATGCCTGGAAAGAAAATCAGTTTCTGAAGTGAAAATAGTGTTACAAGTGGGACAGTTAGAGAGAGAGAGAGAGAGAGAGAGAGAGAGAGAGAGTGTTAGTTTCTGCCTGAGCATGAGAATTGTTTCTTGTGGGTTTTCCGCATGCATAGTTATTAAAGTTTGGAAGGATATGGCACCCTGAAATAAGCCTCTTTGGCAAGAAGATTTCTAAAGAGTGGATCTTAAATATCCCCCAAAGGCTCATATGCTAAAGGCTTGGTCATCAATCTGTAGCACTATTGGAAGGTAGTAGAAACTTTAGGGTCCAGCAGAAGGAAGTTAGGTCATTGGGGGCATGTCTTTGAAAGGGATATGGGGACCCTGGCCCCTTCACTTTTTGTTACATTTTGTTTCCTGGCCTCCATGAGGTGAGTAGTTTCTCTCTCCCATGTGTGCCTCATGGTAATAGACTGCCTCACTACAGGCCTAAATTCAACAGGCCAACAAACCATGGGCTGAATGATGAGCCCAGTCTAATTCTATTTTAAGTTTGGGAGCCATCTAATCCCGTGGTCATAAAAAAAATTAATTTTTGTTCAGCTTGTTAGGAATTCTTGCTCATTCCTTGAACCCCTCAGCACCTGGCTTTTTGAGTAGATAGCTTTGACTGGGTAATCACTCTCCCTAAAATCTCAATGATGCCTCCTAAATGCCAAGGTTAAAGTCTGAGTTTACTCCCTACCTAGAAATGTTAAGCTATAGGCTCATTAATTTGCTATCTGCTTCTGTGTGATGCTCGCCAAAACCCTACCTTTGTAACTCTTTGAGATATAAAAACCTCTCTGCTCTGAGACCAGGCTGCTGATCTCTGGCCCTGTTTGCAGATAGAGACAGCCACTGTACAGCTCATGTGCACATAATATAAGCTTGCTTAATTAGATTTAAAATTGGAGTCGGTGGTCCTTTCTTTGCGTCCTGGGTTCAACACTGAAATCCCCAAAACCGTGAACTAAAATAAACTTTCCTCCTTTTAAGTTGATTGTATCAGGTATTTTGTCACAGCTGTGGAAATCTCATTAACACAAATTATTTTTGAGTGAAGGGCATTTGAGAACCAGCAGAAACAGAAACAAGCTCTTTACCTCCCCCAACTGCCTAAAAATAGAATATGTATTTCCCATTTTTTCAAGGAAATTTCCATTTTAAAAGTGTCTCTATCAGGAAGAAAGCTACTTCCACAGATAACTTTTATGACTAGAGAAACTTTCATCTGTACAATAGTGGGCTGGCAAACTCAGAAGGTCAAAGGTCGTATGTTTTCTTTCCTATGTGGAAGGTAGAGAGGAAAAAGAAAAAGAAAGGTGGAGGGATCTCATGTAATCAAAGGGAGATGAGTAGAATAGAGGAAAAGGATCAGGGAATGGGAGGAGGGGAAGGAGGGGAGAAGTGGTAGAGGTGATTTAGTTCAAATTATTTTGTCATATTGTGTGCATGTACGAATAGGTAACAGCAAATCCTATCATTATGTGCAAGTAGAATGCACCAATAAAAATGTGGAAAAAAAGAATAGGGCTGGGATTGTAGCTTAGTGGTTGAGCTTTTGGCCTAGCATGTGGAAGGCTCTGGGTTCCATCCCCAGCACTACAAAACAACAACCAAAAAAAAAAAAAAAGGAACAAAAACAAAACTGAGCAAACAAACCAGAGAAAACCTCATCTGCACAAGATTACCCTTATTTACTATACAATGCCTCTCCTCCACATCCCACAAGAAGCCCACCCAGAAACCCCAAACCCCGTTTCCTTTGATTAACTTATGATGGTATATAAGCCTCAATCATCTGGCTGCCTCCTGAGTCTCATTTCTTTTTTCTTTTATTTTTTGGTAGCAGGGATTAAACTCAGGGGCACTCGACCACTGAGTCACATCCCTAGCCCTACTTTTTTTTTTCTTTTTTTTGTTTAGAGACAGGGTCTCACTGAGTTGTTTAGTGCTTCGCTATTGCTGAGGCTGGCTTTGAACTCATGATTCTCTGGTTTCAGCCTCTCTAAATGTTAGGATTACAGGTGTGCACCACTGCGCCCAGCTCCAAGTCTCATTTCTTTGTGACACTCCTCTGTATAAGTTTATACACAGTTAAAAACTTTCTCTTTTGTTAATTTTTATTCTTTAGTTTAATTTTCAGGATTCCAGCCAGTGAGCCTAAAATGGGTAAAGGAAAATGCTTTTTTTCCTTCTCCTTCAGTTTATAGATTGCAAAAAAGAATCAATCACAATAAAATAAATCTTTGTGTGGCGTTTCCCATTTAAGCCTTGCATGGGCAGCTAGATAGGGCTAGAAAGGTTGACTCACTGATTTTTCCATTTAGTTTGTCAATAACCTGCTTTTCACAAGCACGTCAGGCATAACCACAGCAATCCTCAAATCACTAGGATGATGCAGCAATGCCTCACAGAAATGATATTTTTGAAATAAATATATTCTATTCAGCCAAACCTGTTTAACAATACACCTACATGCTGATTAAGAAACATTAGTAATGATTCCAAGCATTATTTTCCTGCATGATTTCTCATTTCTAGAAGCAGAGGATTTCTTCAGGAAAAAAAAATAGAATAAGAGAACTGTCCATTCCTGCAAAGAATAAAGATGATTAAAACAATGCTGGCCTGGCAGTGCCCCCCTGGGACCCACTTCATTCTGGTCTCTGCTCAAATGTCACTTTCAAGGAGGCTGTTCCTGATCACCCCAGGCTGGAGCTGAGGGTTCATTTACACTATAGCCACTGAAGGGCTCAGACTATCATGAAGTGTGAGTTGATTCAGCGTGAGCCCTCATGGTTGCTGAGTGAGAATCACAAAGTTAAAGGGACTTGCAGAGATGATAACATTTCACTTTGAGGGGAAAATGCATGCATGGTACAGGAGAGAGAACCAGACTTTGTGTTAAGGTCAATAGAAGAAGTTAAAATACTTGAGTGCCTGCCTGGATATTTGAACCAGAATTTAGATTTTTGTCTGAACTCCTCCATCGATATCCAGTTTTGAAGACAATGAACATTTCTGAGGGAGCCAGGCAAGACCTATGTGAAACCCACACTCATGTTTAATTGGGGACCCTTGATGGATTTCCAGACTCGAACATGCAGTAAAGCAGTGTATGGAAGGAAAACATTTCTTTTCTTTTCTTTCTTTCTTTTTTTTGGTACTGGGGATTATAAATTCAGGAATCCTCGACCACTTAGCCACATCCCCAGCCCTAATTTGTGTTTTTTTTTAAAGAGACAGGGTCTCACTGAGTTGCTTAGTGCCTTGCCATTGCTGAGGCTGGCTTTGAACTCATGATTCTCCTGTCTCAGCTGGGATTACAGGCATGTGCCACGGCTTCTGGCTAGGAAAACATTTCTTTTTCCTCTATCCATCTTGAGTTTCTTGGCTGGGCCTGTAAATTAGACTGCCATTGAGATTGGGGCAAAGGACAGGTAGCTCATTATCAAAGAAAAGGAAATGGGGGGATAGCACTTCCCTGATCAGTTGTTAATATCTCTGGGGGAGGGGAAGGATCATACTTTATTTTATTTTATTTTTTTTTGGTACCAGGGATTGAACTCAGGGGTGCTCGACCACTGAGCCACATCCCCAGCCCTATTTTGTGTTTTATGTAGAGACAGGGTCTCACTGAGTTGCTTAGTGCCTCGCCATTGCTGAGGCTGGCTTTGAACTTGCGATTCTCCTGTCTCAGCCTCCCAAAGTGCTGGGATTACAGGCTTGCACCACCGCGCCCGGCTGGGAAGGATCATACTTTCCAACACAAGCAATTGCCCTTCTTTCCTGCCTTTTGGGCACATCCACAGGAAAGAAAGGAAATGGGGGTCTATAAAAAAGCAAGACAAGCCGGGCGTGGTGGTGCATGCCTGTAATCCCAGCACTTTGGGAGGCTGAGACAGGAGAATCGCGAGTTCAAAGCCAGCCTCAGCACCAGCAAGGCACTAAGCAACTCAGTGAGACCCTGTCTCTACATAAAACACAAAATAGGGCTGCGGATGTGGCTCAGTGGTTGAGTGCCCCTGAGTTCAATCTCTAGTACCAAAAGAAAAGAAAAGAAATGTTTTCTTTTCATACACTGCTTTACTGCATGTTCCTAATAAAATACAAAACAAGTAAGACACTCCCACTCCTATGGCCACCAGCTCTGGGTCTTGACTCCTCTCCAGAGGAATCTCTCTCTGTCTCTCTCTCTCTCTAAATAAAACTTGTTTTATATGCTTGCCTTGGCGTTTCTCTGGTGTTCAATCTTCAACACTGGGGGAAAGAGAACCCAATCCTGATTTTCAAGACCAGCATCACCAAGAAACATATTAACAAGAGAAAAGCAAGCAGAAGTCTATGAATGCACACAGTATGCACACATCTTAAAAATTAACCCTAAGGGCTGGGGTGGTAGCTCAGTGGCAGAGCGCTTGCCTCGTATGCGTGAGGCACTGGGTTCGATTCTCAGCACCACATAATAATAAACAAATAAAGATATTGTGTCCATCTACAAAAAAAATTAACAATAAATTTGTAGAGAATATGTAGAAAAGCAACATTGTCAGGTAGATACCAGTATTTACCCATTTATGGAGAGGAAAACTGAGGCATGAAGTGGTTGAATAACTCACCCAATGTTACACAGCCTGGAAGTAGAGTAGAACCCTGGAAGTCTAGTGCTTTAAAGGTTTTTTTGAGGTTTCATGACATAGGCACAATTGATCAAATCATTAGCCTTTGTTGATCAACTCAATCTCCAGCCTCTCTCCGCTCCTCAGAGATCTGGGGGTAGGGCTGAAAATTCCAACTCTAATCGTACTTTGGTTTTTCTGGCAACCAGCCTGCATCCCGAAACTATGTAGGGCCCCACAGCACCAGTCATTGTTTAGAATACAAATGACACTGATTACTCCAGAGGAGATTCCAGGTGTCTTAGAAGCTCTAGTGTCAGGAAGCAGGCACTAAGACCAAAAGTCATAATAAAAGAAGCTCCTATCGCCTCTATCAGTCAGGAAATTACAAGAGTTTCAGAAGCTCTGTGCCAGGAACCACAGACAAAGTCTAAATATATATTTCCTATTACATTGCAATATCACAGTTAGCTTTTAGCTGGTACGGCTGATATAGAAGGTACAAAAATATAGTCTCTAGCAGGGACCATCATTGGCATGCTGGTGGGGTAGTCAGATCTCTTTCCTCACCCACCTACCCAAATTTAACCTAGATTTGGTGGAGTAGGGGAGAAAGAGATTCCTCTAACTTGCAGCAGTTTTTAGGTGGGCTCATTGTTGGGATTTAGGAACCCAATTAACATAAGAATTGTTTTGTTTTGGTTTTTTGCTACTGGGGATTAAAACCCCGGGTGCTTAATCACTGAGCAACATTCTCAGCCCTTTGTTTTTTATTTTGAGAAAGAGTCTTGCTGAGTTGCTTTGTATCTCACTAAGCTGCTGAGGCTGGCCTCAAAATTGCAATCTTCCTGCCTAAACCTCCCAAGTTGCTGGAATTAAAGGCCACCATGCTGGCCACAAGAGTTGATTAAGAAGAGAAAATCTCATGAGTTTTTACTAATTTTACATGGACATAGGAATCTTCCCAAGAGAGTAAAGCCTGAAGAAATGAGCAAGGCAATCTGATTTTATAATTTTTAGATAAATAACTATAAATGTGTAGAGTAATGACAGCATAAACACATACATGGACTAGGATCATAGAATCTAGGGATGTCACCAAGAGACATATGGTGGGAAGATGTAGAAGCTAGTGGAAAGGTCACTCCAAAGAATATGTTAATGCAGGTTTGCTGCATCCTCAATTACCAGTCTCTTGGTAATAAGGCCATTTTCCACCCTTGCTATCTGAAGGACAACCCTCCCCAAAGAATCTTTAAGGCCTGCTGCATGTAGGGAAAGGCAAGCCAAATGGCCCTTTCTAAAATTACAGTCCCTCAAGTGATTTCACCTTGAAATACTCAATATACCAATTTGGCATATTTGAGATGGTGCATCCTTAACTACTTCTGTGGCAAAGTGGAGTCTTTTTTTTTTTTTGAGCCAGTTTTCTGATCATTCATTCTCAATGTTGTCATCATTGCAGTTTCCCAGTAATGTTTCATCAGAATTCAAATATCATTTTTTTTTTTTTTGGTTCTAGGTATTTAACCCAGGGACACTAAAATACTCAGTCACATCCCCAGCCTTTTTTTTTTAAATTTTGAGACAGGGTCTCACTAAGTTGCTTAGGGCTTCACTAAGTGTGCCACCATATCTGGTTCAAACATGATTCTTCTTCAAAATCTTTTTTGTAGTTGTAGACAGACACAATACCTTTATTTATTTATTTATTTTTATGTGTTGCTTAGGATCAAACCCAGTGCCTCACACGTGCTAGGCACTCTACCACTAAGCCACAACCTCAGCCCTCAAACATCATTCTTGAAGACCACATGTTGGCCAGGTGTGGTGACACACGGCTGTAATCTTAGCAGCTTCAGAGGCTGAGGCAGGAGAATCACAAGTTTGAGACCAGCCTCAGCAATTTAGTGAGACCCTGTCTCAAAATTAAAAATGAAAAAAGGTTGGGCTGTGGTTCAGTGGTTTAGTGCCCCTGGCTTCAATCCCTGGCACAAACAACAACAAACAAACAAAACAAACTCCACATGTCTTTAAGCATTATCAGTCATGATGGGATTGAAGGATTTATTCAAAGAAGGGCTCACTTCAATCACGGCCAATTTAGGGGTTAAGGCTATATTTTTTTAAACCTTGATTGAGCACATGGGTCACAATGCTTGAGAGCTTAGGAACTATACAGACTGGGACTCCACTTGAGGTAGATAGAAGAAATACAGACAAGTAGAAAGGAGACAAACAGGGAAGGAAAGAAGGACTGCAGCTTTAAATCTAAAAAGTCCATGGATGCCCTCATCTTCATCTCCCAGGCCTGTTTTTCTCCAGGACTTAAATTCTTAACAGGTCCAATAAATCTTAGAGTACTGTGATCCAGTTAATTAGTGCCTGTATACTTTGTGGTTTATAGAATGTATTTTTAGACTGTTTAAAAGTAGCCTAGAGAGATACTGTTAGAGACCCAGGATATGGTACACTTTAAGTACTATGTATTCCCTAGATAAGGTCAATCTGAAGATTCTGAGAAGAACCAGACCACCATAACCTGCCTCTGTACTCCACAATCAAAAAAGAATTGAGGGCTGGGGTGGTGGCTCAGTGGTAGAGCAAGCGCCTAGCACATATGATGCACTGGGTTCGATTCTCAGCACCACATATAAGTAAATAAAATAAAGTCCATTGACAACTAAAAAATTAAAAAAAAAAAAAAAGAATTGAGCTCGGGGGCTGGGATTGTAGCTCAGTGGTAGAGCGCTTGCCTCGCATGCGTGAGGCCCTGGGTTCGATCCTCACCACCACATACAAAGCAATGAAATAAAGACATTGTGTCCATCTATTTAAAAAAAAAATTAAAAAAAAAAGAATTGAGCTCATTAGGCTGATGTCACTGCCATATGCTTCTTATGTTTGCAATTTACGAAGTTTCCTTTAAAAGAAGAAGCCTGAGACTCCAACGGGCATTTCATTCTTGAGAACACATACTTCCTTTTGGGCACCTACAATCCCTCTCCCTTTGTATCCTGCTATATTGTTTACTTCCCTGAATAAATCTCTCACTTGTGCCTACTTTGACCTGTCCTGAAATTTCATTCTGTGAAGAACCTGCCAGGGGCTGGACATGGTGTCGCATGCCTATAATCCTAGCAGTTCGGGAGGCTGAGGCAGGAGGATCTTGAGTTCAAATTTAGTCACTCAGTGCAGGAGGCCCTGGGTTAAATCCCCAGTACCAGGTGGAAAAAGAAAAAAAAACCACTTTTATACATTTGTGGGAGTGATGATATTTGAAAACATCAATCTTGAGTTAGTGTTGTCAGGAAAGTGTAAAACCCTCATCCCAAGATGTTACATTCTTTTTTTTATAACTTTGAATATATGTGTGTGTGTGTGTATGTGTGTGTGTGTGTGTGTATTTACTACATAGCAATATACAGTCAGGTCATTGTCAAAATGTGAGCTCACAGAGGAAGATTCTTCTCATGTCCCCTAAAAAAAAGCCATCGACCTTCTACTTGCCAGGACAAAGCCTTTTCTCCCTCCCACAGCTCACTGGTAATGATGACTAACAGACTGAGATTTTACTGTGTGTTAAGCATAACTCTCAAGCTTATTTTCCCCATTTATACAGATACAGAGCCCGAGGTTTTAAAACAGAAAGTAAAGGTTACCAAGCATTGGTCATGGAAGACCAAGCCCAGGCCTCTGGCTTTAGAGCCCTGCCCTTGGCCCTTTCTTGGCACTCCCTTTTCCTGGATGGGTAAGTCTTGACCTTGAGATCCTTCCAGACAGATGGGTCCCAGAAGGAAAAGCACTGGACATAGAGGGCAGGGGCTTCCAGTTCCAGCTCTCTGGCCTCCACTTATTGTTCTGCCAAATGGGACAGGCATGTCTGTGTGCATGCTTCCTAGGCCTGTTTGAGAACCTGGGAGGAAGGATGGGGCCAGACTAGTGGGAGTTTGTTCCCCCAATGTGAGAGTCCCCCAGCTCCCTACAGCTCTCTGCACACAGCTTCACACAGGAAAGGGGCCCACTTTAGGCAGGGAAATTTTGTTAGCAGGGGAGCCTGTTTGAAGATGAATGTGGGGAGGGCCTGTCCTGGGAGGCGCCCTGAAGAGTGCATTGCCTCCCTTCCAGGCGGGGATTCAAGATGTTCCATTCTGATCGTGGAATTTAAGACACTGTGGTGAGAAGCGTGCGGCCATATGGTTGTGGGCACACAGAGCCTTTTCCAGACCCAACACACATCTTCAGATCTGCTTTACATTTAAGCATACTTCTTGTACATTTGGGGCAGGAAACCAACTGTGCTGTATAATTCGGTGGTGGGAGAGATTGATCTGCAGTTTTTCCCACAAAGGTTCCCTTCAGTGTCTGCTAGAGTGCAATTATAAATGCTATTATTTAATCATCCTGTGAAGGAGAACTGAGTGTACCATCAGCATATTGGCTACCTGAGAAGGTAGACATATTTCTGTGACCTCATTCCTTTTGTGGTCTGTGTGATCAGGACAAGTCAAGGAGCTACTTTGAGTCTGAGTTTCCTAAAAAAAAAAAAAAGGAAGTAATGTTTCCTACCTCACTAGGATTTGTGTGAAGATAAAGCAATATATGAAATGGCATACATCACAACCTGTAAGTTGCTCTGGCATTATCAGATGTACATTATCCACATCAGTAATTTAATGTGCCATCTGTAGGCCTAGCTAGGGTATGCCTAGATGCACTGTGAGGTTTGCAGTGCCAGCTGCTGCTACTCTCTGATCCCTACGCAGTAGTGTGGAGAGGAAGCCCCTCTGCTTTTGGTCATTTTGAGACAGGACCTCAATAAATTCTTGAGGTTGGCCTCAAATGTACAATCCTCCTGCCTTAGCCTCCCAAGGAGCTGAGATTATAGGCACATAGGCCACCACACCCAGCTGAAAAGGGCTTATTTAATTGCTTGTCCCTGCCACTCTCTGAGGGCTGGCCTGGGTTCCTGGCAGCCCTGAGGATCTGTGGGCTTGCAGCCTGTAGTAGGGGCTATAGTCTGGGCCTCTGGGATCCTTGTTGATAAGGCCTGGAGTACCTCAGATCTTGGGAAAGAATTCCAAGAAGGTCTTTGGGAGTCTGATGAACTAGCAGAGTCCTTGAAGTTTTGCAGACATTGAATGTCCCGTTTCACTTTGTAAGAAGTTTGGGGGTGGTACCTGCCCCAAGATGAGGGACTACTGACCAACATGCCACCTACAGGTGTACTGAACAGATGCAGGTGGGAAGGAGCTATTTGTTCTGACTCCATCCCAGTTGGATACTTCAAAGAACTTGTGCCTGGAGCTTTAGAGTCCCCCACTCTGAGCCCTGGCTGAGCCCCACATAAATATATAGAGCAGAGCTGGAGTGGAAACCCTCCAACTCTCCACCTTCATTTGTAACACTTTGTGGAAGAGTCTAGAACTCTATATTTGCCAGAACTTCAGTAACTTCAGGACAGTCACCATCTGAGACCATTACTCTGTCTCTGTTGTATCTCCTGGATGAAATCTGTGGTATATATATGAAGCTTGATTTTAAGACTTAAAAGTTTAAATTAGGGGCTGGGGTGGTGGCTCAGTGGTAGAGCTCTTGCCTAGCATGCGTGAGGCACTGGGTTTGATTTTCAACACTGCATATAAATAAAAAAAAAAGGTCTATCAACAACTAAAAAAAATTTTAAAAGGTTAAATTTTAAAAATCCAGCTTTATTGACATATAATTCATATATTATTCAAGTCACCTTTTAAAAGTGTGCAATTCAATGGTTTTAAATGTATTTACTGGGTTGAGCAACCATTGCCACAATTTAATTTTAGGACATTTTTGTCCCCTCTGTGCCCATCCTCTCACCATAGGCAACCACTAATCAATTTCATATTTACAAATTTGCCTATTCTGGACATTTCATGTGAATGGAATCATACAGTACATGGCCTTTTGTAGCATAATGTTTTCAAGGTCTAATCATTTTTAGCATGTATCATTACTTCATTCCCTTTTATTTTTTTAAAATATATTTTTAGTTGTAGATGGACACACAGCATCTTTGTTTACTAATTTATTTTTTAGGCGGTACCGAGGATCAAACCCAGTGCCTCACACATGCTAGGCAAGTGCTCTACCACTGAGCCACAACCCCAACCCTTCATTCCCTTTTATGATTGCCTAATATTCCATTGCATGGATAGACCACATTTTATTTATCTGTTCATCAGATGATGAACAGTTTTTGCTATTATGAATAATACTGGTGTAATCATTCAAATACAAGTATTTGTGTGCACATGTTTTCATTTCTTTTGAATGAAGAGAGTGGAATTGCCAGGTTATATACAATTATTTTTAAAGAGTAAATTCTTCTTTGCAAGATCTATCTTATGAGCTGGACAGAATGGTACATGCCTATAATTCCAGCGATTTAGGAGGCTGAGGCAGGGGGATGGCAAGTTGAGGCTCGCCTCAGCAACTTAGCAAGACCCATTGCAGCTTAGCAAGACCTTGTTTCAGAATTTTTAAAAAAAGGCTGGGGAGATAATGCCCTGGGTAAAATGGCCCTGGGTTCAATACCCAAGACAGAAAATAAAAAAAGAAAAAAATACCCACTGTACATCTTATGAGAGGCACCAAAATGCATGATAAATGGAAATGGAGTATCTGAAGTGAAGTTATTTGGAGCTCTACTGCCTCAGCCTCCTGAGCTGCTGGGATTACAGGTGTGTGCCAGCATACCAGGCCTAATACATTTCTTTTTTAGATAAGTGATCATTGGCCAAGTTCAGACCTTTAATAAAAAATAAGAAAAAGAGTTTGGCAACTGCTACTTGCTTCTCTGTGTCAAGGGCAACACTATGTTTAGTCTTGCAAACTCAACCTTATCCTTCATCCCCTTTGGGCCTCATATCTTGGCTTGAAATGCCTTTCAAGTTTTCTCTTTTCTTTCTGGTACCAGTTTTACTGACTGGCTTTCTATTTCTTTTTAAATTTTTAAGTTGTTGATGGACCTTTATTGTATTTATTTATATGTGGTGCTGAGAATCGAACCCAGTGCCTCACACGTACTAGGCAAGCGCTCTACCACTGAGCCACAACCCCAGCCCCTGGCTTTCTATTTCTGTCTCCATACTCCATAATAACTCTATGCTTTGACTATGTTTTGTTTTCCAAAGGTTCATTACCTTATGGGAGGTAAGTAGGTCATGGAGCCTCCTTCCTTTGTAAATAGATTAATGCTGCCTCATGACAGTGTGACTGGATTTGATCTTGAGAGAGCAGGTTTTTCTTTTCTTTTTTAAATATTTTTTTAGTTGTCAATGGATCTTTATTTTATTTATTTATATGTGGTGCTGAGAATCGAACCCAGTGCCTCACACATGCAAGGCAAGTGCTCTACCACTAAGCCACAACCCCAGCCCCAAGAGCAGGTTTTTCTAATGCATGGCCACCCCATGTGCTTGGCCCATTCTGCATGTAACAATTTCCCTTTCTGTTCTCTGCCATGCTGTGACAACCAGGGTCCCTCACCTGAGATGCCAATGCCATGTTGTTTGGATCTTCTAGTCGCCAGAATCTTAAACCAAATAAGCCTCTTTATAGTTCACTCAGTTTCAGGTATTTTGTTATAGCAACACAAAATAAACTAAGACAAGAACAATGGAAGTGCCAGGTGTGATAGAGCATGCCTGTAATCCCAGTGGTTTGGGAGGCTGAGGCAGGAGAATCTTGAGTTCAAAGCCAGCCTCAGCAATTTAGTGAGGCCTTAAGCAACTCAGTGAGACCCTGTCTCTAAATGAAACACAAAATAGGGCTGGGGATGTGGCTAAGTAGTTGAGTGCTCCTGAGTTCAATCCCTGGTACAAATAAAAGTAAGAAAAAGGCTAGATGTGGCTCAATAGTTAAGCACCACTGCCCCAGTGGTTAAGCACCCTTGGGTTCAATCCTTGGTTAAAAAACAAAAAACAAACAAACAAAAAAACCACCACCACCACCAACAACAAAAGAACCAGTGACCTGGGATTGTGGCTCAATGGTAGAGTGCCTGCCTAGCACATGTGAGGCACTGGGTTCGATCTTCAGCACCACATAAGATTAAATAAAAATTTTTAAAAAGTGCAGGTTATCATTACCGCTCTGCAGTCTCATTCTCATCTCTCCTCTGGCCTACCCAGCCAATTCCAACCATGCTAACCTTTGAAACAGTATTGCTTTGATTTGGTCTCTGCCTTTCTGTCAGCAACATAAATTCAAGAATTCAAGATCATTCAATCCATTCATTCATCCATCAGATATTTACAATGTTCTGGATTTCCTGTGCTGGGAGGGCTTGAGGAATTCCGTATAACTGTTAGAGTGCTTGAGTACTTTGCTGAAAACAGGATCTAGTTCTAACAATGCCCTACATAGAACTGGGGGAAATTTCAGGATAGCAACAGCAATAATTTCCAGTTACCACAGTTCTCTTTTCCTAAAGGACCTTCAATTCCCATCTGTAGTTCAAACCTTGTCTTGTTCTCTACAATGAGAGCTGTCTGTTTTCAGTAGAAATCTCTGGAGCTCTGTTTTAACATTCTAGAGCTCAACATTGGGCTTTCTTGTTTTCAGGCTGGTTCTGGTTCAAACCCATTGCACAGAATTGGGCTTCTGTTTGGTATCTTAAGCCCGAGAGTCTTCCATTACAACCTGTTCTCTCCTCTGGGTATTTTCAAATTAGAGTTCTCCATTTATTTCTTTCCAGTATCCATAGTCTAGTATCCTGGTCTTGCTCCCTGTTGTAAGATGCTCCTAATGTTGGCTTCCAACCTGCTTAAACTTCCAAGCATCATCAATCAACGTGTAGCATGCCACTTGATACCCTGCCACCTGCCATAATCTGAGAGGTCACCAAAATACTTGGCACTTCATGTCAGAGCTTTCCCTGACCCTCAAGCAAATCCCTCTATTTCTGACTATTTGTTCCCACAGACCCTGAGTGTTATGTTCATCCCACTGAAGGTAAGCCACCTCCCTTATGAGAAGGGCTTAGTATAATGACAACTAATAGTCAATAAAATTGAAAATAAACATCAGTATAATAATATCATTGAGACAAATAGAGGTAAAGAATTTAAGGAAATAGTTACAAGGGTTGGATGTGGTTGCCTCTGGGGAGTGGGAATCAGGAATGGGCGGGAGTAGGAAAAGAAACTGCTTTTTGAAAAAGCCTCATGGTAAGCACCACTTGATTTTGATTTTTTTTTTGTACCAGGGATTGAACCCAGGGGTACTTAACCACTGAGCTACATCCCCAGCTCTAGTTTGTATTTTATTTAGAGACAGGGTCTCACTGAGTTGCTTACAGCCTTGCTTTTGCTGAGGCTGGCTTTGAACTTGTGAGCCCAAGCAAGTTCAAACCCAAGCAGCTGGGATTACAGGCATATGCCACTGCACCCGGTGCACCACTTGAGTTTTTAGAACTCCCTACCTGTATTACTTTGGTATAAATGTAATTAGTAATCAAAATTTAAAAATTAGTTTTAGCACAGATTTCAAAAATAGACTCTTCAAAGAGAAGTATTGGGTTCACAGAAAAATGGAGAGGAAGGTATAGAGAGTTTCCTCATACCTCTAGCTCTTCATATGTACAACCTCCCCTACCATCAACATCTCCTATCTTGTGTGACCTGATGCAAAAAAATTCATGCCCTTAGATGTCAATGTCTTTTAAAAGTTTCCCGCTAAGGGGCTGCAGTTGTAGCTCAGTGGTACAGCACTTTCCTAGCACATGTGTAAGGCACTGGGTTAAATCCTCAGCATCACATAAAAATAAATAAATAAAATAAAGGTATTATGTCCATCTACAACTGAAAATATTTTAAAAAAAATAAAGGTATAAAAATTTTCCCAGCTAAACTGTAGCCCTTGTTTTAACAATGTAGATTTCTAGGTTCCAGCTCAGGAACTTTTAAGTGAATGAGCCTCTGTGGTGGACCAGGAATCAATAATTTTTCTATTTCTTTACTATTTATTAATTTTTTTCTGTACTAGGAATTGAACTCAAGGGTACTCGACCACTGAGCCACATCCCCAGCCCTATTTTGTGTTTTATGTAGAGACAGGGTCTCACTGAATTGCTTAGTGCCTTGCCATTGAACTCGTGATTCTCCTGTCTCAGCCTCCCAAAGTGCTGGGATTACAGGCGTGCACCACCACACCTGGCTCTATTTATTATTATTTTTTTTAAGACTTTTTTAAAAAAGTATTTATTTTTTAGTTGTAGGTGGACAGAATATCTTTATTTTATTTTTTATTTGGTGCTGAGGATCGAACTCAGTGTCTCACGCATGCTAGGCGAGCACGCTACCACTGCGCCACAACCCCCGCCCTATTTATTAGTTTTTAAAAAGCTAACAGACTTTATTTTTTAGAGCAGTGTTAGGTCCACAGCAGAACTGAGAAGCTGAGACAAAAGTAGCTCATATATCCCCTGCCCCAACATATGCACAGCCTCCTCCGCCAGAGTAGTACATTATTAACATCCTTCCAAGAAATAATACATTTGCTACAATCCACGAACCTGTGTGGACACAACATTATCACCTAGAGTCCATAGTTGACCTTACCTTACCAAAACCTACTCTTGGTTTTGTACATTGTGTGCATTATGATAACTGTATAATGACATGTATCCACCATCACCTTACATACAGAGTACTGCACTGTCCTAGAAAACTCCTGCGCTTTCTGCTTGCTCATCTCTTTCACCCCCAAACCTTGACAACCACTGATCTTTTGTTTTTGTTCTTTTTAGTTATACATGACAGTAGAATTCATTTTGATAAAGTTGTATAAGCATAGAATATAACTTATTCTGATTAAGATCCCATTCTTGGGCTGGGATTGTGGCTCAGTGGTACAGTGCTTGCCTCTTATGCGTGGGGCATTGGGTTCGATCCTCAGCACCACATAAAAATAAAGATAATGTGTCCATCTACAACTAAAAAATATTTAAAAAAAGATCCCATTCTTATGGATGGATACGATGGTGGGGTTCACTATGGTGTATTCATATAAGTGCATAGGAAAATTATTTTGTATTCATTCCACTTTCTTTCTTTTTCTTATGTCCCCTCTTTTCCCTTTATTTCCCTTTGTCTAATTTACTACTGAATGTCTATTCTTCCCCTATCCCCCCTTATAACCCCTGATCTTTTTACTTTCTCCAATTTTTTGCCTTTTCCAGAATGCATTTAAGTTTCCTCCATGTCTTTTAATGCCTTGATAGCTCATTTCTTTCTAGAATGGAATAATGTTATATTGTCTGGATGTAACACAGTTTATCCAATCACTTACCCAAATATGTCCTGGTTGCTTCTGAATTTTGAATAGTTATGTATAAAATGGCTATAAATATCTGTGTGCAAGTTTTTGTGTGGACATGTTTTCTTTTTTTTTTAAGAATTTTTTTTGGTTGTCAATGGACCTTTATTTTATTTTATTCATATGAGGTGCTGAGAATCGAACCCAGTGCCTCACACATGCTGGGCAAGTGCTCTACTACTGAGCTATGATCCTAGCCTCCATGTTTTCTTTTTTTAAAAAAATATATATTTAGTTGTAGATGGACACAATATCTTTATTTATTTTTATGTGATGATGAGGATCAGACCCAGTGCCTCACGCATGCTAGGCAAGTGCTCTACCACTGAGCCACACCCCTAGCCCTGTGTGGATATGTTTTCATAACCTTTGGGTAGATACCAAGGAGTATTATTGCTTGATGATATGGAAAGAGTATATTCAATTTGATAAGGACCTGCCAAACTGTTTTCCAAGTGGTTATATCATTTTGCATTCCCACCAACAATGAATGGGTGTGCCTGTTGCTCCAAACTCTCACCAACATTTGGTATTGTCATTGGTCTGGATTTCAACCATCTAATAGGTGCTATTTGGGGGTGGTGGTGGTACCAGGGATTGAATTCAGGGGCACTCGACCACTGAGCCACATCCCCAGACCTATTTTGTGTTTTCACTTAGAGACAGGGTCTCACTGAGTTGCTTAGTGCCTCGCCATTGCTGAGGCTGGCTTTGAACTCGTGATTCTCCTGTCTCAGCCTCCCAAAGTGCTGGGATTACAGGCATGCACCACCTCGCCCAGCTAATAGGTGTTTTTTTTTTTCTTTTTAAAATTTTTGTTGTTGTTGATGGACCTTTATTTTTTAAATTTATTTATATGTGGTGCTGAGAATCAAACCCAGTGCCTCATGCATGCCAGGCAAGCGTTCTACCACCAAGCCACACCCCAGCCCTAATAGGTGTGTTTTTAATGCAGTTTTCATCAACCCTGGCTTCCCAATGAAATTGCCTGGGAGAATATTTTTATTTTATTTAATTAATGAACTATTATTATTGTTAGTAGTAGTACTGGAGATTGAACTCAGGGGTACTCAACCACTGAGCCACGTCCCCAGCCCTGTTTTGTGTTTTATGTAGAAACAGGGTCTCACTGAGTTGCTTAGCACCTCACTGTTGCTGAGGCTGGCTTTGAACTCGTGCTTCTCCTGTCTCAGCCTCCCAAAGTGCTGGAATTACAGGTGTGCGCCACCGCACCTGGCATGAATTATTATTTTTTGAGACAGATGCTGTGTTGCCCAGGCTGGCCTCAAACACTTGATCTTCCTGATCTTCCTGATCTTCCTGCCTCAGTCCCTGAGTAGCTGTCATGCACCACCACACCTGACTCCTGGGATAACTTTTTAAAAATATCACTTTTGCCTGTGTCGTGGCACACCCCTACAATCCCAATGACTCAAGAGGCTGAGGCAGAAGGATTGTAAGATCCAGGGCAACTTCACAATTTAACGAGAGCTTGCTTCAAAATTTAAAAAAATAAATAAAAAAGGCTGGGGATGTAGAGCACTCTTGTGTTCAATCTCCAGAACCGTCACAAAATACAAAAGAAAATAAAACCCCATACATTACCAGTAGGTTATAATAAAATGTTAGCAGCAGTAAGAAAGGTAAAAAATGAAGCTCTTACTATCTTTTTTTAAAAAATATTTTTTAGTTGTAGATGGACACAATATCTTTATTTTATTTTTATGTGGTGCTGAGGATCGAACCCAGTGCCTCATGCGTGCTAGGTGAGCACGCTACCACTGCGCCATAACCCCAACCTGGCTCTTACCATTTTAAAGTCAATGAGTTTGTTGGAGATTGGTAGATCAGACACTTTTGGAAGACTGACTGAAAGGAATCCAAAAGATAGAATACTTTTAGATGGTGAAGCAGAGAGCTAAAGGGGCATTAGAATGGCAATTTGAGACTTTCACATTTACCCCATGGATTCAAACTAATCAGAAGCTATGGCGATTACTTTTTCTAAGTCCACAGAGAGACAAAGCAGAAAGGAAAAAAAAATGAAAAGAAAACATATCTTCTAAATTTAGTGTATTTTGTAGTTCTTATGATAACACTTGAAATAGATATTTTACAAAGTGGTCTGTGAAACTTCATGTCGTCTATTTGGGTCTCCATCAGCATTTGGCAGTTATAACAAATGGGCTAATATAGAAGACATTGAAGCTGTGTCTACAGAAGAACCCAGGATAAAGATAAAAGATCAAAAGATCAGTTTTGTATAGGCTGCTCAGAGGGTGTATATTTAGGAGAGCTGCAAAAGTTAAGGCATGATTCAGTCATCAGAGATGACTGGAAAATGTGCCCGTAAAGAAAAAAATATGATGATAATAATGATGATGATGATGATGATGATGCAGTGCTGGGGACTGAACCCAGAGCCTCAAGCCCGCTAGTCAAGAGATTTACCACTGAGATACCTCCCCAGTCCTTTTAATCTTTTATTTTGAGATAGGGTCTTGCTAAGTTATACAGGCTGGCCTCAAAATTGTGATTCTCTTGCCTCAAACTCTGGAATTGCTGGAATTACAAGTGTTTGACACTGCATCAATTTAGTCTCTGTTTAAAAAGTGTATAATTCAGGGTTTTATTTTATTTTATTTTTGGTACTAGGGATTGAACCCAGAGGCTCTTAACCACTGAGCCACATCCTCAGCTCTTTTATATATTTTATTATGGATTTCTATTTTGGCTATTTCATACAAATGGAATCATACAACATGTGTCCTTTCAACTTCTTTCACTTCGTACAATGTTTTCAAGTTTTAGCTATGTTGTACCATGTATCAGTACTCCATTCTTTATTATGCTTGAATGATGCTCCATTATATTGACATGTCATATTTTTTCTTATCATTAATATTATCACTGATTAAAAAACCCTAATCATGTACATTTATGGGGTACAATGTGATGCTTTGATCTATATATACAATATGGAATGGTTAAATCTCAATCATAATGATTAAATCTTTATAATTTAATCATTGTTTTTATTTAATCCATCATCTTGCTTATCTATATTTTTTATGGTGAAATATTTGAAATTTAATCTTTGTATATTTTGAAATATGCTATACTTTATTATTGATTATAGTCACCCTGCTATGTAACAGATCTCAAAACCTATTCCACTTGCTGGGTGTGGTGGAGCATGCTTGTAATTCCAGTGGCTCAGATGGCTGAGGCAGGCTTGAGAGTTGCCCTGAGAAACTTAGTGAGACCCTGTCTCTAAATAAAACATGAAAAAGGCTGGGGATGTGGCTCAGTGTTTAAGCGCCCCTGGGTTCAATTTCTGGTACCAAAAAACAAAAAAACAAAAACAAACAAAAAAATCCAAAAAACAAAAAACAACAGAACCAAAAAAAAAAAAAAAAAAACCCAAAACAAACAACTCCCCCAAAAAACAACACAAAAAAACTAACCAACCAAACAACAAAAAACCTATTCCTCTTGTCCTTTAACTTTGTAGTCTGGATCAATAATTTCCCATGCTCCCCGCCCCCAGCTTCTTTGTTTTAGCCATCCTAGTGGTTATTAAATGATAACTCGTATAGTTTTCATGTGCATTTCTCCAATGACTAATAATGTCAGGCAGATTTTCATGCTCGTTGGCAATTTTTATATTTTCTTTAGAGAAATGTTTAACTATCACCTCTCTTGCAAGTGCCTGGTGTCTTAAACTACCACTCCTGCAGCAGCCAGCTTAGGAATCCAAACCATAACTTCTGTAGTAGCTGGCTCAGAACCTTAGGACTTCATAAATGACTGCCAGCTTCCCTATTTCTTGCCCCAGCTCCAACCCAGGACTGACCAAAGAAAACCAAATCTGCTCCTCCAACCAATTGCTTAGGATACCCCTTTAGAATGAGCTTGCCTTCAGCTTCTCCATGCCAAAAAGCCCCCAATCAGGGAGTACATGAAGCCATCTCTTTTTCCAATTACACAATTTTCCTCCTCTCTGCCTGCCTTTGAATCTTGGCCAATTGAAAGTGATGGTGGCTGACTTTGCTATACATAGCAAGCTCTGAATAAATAGCTCGTTTGTTCTCATTTGGATGATCTTCATTTATTTTGGCAGTAGAATTGCCAGATAAAATATGTATTGCCCAGTTAAATATATTGCTCACTTAAATTAGAATTTCAGATAAACATAAGTAATTTCTTAGTAAAACTATGTCCCAAATACTGCATAATTTTGATTTGCTCAGTCTGGAATGTTATGCATATATAAAAATGTAAACTCATACAATTCACAGAGAGAAGGATAGGAGCTTTCTTTTTTTAAAAAAAATTTAGTTGTAGATGGACACAATACCTTTATTTTATTTTTATGTGGTGCTGAGGATCTAACTAAGTGCCTCACACATGCTAGGCAAGTGCTCTCACACTGAGCTACAACTCCAGCCCTTATAGGAGCTTTCTTAACACAAGTCTGTTAACTAATTCAGCTCAGCTGAGCCCTCTGGCTTGCAAAGTGCCAATTAAATGACATTTCTGTTTTCTGTTTTGTTTTGTCATGTTTTTGTACCAGGCCAGAGATTATCCTCCAATCAATACATGCTTTCATTTACCTTTATCAAGCTAAAGTCCTTATCAAGGCTTTTAAATTATTGTCTAGGTTTTAGCCCCAAACAATACAAGGCATTTCATTCTCAAAGCCCCTTGCTCCATGTGTGTTAATTAAAGTCATTTCAATGGGTCTTTGCTGCCAGTTTCCTCTGCTCTTCAATCCAAGTAATGTTAATTCAGTCCCCAGGGTCCCTGTAGATTCATGCAGGCTGCATTTCTGATTTATTTTTGTCCTGACCAGATGGCTCCAGGTTCCTATGACTGCACTGGCGTCTTTTGGATTATCCTGTTTATCTTTGCCATTGCCCAAGGAAAGGGTCGATTTTTATGAAGCACATTTGTCAGGAACATAAGCCATTTGCCACCACTGCTGCTTGGACAACATAACCAAATCTATTAGATCGAATACATGTTTTCATAAACTTCATAGCGAAAGCTGGTGGATGGTTGTTGTTGCTTGTTTTTTTTTCATGTTTTTTTCGTTGTAGATGAACACAATATCTTTATTTTATGTGATGCTGAGGATCAAACCCGGTGCCCCACACATGCGAGGCAAATGCTCAACCGCTGAGCCACAACCCCAGCCCTGATGCTGGTTTTTGATCTTTCAGAAGATGTAACCAATGGAAAGGGCAGAAAATAGCAGGCCTGAGCAGAGAAAGGAAGGGAATTCTCTAGGGGGCGCTGAAGACCCTGACTGAGCCTTTTTTTTTGGTTTTAAGGACGTGTCCATGAAAAAGATAGACAATACCTTTAAGGAAGCTAATAAACATGGAAAGGAAGATGTGATATTTAAAGAAACAATAAATTAAAACTGAAAAATGTAATATTTCACTGTGAGATTGAGGAATCCAATTCACCCAAAGGGCACACTTGGCTTTTGTTAAAAAAATAGTGTGTCTACATTCTGACACAATGAAAGCTCTCATATCAACCAAGGCTAAAGCTGAATATGCTCTGGTTAGTGTTTTTTTTGGGGGGGGAGTACTAGGGATTGAACTCAGGGGCACTCGACCACCGAGCTACATCCCCAGCCCTGGTCTGTATTTTATTTAGAGACAGGGTCTCACTGAGTTGCTTAGCGCCTCACTGAGGCTGCCTTTGAACTACCACTCTCCACCTCAGCCTCCTGAGCCACTGTGTTTACAGGCATGCGCCACCATGCCCGGCTGGTTAGTGGGTTTTGAAGCCTTGAAAAACATGCAGGAAGCCTCACATACAGGGATAGATGATATTTGAACTTGAGCATGTAAAGGAGAGAGAAATCCCTCCTCCTGCTTTAGTTCTTATTTGGGATGTTTGGATCTAGGAACCAAATGGATACAAGGCTGATTTCCAAGAGGAAATGTATTAAGTTTTGTTAATTTTACTCTACATGGGGGCTATCTACACAACAGTGAAGTCTAAAGAAATGACCAAAGTAAGATACTTTTGTATTTTTTTAGACAATAATAAAGTGTGAAGAAATGACAGAACATATGGATTTCTGGAATAGAGTAAGTAGTACATTCTAGGGCTGCCAGTAAGAGATATATACGAGAAGTATAGAAGCTAATGGTGGATAAGGGTTACTGCAATGAGCTTATTAGGTTTATTACATCTCCTATTACCAATTTCTGGTGACTAAGGCTATTTTCTCACCTTAGTAAGGGGGAGGACATCCTTCCTCAAATAATTTTTATGGCAAAGTACAGGCCATATGGCCTTTGCTGCAATTACAGAAATCAGATGATTTCATCTTGAAATAATCAACATAACCAATACACCATTTCTGCTTATTTTGAGATGGCATATCTTTAACTCCTTCACACACGCGTGCATGTACATACACACATTGATACATATATATATACAGTCCAGGAATTACAAATTACCATTGTTAGAGGTTTTGGTCACCAACAAATATGTATTGTTCAAAATACTCTAAGGTGGCACAGTTAACACAGATTTTCAGATTGTTGGTTCTGATTCCTAGATCAGTTCCTCTTATGGCCCACTCATCCATGCAGAATCCCAGCAGACTCTCAAAGCAGGGGTTACTAATTGGCCTTTATCTAGTATATCCTAAATCAAGAATTTATGGGGCTTGCTGAGCATGGTGGCACATGCCTATAATCACAGTGGCAGCTTAGGAGGAGGAGGCAGGAGGATCATGAGTTCAAAGCAACTTAGTGAGATCTTGTCTCTAAATAAAAATACAAAAAGGTCTGGGGATGTGATTCAGTGGATGAGTGGCCCTGGGTTCAATCTCTGGTACCAAAAAAAAAAAAAAGAATTTATGGGGCTAGAAGTGTAACTCAGTTGTAAAGTGCTTGCCTAGCATGTGCAAGGCCCTGGGTTCCATCTCCAGCACTACCAAAAAATTCTGAGTTTGGGGGTTTAACCAGCCTATTGTGTGCCTTGTTTTGGCTGGCCCTATGGGACTCAAAGGTTAATAAAGTAGTGTGCTTGTCTCATAACTCTTCAAAATTGATAAGCCAATGTTGTCTGTGAAGAATTTTATGTAAAGGTAAAAATATGCAATTAAGTGGTGGGCAAATGAATCTAGGAATACTTTGTGGGGTTAATCTTGGTCTTGAAAACTGAGAACTGCTGTGATATGTCAGTGTGTTCTGCAAGTGTGTGTGTGTGTGTGTGTGTGTATTATGGTACATTTAGCATAAACAAAGTTAGAAGCCAGAAAGATCAAGGAATGTTTACGAAACTGGGAGCAAAGTGATATTTTGCGACATGGTTGCAAGACAGGCTGTGAGAGAATAGAAAGGCAGTGTGAACAATAGGTAATAATCAAAATCATAGGAGCAACTACTGTACTGTATATTGCCTGCTTCATATTAGCACTGTGCTAAAGCACTTCCCACCTATTATCACATTTAAAGCACACAACTCTGTGAGTTAGGTTTTTGTATTTTACAGGTGAGGAAACTGAGGCATAGAAAATTTATATAACTCAAAATTTCCATCTAGGATATTTGCCTAAAATATGTGCTAAGAGAGAGGCAGAAGGGAACTAAGATGGCAGGTACTGAGCGTCTGAAGGGTCTGACTCTGCTCTTTCTAGCCTTCATGTATCTTACATTAAGCAGCCTCCATCTCCTTTGCTCTTCCATGGTATATTCAAACTGTTAAGCCCCGCCATAGCCATGTTTTTGAGGTACAGGTTCATGTATGTAACATACCCACCAACCCATGTTCTGTTTCCTTGAGGGGAGGAATCTTGTCTCTCCTTTTGCATCATCCCCAAAGCATGGGGCCTACCACATATGATGGTTAATTGATTTATTATAATTCCACTAAACATTTCACTTAAGCTCCTACCTGTCATGCTTGTTAACTGACTGACTGAATATCCTCCTCATTAACTTCATCTGCAAGAACAGCTTTTTTAGCCGGGTGCAGTGGCGCAAGCCTGTAATCCCAGCACTTAGGGAGGCTGAGACAGGAGAATCATGAGTTCAAAGCCAGCCTCAGCAATGGCGAGGCACTAAGCAACTCAGTGAGACCCTGTCTCTACATAAAACACAAAATAGGGCTGGGGATGTGGCTCAGTGGTCAAGTGCCCCTGAGTTCAATCCCCAGTACCCAAAAAAAAAAAAGAAAAAAAGAGAACAGCTTTCTTGCATATATGCCTGTTCCAGTGCTCACACTGTCCCTTTTATGGTTTGGATGTGGTTTGTCCCCCAAAGATTCATATCCTGGAACCTTGGTCCTCAGTGTGGTGGTGTTGAGGTGGCAGAACCTTTAAAAAGTGGGACCTAGTACAGGGTAATTAGATTATGGGGGCATTGCTCTCAGAAAGGATCAATGTTGTTCTCTCAGAGTGAGTGAGTTCCTGTGAGAGCAAGTTGTTGTACAAAAGGCAAGCCTAGCCCATGAATTCTCTGATTCCTATTTCTTTGTGTGATCTCCTCTGTACCTTTCCTACCACAGTGATGCCATCCACCATAAGACCCTCAACAAAGGCTGAACCAATGAAGCTACCTAGTCTGGAGTTTCAACCTCCAAAAGTATCAGCTGAATTACCTTCTTTTATTTATTTATTTAAAAAATATTTTTAGTTGTAGATGGAAACAATCCTTTATTTTATTTATTTATTTTTATTTGGTGCTGAGGATTGAACCTAGTACCTCACACGTGCTAGGCAAGCACTCTACCACTAAGCTACACCCACGGCCAAATTTCTTTTATTTATACATTATCCAGCCTCAAGTATTTTGTTACAACAGAAAATGTACTAATACAATGTGTATTGCACATCCCCCTATAAGAAACAGGCTCATATAAGTTAGCTAACATTGTCAAAGAATAACTCAGACGTATTATTAATTATAACCATGCAAATTTACTTGAATATTTAAAACCTAATAGTTGATTTTATCTGAAAAGAACTTATTTACCAAAAAAGGAGAGGTGAGAGGGGAACTCAGCCATATTTAGAATGCTAAATTTCACATCTCATGTTGGGTGAACTGGTGACCCGTGAAGGCCCAAGTTGGATGTTTCACTCTTGAGCAGCAGACTGGATCCTCGAGGAAAACAAGTTTGGTTGTTTGTGGATTTCCCAGAAGTCCTTGGGACTGAGCAAGGTGTGACAGGTTGTGTGCTATGGCTGTCACTGTCTTTAGTTACCACCTCCATCTCAGGTATGCCAGTTCACCTTCTGTCCTCTCAGAAAACTTCTACTATTGTCTCTCAGTCACTCAGCAAGCCAACCAGGTTGAGTATGAGGGCTTCAGCTTCCTTTTGTTGCAACTGTTGCTTTGGCATCATGGCAGTGAAACAACATATAAGCTCATGAATGATAGTGAAGAAGGACAAAAGCCTAAGGACAATCATTATAATAAGAAATATTGGAACTCACTTCATGTCCAATTTCTTAGTTTCCCTAAGCCCAACCAGGAGAGCAAGCCATAAGGGTTAGTTCAGTCAATATCAAATAAGCAAGTGGCTTTTTAATTAATTGATTTGATTGATTGTCCGCTTCTCCTGAGGTATTTACTTAGGTATAAAAAGATGTGTTATCTATTGCCCAGACCTTGACTGGTGAGCAAATATAAATTCCATCTGATAGATTTATGCTCTTCTGTTGTGCTTATAATGCTTGAGTTATTTCATTTGCTATTTGAGCCAAAGTCTGGTATAAATTATGGATATCATGATCTAGTTCAGGAACACCAAGCCAGAGGATAAATCCTTGCATAAATCAGTGAAATACAGTGTCTTGAATGTCTCCTGGTCAGATAACATGTCAAAACATTAATAAAACAAGAGAACTGGAAAATTCTGTTTTGATACTTGGAAAGGCTAGATGTGTATACCCACAGTGTATGGCACATTTTGATATGGCAAACACCAGAAATCCATTTGATTACACCAAAAGAAAATCCTAAGGGTGCCCATTGAGAAGGGCACAAATGTGTTCCTTATTGTAGGTACTACTTATTGGTTGGACATAATTGTGGACAAAAATACACGGGATAAAATTTGACAAATCAGGGGCTGGGATTGTGGCTCAGTGGTAGAGCACTTGCCTTGCATGCGTGGCACTGGGTTTGATCCTTAGCACCACATAAAAATAAATCAATAAAGATATTGTGTCCACCTACAACTAAAAAAATATTTTAAAAAAATTTGACAAATCATGTACACATGGCCCACAACTTGCAGTAGTTCAATTTACAGGTTTTTTTTTGTCTTTATGATGATGAGAAAGCAATATGCATTTAGTAGAAACACTACTTCTAATTTTGAATTTTGATCTTTTCCCAAGGCCAGTGATATGTAGGACAATCCTCTTATGAAACTGGGCAAGCACAGTTAGCTACAGGTCAGCCACCTCATCATGAAGGGAAACAACCAATACTCTACAGTATCGTGGGTTGCCAGTGGCTTTTGGATATTGTATTTTCAGGTTCCATTGTGGCTATAAAATGCCCATCTATGTGTGTATGTGAGATAGCTGTAATGCCCAGATCATGGAGCCCCCAAAGACCACCAGGGAGACCGAGGCACGTATGTAAAAACAAAGAGCAATTATTCGGGCTTAAGTTCGGACTCTCAGACTTCATCAGTGCAGTGGGTCTGTGCAGAGAGCCCTGAACAACGAACAACGGCTGAGCAGGGTTTTATAGGGGGAGGGGACAGGTGGTGGACATGACGTATGCACCGCATCATTACACAAGCACCAATTACAATCGTACAGCACCTATGGTGACAGTATTGACCATTCAGAATCTGGGGGGGGGGGTGTCCGTTACATTTGGTGGGACCCAATCATGACTTTTGAGAATTTTTTGAAAATGACCAACTACAAGGTAAGTTTAAGTGACCCACGTGGGGATCAGGCCAGCAGTGAGTGATTGGCTACTTTGTGCAAAGTAACTATTTATAGTTCTTAGACCCTGACTGAGACCTCAGGAATGCCAGGTGTATAATTTTTAACCTCTTTGATTGTCTGACCTGTGGGTGGTGTGAGAGTGGCTTCAGCCTTGAGCAATGTGTGTCTTTTCCTGGAACCAAAACTCAGGCCTACTAGTTTTTCTGGAAGGTCCAAAGCCTGTCATGGGGTTCATTTTAGCTCAGGTCTTTCAATAGTCAACACTTTATTATAAATTAGGCTTTGTGTTTGTTGATTTTTTTCCGACTATAGGTCAATGTATGTGTTCTGAGCCTGTTTAAGGTAGGCTAGGCTAACTTAAGGTATGCATTAGGTGTCTAATAAATGCATTTTTGACTTGATATTTTCTTCTTATGATGGGTTCATGGGTACATGACCACATCGTAATTTGCGAAACATCTGTAATTGTTTTTTGTTTAGTTTTGTGAGGAAATAATTAGACTATGGTCTGCCTCATTAGTCCCATTCCTGTGATATTCTTGATATTTTTCACTTTCTTTGAAGGCTCTAGGAAATATCAGATACAACAATTGTTGACAGTCTATTGGCCAGCAAAGGCAAATGGATATGCCAAGGTTAGTATTTCTGTATTGAAAATAGAAGGAAGCCGGGCACGGTGGCTCACTCTTGTAATCCCAGCACTTAGAGAGGCTGAGACAGGAGAATCGCGAGTTCAAAGCCAGCCTCAGCAACGGCGAGGCGCTAAGCGACTCAGTGAGACCCTGTCTCTACATAAAACACAAAATAGGGCTGGGGATGTGGCTCAGTGGTCGAGTGCCCCTGAGTTCAATCCCCAGTACCAAAAAAAAAAAAAAAAAAAGAAAGAAAGAAAATAGAAGGGAACCGGGCGTGGTGGTGCAAGCCTGTAATCCCAGCACTTAGGGAGGCTGAGACAGGAGAATCTCGAGTTCAAAGCCAGCCTCAGCAATGGCGAGGTGCTAAGCAACTCAGTGAGACCCTGACTCTACATAAAACACAAAATAGGGCTGAGAATGTGGCTCAGTGGTCGAGTGCCCTTGAGTTCAATCTCTAGTACCAAAAAAAAAAAAAAAAGAAAATAGAAGGGAATGAAATGATCAGCTTACCAGGGAAGTCTGGTACTATTTAGGATTATAGATAGGGCTATAAGATTTTTACCAAATATCTGGGGCTGGATGAGGAATTCAGCATTTGGAAAGATTGTTGTTAGCTTGTTAGCAGTTGTTTGAGAAAGATGAATTCAAGAATTTTTGGAAACGAAAGTATTTGAGAAAATGGAGAAAAGAAAAGATTAGAGGGACTGTTTTAACAACCTTATATCTTGAACTGTCATAAAATAAAAACAATACAGTGAAGATTATAGGAGAAGTTTGGCTACTTTAGGAAGTCTTTCCTTCTGAACTCTTTTAGTTTTGTTTTCAGAGCTGGTGATGGAACCAGGGTCTTGTACATGGCAAGCAAGTACTCTACCACTGAGCCACGTCCTCTGTTCCATCTAGAATCCTTTCAGTGAATTTCAAAGTCCAGTCTCAGGGCTGGAGTTGTGGCTCAGTGGTAGAGCGCTTGCTTCCCACATGTGAGGCACTGGGTTTGATCCTCAGCACCACATGTGAAATACATAAATAAGTCAAATAAAGGTTTTAAAAAATCTTATTATAAAAAAGTCAAATCTCAGTGGGACTGGAGGGATGTCCAGATGGTGGGATCCTTAAGACAGTGACACTGGCTTGCATATAATCATAGGTGTACAACGTGCAGTTTAAATGCAGTATTTGTAGTTAAAAGTATATGAAATAGTCTTTTCCAGGGAGTTTCTAAGGCCGAATTTCACTATTTTCACTTCTAGTAACTTGTCTCCTCACTGCAAATCATCTGGTAATATTCTCTTTGAAAACGTGGTTTGCACCTGTTCAGCATACAATGTCATTTTTTTTTTTGGTACCAGCGATTGAACACAGGGGTACTCGAACACTGAGCCACATCCCCAGCCCTATTTTGTGTTTTATGTAGAGACAGGGTCTCACTGAGCTGCTTAGCACCTCGCCATTGCTGAGGCTGGCTTTGAACTCGCGATTCTCCTGCCTCAGCCTCCCTAAGTGCTGGGATTACAGGCGTGCGCCACCCCGCCTGGCACAATGTCATTTTTGACAAGCTTGAAGTGTTAAAAGGTGAGGTCCAATAAAGGAGTCACCACATTTTCATGGCCTTCCTGGAATAATTCTGAGTATTTTGAGATGATGATCACATTATCATCAGAGATAATGGTCAGATTTTAAGTCAGATGAGATTAATCTTCTGAAAGTTGCAATAATTTTGATTTTGAAAGATCATTAGCCCTTTCTATTTTGCCAAAACTTAGTGGGGTCCATATGGACAAGGGAGTTTTTTTTTTTCCAAATGGGAGTTCCTTACACAATTTAAGTATTTTACCTGTAAAGACAGATTTTCTATCATTGTGGGGTAATGAATGGACTCTCCAGGTAGGAAAACTAATGTTTATATGGCTTTTTTGGTGATTTACTATTAGCCTTTTAGCAAATACAAACTTTAGTCCAGGCATAAAACTTACAAACCATTACTAAAGTATTATTCAAAAACTTTTGGTCTGAGCAATTGAAAGAAATCC
Organism: Xerus rutilus; assembly: GCA_028644305.1. Taxonomy (NCBI): domain Eukaryota; kingdom Metazoa; phylum Chordata; class Mammalia; order Rodentia; family Sciuridae; genus Xerus; species Xerus rutilus. The sequence goes on along the minus strand of CM053417.1, from coordinate 84,167,337 downwards.
ATTTAGAGCTGTTCAAATGGTTTTTGAGGCAGGCTTCTAAGCTTTACCTTTTAAAAACATTTCCTGGGTTATGATAATGGTAAAGAAGGCAAGATTTGGCTACCTGTCTTGAGTAAAATTTCCTCAACCATGTTTTTGTAAAGTTTGAACTAATTTATCTGTGAATTTCATAGATAAATCACCAAAAACCTGGAAATGGTCTCTGGTGATGTTAAGTAGCCATTTTGGAAATGACAATGCCCATAACTGAACATGTGACAGTTTTGAGGATGGTATTTTTTTTTCTTCTGTGGAGGCAGATTATCATATTTGATATTCGTAAATGATGGCCTGATAATAAGCCCCTGATTTTTGAGGAAACCCCACAAAACACAGGACTTGCCTTTTATGGGACCTTAGCACAATTAGGAATACTCAAATTTGGGGTTGCTATAAGGCTCGAGTAGGGGAAGAAGAGGCCTGCTGTCATCTGAACCCCAAAGTAAGGCTCTGGAGCACTGAATTTATTGAGGAGGCAAAATAGTTTTCTCTCTACTCTCTACTCTTCATAGTTCTTTTTTTAATTTTAATTTTAAATTATCATTTTAGTTGTACAAACTTATGGTGTATATTGAGGTCATTCAATACATGTATGCAGTGTGTAATGATTAAATCAGAGTAGTTAACATTTCCATTTCCTTAAACACATTTAAAAATTTCTGATTAACAAGTCATAATTGTACATATTATGGGACATGGTGTGATATCTCAATCAATGTATACAGTAATATACTTATCAAATCAAGGCAATCAATATTTCCATCTCCTTATCATTACTTTGTGTTTGGAGCCTTCAAACTCCTCTCTTCTAGTTATTCATAAAATATATATTTTAGGCAATTGTGAACTAAACTCACCCCATTGTTCTGTAGAACACTATAACTTACTATATTTATCTAACTGGTTTTGGGTACTAGTTATCCAACCTCACACTATCTCCCATTAGTCTTCATAGTTCTTTTTTAAAATATTTTTTAGTCATACATGGACACAGTGTCTTTATTTTGTTTACTTATTTTTATGTGGTGCTGAGGATCGAACCCAGTGCCTCACATGTGAGGGGCAAGCGCTCTGCTACTGAGCCACAACCCCAGCCCAAGTCTTCATAGTTCTAAATTGAGATGGATTTCTGTAATGAAAGTCAGGTTAAGAGAAAAACGAACAAGTTTATTAATGTGTATACATGGGAAATACCTTGAGAAATTAATAATGGTAAGGAAAAAACCAAATGAAGGAAATAAAGAGAGGAAAGAAGTCTCAACAGCAACACAAGTTTATTTTGGACATTGCTGTGGAGGGGGGCTAGTGGACACAGAGACCTCTCTTCTGCTTATAGCCTTGGGTAGATCTAGGGGAGTGAGGGAGGGGGAATTTGGGGGGTTAGCCCATTGCTAAGGGGTTGTCAGGGAAGGGTCCTTGTGGTGTCATCTTCATATGTTGAACCAGCTGTTTTGCAGGATTTCAGGCCCAGGTAACAATTTCCTTTCTTTGCATGATGATGGATTACTATCTGGGTTTAGGTCAGGCTGAGTCAGAGTAACCATGAGGTAACTCTTGTAAGATGGAGGATATGTTCCAAAATTTTATTGCCTTTGTCAGGTTTTTCCTAACAGTAATCTACAGGTGGTAGCTTAGAGTTCAGGTTTAAATGCCATCTCCTATTGAAACAAACAAAAAAAGGGTATTGGGGGCATTTATGGGATGTGAGCAGGAAAAGCACAGTAAACAATGTTAAGATTTGTTATGCAGATTAAGTTGGTGCCTTCTCTACTGTTAAGTCTCTAGTGATTTCATCGTCCTACACTTGCTGGTGCAGAGAGGGAGAAACACTTACAAATGAGATTTCCTTTATAGATATAAATTTCTATTACAAAATGTTAACGTCTATTCTGTTTTCATAGCTTCATATGTGTCTGTGGTTTCTCAAAATAATACTTAATGCTAAAGAGACATATTTTGGGTTGGCATATTCTGGTCTCCTACAGTCAGTTATATTTTGGGGTGCTGTGTTCTGATCTCCAACAGACTTTGACACCTCATCAGTTGTTATGATTAAGAGATTGTACTTGAGTGCAAGAATTATCTTCAGCAAAAAAAAAAAAAATTCCCAAACCAAAACAAACAAAAAAAGAATTATCATCAGGGGCTGGGTTTGTGGCTCAGTGGTAGAGCACTTGCCTAACATGTGTGAGGCACTGGATTCAATCCCCAGCACCACATATAAATAAATAAATAAAATAAAGGTCCATTGACAACTAAAAACAATTTTTTAAAGAATTTTCTTCAGGGCTGGGGCTGTAGCTCAGTGGCAGAGCACTTGCCTCTTATGCAGTGAGGCACTGGGTTCCGTCCTTAGCACCACATAAAAATAAACAAATAAAGGCATTCTGTCCATCTCTAATGACAAAAAATTTTAAAAAAATTTTCTTCAGCAGCAGTTTTTTGTTGTTGTTGTTTTTTGATAATAGGAATTGAATCCAGGGACACTTACTACCACTGGGTCACATTCCCAACCCTTTTTTGTATTTTATTTAGAGACAGGGTCTCACTGAGTTGCTAAGTGCCTTGCCTGGCTTTGAACTCATGATCCTCCTGCTGCAGCCTCCTGAGCCACTGGGATTGAAAGACTCGAGCTAAATAAACTCCATGACAGGCTTCAGACCCTCCAGAAAGACTAATAGGCCTGAATTTAGATCCCAGGAAAAGCAAACCATTGCTTAAGGCTAAAGCTACTCTCGGACCACCCTCAGAGGAGCCAATCAAAAGAGGTTAAAAATTATACACCGGGTATTCCTGAGGTCTGAGTCAGGGTCTAGGAAACTATAGATAGTTACTTTGTACAAACTAGCCAATCACTCACCACTTGCCCAAACCCCCACGTGGGTCCTTTAAATTCAACTGTAGTTGGTCATTTTCAAAAGATTCTCTAAGGTTGTGATTGGGTCCTGCCAAATGTAATGAACACCCCTCAGATTCTGAATGGTCAATATTGTCACCATAGGTGCTGTATAATTGTAATTGGTGCTTGTGTAATGATGCAATGCATATGTCATGTCCACTGCCACCACCTGTTCCCTCCCCCTATAAAAACCTGCTCAGCCATTGTTCGGGCTGCACCTCCCTACCGCTACATCAGTGAAGGTGTGCAGTCCCTGCTCCAGCTTGTAATAAAGACCCCCTTTTGTGATTGCATCAGAATCAGACTCCTTGGTCGTCTCGTGAGCTTGAGCATTACAGGATTACAGGCATGTGCCACGGCGCCTGGCTAGCTGTGTTTTTTTTAAAATAAAGATCGGCATTTCTTTCAGTATTCTAATCATTATTATGTAATGCAAGTGTATTAGTAGGTACTGATATAATAATTTTAGTCAAACAATAATTTGGATGTATTTTTGATGTTTCAGAAATGTCAAATCTGTGAATAGAAGAATGTCAAATATATGAGTACTTCATGCATATGAAGTTCAACTTCCAACAGTATATTTAGCAAAGGATATTATCCACAGTTCTATGCTCCTTTCTATGAACATCCTTTTGTGTGTGTGTGTATGTGAGATGCTAGGAATGGAACCCTGCATTCTAGGCAGCAGTTCTACTGTCTTGGTCCCTGATGCCACTCCAATAACAAGGACACGATTTTGAGGAAAAGGAAAAAAGTTTTATTGCTTTGCTGTCAAAGGAGAAGCACAGGGGAGTCCTGTTCCCAGAGGCTGTGATTCTGCCTACCAGGGGGAACAGAGGGCTTTTAAAGAGGTGATTCAAAGGCTACATTCCAGAAGTCTGAACTAGTTCATTCCTGCAGGTGGCGTGTGCTCACGGACAGATAACTGGGTTTGGGATGGAGAAGGAGGGTAAACCTCTCGCTCTCAGATTAGGGAGGGGAGGTTAGGTAGGGAGAGGGGTTAGGGAGAGGAAGGACGAAAATAAGAAGAGAAAAAAACATGCCCCCTTTAAAAATAGGGCTGTATTCAAAGCCTGAAGTGGACCACTGTTACACTACCACTAAGCTACACCCCTCACCCCTGCCCTGGGCAGCTATTTTAAAACTAGCCAGTAATATATTAACAACTTTATTTCATTTGGTTTAGTTAACTTTTTCTTTCCTTGGTTGCACAGTAACTATTCCTGTTCCTTCTGTCATCATGTCTACTTCTAAGACCACACTTGAGATGGTTGCTTCTAATGTGATGTAGGAAGACACTAGAAAAATACCTTGGTTGTTTTGTTTTTTTGGTATGGATGATTGAACCCATGGATACTTACTTAACCACTGAGACACATTCCCAACCTTGTTTTATATTTTATTTAGAGACAGGGTCTTGCTGAGTTGCTTAGGGTCTTGCTAAATTGCTGAGGCTGGCATTGAACTTGCAATCCTCTAGCCTCAGCCACCTGAGTCACTGGGATTACAGGTGTGCACACTGTACTCAGCAAATAGCTTGTTAATAAGTGTTGTGTGTGATGAGGAATTCCAAAGTCTAAATGAGGGCCCAGGGCAATGAAATAGGTCAGTGTTAGAGCATGGGCTTTCCTAAGGGCTATTTTCTGAGCTCCACTATCTTTTGCATGATACCTGTCTCCTGCCTTTGTGGAGTAAACTGACAGGCTAAGAGGCTATTACTGCAAACAAATTCCGTGCAGAGTCTTGTGCAAGAACTTTGTCTGCAGATATCAAAGAAAAATGTGACTCACTTGATTCTCTGGAACTCTAATTTTATTTATAAATTTATAATTTTATATGTATATATAACACATGTATACATTTATTTACTAATCTCTAATTATGGATAATAAATCATCATAAGAAAAAAGTAATAGATTTATGACATATAAAGTGATTTAGCACTTAGGGAACATATGATATTTTCTGGAAGAAATATGCATAGAATCAATTTTATTTGGAAAAAGTGAGATAGATGAGTTCCTGAGAGCCAGAGAAGGCTACTAAAAGATAATTTTTAGAGAAATGTAAAATTATGACTCTCATATAGATAGAAAAAATGAATGCAGGTTAAAGAATTTGTTTTATTACTGTGAAAGGGAACCTGAGCCTTACAGTAGTTAAAGTGATAAAAACAGATTTAATTCAGGAACTACTGCAATGGGGAAAAAGAGACCTTGGTATAGAACCAGGCTTAGTTCCAAGTACAGATTGGGAAATTGGGAATTTATAGCGAAGTGTAGAATGAGAGGGGTGAGTGGATAAAAAATTGCTAAGAAGAGACATCAATAATGACTATGCCATAGCAATTTTTGCCACCCTCCTCTAGATTAGCTCTATTTGACAAACTTTATTCTATGTTTTTCCCCTTTGCCCAGCATTGTAAATTCTAAAGACAGCTACCTTTAAATGACTGAGACATTAACTGCTGGAGTCATCTCTCACAGGAAAGGAAACCAGTAAAACACTGGTCCTAGGACTTCCTAATTCGTCTTTCTTTAGTTTTTCAGAACCCAGAATATCTGATGATCTTCAGATAACATCAAAGTGTGGGCCAAGGATTGGATAATCCAATTCTTTAATTAAAAGCAGAATAATGTTTAACTTGCAGGAAAATAATATATTTATCTAAACAATTATAAGGACTGGGTGAGGATTTGAAGGGCAGTTGTTATTGTAAAGATATTCCTGCATAAAAGAAAGGAAAACACCCCTTGCATGACAGAGATGGCTACTGAGCCTGGATACATGACTCAGCAAACCACCTTCCTGTCTATTACCCCACTGCCCTCTTTTCCTCCTTATGAGGCTTTTATAAAATCCCTTTAAAATTCCTCCTTAGAAGGATTTTTAAAAAACCCTTTTGTGTACCTGAATTCCCCAGGATAGTCATTGTTTTGGTAAAGATAGCGCCTCCCTTTTTCTCAAGGTACTGGCCTTTGAATAAACTTGATTCCCTTCTCACAAACACTTATTGGCTTTTTTTTTTTTAGTACTGGGGATTGAACTCAGGGGTACTCACCCACTAAGCCACATCCCCAGCCCTATTTTGTGTTTTATGTAGAGACAGGGTCTCACTGAGTTGCTTAGCACCTCACTGTTGCTGAGGCTGGCTTTGAACTCGAGATCCTCCTGTCTCAGCCTCCCTAAGTGCTGGGATTACAGGTTTGCACCACTGCGCCTGGCTTCTTATTGGCTTTTAAGAAGTGAGCAGATGGACATCAATCTGGTACAGGGGGATTATTGATTTTTTACTTTAGTACTGGAAATTGAACCCAGTGCCTTGTGCATGTTAGGCAAGTGTTCTACCACTAAACTATATCTATAGCTCTTTTTTTACTTTTTATTTTGAGACAGGTATTGATAAATTGCCCAAACTGGCCTTGAATTTTCGATCCTTCTGGCTCAACTTCTTGAGTAGCTGGGATTACTATGTACATGCTACCATGCCTAGCTACAGGGGGAATCTTGTTAAAGTTATTTAGCAGTGTTCTTTGTCTAGGTGGGCTATGAAGCTCTAGCGAGAAAGAGTGTGTCAAAGGAAGGTAGAGAGTGTCAAGGTTAGAAAGAAGGATGAGGAGTCTGATTAAAATTTGGTCAAGGAGGACTGGGATTGTGGCTCAGCGGTAGAGCGCTTGCCTCGCATGCGTGAGGCCCTGGGTTCGATCCTCAGCACCACATACACAGCAATAAAATAAAGACATTGTGTCCATCTACAACTAAAAAAATATTTAAAAAAATTTGGTCAAGGAGGGGCTGGGGTTGTGGCTCAGTGGCAGAGTGCTTGCCTTGCATGCATGAGGCACTGGGTTTGATCCTCAGCACCACATAAAAATAAATAAAGATATTTGTGTCCATCTGCAACTAAAAAAAAAATTTGGTCAAGGACAGAGTGGCTCTTATGATATGAGAGAAACAGGCAGATGTTAAAACCATCTCAAGAGAAAAGCCAAACCAGTAAAGAAATGTAGAAATGTAGAGATTAATTGCAAATGTTTACAAAACTGTTTTTTCAGCCGGGCATGGTGGCGCACGCCTGTAATCCCAGCACTTAGGGAGGCTGAGACAGGAGAATCGCGAGTTCAAAGCCAGCCTCAGCAATGGCGAGGCGCTCATCAACTCAGTGAGACCCTGTCTCTACATAAAACACAAAATAGGGCTGAGGATGTGGCTCAGTGGTCGAGTGCCCCTGAGTTCAACCCCCAGTACCAAAAAAAAAAAAAACACCAAAAAAAATCCACTTTTTTCCACTAGGGAGAGGAAGTTAAATAAAACTACAACTAGACAGGACAGTGTTTATATATCAGTTACTTACAACTTACAAAGCATTGCAAAATAGACAAGGGACAGGGCTAGAATCTGATAACCTTGAAGGTCAGATATTTCCACTGAATATTTCTTTCTCTTGCACTTCAGGCAAGATAAATGGAGGGGTTAAAGGCAGGGACATTAAAGAGTAGGAATTTAGAAAGAGCAAGGAAGTCAGAAAAGATGAACCTATTTGGCTGGATTTGCAATATGATCAGCATGAGATACAGTGTCTTTATTTTTCAGGGTGAAAGGCATGATTTGATTTGATTTTTAGATTCTCTAAATCTTTAATGCATGGAGTTCCAGTGTGTGCATTAATGGAGTCAAGGACAGGCTAACCCCAAAATATGCCTTTTTGGCATATTTAATTTTTAAACTGAAGGAATTTCAGAATGGTAGTGATAGGGGACAGACAGATGCTAGTAGCAGGAACACGAGGTTAAGGTAATAATTCTATAAAATGGGCACACTGTGCTGACCCCCATGTGCTTTCTTTTCTGAGAACAATTTACCCACAGCCCTGCTTGGCTTAAGTGGACAAGGTGGGTCACACTTTTCAGCAAACTACTGTTATCTACAGGAGGAATATAGGCCTGAAATAATGTCAATATGAGGGATCCGAATTACCCTGAAAGGGGAGGCTTTTGTTACCATTTTCCCAGACCTGATCCCAAAGATAAGAGAGATAAGGATAATTCTTTCCTACCATAAAATCTGTATGAATTTATGGTTAAGAATCCAATTAGAACCAATCATCATGGTTCAAAGTGACCTAGAGTCCTCATGGCAGTGGGGACTTGAAAGTCTGATGTCATCTTTGCTGTCAGTCAAAAGTCAAGACTTGGACCTGGGCAGGACTCTCTGGAAACTTCTCTGGGATCCCTAATAAAGCTGGAGTGCAGAAGAAGCATGCTGTCCCTCTCCTCTCTGAGAGGTCACACTTTCTCCTATGAGAACATTCCCATTTTCTTTCCTTCTACCTTCAATAAACTCATTGCCTGTTACTCTGAGTTACATGTCTGAAAACCTTCTGACTTGATCACAAGAATTGGGGCTTGAACGGGTGGGATTTTCATGCTGCCTCAGTTTCCTGGATGGCCCTAGACCTGTAAGAGTAGGTTCAGGGCAGACACTCTGATCTTCCCCTCAAGTAGGTCATAAGGGCTTTATGTGAGAGGAGCATCTTCATCTCTCAAAGATGGAGGGATTCAGAGAACAATCCTAATAAAAAGGCTTTGCTAAGTTTCCTCCATACTCCTTGGGTTTTTTTTGTTGTTGTAGATGGACCTTTATTTTATTTATTTCCTTTTATGTGGTGCTGAGGATCTAACCCAGAGCCTCACACATTCGAGACGAGTGTTCTACCACTGAGCCACGGCCCCAGCCCCCTCCTTGTTGTCTTATCAACGTTATCCCATGACTCTCCACACTGCACTAAACCTAGCATAAAGAAAAACACTCAAGTTAAACTGTTTTTTAAGGTCTTTATTTCCTTAGGAAGCCTTCAGTGTCACATCGTGATGGCAAAAACAGACATGGTTGTGAAATAAAATTATAAAAATGTTATGATAAGAAACCAAAGCCTAGGAGTTCAGTTCCCCTGTCCTCTCTCAGCCTTTCTCCAGGAAGCCTAATTGACCATGGGTCCCTCCCTACCTTTTGGATTGTAGATAACTTCCCCTGGGAATCTGACTATTCCCTTTCAAAGTGTAAAACATCTGTGGGGGCTCTGGGTCCAAGGCTAGAGATTTACCGAAAGCTTGGTAAGAGGAGCCAGTTCTTCCCATTATCACACTCTGCTTCTGTAAACATGCTTCTCCCTAGAAACCGCATGCACAACCGTGTATAGAAAATTTGTGACACTAGTTTATAAATGTTGTGAGAAACTGGATGGGTGCTCAGAATGTGCTCAGAATTTGGAGTTTTGTTTTCCTCTGTGCCCACTGGCATAAAATAAAGTTTAGAGTTCTCTTCTCCAAGTGCTGCTTGCTGCTTCTTGACCAGTCTGTTTCCTGTAACAACATAAAACTTATATTAAGTTAATCCATAGGCTTTTCTCTTGCCAATTTGTCTTGTTACAGCAACCCAGGCAAGAAACTAGAAGGGTGGAAGGAAAAAATATTTTTCCTTACATACAGTATATTTGATCGTAATGACCTTGGAATTTGTTAAAACAAAATCATGGGAAGGGGGCTAGGGTTGTGGCTCAGTGGTGGAGTGCTTGCTTCGCATGTGTGAGTCACTGGGTTTGATCCTCAGCACCACATAAAAATAAATAAACAAAATAGAGATATTGTGTCCATCTAAAAAAAACCTAAAAGATAAAAATAAAAAAAATCATGAGAAGACATTATTTTGGACTGAGTTCCCATATAAGGCCCCAGTAAGATGACCAAACCAAAATGGAGTCACTCACATTAAATGCCATGTAATCACACTGAAATTTTAAGCAAGAAGATAGATCCCTAAACAGAACAGTTTTTTCATGGAAACAGGAGATGTTAGTCTGCTTGATTCAGTGTAAGTTTTAACCTTCACAAAAAGGTAACCTAAAGTAACCTGATGTTAACTAATATGGAATATTTTGAGCTAAGGCCCCTGAGGACTACTAGATGCAAGAAGATCTTTAAAAACAAGGCACAAATTTGCCTTTTTAAAGGAAATTTAAATGTGTAAAATGTCCTTTCCTCTACCATACCAGGAAGAGAAAAGCTTTTTTTTTGGTACTGGGGATTGAACCGAGTGTTGCATATACTAGGCAAGTGTTCTATCCCTGAGCTATATCACAAGTCCCAAGGGAAAGACTCTTATCAATGAAGAAGATACTGACTAAAATCTACATAAGAACGTTACCAAACAATTCTAGTTCACCCTTGTAAGGTAAAAACCAGCCCTTTTGTTATTAATTTTCACATCCCCTCTCTAAAAGCATAAGGCAGTTCCTGCCCCAGGGGGTTAATGATATTTTTCCTGCCTCTTACAGACTTCTGCAGGTGCTTCTAGCCAGAATACTTATGCAGGACTTGGCCTTCCTCATTTCATGGCTGTGATCCAAAAGCAAGTATCCCAAGGGAGGGAGCAGTAAGAAGCTCTATTGCCTATTAAGGCTTAGCTTTAGAATTTATGTAGTATTACTTCCACCACATACTGTTAGAGATGAATCATTAAGACTGGCCCACATCTAAATGGGAAAGAATTAGACTCCACTCCTTTACAAAAAGCCTATGAAAGACTTTAAAGACATGTTTATTGTGGTTTTAATTCTTTAACTTCTAGTTGAATTTAGACAATGCGTATGTGTGTGTGAGGGGGAGGTTGGGAAGAAGTGTGCTTCAGCAGAACAGATTGTACTTAACCAAGGAGTTTGTGGACATTTATCTGCCCATGCCTTCCTCCTACCCCTACTCCCTGCCTGGCTGCTGTTCCATCGGTGGCTGTAGTTCACCACCTACAGCTCCAGCTCCTGTCTGATGACCTCTTTTCCACTGATCCAGTTGTACCACTGGGTCTCAGGAATACCACTTCCTTCCCTTGTCTCCTCACATTGTAGGTATGGTAATGGCTTCTCGATGTTGGTATTTCCCAGGTATCTCCTCATCTTTGGTTGGTTCTAACTGCCCCAATCCCTATGAATAGCCCATTAACTCAAATTCTTTACATTTGAGTACTTTGAATGAACCATCTTTTTTATTGCAATGAAGCTTCCTACAGCAAGGAACCAACATGGATTTAAGAGAGATAGGTGGAATTAGGTACAGCGGTGCATGCCTGTAATCCAAGCAACTTTGGAGGCTAAGGCAGGAGGAACATAGGTTCAAGGCCAGCTCCAGCAATTTAGTGATAACCTGTCTCAAATTACCAAAAAAAAAACAAAAAAACAACAAGAACTGGGAATGTAGCTCAGTGGTAAAGCACCCTTGGGTTCAATCCCCAGTCCAAAAAGAAGGCAGGGGAGGACAGAGAGAGATTAATTGAGAGGACATTATAATAGTACAAATGAAAGATGGTAAAAGGCTAAGAGTAGCAGACACACTCTAGATGGATTATTTAAGGTGGGACTAGCTTTTATAAATCAAACCTAAAAAGGGTCAATTTCAAGAGGAACAGATGTAAGCTTAGGACAGATCAGCCACCAGGGGTCTACTGGGGCAGAGTTAAATGTTTTGTTGGTCATAGGGCAGGGCTGATGACTCTAGGAGCCAGGGATGTCTGCATGAGCACTCAAACTCAGTTGTTTGGCTCAGTCTTGTCTATTTGCTAGACTTACCAAAATTAAATAAACTAAGGCATAGAAAAAATGCTCTGAAAATTACAAAGCACTATACATATATGAAATTCAATGGGAATACTATTATAATAATGATTGTTATTCATGCTGGATATTTGTATACATAGATTAATATATTTTGATCATACATAGAAGGGAACAATTGTAGAAATGACTGAAATAATATTTCTCCATGGCTCTTCTGGTTAAACTAGAGAGATTCTTTAAACTCCTCTCTTTCACACAAATGCTTGTTATGTCTCTGTCTACTGGTTGTCACTACTTATTGTTCTTTACCTTTAAGAAAAGGAACAATAACATAGCTGATCCTCCACAATTTGACAGTGTATTGTTGCATTATTCAAGTTCAAGGCCAGCAACTTCCTGTTGCTGTGAACAAATATCTGAGAAAAACACCTTAAAGGAGGAAAATTTATTTTCACTCATTGTTTCAGAGGTTTCAGTCCATAGTTGGCTGGCTCCATTGTTTTTGGGCCGGCACTGGGATAGTACGTCATGGTGAAAGGGCATGACAGAATGCATTTTCCAACCCCATGGTAGCCAGGAAGTAGAGAGGAGAGAGCACCTGGGACGAGATAGACCCTTTAAGGACACATTCCCAGTGACCGGCCTCTTCCAGCAAGGTCCCACCATCTAAAGTTTGCACCCATTTCCCAATAGCGCCTCCAACTGGAGGACCAAACCTTCAACACATGAGCCTTTGGGGAACATTTCAGATCTAAACCATTACAACTGTTAAACAAATCAAAGCTGAGTTGGGAAAGGTGGCACACTCCTGTAATCCCAGATGCTCAGGAGGCTGAGGCAGGAGGATTGCAAGTTCAAAAGCAGCCTCAGCAACTTAGTGAGACCCTAAGCAACTGAATGAGACCCTGTCCCTAAATTTAAAAATATATAAAAGGACTGGGGATATGACTCAGTGGTTAAGTGCCCCTGGGTTCAATCCTTGATACAAAAAAAAAAGCTGGACATTAAAGTGGTAAATACAATTTCAATCCACAATAATTGCAGTATGGAATTGGGCTCAATTTTGAGTATAATATAGGCAAATAGGGATTTATAACCAAGGAACAGGATATGGGTCAATGGATGGAAAAATTTTAAGTGAAGGAGAGTTCTGACTATACTGACCTAACAGGATTTTTGCTGAAAGCAGAGTGATCAGACTTCACCTGAGGAATAGAAAGGAATAAGGATTCTGAGTAGATATCAAAGTGATCAGATGTTGAGGGTGAGGGATATTTGGTAAAAGTTGGACAATTTAAGAGACAAACTTGGAAATTTAGACAAATAGAAATTACAAAGATGAAGCCCTAGTTGGAAAAGTACTCAGGGCAGTCTGAGTAAAATTCAGTTAAAGAGAGAATCTTTGTCCCTACTTGGGAGGAGCTCTTGATTACAATCAAGGAGGCAATGCAGAAATGGATAATCCAGTTCATATCTTCGGATTCTTTGAAGACCCTCCCTACACACCTTCACTCATCCATTGATATAAACTTAGGTTTTTTTTACAGTTTTTGGTTATTGTAAATAATTATGCTCTCTTCAATAGGATCTGTCTCAAAGCTTGATGTTATTTATTTTTGCTGCGTTCAGATCTGAAATCTTTGAAGGTCCTAAAGTAAGACTCTGAGATATTTGGAATCGTTTTTCAGGGTATGAAATTTTAAAGTGCTTTGATGGTTTATGTTCCAAGTTTCAAATTTGAGGTATTTGGGTTCTGTGTTCAGTGCATGTGGTCACTGACATCTGTGTTCCATGGTTAAGTCTGATTTAGTTGTGAAGTGTATGTTAAATAAGGGTCAGTAGTCTTTGGACTTTCAGAGTCCAAAGTAATCTGTGTCCAAATTTGGTTCTGAGGTATTTGGTGTCTGAAGTCAATAGTGTGAGGTCCTTGAACTTTCTGAGTATCTCTGCTCCAAATTTTGAACTTGAGGTATGAAATATTAATGTTCGTGGTGTGTGATCTCTGAAATCTTTGAGGTCAGACATGTGTCTGAGGTATTTGGGAGTTTATGTTCAGGACATCAGGCCTCTATAATGTTGAGGGTCTGTCCAATTTACTTGAAAGCTTGTGTTATATATGTGTTACATATTTAAGTTGAGATATTTGTGTGTATCTGGTCAAGGTGCAAGGTCCCTGAAATTTCATATGGTCTGTGTGACAAGTGTGGGACCAAGGTATTTGGGGTTTACTTTTAGAAGTGATAGCTATGGAATCTGTGAGAATCTCTCCCAAGGTTTGAGTTTGATATATTTGGGGTTTCTGTTTCAGGGGTAAAGTCCTTCAATTCTGTGAGGTTCTGTGTCCCCAGGTATGAGTTATCTTGGAGTCTATATTTCAGGTGTAAAATATCTGAACAATTTGGGATTCTTTCCAAGGTTTGAATCTGAGGTATTTGGAGTCTTTTTCTGGGTCTGAGTTTTCCAAATGCTTTGATGGTTTGTGATACAAGGTTTGATTCTGAGATATTTAAGGGACTGTGTTCAGGATGTGAACTCTCTGAGTTCTTTGTGGATGTCTGTCCAAAAGGATGAGTTTTCATTAACTGGAGGACTTAAGTCACGGAGAAGGGTAAATTAACTCTTTCAGGATCTGTCACAGAGTTTGTATGTGAGGTATTTGGGGGTCCAGGTTTAAGGTTTGAGTTTTATGAAATATTTCAGGATTTATTTTCCAAGCTTTGAATTTGAAGTATTTAGGGTTTGCTTCTATAGTGTCTATGTCACATGGTTTAGGTTAGAAGTATTTGGGGATCAATGCTCAGGTTGTGAGGTATCTGTATTCTTCTATGGTCTACTGTTTTGAGTCTAAGAAATTTCAGGGTTAATTTTTCAGGGTAGTATTCTCTGATGTATTTGAAAGCCCATATGCTAAGTTTTGAGGCTTGTGTATTTGGTAAAATACGGACAAGGTGTGAGATCTATTTCAATGTAGGTTATTATTATTATTTAGATGTGGTGAAGCTAACATATTGGGAAATATGTTCCACTTAAAAGATAATGCCGAATGGTCTCTCTGATTAATGGATACTGATGAATAAGGGAGGTGGGAATGGGAAACATAAGAGAAATAGAGAAACACTGAACACGACATGGGGAAGGTGGGGGGCAGGAAAGGGGAATGGGTATAGTAAAGATGGTTGATAAAAAATATATATAAATATATATATATATATATACTGTTCATTGAAAGTGCATATAAAGATGTTTAATATGAAGAATGTAATCTGCTTATAATTTTGTGCAAAGTTTGAAAAATTATGATTGTAACAATATTTTTTTCTATTTGCCTCAACAAATGTTTTCAGTGAATAGTGTGTACAGCTTCTGAAAATTTGTTTTTTTCTGTTATGTTTGCTAACATGTATTAAAATGCAACTTTTGAGGAAAAAAAATAAAGTATAAAAAAAAAAGATGGTTGTATCACTCAAAAGATGAACCCAAGAGAAGTGGACACTCCAGACTATGGATGCCACATGAGGATGAAGTCAGTCAGGAGGCAGAGGAAGATGGAGAACTTACGAGCAAAGGTTTTTAATGTGGATTCTGCAAGAAACAATGGACTAGGCAAAGTAAGATGTCTTAGAATTTAGAATTGGATAGTTTGACTAATTTTGTTGGAGTCTAGCACGTGGGGGCTGCCCCTGGTTGTCTGGTATCTGGCTCTGGGGTGAATAGGGAGATGCATGGTCCAGAGTGGTACAGAAAAGGTGTTGTGGGTGCGGGCTCAGGGTTGGTTGGTTTGTATTTGCAAAAGCATTCTCCTGGGCAAGTGGTTTACTATCTTTCAGAATTGGCTAATCCTGGGAGGGGCAGTCCCATTGGGGTCAGAAAGGCTTCAAATGTCAGACTATCAGAATTCGGAAAACAATATATGGTTAATACAAGTTTTCTGACATTGTTGAGGGAGTGTTTGAATGTTTGAGTCTGAAGGAGTTGGAATCTTGTTACTGCTGTGTGGTCTCTGAATGCACTGGTGGTTTGTGCCTTGTGGTTTTCATGTGAGGAATTTACAGTCCATTGTTTAGGGTTTGAGATATCTGATCTCCTTGAAGATCTGTGACCCAAAGATTGGACTTGAGATATTTCCCCAAATGTCCTTGTTCAGGATGTGAGGTCTCTGAACTCTGTAAGAGTCTGTGTCCCAAGTATTGAGTCTGAGATATTCGGAAGTCCATTTTCCTGATGTGAGATCTGTGATTTTGTTGTTAGTATTTATTTTAAAATTTGAGTCTTCATTCATTATGTACAGCATCTTAGCTCTTTGAAAGTGTTCCCAAGACTTAGTGTGACATATTGGGGTCTGAGTTTCAGTTTTTTGGTTTCTAAATGTTTTGATAATCTTTGATCTGAGCTCTGATTTGAAGGTAACTGGGGGTCAGGGGGTCTATGTTCGGGGCATTAGATCTCTGATCTCATTGAAGGTCTATGTCCTAAGGTTTGAGCTGAGGTATTTGTGGGGTTCTTACTCAATATGTGAGGTTTCTGAGATCTTTGAGAATCGGTTTCCAGGTTTATGTCTGAGATCTATTGATATGGTATCTGATATCTGAGACAATTTGAGGTCTGTGTTCAGTATGTGAGGTCTGTGAAATCTTTAGGGTCTGTCCCTTGGTTGAGTCTGAGGTATTTTGGTATCTGTGCTCAGGGTGTGAGGTCTCTAAACTCTGAGAATCTGCATATTGAGTTTTGAAACTTAAGTAACTGCATCACTGTAGTCAGGATATGAGTCCTTATACTCCCTGAAGGTCTGTTTTTCAAGATTTGAGCATGAGATATTTCAGAGGTCTGTGGTCAAGGTGTGTACTTCCTGAAAAGTCTTTTTTTTTTTTTTTTGGTACTGGGGATTGAACCCAGGGCATTGTGCATGCTAGGCAAGTACTCTATCACTGAGCTATGCCTCTAGTCCTTCCTGAAAATCATTGATGGTCTGCTTTCAAAGGTTTGTATCTCAGGTTTTTGTGGTCTGTGTTCAAAGTGAGGTCTCTGTACCATGCTTTTAAGTCTTAGGTATAGTCATGAACTGCATAATAATACTTTAATCAACAATGGACTGATTGTGGTCCCATAAGATTATATTGCCTAGTGATATTGTAGCCATCTTAATTTGTGTGAGTACACTCTATGATGTTCATACAATGATGAAATTGCCCAATGGCGCATTTCTCAGAATGTGTCCACATTGTTAAGTTACTCATGACTGTATTTAAGTGTACTCTGGTCAAGATGAGAATTCTCTCATCTTATGGGGTTTGAGTTTTCTGGAGTTCTATGGGGTATGAGGTTTGAGTTTGAGGTAATTGAGGGTCCATGATCAGGGTATGAACTCTCTGAAATTCTAGAGAAGTTCTTCCCTGAGGGAGTGTTAGGTGTGTCTGCATTTAGAAGATGAAATCTCTGAAATGTTGGTGAACCTATGTTACAATATTTGAATCATAGGTGTTTGGGGTCTAAACAGTTTCTGAATTTTTAGAAGTTCTGTGTCGCAAGTTTAGTCTGTGTTATTTTGGGTCTGAGTTCAGAATTATATGCCTTTGAACTCTTTCATTATTTTTTCTTTAATTTTTAATCTGAGGTAAATTGGGGTCTTGCTCAGGGTATAATATTTCAAATCCTTTAATAGTCTGTTCCAGGGTTTGAGTCTGAGTTATTTCGGAGTTGATTTTCAAGGTCTCTGTATTCTGTAGCACTGAGTTTTTTTGATATTTCACTCTGAGATATTTAGGTGTCTGTGTTCAGGGTGTGAGGTCTGAGAATTCTTTGAGGGCCTATGTTCTAAGGTTTTGGTCTTAGATGAGTGTCTGTCTTATTGGTGTGAAGTTTCAACTCTTTGAGAGTCTGTCCCAAAGTTTGATTGTGACGTGTTTGGAGTTCTGTTTTCAGGGTGTGATGTCTCCAAACATTTTCATGGTCTGTACTGACGTTTAAATTGAATTATTTATGTATCTTTATTTATTCTAGATGTGAGGTTTCTGAACTCTCTGAAGGCCTAGTAAAGGTCTGTAAAATGACATAAAAATGACCCAATCTTCTGTTGAATTATGAAGAGCACCTGCTAAAAATGAGAGAACACACCAGGAACAGAATAGAACCATTCTGAAGCCCAAGCTACCATCTCATGGAAGTTTTTTTTTAAATATCTTTTTAGTTGTAGATGGACACAATACCTTTATTTTATTTATTTATTTTTATGTGGTGCTGAGAATCAAACTCAGAACATCACATGTGCTAGGCAAGTGCTCTACCACTGAGCCACAACCCCAGTCCTCATGGAAATTTTTGAATTTGATCCATATGATTGGCTGCTCCAAGAACTGAAACCACCGTTTAATAGTGGAGATTGAGGCATCGTGGGGAGGTTAACGGAGAAGTGGGTCCCAGACAACCAAGAAGCCACCTGAGTGATCCTATATAGATAGATAATTAGATTCCTGGAGGCACAACTCAAACCAAATCACAAGAAAAAAAATCAAGATACTTAACTCTTAAGTAAAGCCAAAGCCTAATGTTACATAGCAATGCCCCCCAAAAATGCAGGCTAGTCCTGATAGCCTCAAGCATTTGCCATCCAGTATGTGCTTAATGCATGTGGGATAAATGAGTGAATCTGAGAGGCAGCAAGGTATAAGTAAAAAGCTCATATTTGGGCGGGGCTTGTGGCTCAGTGATGGAGCACTTGCCTAGCATGTGTGAGGCATTAGGTTCGGTTCTCAGCACCACATATGAACAAATAAAATAAAGGTCCATTGATAACTAAAAAAAAATATAAAATAAAGCTCATATTTGCTACTAAAAGGGTCTGGGCTCACACTCTAGCTTAGTATATTACATCTTGTGAGAACTTGTGAGGTTAATTTAAGCCCCTGTGTCTCAATGTCTTTTTTTTAACCTGTAACACAGGCACTATAATACCTATCAGACAGATATATTGACAAGGTATGGAGATGACTTATACACACAAATGGAGGTTCTTAGGACAGTGCCCAGGCCAGTGCAATGCAGTGCTAAAGGTGACTATCATGATAATCACCCATGCCCTTCAGCATTGTTGAGCCCTTGGAGACTATGAGTGTGTGCTACTTATTTGGTCAGCGGTTCATGCTTCTGTGCTTCTGCCCTTCTGAGAGCTGGCACTCATGGCCTA
Source organism: Xerus rutilus (assembly GCA_028644305.1). Classification (NCBI taxonomy): domain Eukaryota; kingdom Metazoa; phylum Chordata; class Mammalia; order Rodentia; family Sciuridae; genus Xerus; species Xerus rutilus. The sequence continues at coordinate 84,148,611 of CM053417.1, read as the reverse complement.
GAACACTACATCAAACTTGACCACATAATAATCACTGTCTTCTAAGAACAGTATTATTATTTCTATAGTAACTTCAACAGTCAGAAAACTGTACATATACCATTTCTAATTCTCATAAGAGTAATATAATGTTGGGATATGAGGTTCAGTTAGAGATTTGGAAAGTGAGCTCCAGATGCTAATAAATAACTTGTGCCAAGTTCCATAGACCATAAAGGGCAACAGCAGGTGCAGGAAATGCATCAAAATCCCAACATGTCCACAGTAGATGACATCTCAGAAGAAACCTCAAAATAGGGCTCAATACCAGACGTGGTGGTGCACACCTGTAATCTCAGTGACTCAGAAAGCTGAGACAGGACAATAGCAAATTCAAAGCCAGCCTCAGCAATGGCAAGGTGCTAGGCAACTCAGTGAGACTCTGTCTCTACATAAAACACAAAATAGGACTGGGGATGTGGCTCAGTGGTCGAGTGCCCCTCGAGTGCTGGGATTACAGGCTTGTGCCACCGTGCCCGGCTAGATTGTATACTCTTTTTAATGATGTGTCTTCAAGTTTACTGATTTCTTTTTTTTTGCCAGCTCAAATCTATTATTGAGCACCTCTAGTGATTTTTTCATTTCAGTTATCTATATTTTTGACTCCAGAACTTCTATTGGATTCTTTTTTTAAAAAATTCTATGCCTTTATTGACATTCTCTGTTTGATGATTTATTGTCATAAGACTTCCCTTTAGTTATTTAAAAATGGTTTCCTTTGATTCTTTGAACATATTTATAATACCTGCTTTGAGATCTTTGCTATGTCCTGCACATAAGCACATTTAAAGGCAGTTTCTCTTGCCTGCTTCTTTTTAATTATAGGAGAATCACATCCAATCTCTTCGCATGCCTCATAAATTTCGTTGAACATTAAACATTTCTGATAATATACCGTAGCAACTCTGGATTTGACCTAGTGCTACACTCCATCTGAGACTTCTTTTTTTGTCATTGTAAAATGAAATTTATTTTTATCAGATTTAGTATTTTTCACTTATGAACAATAGGAAAAAATATGAAATACATTGTTTTCACCCAGACATAGTGGGTAAATGTCCCATAGTAAAGAAACTTTAAAGGAATATTGGAAGACAAAGTAGAATTGCTTTTTTCTTTTGTACCAGGAATTGAAATCAGGGGAGCTTCACCACTGAGCCACACTCCCAGCCCTTTTTTATATTTTATTTAGAGTCAGGATCTCACTGAGTTGCTTAGGGCTTTGCTCAGTTGCTGAGGCTCACTTTGAATTTGTGATCCCCCTGCCTCAGCCCCCAAGCCACTGGAATGACAGGTGTGCGCCACTATGCCTGGCTAATATTGCTTTTTTCTTTGGGGGGTACTGGGGATTGAATTCAGGGGCACTTGACCACAGAGACACATCCTTAGCCATACACACACACACACACACACAGATATATATATATATATATATATATATATGTATATATATATATATATATTTTTTTTTTTAATTTAGAGACAGGGTCTCACTGAGTTGCTTAGCACCTTGCTTTTGCTGAGGATGGCTTTGAACATGCAATCCTCTTGCCTCAGCCTCCCAAGCAGCTGAGATGATAGGTGTGTGCCACTCTGCCCAGCTAGTATTGCTTTTTTGATTGAATTCCGTGATTCATATATGTTCAAGCTATAAATTCTAAAAGAGTTGGGTGGAAGCTGTCATGTGGCTTCTCTGATATGTCATATTCTATATTTCCATGTTACCAACTTCTAAAACAGTGCTAGATTATTACAGATATAAGAAAGTAACACAGAAACTGGGCGCGGTGGCTCAAGCCTGTAATCCCAGCACTTACGGAGGCTGAGACAGGAGAATCGCGAGTTCAAAGCCAGCCTCAGCAATGGTGAGGTGCTAAGCAACTCAGTGAGACCCTGACTCTACATAAAACACAAAATAGGGCTGGGGATGTGGCTCCGTGGTCGAGTGCCCCTGAGTTCAATCCCCAGCACCAAAAAAAAGAAAAAGAAAGTAACACAGAAACCATCTTTATCCCCCAAGATTGTATTACTTATTTTTTGATTTTTGGTTTAACTGGTATATGAGCCAATTGTTTTCAAATGATGCTGCCAAGCAAACTCTCATTGTTTTCATCTATCTGAGATTTCTTAATGTTGCTGTTTTTTGTTAGTTCACTTGTTTATTGTCTTGTCTGGGCTAATTCTATGAAGTATGTTTCTCTCTCAGTGTAGTCTCTTACGTCACTGCTTAGTGCTTAGTTTTGTTTTCCTCCATGGTTTTACTTTCAAACTTCGTTTCCTAAAAGTTGCCCCTGGACTCCTATAGCTTAATCTTCAATTGGTAATTATTCCAAGGATGTATTTATTCTCTGATTTGGTTGGAATGTGTCCTCCAAAATGCATGTGTTGAAACCTAATTTCCAGTGTGATAGTATTAAGAGATGTAGGGCCTTGAGGTGATGAAGTTAAGAGGGCAGAACCTTCATGAATGGGATTAAAAATATTATAAAAGACCTGGAGGGGAATGACATTTGCCTCTGGTGCCCTTCAATCTCTTCCACCATGTAAGAACACAGTATTTGTCTCCTGATGCAGCAACAAGACACTGCTGTAGAAGTAGGAAAATCCCTTATCAGACAAGAAATTCTTTTGTTTTGTTTTCTGGTATCAGGTACTGAACCCTGGGTGTTTTTCCACTGAGCCACATCCCCAGCCCTCTTTTTTCAACTTTTTAAAAAACTTTTGAGACAAGGTCTTGCTAAGTTGCTTAGGGTCTTGCTAAGTTACTGGGGCTGGCCTTGAACTTGCTATTCTCCTGACTCAGCCTCCCAAACTGCTGGAATTTCAGGCATGTGCCACCATACCTGGCACCAGACAATACCTCTGCTGATGCAGACTTCCCAGATTGATTTTGGACTGATTTTGGACTTCCCAGCCCTTGGAATTGCAAGAAAAGAATGTCTGCTCTTTACAAATTACCCAATCTCTGGTGTTTTGTTAGAGCATCGGAAATAGACTAAGACATGCTCCTTGAAACAGTAAGGGTTCAGGGCTTCGCTGATAGATCTGTGAGTGGCCTGGGGAATGCTTTCAATTCTGTTACATATTCTAGCAGAGACTATTAAGGGCTTGTAGCTCTAAAGTCATATTTCAGTTGCTTTCTAATATGTGCAACCTTTCTGACTTTTTGGGATAAGTATGATCTTAACAGGGTAATTTTTAGCTACCCATTTCCCTGGCTGATTTGCTGTGTTGTCTGTTGATAGTGGTTTCATAGAACTGTCAGTCTTCACTGACTCACCAGACACTGCAGTTCTACTCTAGGGTCCAGTCATCTCTTCTGTTCTTCAGTGAAGGGATCCTTTTATTTCTTTCACCATCTCTAGAGCACCTGTTGCTTTGAAGTATTGTTTGATTATCTCATGTGTTTTTATGTCTTAAAGAGTGAATATAGATGGAAATTTAATAAACTGCTTTGCATTTTGTATGGCACTTTAATCATTTGTGTTAACATGCTATCCTATAGTGCATTCTCCCTATAATCCTATGATTTGGTTAAGTAAGCAGGTATTAGTGTTATTTGTCATTTTACATAGGGAGGGTTGTCCCACAAAAGGTAATTTCAAGGACTCGTCCAAAGTCTCAAAAATTGTGTCTGAGGGCTACTGGATCCCGCCTAGGACCTTCCTCCAACAGGGCACTAGAATTAGGAAACATCTCTCATCATGAGCAATCAGCACTTCTGGTTAGAACAGAGAGTGTGTGCTGAGAATTCTCACTTTGGATAGGGCAAAAGACATTCACTGGTGCTGGGCATTTGGCTGGGTATTTTATAGAACTTCTTCCCTCCATTACTTCTCATAGCACCACTCTTGAGATCAGAATTGACAGATGAGAAAGGCAAGGCTCCAAGAGATTAAAGTGACCCCAAATAGTGGGCCAATCTGGATGAGAACAGCAGAAACTTTGGTAATTCTCAAAGCTTTTGAATTATCTAAGCCCTGCTTCTGGAGAATTCTAGGTATGATTCCAGCTAGTTCATTATTAGTTAGGTTTATTGTTGAGCACCTTCAGTGAGCAGGCAGAGTATCATATATTACTGGAACTGAAGCCAGTAAGATGAATAAGGCAAAGTCCAATGTCAAGGACTTTAATATGGTACCAGGTGAGCCTGATACACATCTTCATAACACTGTCACAATGGGAACACATTGCTGTAGGACTGCAAGGGAGAAAACCAACAATTTCCTAGGGAGGTCCTTAAGGCCACTTAGTAGGAGGAATTCTAAAATCCAAGGGTCACCTGGACCCAGAGTCTCTTCTCTTTATACTGGGCTACATGATTAGATGGAGAACCTCATATTGTTTAGTGCACAGTAAGAAGAAAAATTGCAGATCAAAAAGAGCCTGGCATTTGAGCACATGGAAACTGGGCCGAAATCTCAGCTCTGGCAGTCATATGTGTTGCATGGTAAAACTTGCTTAACCTCTCTGAGGCTGTCTTTATAAAATATTAGGATAAAAATGTCAGCTTTATGGGATTATAGTCAAGCAGACGTCTCAAGATCCTTTATATTTTGGTCATGGTCTCTCTTTACAAATTACAAAAAACACAGCAATTCCATGTCAAGTTCTTCCAGACTTCTTAGAACATAATCACTGGAAAACCAGCCCAGTAATGTTCTATAGTCTCAGGTGAAGAGAGATCAGGACTGGGAGACAGACAGGTTGGATATCATAAAATGAATCAGAGAAAGATCAGGACATTAAAGTATAATATCTCAGTGATCTGTTGAAAACAAATGAAATGGGTATTGCAGTTGCTAGTGATAATATCTGGGTGCTCATAAAAGTAGAAGACTGTTAATATTAACAATATGGGGCGGGAAGGACAGATAGAAAGGGTTTATTATTTAACCTAGTCAGAAAGGCCAGTCCTGGATTGAGACATGCTCCCTAAAGGCTTTAGTCTGCACTCTATGAGCTAATTAGACCCAGATGCAGCTACAAAAAGGGTTGATGAGACTGCAGATCACCTATGTATGGGTCACCAGTAACCATGTGTCACCAAGCAGGGACACTACTGCCTGTCTTACAACCATTCATCTGAAACCATGGATATGGCATGATATGTACTTCTCAGCTGCTTAATAGTAATGCTGACTTCTTATCCTGGCCAGGCTTCTATAAGCAGGACAGATCCTTGATTAATCAGCTCTAGAGAGATGCTTCCTGAAATATTCAGAGGATGTGTGGGTGGAAAAATGAGACATGGACTCATGGGACCCAGTGAGAAGACAGATACTTCCAGGGCTATGAGGCATGAAGCTTGGGTGAAGGCCACATCTCAGATTCCTGGATTTGGACAGATGGTGGGAACAGATATGTATAAATATCAAAATTTTTACCACGAAAACAACATCCCAGCTTTTTTCCTTTATTTTTTTGTAATTTTTTTGGTGGTTTAGGGGATTGAACCCGTGACCTCACATGTGCTCCACCACTGAGCTACCACCTCAGCCCACTCCAGCTTTATAAGTGACCTTGGACATAATTATGGTGGCATTTGGGGATCTCCAAGATCACTCTCTGGTACAATGATTTGCTAGAAAGACTCACAGAGCTCAACAAGCTATTTAATTCATTGCTGTGATTTATTACAATGAAAGATTACACATTAAAATCAGCAATGGAAAAAAGGTACATAGGACAGAGTCAGACAGACTTAAGTTACTTAGTTTCTAGCATCCCCTCCAGGTCAAACTGATACACATGGTCCAAGGCCATAACTTACTCTGCTAGCATAAACTATATGATGTGGCTAAGGTCTCAGATGAACAAACACATTCTTAACAGGATATTACAAGGGCTTAGAAGTCTTAAGAATCTGGGGCAAAGGACCAAATATCTTAGAAGTGTGCAGTTTGTATACCTTGGGCCTGCTGAGTTAATTCTTTATTGCTAGAAGCAAAAGAGAGAAGAGGAGTTACTGGAGTTCCAATATCTCCTTCAAGGACACACTCCCAAAGACCTAACTTCCTTCCACTAGGCCTCAACTCCTAATGGTTCCACCACCTTCCAATAGCAGCATGGGATTGGTGGCCAAGTCTTTAAGACATAGGCCTTTGAGGATCACTTTTAGAAATGGTTCATGTTGGAGTTCTGTCTCAACTGACTATAACCACAGACAAGTTTCTCAGCCTCCTTGATTCCGGTTTCATCTGGGCCTAGCAACATTTAATGTATCTCTTATGAGTAACCCTCACCCTTATTGAGAAGATCAGATCAAATAATGAATATGAAATTAATTTGAAAATTGAATATAATACACAGATGATATATCTGTAATTATAACAGTAGTTTGCTATTCAATATGCTTTTAAGGGAAAAATACCACACAATTCCTAGTCAAGAATATTGGCTATATGGGGCTGGGATTGTAGCCCAGCGGTAGAGCGCTTGCCTCGCATGCGTGAGGCCCTGGGTTCGATCCTCAGCACCACATACAAAGCAATAAAATAAAGACATTATTAAAAAAAAAGAATATTGGCTATAGTAATTTTTACCTTATCTTCTTAGGTGTAGGTGTCTCCATTTTTGAAAGTTGAAAACTTCAAAGATTATATAAAATATTGTTAATATCTCTGATGGTGGGACTGTCTCAGTCCATTTTCTCTTGCTATAACAATATTTGAGACTAAATTATTTATAAATAAAACAGGTTACTTTGGGCTCACAGTTCTGGAGGCTGGGAAGTTCAAACTCAGGCAGTGGCATTGTTTGGCTTCTGGTGAGGGCTTCATGTTGCTTTGGCTCATGACACAAGGCAGAAGGCTAAGAGGGCACATGTGGAAGAGGAAGAACATCAGGGATGGACTTGATTTATGACAATTGGCTCTCATGGTAACTAATCCATCCATGGAAAACAAGAACTCACTCACATGAGAGAGGCATTAATTCACTCATGAGGGCCTTACCCTAATGACCCAAACACCTCTGACTAGGCCTGTTTTAGTCAGCTTTTTCACCATTATGACCAAAAGACATGACAAGAGCAATTTTAAGGAGGAAAAGTTCATTTAGGGGCTCACTGTTTCAAAGGTCTCAGTCCATAGATGGCTGACTCCATTCCTCAGGGCCTGCAGTGAGGCAGAACATCATGGCGGAAGCATATGGCAGAGCAAAGCAGCTCAGGACATGGCACTAGGAAGCATAGAGAGAGAGAGAGTTGTCCTCATCATGACAAAGTATAAACCCTGAAGGCATGCCCCTAGAAATCTGCTTCTTCTAGTCCCACCCTACCTGTCTTCAGTTACCACCCAGTTAATCCCTATCAGGGGACTAATGCACTGATTAGGTTAAGGCTCTCATACCCAATCATCTTGCCTCTAAACTTTCTTGCATTTTCTCACACATGAGCTTTTGAGGGACAACTCACCTCTCAACACTGCTGCATTGGGGACCAAGCATCAATATGAGTTTTTGTGAGAACAAACCATAGTAGAGATATACATTTCCATCATATTCATTAGCTATGTGAGAAGCCTCCTCATCTAGGGCACTTGTACGTGCGCACTGGTTCCAACTGCCCTCTTTTGAAATTGCCATAGCAGGTTGGGCGTGGTGGCACGTGCCTGTAATCCCAGTGGCTCAGGAGGCTGAGGCAGGAGGATCATAAATTTAAAGCGAGCCTCAGCAATTTGGTTAGACCCTGTCTCAAAATAGAAAATAAAAAATGAGCCAGGGATGTGGCTCAGTGGTTAAGCACTCCTGAGTTCAATCCCCAATACCAAAAAAAAAAAAAAAAAAAAAAAAATATATATATATATATATATATATATAATAAAAAAAGAAAAGAAAAGAAATTGCCATAGCAGGTTGGTCAGTACTGTTCTTTCACCAGAGAGGTCTAGGAGGGATTGCTACATATGGCCGTGCATGCTGTGAACTGTACTATTCACATGAACTACAATGTGAATTACCCTCTGGAGTTGTGCAATGTGAGAAACTTGATTCTAGGAAGGATCTAAAAGAATCTAGGAATTTTTCTGTTTAATCAACATGTGATAAAATCAGATTCTTGCAATTAAGGTCATTTTCAGATTCCTCTATGTCCAAAGGATGTGAAAAGTAGTTTATTATTAATCATTTGCTTTAGATAAAATCATCTTCCTGTGGGGTTACTTTCCTTATCCGTAGTCTTTCTGACACAGAAGAATGGAAATACTATGACTCTTGGTGTTTAGAAATTCAAATATGGTGGCCTCACATGAGAGATGTACTTAAGCAGATGGCAGTTGGGCCTCCAATCATACCATCATACATGGCCACCTATTTTTCCTTTTTAGATTCTCCTTCCACAAGGTTGACCTAGGGTAAAAACCAAAAAGGACTATGCCTTAGATTTTCGGCTCTGAATATTCCTTAAGGTGTATGGGAATGTTGATTTTTCACGGATCTTTTTCTCTCTCAATTCCACAGGTAGTTGAGAGTTCATGACATTGAAATTACTATGCTATCATACTATGGCTATACATGCATATTTACAACAGTGTAGTTCACAATAGTCAAGTTATGGAACCAGCTCAGGTGCTCACCAACAGATGCATGGATAAAGAAAACATGGTATAAATACACAGTGGAATTCTATTCAGTCATAAAGAAGAATGAAATTATGGCATTTGCAGAATAATGAATGCAACTGGAAAACATCATACTAAGTGAAATAAGCCAGACCCCAAAAGTCAAGGGCCATGTGTTTCCTCTCATACATGGAAACTAGAGAGAAAAAAGAAAAGAAAGGAGAGGATCTTGTGAAAATAGAAGGAAGACCAGTAGGATAGAGGAAAGCAACTGAGAAGGGGAGGAGGAGAGGGAAAAGGAAGGTGTTGAGGAATGAAATTGACCAAATCATATTATTTGGATGTACAAATATATAACAATGAATATACTATTGTGTGTAATTACAATGTACCAATAAAATATATATGTTAGAAAACAAATTGTTATGCTAACACACTGGAGGTCCATGATGCTTATTGTCATTAAGTAGACTGCTCCTCTGACATGAGGTTGCTTTGCTAGATGAAAGCTCTCAATCTTGGACTTTCAGCTCCAGATCTGTGATTCAAAACAAACCTCTTTTCTTTATAAAATACAAAGCCTCAGGTATGTTATTATAGCAACACAAAATGGGCTAAGTCAGTGTCCTATCATTTTGAATATTTCAATTATATTTTATCATTGCTAATTCCTGGAAATCTGTCCTTCTTATGTTTTTGCTGCTGTATTTGTAGTCACACCTTCCTCTATTCCTGGATTTCCTCTTCTTCCTCCTATTCTAATCACCTTGCTAATTTCTAAAATCCCAGAGCTTCCAGTGCAAGGCCAGGGACTACAACATAGGGAACTACTGAAAGTCAGGCCAGTTACCATGCAATATATATTAGGGGGATGTAGGAACAGTTTTGCGGACCCTCAGTCATATTCTGCCTCAGTAAAACCTCTTTCTACACAAAGATGGGTAATTATATTGTCTAAATGACAATATAAGTTGCTATTTATTCTTCTTTTTAGAATACATCCTGAGATACTCATATACCTGCACTTCTCTCTCTCTCTCTCTCTAAATATATGTATTATATATTATAATATATAAATATGTTATAATATATAAATATATAAATATAAATAAATATATAAATATATATAAATATATAAAAATATATATTTATATAAATATAAAAATATTTATATATTTATATTTATAAATATATAAATATATAAATATAAATAAATAAATATATAAAATATATAGACACAATAACTTTGTTTTTATTTATTTTATGTGGTGCTGAGGATCGAATCCAGTGTCTCACATGAGCTAGGCAAGCACTTTACCACTGAGCCAGAACCCCAGCCTGGTAATTAGATCTTGACGGAGGAGTGCTTATAATGGGATTAGTACACTTATAATAATAGACATGAAAGAGCTTGTTTCCTTTTTCCAGCAGATGATGATATAAGATGACCACCTGCAAGCCAGAAGGAGAGCCCTTTCCAGTAACCAAATTAGCCAGCACCTTGATCTTGGACTAGCAGAACTGTGAGAAATAAAAGTGTTTGTTGTCTGAGCAACTCAGTCTATGACTAGGACACTGTAAAGACAATTTCTGTCTTTGGAGTGCCCCAACCTCTTCCTCAAGGGGACCTGCTGCCAATGGTTGCTGTCCTCCATTTTTTCTTTCTGATCAGATTTGCTCCTGGGAAGGAGTAGTCTATTCTCACCATATATTTCAGAGCAGGTGATACCGCTGAGAGACTTTCATTTGAATCCTAATCTGTATTTATAAAATGTAAGGGTTTTTTTCCCTGCAGAAGAAAAATAGACACTAACAAGCTGACGGGGCAACTTGAGGAGGGAAGGTCTGGGTTCTCCCTAGAGCTTTTCTCTGACGGGGCAACTTGAGGAGGGAAGGTCTGGGTTCTCCCTAGAGCTTTTCAAATGCTATTATATCATTGCCATTTATTTTATTTCTAACAAAAGTTCTTCATATACACAGTTAGGAGGCTATGTAGTCAGACAGACCCAGTCTCCAAACCTGAGCCTGCCCCTAGAATGCTGGAAGATGTTGGGTGAGTCACTCTGACCCTCTGTATCCTCATCTTCAGTCTGGCAACAGCAATCCCTATTTTATAGGATCAAATGAGAGAAAGTGTGGAGTTTCCAGCCTAGAGTAATGCCTAGATTGCAGGGCTTTACATTTCCATTCCTCTGTGCTTCTAAGTCAAAACCTGCAAGCACGGCCATACCTTCATTGAAGTTTCTAACTAAAGTCCAAGTATCCAAGGCATGAAGAAAAGAAAAAGAAAGCAATCTTGGGATGGCTACAATTCTCTTTTTAATTTTAATTTATTTTTTGGTAATAGGAATTGAATTTATAGGTGCTTCACCACCGAGTCATATCCCCAGCCCTTTATATCTCTTATTCTGAGACAGGGATTCACTAAGTTGCATAAGGCCTTGCTAAGTTGTCCAGGTTGGGCTTCATCCTCCTGCCTCAGCCTCCCCAGTGGCTGGCATGACAGGTATGCGCCACCACACCCAGATTAGATGGTTGCAATTTGTAACATGTTAATATACCACAAGAGATCTTGAATATGCTGCTTGTAGCGAGTTCAATAGAGTCCTCCCAAAAGGTATGACCAAGTCATGACCCCTGGTACCCGTGACTGTGACTTTATGTGGACACAGGGTCTATGCAGTGGTAATTAAATTGAGATTATCCTAGATTTAGGGTAGGTCCTAAATCCAGTGACTGGTACCCTTATAAGAAAGGAGAAGTACGTTTGAGACACAGAGATACAAAAGAGAAGGCCAGGGAAGATGGAAGCAGAGACTAGAGTGACGCTGCCTCAGGTCAAGCAAGGTCTGCATGAGGCCAGGAAGGGTTCTCTCCTAGTACCTTCAGAGGGAGTATAGTTCTATTGACAGCTTGATTTTGGATGCATGTCATTGAGAACTGTGATATAAATATCTGTTGTTTAAAGTCACCAAGTTTGTGATAATTTATTAGAGTAGCCACAGAAAACTAATATACTGCCTGAAAGGACAATTATATGTGCATTGGTGTGTCCAGAAGAACAAGCATCCATGTTTGCTAGTACATTCCCATCTGATATGTTGAGAGGCAGGAACCCTCCCAGTAGCCATCTGCCCTCTCTCTCCTGGGCTCCAGGCAGAGCTGGCACCAGCACATATATGGTCTGTTCAGGTTGTACATGATGGAGTTACCAACTGTGATACTTTATATAGAGGACATCTGTGCACCTTTTCACATACAAGCAGAATAACCAGTCCTATAAATATTCTCCCAGAAAGATCTGACACCAAGGACAAGGCAGGTGTGGTAACCACGTTCCCTAAGAACACAAATTACTAGTTACCACAGTGCTAAGTAATAGCTTTCAACTTTGTTCTTTGATGAACAGATTTCTTGAAATTGGTTTTGATGAAATAGGACCAACGTTAATTCCCTTTGCATGCACTGTGTCTATCAACTGAAATGGAAAGAAAAAAGCCATTGCCAGCTCTCATTTATATCTATATACACATATACATGTACACATACATGTAGGTGCATATGTGTATAAATATACATGAATTTATGGTACCTCAACTCCAATTCACAGATGCAAATGGAAAGGAGATGTTGCAATGCTTAGTGTATATATTTTGAGGGGAAGACAAGAACAAAGCCTTGTTGGCTCAACTGGATGTCTCTGTATCTTTGCCTGTGGGACTCTGGGTGTATATGTGCTAGGGGAATCCAAGATGGTTACCTCTTCTTGGCCTCCATCCCATAGGCGGTTGCCTACCCCTCACTACTGGAATCAAATTACTTGAAATATCTAGCATCTATAAGTGCTAAAATGGGAGCTGGAGATATAGCTCAGTTGATTGAGTGCTTGCTTCACATGCACAAGGCCCTGGGTTCAATCCCCAGCACCACACACACACACACACACACACACACACACACACACACAAAACTAAAAGGGCTAAAATGGGTCTAAGTAGCAGTGACTTAAGACTATGAGAGCCTGTAGCCAAAATCATCAAGGAGAGAACTGGCCTGCTGACATGGTCATAGTGGCTTGTTGCTTTTCACCAAAAGCAATGCCACAGAGGCAGGGGACATTCATGGCCTCCTCTTTGCTGACAGCTACTTTGGTCCTTCAGCACTGAAGTTTCCTTTGAGGAAGAAGGAGTGGAATGTGTGAAATTTCTGACAGTGAATCCAGCTTCCTCTCCTCAGAGAGCTAAAGCTAAATTTTATGTTCCAGAATGAGCCCATCTGACTTTTATTTTATTTTATTTTATTTTATTTATTTATTTTTTTTTGGTACCAGGGATTGAACTCAGGGGCACTCGACCACTGAGCCACATCCCCAGCCCTATTTTGTGTTTTATGTAGAGACAGGGTCTCACTGAGTTGCTTAGCCCTCGCCGTCCATCTGACTTTTAGATAACACTGGATTATGTCCATTCCTCTCAGAGAAACTTACCAGTAGGGGCTCTGTCCAAATACAGGGAACATGAGCAGAATCTTCAGCTTGTGTTCTCACACAAGAATCTGAGTAAAACTCATCGTGGGCATGTTCCCTTTTAATGGGGCAAATTCACGTGTGTTAATAAGCAGGACATAGATCTCATGCATTTTGCTTTTTATTTTTATTTTTTGTACTGAGGACTGAACCCAGAGATGCTCAACCACTGAGCCACATCCCCAGTCCTTTTTATTTTTACTTTGAAACAGGGTCTCACTAAGTTGCTTAGTGCCTCACTGAGTTGCCAAAGCTGACCTTGAACTTGCAATCCTCTTGCCTCAGTCTCCTGAGCCGCTGGGATTACAGGCATGTGCCATGATGCCCAGTTATTTTGCCATCGTTAACCAGTCCTTGGATGTGTTCCCAAAATCTCCTTGGGGAGAAATGTTTGAACAAGATAGGGGAAGTGGAACTCAGGTTCATCTTTGAATTTCTATTAGGGTAGAATCGATGAAATCTGAACACCCTTAGGGTTTTAACTTTATCCATGAAATATATGTAGCAACTCAGCGTGTGTGTGTGTGTGTGTGTGTGTGTGTGTGTGTGTGCTCGTGCACCCCGGTGCTCAAATGTGCACAAACAGGAGGATACAGTGAGTATTTGTATCTTGTAGTTATTGATACGAGATAGTTTACAGAGTTAAAATGTGTCATCCATGTAAACAATGTATTTTTTTTCAAATTGGACAAAGCATAAAAAAACCATTGAAAGAATGCAAAGAGGTTAAAATAATTTAATATGTGGAATATATGTAGCTTAGTTAAGATGCTGCCAAGGAGAGATGGGAATGCACCTCTGACTCAGGGCTGTAAATTCCCAAAGAGAATTTTGTAGTAAAAGTGGGTGCTATAGAGAAGGAAATGGGCAGAAAGGAGTTTAAGTATGATTTAGTCTGCTAGTGCTGCCATAATAAAGTAGCACAGACTGGGAGACTGAACAGAAACTAATTTTTTCACAGTTCTGGAGGCTGAAAGTTCAGGATGAAGGTGCTAGCTGATTTGGTATCTGGCGAGGGTCTACTTTCTGGTTGGCAGATAGCTGTCTTTTTGCTGTGTTCACATGGCCTCTTCTTCATGAGCATGGAGGGTGAGAGAGGAGGAGAGAGAGAGAGAGAGAAAGGGGCCACCACCATGGCCAAAACATAATCCCCAAGGGCATGCCTCTAGTGACCTACTTCTTCCGCCCATTCCCCACCTACCTATAATTACTGCCCAGTAATCCATTCAAGATAGTAATCCATCAAGTGGATTAATCCACCAGTGAGGTTACAACTCTCAATCTAATAATTTCACCTCAGAATATTGCTGCATTGGATATCATGTTTCTAACACATGAACTTTTAAGGGACATTTCATATCCAAACCATAACTGTCTCTGTCATTCTTTCTCTGCCTTGGCTTCTTCTAATCCTCAAAATGGAATAGTAGTATATTATTATTAGAAGAAATACATTAGGAAGGAAGGAAGGAGAGCTGGTATGACTGTGAGTGTTTTAGTTAGCTTTTGTGTTGCTGCAACTAAAAGACCTGACCAGAAAAATTTTAGGGGAGGAAAAATTTATTTGGCTCATGGTTTCAGAGGTCTCAGTCCATGGACAGCAAGCTCCATTCTTTGGGGCTCAGATGAGGTTGAACATCGTGGTAGAAGAGTATTGCAGAGGGAAGCAGCTCACATGAAGATCAGAAAGCAGAGAGAGACTTCACCAGCCAGATATAAAATATATACCCCCAAGCCACACCCCAAAGCCCCACCTCCTCCAGCCACAGCCCATCTGCTTTCAGTTACCAATTAATTCCATCATGTGATTAATTCACTGATTAGGTTAAGGCTGTTATAAACCAATCATTTCTCCTCCAAACCTCTTGCACTGTCTCACACATGAGCTTTTGGGAGACACCACATCCAAACCATAATGGTGGGGTTAAAACCACAATTTCCTGGGGGAACGACAGGGAGAATGAAAGACAGTGCTTTCTCTTGGTAGTGCAAACAGTTACTGGGCAATTTGTTCTGGCCAGCAAAACTACTGATATCATAGCTATTCAATAATGTATCATCAAAATTGAATGTGAAACCAGGTGACCGTGTAATAACTAATCTAGGAGCAGAAATAGAATCTTTATTTTCTCTGCTACAAGAAATTTTCTGTCATTTGATTTAAAAGCCAAAACTATTCACTATGTCACTAAGAATTATAGAACTTTTATGAAATAGTTATTATTGTATTGAATGTATGTCATCGGGGAGAGGTAATTTAAATGCCTACCAGACTCATCTTAATGAGGTAAAATGAGATAAAATGATAGCAGCAAAGACTCCTGTGGACGTTATCACACTTAGTGCTGTGAGTTTACAGGGCAATCACTGATTTTTTTGGGGAGGTACTGGGGATTGAACTCAGGGGTACTCAACCACCAAGCCACATCCCCAGCCCTATTTTGTTTTATTTAGAGACAGGGTCTCACTGAGTTGCTTAGCGCCTCACTGTTGCTGAGGCTGGCTTTGAACTCGCGATTCTCCTGTCTCAGCCTCCCAAAGTGCTGGGATTACAGGCGTGGGCTACTGCGCCCAGCAATCATTGATTTGCATCTTCCTGGTGGCTTAGTGGGAAAAAAGATAATGGCCATGATATAAAGGGGATACAAAGAAATATTCCACTCTTACTATGACCATGTAGATCTCATGGGCTTTTCAAAATGGCACATTAGTCAGTGTTCCCTGGAGCCTCAACTAGCATACCTTCTTTCTTGCATCTTAAGATAAATAATCTCCAGAATTGTAGAAGCCCTTGGCCTTCTTAGAAAAGTCAGAGGCCAATGAATATTTATATCCTCATTTTCTCTTCACCCTGATTTGTCTACCTAATCTCTGCCAAACTAAATTGGAATCCTGACTTCCCACCTTTAGAGAAGTACAAATATTTATATAAAAGCTATATACATTTATTATTGGGACACAAAATTGGTACATATCTCCAGGTGATCCTCTTCTTTCAGTGTACACACACACACACACACACACACACACAATTGTCCCTCAGTATCAATGGGGGATTCATTTGAGGACCTCCACACATACCTAAATCTGCACATTGTCAAGTCCATTATATAAAATGGCACAGTATTTGCATACAACCTATGGAATTCTCTCATATGCTTTTTTTTTTAGTTGTAGATGGACACAATATCTTTATTTATTTTTATGTGGTGCTGAGGATCTAACCCAGTGCTTCACGCATGCGAGGCAAGCGCTCTACCACTGAGCCACAGTCCCAGCCCTCTCATATACTTTTTCATAGTGAGATGGAGTCTTGCTTTGTTGCCTAGTTTGGCCTCAAACTTCTAGGCTCAAACAATCCTCTTGTAGCTGGGACTATAGGTATGTACCATTATGCCAGGCTGCTCCCATATAATTTATCTCTAGATCACTTATAATATCTAATACAATAAAACAGTTGTTACACTGTTGTATCATTTGGAAGGAAATGACAAGAAAAATGTCTGTACATGTTTAATACAGATGCAGGTTTTTTCTGAATATTTTAAATCTGCAGTTCTTTGAATTAAGTGATGTGGAGCCTGCAGATACAGAGGGTCAACTATATAAATGAATTATATATTATATATTATATACATATGAATTATTGTGATGGATAGAAGGAAGGAAGGAGACACAAATTCATCAGTCTATTCCATCATGGTAGAGCACAAGACTGGAATGTAGGTTCAAACCTGTTGGAACCCAGAGGGTCTTACCTTGGAAAGGGCTCCCCTCACTGAGTCTCAGGGTCTTTTTCTGCATATATAGAGGATAAATTCATCTTTACTAAAGACTCATCCAATATTTGCTTCTATAATCCTAAGGTGATAAGATGCTCTTCTATACTTAGATCGCCACCTGGAGGGTTCATTATGCTTTGATTTCCCATTTTGGTGATGGGGAATTTGAAGCCATGCATGGTTATAGAAGGCTCTGAAGGTCCTCTCCACTTCAAGGCCTTATTTCCTGACTTCCTATTACATTAGTCTAATAAAATTTAGCCTTTTATGGTGTATGAAGGCACAATATTGGCCCATGCACAATGCCATTCTGAATGATGTCATTGACCGGACAGAGATATTACATTATTAAAATATTTTGCAGTCTCCTCAATGAAATTTATACTCCTAGAGAGCAAAGCATAAAAGGGAATGTATTATTTTTTACTTAGTGCCTGTCTATGACCAAAAGAGTTTGAAGAAGCTTATACTAAAAGTAGTAGTAATCATCTTAAAAACTCAGGAGAAAAACTTGGAGAGATGGTAATGACTAGTAAAAATCTCTTTTCTCTCTCCCTTTTCTTTCATCTTTCTTGATTTCTAGTATGTTTCTCAATTATTTTCTCTTTTCTATCCTTTTTTTCTTTCCCTCCTATCTGTTTTAAGGCAAATTGAGCCAGGTTCCTGAAAACTGAAGTCAAAAAGCATCCTAATGAATATATCACTTAATTCTCATGGTGAAAAACTATCATTGCCTGCATTTTGCAGATAAAGAATATGAAGAAAGAGTAGTTGAAAACTTGCCTCAAATCACATAAGTCGTGGAGTCACAATCTGGATCAAGGTAGTCTGTATCCAGTGGCTGCACTATTAACCATTATAATATATACTGATAGGTGTGAAATTAGATTTAAACCAGGTCTACTGATTGAAACCCCGCTGATCTTGATTATTAGACTATGTCACCTGTAATGAAAATAACGATCATGTCAATGACAGTAGCAGTGATAATAATTATAGCTGACAGATTTTGAGCTGTTATAGTGTGCCAGAATTAGTCTATTTTTAAAAAAAATTAAGTCATTAAAGGGCTGAGGCTGGGGCTCAGTGGCAGAGTGCTTGCCTAGCATGTGTGAAGCACTGAGTTCGATCCCCAGCACCATATAAATGAATAAACAAAAGTATTAAAAATAAGACACCATATTTAAAAAATTAACTCATTAAATTTCCATAAAACCCTATAAACTAGGTACTACTGTAACCCACATTTTGCAAATAATTATTCATATATATATTATATATATATATATAAAGAGAGGAACAGATCATTTATTTTAAAATTTTATTCACAAAAAATTTTACCTTTTTAAGGTGCACCATTCAGGATTTTTAGTATGTCTACTATGTTGCACAGCCATCACCACTATCTAATTTTAGAACATTTTCATCACATCAAAAAAAAAAAAAAAAGCACCCTGTATCCATTAGCAGTCACTCTCCATTCCCTTCTCCTCCAGGCCCTAGCAACCACTAATCTACTTTCTGTCTCCATGGATTTACCTATTCTGGACATTTCATATAAATGGAATCATGCAATATGTGACCTTTTGTGTCTGGCTTTCACACGGAACAGTGAAAAACAGCTACCATTTATTGGTTGCCATGACTACCATGTCCTAAGCACTGTTATCGGGAGCTTTGTGTGCATTATCTTTAATCTTCCCAATAACCCTGTGGCAGAGTAGAACTATCAGATTCATTTTAATGAGGAGACTGACGTTCAGAGCTGTTTAGTAACTTGCATAAAGCACAACAGCTCATAAGTGGCAAAGTTAAAGTGCAAACTCAAGTCTGTCTGTATCTAAATCACACACGCTTGGCACTCTATCTCTCAGCCTCAAGGTCACATAGATGTGGGTTAGTAATATGGTATTTCAGTCAGGCAGAGGAGTTGAGTTGGACTAGAAGTAGTGGTAAGTATAGCCCCAAATTCTCTTGGACTGGGTGCCATATAGCAGGGTGGGGGCTAGGGAGGCCCTAGGTCAAGCCTGACTTCAGCAAATTAGTCTGCTGAGATCCTGTTTGCCCTCTTCTCTCTGGAGCTTCCTGGAGGCCCCAGAAGAACTCCTTAGTTTTACTCATTTTTCATGTGTAGGTTGAAGAGCTTGTATGGAATGCTTTCTATATTTCTTTGCGCACATGGAATCATGTTGAAGCAAGTCAAGATTTCTAGAAAGGATAGGGGAAAAAAATCAATGGGATACCTTTACAAAATCTGCAACTCAGGCACATTTCCTTCTGAGCATCATTGGATGGCACTGGTTCCTCTTCTCTGGATGGGCACCTGAGGCTGAAAGCTCCTGTTTGCTTCCAAGAGAGGAGATTTTAGGGTTGCCCAATTGCTTGATGCACAGACAGCCATTTATGCTGTTGATCTGCATTGAAAGTTTCTCTGAACATAAACTTCATCAAGGAGCAGCCTGCAATACCTGGTGGAAAGTATTTCAAAAGAAAGGCTTGTCTGATTGATAAAGGTGAGATTTGCACCGTGTGGTGGTGATAATTATTCCCTGACAGCACTGGGGGATTTCATATAAAAGAGAAACTCATATTTCAAAGGACAGACTCCTAAAATCTTAGAGCTGGAACTGACCCCCAAGACTGAGTATTCACTCATAATTTTTAGAGACAAACACATTTATCAAGTCCAAGGAAGGAGTGTGGTGGAGAGGGAGTACATGTATCCATGGGTGCCAAGGAGATAGCCCTTAGGGATTATGATATGATGCTCTGGACATTTTACCTGGTGAGGACTTGACCCCAGTGATCTATGAATTTCATTGACACACATAAAACATGTCAGGATGCCTCACTGATAATAACCTAGGCTCATTCTATCATAAATGCTTTGTCTTTTGGTGCTGACACGTGTTTCAATGGCTGGATGAAAATATGCACTCTGCAGGGTAGACCTTAGACACTACCAATAACATTGATAATGAAAATGATGATGATAATGACAACAAGAACATAATCTCAGAAAAACCAGAAGTGATGGGAAAGCTTCTTTTCTAGTTATTTATAAGGATCCTTTGGATACCAGTCCCCAGCCGCCAGCCCTCATCAAAGTCACTCATCTGATATGTTCTCTTCTCCCTCTAAAGGAATACCAAGGCAGCCTAACAGGGGAAGAGGGGACAGTGAAGGGTCACAGAAATGTAAAACATGGCAATTAGCTCTCCCCATGGACCAGCCCAAGAGCTCTTTTATTTATACAATGCAAAAAAGAATATGTTCATATCAACACTTATGAACCACAAAGAAGTAAGTGGCGTTTTCTATGCTCTGTATAAGATGGCCAAGAAGTGGATACTACTTTTCTAGAAATAAAAAAATAGTTTGTTTCAATGCCTTCCAAAATAGTTTGTTTCAACGATTTGGAAAATGTAGGTACACACAGTTCATTTTTCTATATTTCTGAAAGGATTTGCTGTTACTACAGCTAGAGGCCTCTGAGAGGCACTGTTGAGTTCTCAGAGGAATCAGGAAGCTGGCAGGAAAGAGGGTCTGAAGGGATATGTTTGCCTCTTCAATATTGGGGACAGTGTGTCTCAGGCGCCTTTTTTTTTTTTTTTTAATGAGGACACTTGGTGGAAAGAAGAAGTAAGATCTATGTTTTTCTTTTAAAAATATTGGCGTCAGGCTTTTATTTTCTAACTTTTATTTTGAAACAATTTTAGACTTAAAAAAGGCTGTGAAAACAGTGCAAAGAGTTCCTGTATACTCTTCAGCTAACTTTCTCTTATCTCGCCTAACTACATAATATTTATCAAAAGTAAGTCATCGGGCTGGGGCTGTAGCTCAGTGGTAGAGCGCTTGCCTCGCATGCGTGAGGCACTGGTTTTGATCCTCAGCACCACATATAAATAATAAATGAATAAAATAAAGATCCATCAACGATTAAAACATATTTTAAAAAGTCATTGATCTTCATAATACTATTAACCAAATTACAAAATGTATTCAGATTCCACCCATTTTCCCTACTTAAGTCCTTTTTCTGTTCCAGAATCCAATCCAGGAATCCACATTGCATTTGTTGTGTTAGTCAGAGCCTGTCTCTGTAGTGTCCTCCAGTTTATGACAGATCCTTGGTCTTTCCTTGCCTGTCATGACCTTGACATTTTTGAAGAGTAATGGTCAGGTGTTTTGTAGACCATCCCTTAATCTGGCTTTTTCTGCCAGTTTGTTGTGATTAGAATGAAATAGTAATTTCTCATGGTTAGATTGAAATAGATTGAAGTTGGGCTAAATTTAAGATAGGAAGAAATCCATTTTTGGGGCCTCATATAATCCCTTCCCTTAATGCCTTCTGCCCCCATCTCCCATCCACTTCGCTTAGCCTCAGTAGCCAAGCTTTTATAAGCATTTGATCTGTGTCCAACTCAATGACAGGGGATCAAGGCACTGCAGACAGACGGTTCCTCCACTCTTTTCTCCCTCCTTTTCTTCCTTTCAAGTGTAATCAAACTCAAGGAAGGAATTCTATCTCCTCTTTTCGAAAAGGTTTGAGCAGACTGGCAGTCCTTCCTGCAGCTGTAATTCATCATTAAATTATTTAGTGTGTGAAAAACAATGTTTCATTAGCAAAATACTAAACCTGCAATTTTTGTGCTGAATTATGGAGAGGCTTCCCAAGGTTGCCTCCCCAACTAGGTGAGATGATATTTCATCTCTGTGGTTCTGATTTTTCTTACTTTTCAAAGAGGGGAAAATGGTCATTCTTAGTTTTCTGGAGTTTCCAGAGAGGTGAGAAATATGAAATCATCAAATTTATACCTCAAAAACATGGTCTTTCCAGGGCTGGGGCTGTAGCTCAGTGGTAGAGCATGTGCCTTGCATGTGTGAGGCACTGAGTTCAAGCCTCAGCACCACGTAAAAATAAATAAAGATATTGTGTCCATCTAAAACTAAAAAAAATTAAAAAAAGCAATATGATCTTTCCAATTTATGATAATGGCTAAAGTTTATTGGTTTTTACTGATAAAAATTTAGGGCTTTAAATTTTTTTTTTTTTGGTACTGGAGATTGAACTCAGGGGCACTCGACCACTGAGCCACATCCCCAGCCCTATTTTGTGTTTTATGTAGAGACCGGGTCTCACTGAGTTGCTTAGCGCCTCACCCTTGCTGAGGCTGGCTTTGAACTCGCGATTCTCCTGTCTTAGCCTCCCTAAGTGCTGAGATTACAGGCTTGCACCACCATGCCTGGCTGGGGCTTTAAGAATTTTTAAAGTTATAATTCCATTGAGCATCAAAACTAGAGGATGTTCACAGCTTTGTCATTTTTCCAGAAGAGATCACTATGGCCAGAGAAGGAAAAGCAATTAATTACTCAATCAATGAAATTTATATTGCTCATTTTTAGTTATGTACTGGTTGATAGAAGGGTATGTAGGATTATATATAGAACATGGTACCTATGTTCAAGAAGCTTAAAAATATAGGATAGGAGTGTGTAAGTACTCCATTTAAGATGCCAAAGAACAAGACAAGACAGGCTCAGGGTGGTGCACCTCTGTAATCTCAGCAGCTCAGGAGGCTGAGGCAGGAGGATTACAAGTTCAAAGCCAGCCTTAGCAACTTAGTGAGACCCTAAGCAACTCAACAAAACCCTGTCTCTAAATAAAATATAAAAATCCTGTCTCCAAATAAACTAGAAAAAGTGCTGGGGATGTGACTCAGTGGTTAAGTGTCCCTGGATTTGATCTTTGATCCCTGGAACAAAACAAACAAACAAACAAACAAAAAAGAACAAGGCAAGATACTGTCTTCTGGTATTGATGCTAAGTATCATAAGAATTTATACATAAGTCCAATAAAAGCTTGGGATGGACTTAAAGAGCAGCTGTATCTTTAATAATCAATAATGTTTAGAGAGATAAAAGCCACACTGTGGAAGGCCCCAAAAATGAAGCAGAAAAGGCTGAAAGATTTGGGGCACATGAGCAACATGTGGGGAGCAGTATTTACAGAAGTTTAATTTAACTGAGACATGAAATGGGACTGACAGCTACACGCTGGACAGTCATTGTCAGGAAGTGTGACATTTATTCTGGGCCTCCCAGAGGCAGCAACAAATCACTGTGGTTCATTAGCAAGACTGCGGATCAGATAGGAAAATAAAACTTTGCTATATGGAGCCAGTGGGAGAGACTGTTTTGGAGTAAGTGTATCCCTGAATTCCCTTAAATTTTAATTGAAAAATCACACTGGTTAAAAATTTTTAAATGTAAGTTTATTTATTTACTTTTTAAAAAATATTTTTTAGTTGTCAATGGACATTTATTTAATTTGTTTATATGTGGCGCTGAGAATTGAATCCAGTACCTCACACATGCTAGGCAAGTGCTCTACCACTGTGTTACAACCCCAGCCCTGGTTAATATTTTTAAAGTTCTTATTATGTGCTGGCCATTGCTTTGTGTATATTAGTTCATGCAATCTTTTAGAGAGGAGGAAACTGAAGCTTGGAAAATAATTCCCTTCAAATCACAAAGCCAGCAAATAGCAGAGGAAATTTTCCCAAATAGACCTGTCTGATTTCAGGGGCCCTATCTCCTGACATCCTTCCATGGCTGCATTATTTCTTTTTTTAACTTTTTTTTTTGGTACTGGGGATTGAACTCAGGGGCACTCGACCACTGAGCCACATCCCCAGCCCTATTTTGTGTTTTATGTAGAGACGGGGTCTCACTGAGTTGCTTAGCGCCTCGCCACTGCTGAGGCTGGCTTTGAACTCGCGATCCTCCTGTCTCAGCCTCCCAAAGTGCTGGTATTACAGGCTTGCACCACCATGCCCAGCTAACTTTTTGTTTTTATTTATATATTTTTTTACACAAATGGAGCACAACTTTTCATTTCTCTGGTTGTACACAATGCAGAGTCACACCATTCATGTAATCACACACATAATAGGGTAATTATGCTGTCTCATTCCACCATCTTTCTCACTCCCACACCCCCTCCTCTGTCCTCATCGCCCTCTACCCAATCCAAAGTTCCTCTATTCTTCCTTCACCCTCCCCTATTATAGATCAGCATCCAGTTATCAGAGAAAACATTCTACCTTTGGTTTTTGGGGATTGGCTTACTTGGCTTAGCATGATATTCTCCATCTCCATCCATTTATGCACAAATGCCATAATTTCATTCTTATTTAAGGCTGAGTAATATTCCATTGTGTATATGTAGCACATTTGCTTTATCCATTCATCTGTTGAAGGGCATCTAGGTTGGTTCCATAGTTTAGCTATTATGAATTGAGGTGCTATAAATACTGATGTGGCTGCATCACCATAGTATGCTGATTTTAAGTCCTTTGGGTATAGACTGAGGAGTGGGATAGCTGGTCAAATGGTGGTTCCATTCCAAGTTTTCTAAGGAATCTCCAATCATTCAACAAATATATGAAGAAATGTTCAACATCTCTAGCAATTAGGGCAATGGAAATCAAAACTACTCTAAGATTTCATCTCACTCCAGTCAGAATGGCAATTATGAAGAATACAAGCAACAATAAATGTTGGCAAGGATGTGGAGAAAAAGGTATACTCATATATCGCTGATGGCACTGTAAATTGGTGCAACTACTCTGGAAAACAGTATGGCTGTATTATTTCATGTCTGTGAATTCTAGTTCCAAAACAACAAGGCAGATTGGTGTCCCTAATACCTAATCATTTTGATTTAAAAATGTTGGTGACTTTGGTACCAGTTTTACCTGGGAATGAAGTATCTGGTCTTGATGTCACAGAGTAATATGGGGTAAAAACACTCTCTGAAAGAGTTCAGGCTTTAGACCTTTTTGTTTAAATTGGAGTTTCCATATCATTCAGTATCTTTTCTCCCTCCAGTTATAACTAGAGATCTGGTTTTGGAGGAGGATGAAAAGGAGTTCAGGACTATACACTCCATGTACCTTGGCCTAAGCCTGCAGTGGATGGTGGGAATAGATGTTATTCCACCTTTACATTCTAATTCCCATGACTCTGAAAGCTTTTCTATTTGGAAAAGTTTCTCTTATAACATGGCTACTCCGTATCATTGGGAACATTACTAACTCGTTCTTGAATGTCAGCATTTTCATTTGTAAAGTGAGAAGAGTCATCATACCAACCTTTTTAGAGTTGTGAGTGTGATAATGAAATAGCTTTGATTAAGTGTATAAAAGAGGAACTCAGCTGGGTGTGGTGGTGCACACCTGTAATCCCAGTGGCTTGGGAGGCTAAGGCAGGAGGATTGTGAGTTCAAAGCCAGCCTCAGCAAATCAGTGAGGCCCTAAAGCAAGTCAGTGAGACTCTGTCTCTAAGTGAAATATAAAAAAATGGCTGGAGATGTGGCTCAGTGTTTGAGTGCCCCTGGATTCAATCCCCAGTACCCAAACAAACAAACAAACAAACAAAACAAACAAAAAACCCCCAAGCACTCACTGAGTGTTAGTTCTCTGAAATACCTTGGTAGTATAAGCAGCAGGCAGAAGAGTGGAAAGATCACTGTATTTGGAATCAGACAATATTGATGACATATTCAGAATTGAACTTGGGTGTAGTCTTTGGCAAAGCATGCTCTGACTATAGTTTCACTGAAAAGCAAAAGAGTTCATTCTGAATGGAGCACATGGTAACCATTATGAAGGTACACAGCATGCAAAACTATGAGGAAGGAGAAATTGATAAAAAAAGGGAAGGAAAAAGGGAATTGTCCAGAAATCCACTTTATTTTTATGCACCTCAAATATTTGCTATGAGCCTCTGTTTTCATGGAGAAGATAAAACCAATAAAAACATAATTGCAAACTACAGAGAGTTTTAGAGAAACTTAACCATAATATTAATGACAATATTGGCCACTTATTGATTATATGCTGTGACTTAGAACTGAGCAGAATATTTACACAAAATGCCTGTTTTCCCTAACAAGCTGCAAGGTAGGAATTATTAGACACAGTTTACAGATGCAGAAACCAAGTTTCAGATATGTTAAGACGATATTTTAGTCCCTGCAGAGAGGAAGTGGTGAAGATGGGATTCTAGTTCAGCTTCTGTGTTAGTTAGACTTCCATTGCTATGACAAATTACCTGAGAAAATGGACTTATAAGGAAAAAGATTGATTTTGGCTCACAGTTTCAATCCATGGCCACTTGGCCCTGTTGTTTTGGACCTGTGGCCAGGCAGTACATCATGACAACATAGTGGAGGAGGCTGCTCACTTTATGGCAGCCAGGAAACAAAAAGAGAGACATGAAGAGACTGGGGTCCTAGAGTTTCCTTCAAGGGCATGTCCCTAATGACTTAATTTCTTCTACTAGACCCCACATTTTAAAGCTTTTCTACCACTTCCAATACCACCACAGGTTGGTAGCCAAGCCTTTAGTATCTAGGGTGTTTTGTGTATGTACATTTAAGATCCAAACCATAACAAGTTCCTTGGGCTTCAAATGCCTTGCTCTTTCCCCTAGGCCAAAATGTTTCTCATTTTTATTGGGTAAGTGCTGGCTTTTCAAGTTGGTCTTGTAAAGACCAACTTATTTTCAGAAGCTTTGACCAGACCATAAAACCTTCCTGGTCTCTGATATGTGAATGCTAACTCACAATAATGGGGGTGGGGGGAGGGAACGATAGAAGTACTTTGGATCAGACAAAGGAGAATGAAGGGAAGGGAGAAGGGATGGGAATAGGAAAGACAATAGGATGAATCAGACATAACCTTCCTATATTCAAATATAAATATACCACCAGTGAAACTCCACATCATGAACAACCACAAGAATGGGATCCTAATTAGAATAACTTATACTCCATGTATGTATGATATGTCAAAATACACTCTCCTGTCATGTATAACTAAAAAGAATAAAAATTAAAAAAAAAACTTCCTAGTGTTCCTTTTTTTCAGAGGTGGTTTTCAGAAATACAAAAACTCAGGCCATGTTCCTTTTCATCTGCAACCTGTTTGGGGCCCACATAGTATTTTACCTTTTAATTCTCTCTTATTCACTAGATGTGATCCTATACATCAACTGAGTGGTTCCTGAATTGAAAATTTACTCTCAAAGACATAACTTTGCCAAAGTTGTAAGTATTGGAAATAATTATGCTTTGGGATTTGAAGGCAGTTTCCAAAGAAAGTGTTTCAGAAATGATGTTAGTACTGGCAACATCATTGAAATCCTAACATGACTACTTTAAAAACAAATAAATCCAAGTGGAAGCTGAAGTACTGTCATGGCAACTACAAACAAGATATATTCCTCCCCATCTCTCATTAACCAAGATATTCCATACCTGTTAATGAACAAACTGTGAATTGGTCTCTGTGTGTATTGGGGGGGATTAGAAGGTTCACCAAAATAATGGACAACAGGAGACTGAGATAGAGATGTGGAATTTTCCCCTAATCTTCTGCCTGACTTTCTCATCCTCAACCTAGACCAATGTTTTTTAACTGCAGAGTCTTATTGTTTTTTCCCCAATGAAATTGAATCCAGAACCCCCACTGCTTCTCTGATAGATTTGGCAATGGGAGTTGGGAAGGTCGAGTACTACTTACACATAATCTTTATCCATGGGCATTACATTCAGGAGAATGTGAAGCAGACACCAGAATGATCTTGTAGAACACAGTTTAAAAACGACAATGAAATAATTCATGGAGTTCCTTTGGTATTTTTTTCCATGAAGGATTCCTGTAGAATTTCTATACTGTCAGACTTCAGTTTTCTTTCTTTTTTTATTAGTTTATTTAATTGCATTTCAAATCATAGCACATATATAGAGCTCAGTTTTTCCATTTCTCTGGTTGCAAACCAGATAAAGTTACACCAATTGTGTTTTCATACGTGGACCAAGGATAGTGATGACGATCTCAATCAACCATCTTTACTATACCCATTCCCCTTTCCTGCCCCCCACTCCCCCATGCCGCGTCCAGTTTTCCTCTATTTCTCTTATGTTTCCCATTCCCACCTCCCTTATTCATTCACATCCACTAATCAGAGAGAACATTCGGCATTTGGTTTTTTGGGATTGGCTTACTTCACTTAGCATAATGCTTTCCAGTTCCATCCATTTACCTGCAAATGCCATAATTTTATTCTCTTTTATTGCTGAATAATATTCTATTGTGTATATGTACCACAGTTTCTTTTCTTTTCTTTCTTTTGTTGTACTGGGGATTGAACCTAGGACTTTGTACATGCTAAGCAAGTGCTCTACCACCAAGCTCCCCCCCAAGCTCCTGGAGTTCATTTTTCTCACCTAAAAATATATGCAGAATCTTGATGGTTTCCTCAGTTTCTACTTATTTGGGA
Source organism: Xerus rutilus (assembly GCA_028644305.1). Lineage (NCBI taxonomy): Eukaryota > Metazoa > Chordata > Mammalia > Rodentia > Sciuridae > Xerus > Xerus rutilus. The sequence continues at coordinate 84,120,354 of CM053417.1, read as the reverse complement.
TTCTAGTGTCCTCTGAGGATCAGGACCAGGCAGTGAGGGTGAGAAACTTTTGCTCACAGACTTTCTCATATTGAGGTTCAACTCCTTCCTAATAGGGATTGAGGAGACATGTTCCCTGGAGCTGAAATGCACCACCTCTCCTGTTGGGTTCCTTGCTCCTTGCCACTTCTATGGGTCAATGGACAGCTGATTCCATTACACACAGTTCTCTCCAGCAAGCCTCCTGTTGTGTTTTACACTTTGGAATCGCTTAGCCCATCTCTGTGTGGCTCATTGAATTCATTCACAACAAAATAGTAACTTGTGCCAAGTCAAAAAAAAAATGCAGCTAGAAACACTGTAAGTTATGCAGCACAATTTCAACAAGTATTTGCTAAGTACAGATTACACTTTCAGAAGGCAGCAACTTTAAAGGGAGTTTGCAAAAAACCCCAAAGTTCTGCTTGCACTGTGACCTCTGTTTTGCTGTGTGACCTGGAGCAACTTATGCTATTTGGCACTAGTTTCTTCTTTAAAATATCCAAGTTTGGCTACATGATTGTTCTAAAATTCTTTTGATGTTTCAATTGCATAAAGCACAGAAGCATATAAGATGCCTCTTGGAGAAAGTAGCATCAGACATTGTCCTGTGCCTGAAGGGGTAGAGAATCAGATTGAAAGGCAGGTTGGGAGCCGGACGCGGTGGCGCAAGTCTGTAATCCCAGTACTTAGAGAGGCTGAGACAGGTGAATCGCGAGTTCAAAGCCAGCCTCAGCAACGGCGAGGCGCTAAGCAACTCAGTGAGACCCTGTCTCTACATAAAACACAAAATAGGGCTGGGGATGTGGCTCAGTGGTCGAGTGCCCCTGAGTTCAATCTCTGGTACCAAAAAAAAAAAAGAAAAGAAAGGCAGGTTGGGGCTACATTGTGAATGGACTCGAGGAACACTTGAAAACATTTAGACATTATCTCAGTGCCATGGAGAATCACTGAAAATTATAGATCAGGGTAGTATAGCTGAGGAAAATTTTAGATGATATAAAAACAAATCTGCAGAAAGAAATTGTGAAGGGATAAGAACAGTATGGAATGAGTCAAAGAGGTCTTCTTGGCAGATTGCAAAAGATTTGAACTGTTTCAAATCATCTGTTTTCACGGATGCATTTGTTTTGTAATGGCTTCAATAATGTAGCCTTGGATATCATAATTTAATAGTGTTTAGTTGAAAAATACAACACCAAGAAGGATGGATAATTTAGTTTCATCCTAGTTATATGTTTTGATAGATTATATATTTAATATTTGAAATAGTCAGATATCTTCTACAGCATAAACCTGCCTACATTGCTATCTCTAGGGACTTAGAGGCTCTAGAGACAGAATGCTCCAGCTTCTTCATGGGAATCAATTAAGACTGAGAGATGGAATAAAGTGATATTCTTAACATGTACTTGATATGACTAAGGATTTTTGACAACTTCTAAACCATATCTGCCTCCACACCTTTTTTTCTTTGGTACCAGTGATTGAACCCAGGGATGCTTAACCACTCAGTCACATCCTCAGCCTTTTTATATTTTATTTTGAGATGGGATCTTGCTGAGATGCTGAGGCTGGCTTTAAACTCATGATCCTCCTGCCTCAGCCTCCCGAGCAGCTAGGATTGCAGGCCTGTACCAGCATGCCCAGCTTGGCTCCACTCCTTACCAACATATTCACACTTTCTATGCCTCCATTTTTTCATCTGTAAGGATGAGCTAATGAAAGGACTTGTCTCACAGGGTTATGAGGATTAAATAATGTTTTTAATGTGAGGGTTTTTATTATTTAATACATGCTGATGGGAAAACAGTTTTGCTGTTTAGAAAAAATAAATGCTAATTTTTAGGATTATGTTTCATGTTGTAGTCCAAGAAAATCCTGAGTGCATTAAAAATGAATGTATTTTAAGATACTTTATATATGAAGCATCTTTATTAACAGAGAAGAAAGTGAATAGAAAACTGGGCTAATGACCCAGTGTACTAAGTAAAAGTGAAGTATGTAGCCTTTTAACTTGGACGTCTCACTTCTAAGAAAATGAAGATTCATAAGGATGTAGTCATAAGGATCTCATTGTAAAATATTAACAGTATTACATCGTGCAATCATAGATGAGTTTTTAATTGGTCTTCCTTGCCGCCTCACCCTCTCCCTTTTCCTTGAATAAATACGTATTACTTGTATAACAGTTCTTTTTTTTTAAAGTAGTCCTGAATAAAATGGTGAAAATAAAGAGGTTTTGGTTCACTTTGTGAAATCTATTTTCTTTTCCACACTATCCGCTTCTACTTCCAGTACACTCCTCCACATGGTTTCAAAGATTTTGCCCTCATAGTCACACCTGGTTCCTAATCCAAGCCAGACATACTTTCCTTGTCCCTCTGCCACTGTGGTTCTTCTGAACTTCACCAACTGTTCCCACCATGCATTGCTCTTGTTAAAAGGAGTGGGCAACTTCCATTAGTGTCTAGCTAAGTGAGAACATAGTGCTGATGAGGGGAAAAGAGGGACACTTGTCTTATTTTTACATGGGGAAGATGATGCTCTGTATTATCTTGAAGTGATTCCCATGTCCTAGGTAAAATGGCGTGCTTCTTGAGGGATGTAGAATGGGCAGCGCATGGCATTCCTTCAAGCAGCTTCCATGACTCTCTCTCTTTGAAGAATATGACAAGTCTATTACAGCATTCGTTCTACCTGTGCCCTAGTGCAGCCCCAGCATCCTGAGCCAGGATTACTAAGTACAGTAATTTATCCTAGGACCTCAAAGTCTGGTCTTAGCATCATCCAGCAGCTTAGGAGAGATACAAATTCTCAGGACCCACTTCAAATGTATTGAATTAGAATTTGGCTTAGTTTCAGAAGTTCTTATAGCTCCTATACAGCTGAAACAGAATTACTAAATAGCACCTAATCACCTACTGCATCATTTTGCTGAGTGTGGTTTGTGGTCAGTTTGCATTAAGTCATCTGGCATATTTATTACAAAACCTGACTCCTAGTTTCCTCTTGAGAACTTAGGTTGACACCAGAGATCTATATATTTAAGAAATGTCCCAGGGGATTCTTAAATGAAAACTGGTGGCAGTGCAGTTCAAATCCAACATGGTTGGTCCTCTGTAATGAAGCACACTCATTGTAGCCCACGGGAGGGCCAGGATAGGGGTGAGGCCGGGACGTTCCTAGGTGCACTTGTTGAAAAAGCTTCTGGCCTTTCTGATGATAGGCTAAGGCATACATTATCCAGTGTATGATGCAGAAAACACCAGCTGTGGATTCATACACCATTTGCTATGAGAATGTAACTTTATTGAGCTGCAAATATAACTTCAGAATAATCATGCTTGACATGTCAAGGGGAGCGTTCTGACAAATCTTGTATTTATTAAAAATTCAAGTGCATAGTAGGCACTTGAGCTTTTGTCTATTGATATGTACTACTATTTTCATTTATTCATCATTCTGAATGGATAATCAATGGCAAAAATAGTTATAAATATCTAATGTTAATTTAATATTAATTATATACCAGGCATTACATGAAACATTTTATATACATTATCTCATTCATTCTTCACAAAAACTCAACCAGGATAATACTATTATTTTTTTCATCTGACAGATAAAGGGAATTGTGACTTGGGGAGGGGTCAACTATTCCAAAGGATGTTAAGCCTATACCTTTTAAATAGTTTTAGATACCACGCAAGATTGGTGAAGGTTAAAATGATGTATGATACAAGGTTTTGGGAAGAAAAACATTTTACAATCTTGGAGTCAGGCAAGCCCATATACACAAATAATTAAGATGAAAAAGTACCCAGAACTTCCAAAGAGGTACACATAGAATGTCAATAAATTTTCAGAAGAAGAAGGGGTCACTTTCAAGTTCAATAACCAGGGCAGATTTCATGAAGAAGGTGCCTCATAAATGTAGTTCTGAAAGATGGAAGCATCCTGGGAAGAAGAGATTGAATGAGTTACTACCTGAAAAGTATAAAGCTCTTAAGTAAGATCTGGCCTAGAGGAAGTGCTCAGTATTTTATGTATCTCTACTACTCTAGCTATTATATTGTAGCTCTACTACTGCTATTACTATTACTACTACTATTATTATCATTACCATTAAGGAATGTGTGTATACATGCACACCTGTCACATATGTATGGTGAGGTGCAAACTCATCAACCTCACCTTAACCAGAGTTCATCCATCTCCATGAGGTAATTTTGAGAGACTTCATCAAAGACCATATTCCAGACATGATGCTGATGTGTCAGTTTAATGACTGTCCAAAAAAGCCATGAGAGTTGTTTGTGATGTGACCTTTTGTGAATTCATCTCTATCTTGTTGCCTAGATCATGGCATTTAGGTGACTTACTTCAGAACTGCCACCCCCCAGGGGTTGGATGTCACAACACTGTTTAGGGTTGCTTTGTGGAGATACTGTTGCAGGGAATTTCTTCTGAGTTTCCTGACTATAACCATAGCATGGGTCCCCATTTTTCAGGGGATGAACAAAACCTGACCAACTTTTCCTCAGATATTGAGGTCCATTTCCCCTCAAACCTCACTGATACTCCAAATAATCCTGAACACATGGGTTTTGAAGCCTGTAAGACCTCATTTCAAACTCTGAAGTCCTAAAGTCCTGGTTTTGTGACTTGGGCAAGTCACATATATTCTCTGAGTCTCATTAAAATGCCCACCTTGGAAGGAATTTGTGTATCTTAGTGGTGCATATAAAGTGCCTGGTTCTCAGAAACCCTCTAAAAAGGATTTTCTGAGCATCTACTATGTGCCCGAGTACTGTTGTAGATGCCAGGGATATAACAGAGAACAAACTTGTAAGTTGCTGACCTCATAGAGTGTTAAATAAATACATATCTCATCACAGAGTGGCAGGTGCTATGTAGAAGGATAAGTCAGGGTCAAGGGGAAAGAAAATACTGGGAGTAAAGGGATTATATTGACAGTGGGCATGAAAGACCTCACTGATAGGGTCATTTGAGCAAAGATCACAGAGAAGCGAGGAGAGTGAGTCACATTCAGAACTTTGGATTTTATCCTAGGTGCTTCCTTTGCCTGAGACCCTCTGGCCCCCAATAGTCCCATGGCTATTTTTCTGGTCTCTCTGCTTCATATCTTCTTTTAGGTGAGGTTTTCTTTGGCACTCCTTTTGGAAAATCACTGTGCAACAGTCAATCTGCCTCCTCATTCTATTTAATTTCCCTTTTGTAGTAGTAATCACTGCCTGGCATTTAGTTATTATGCATTGATTCTATTCCTGTCTCTAGAATAGAGCTCTGGCAAACCATAGCCTGTGAGCTAACACACAACAACCACTGTCTACTTTTGTAAAGAAAGTTTTATTAGGCATACAACCACACTCATTCCTTCGTGTATTGTGTGTGGTAGATTTCACATTGTAACAGCAGAGTTGAGTAGTTGTGAAAGAAACTGTATGAACCTCATAACCTGAACTATTTGCTATCTGATCCTTCGCAAAAAAAAAAAAAAGAAGTTTGTAGAACCCTGTTTTAGTATATAAGTTCTATGGAAACAGGAACTTTGTTATGTTTATTGCTGTATCCCTATGTCCTAGCACTGTACTTGGCATATATTAGGTCCTCAATAAAATTTTTTAGTTTACCAAACAAGTCAATGAATATAGAAGAGTGATTGGAATAACTAGAAAATCAGGTCATTCTTGAATCTTGAACACTAGGTTGCAGGGCTTAGGTGTTTTTATCTGATGGTTAATGGGGGTGTCACATGAGAAAGAGGATGAGGGAAACTCTCTGGGCTTTGTATGAAGAGGTTAGTCAGCTATTTCTTTATTATTATTATTATTATTATTATTATTCATGACAAAGTGCATGTTAAAGTCATCATGTGTCAAGTATGGGCCTGTGGGCAGTATTTATGGACAACTAATAACATTACAAGACAGAATAGAGGTTGTTTAAAGGAAGGACTTCTAGGATCACAAAGAGCAATTTGTGATACTTGCTTACCTCATGGACTCACTATTATACCTGGGAAATTTAATGAGCTTCTCTATACCTCAGTATCCTCTTCTTCCAAATAAGATATTAACAGATTTACCCTCATAGAGTTGTTCATGGATTTAAGGAGTTAGTTAATGTAAAGTGTTTGAATCAGTGTATTGCATTCAGTGATGGTGTAGTAAAGAATTTAACCTTAGCCAAAAAGAGGTCTGGCCTTTGTCTTCAAGTTCTAGGTTATCTCTAAGCTGTTGAAATGTCATACTTGATAGGAATGTCTTTATTTGCCTCAAGTTCTTGGGCCAGATAGTAATAATATGATTCAGGGTGAGGGCTTTGAGCTACACCAACAATGTGATTTATTTAGCATGGGAGACTTGGGTCATTAAGCTTGAGCTTCTGAAGGATTAGAAACTCAGATCAGCCATGTGGGCAGTAAACCATTCCTACATGATGGAGCCTTTGCACAGAGTCTGGACACAAAGACTAAAGTGAGCCTCTCTGGTAAGCAGCATTCTATGCTATTGTCACATATCAATGGCAGGAGAGTAAAGGTGTCTTGACTCCATGGGTAGAGGAAAATCTGTACCCTCATGGTCCCTGACCTTTTTTTCTCTTCCCTTGGATGTTTTAAATTTTAACCTAGATTCTTCTCCTGTAATAAACTGTATGAATATAACAGCTTCTAGTGTGTTCTATGAGTCCTTACAATAAATTATTAAAACTGGAGTTAGTAGGCTGATGTTGTGGCTCAGTGGCTGAGTGCTTGCCTCACATATGTGAGGCACTGGGCTCGATCCTCAGCACTACATCACCACATAAATAAATAATAAATAGAGGTATTGTGTTCATCTACAACTAAAAAAAATATTTTAAAAAACCCAGAAATACTTTTGGGAACCCCTGAATTTGTTATTGGTGTCAGTAATAAGGGTGGTTCTATGTGAACCATTCACTTTAAACTGACAGTTGATTATCTTTTTGCAAATATGTGGAATGGGGGCCTCCACATACTCTAGGTCCCTTTGTGGCCTGCCTATTGAGAGGCACTGGTCCCTGACACATTTCTCAAGGAAACTGCATCCTCTTCAGTATCTCACTCTCTGAAGCTGACTAGCAGACAGGACCACCATCTCAGTGCCTCACACCATCATCTTCAAGGGGCTGCAGGACAGGGTGTTTCTTATAAAAATAGGAGCTTAAGAAGAGGATGTGTTTTTCTCATATTCTTCCCTAGGCCTTTGTGGTGAATGCCCTGTCCTCACAATGGGGCCACAAGAGTGGACAGATGGGACCTACCCAAAGGAGAGTGACATCCTCATCCCATGGGAGAGAAAAACATCAATGCATGATAATTATAATATATTAAAATTAATAAAACATGGCAATCCTTTCACGCTTGTGCATACAGCTCTGTACATGTTTGAATGTTTCTTTAGGATACATTTGTAGAAGTGCAATTACTGTGTCAAATAAATCATTTATTCCACAAATGCCTAATGAGTAACTGTTGTGTGCTGTGCACTGTTCTAGGGAGTTGGGAAGGATCTTTGTTATGGAATTCTGAGTACTTTGAAGTTTTTCTCTGGAGTGTGGTAAGGTCCCTGGCTGCTTGAGACTCTCTTTTCAGAATTTGTAGTATCTAAGCTGTTATGGGGTCTGTGTTCTGTATGAAGTCTTTGAATTTTATGGGTGAGTCTCTGCTCTAGGATGTGAGGTCATGAGTTGTTTATGGAATCTTTGTCCAAGATGTGAGTTCTTTGGTATGTTGGGCATCTGATTCCAGTGTGTGAAGTCTGATGTGATTGTGAGTCTGTGTCTAGGGTGTGTAACCTCTGAACTCTGTGGAGGTCTTTGCTGTAACATGATGTGTCTGAGCTATTTGAGGAGAGATCTCTGTCAATGATATGAGATCTCTGAACTGTGTATGGGATATTCTCACCAGTAGATGAGGTCTCTGAGATTTGTGGGAATTTTTTTCAGGATATGAGGTTTCTAAAGGGGTTTGTTTCCCAATGTGTAAGGTCTCTAGGTCCCTTGAGAGTGTGTCCCAGGATGTAATGTTTCTGAGCTATCTGGGGAGCTCTGTAAAGCACAGCATGAGAGCTCTATTCCTAGAGAGGATTGTCATGTTGTGTCTGAATTCTGGGAAGATCTGTGCTTACATTATGAAGTATCTGACTATTTGGGGGTCTGTACCCTGGGTTTGAGGTGTCTCTGCTATCTTGTGTGGTCCATGTTCAGGATTGGAAGTCTCTGGACTCTTTGTGGGTTCTGTATACAGGTTTTGTGGTCTCTGTACTCAGAGTGTGAATTCTCTGAGATGTTTAATGGTCTATTTCAATGCATGAGATCTAATACCTATTGGAACCTTTGTTTTATGGAGTCCCTGAACTGGGTGATTGTTTCACAGGGTGTGAGGTCTCTGTCTGTTTGGGAATCTGTATTCTTGATATACGTAGTTTGGGATCTGTGTTGAAGATGTCTGTATGCAGGTGTCTGAACTGTTTCTATGTCTATTTTCAGGCGGTGAGATCTCTGAGGTATTTGGGAAACAGACTGTGACGTTTATGAACACTTTGAGTATCTGTGTTTGAGAGAGTGAACCATTTGAAAGTCTGTTTACCACATAAGGTCCCTAAGCTATGTGATTTTTTAATATAGAAAATATTTTATTATTTAAGCTTATCTTCACATATTGATACATTGTATAATAATATTTATGTCTTACATTTTCATTTAATGTCATATAGAATTTTCTTTGGCATGGAAAATACCTCACATATACATTGTTTTGCTTAATATTACACAACATTCTCTCTCTTTCTCTTTTTCTCTCTTTCTCTCTCTCTCTCTCTCTCTCTCTCTCTCTCCTCTCTTTCTCTCTCTCTCTCAGTATCAGGGATTAAACCCAGGGGCACTTAAACACTGAGCCACATCCTTAGCCTTTTTAAAAAATGTTTTATTTTGAGACAGGGTCTCACTAAGTTGCTATCAGCCTTGCTAAGTTTCCGAGGCTACCTTTGAACTTGTGATCTTGCTGCCTTAGGCTCCTAAGCTGCCAGGATTATAACTGTGCACCACCAAGCCCAGCTGTATGATATATTTTCATATAAGAAATATGTTCCAAAATATAAATATTCTATTTTTAGCATGTCAGTATAATTTGATTGTTTAATATTTAATACCTGTCTTCTTGTGGGGGTGGTTGTATTCAGGGGTGAGGTCTCTGAATGCTTTGTAGGTTTCTGTTCCAAGGTCCAAGTCTGAGGTATTTCAGTCTTGAAGTTTTTAAGGCATAAACTCTCTAAACTTTTTTGAAGGTCTATATTCTAAGCTTGAATCTGTGGTATTTGGGATTTTGTATTCAAGGCGTGAGGTCTTTGAGCTCATTAAGGGTCTGGCTTTGGTCTGAAACATTTCAAGTCTGTGTTTAGGGTGTTAGGCATCTGAAACCTTTGAAAGTGTCTGCTGAAAGTTTTGTCTGTTGAATTTGAGGTCCGAGTTGAAGTTTCACATACTTGAAAGATCTGAGGAAACAGGGAATCTGTGTTCAAGACAGATGGTTTCTGCATTCTTTGAGTGTCTGTTTCTCAGGGTTTGAATATGAGATAGCTCAACATCTGCATCAGAGTGTGAGGTCTCTGGATTCTTAGAGGGTTGATGACAAGGTTTGGATTGGAGGTATTTGAGATCTGTGTTCAGACTTTAACGTTTTTGAACTTTTAGAGGGTCTTTGTTCAAAAGTTTTAGTGTGAGTTATTTGGACTTCTGTTTAAAGTGTGAGGTTCTTGAATTTCGAGAGTGTATAGACTCTTAGTCCCAATGATTGAGCCAGAGGTATTTGAGCATCTCAATCCAGGGTATAAGGTCTCTGAACTCTTAGAGTGTCTGTTTCAAGTTTGGGGTGGAGGTGTTTGGGGGTCTGATTTCAGAGTATGAGATCCTTTCTTTTTAAGAGTCCAAGTTTTGAGTCTGAAATATTTGGAGGTCTGTGTTTAGAGTGTCAAGCCTTTGAACTCATTGAGGGTCTGCATTCCAAGGTTTTAGTGCCAAGTATTTGGGGGATCTTTGATCAGGGTGTGAGTTCTCAAAATTATTGACATTTATAATCCAATGTTTGAGTCTGAGGTATTTGGATGTCTCTGATCAGGGTATGAAGTCTGAGTGTGTATGTCTCAAAATTTTTGCCTAAGATTTTGGAGGTCTGTGTTCAGGGTATGAATGAGGTCTCTAAACTGAAGATCTGAGTCCCAAGGTTGGAATCTGATATATTTGAGGATCAATATTTAAGGATCTGATGTCTCTGAAAACTTTGAGAATCTTCATTTTAATGTTTGAGTCTTCCATATTTGGTGGTTTATACTTAGGTGTTAGTTCTCTAAACTTTTAGGGAGTTACCAAGGTCTAATGTGTGCCAGTGTTCAGGTTATGAGGTGCCTGAATTTTTGGAGTTTCTGTGCTCAAATATTTGAGTCTGAGGTATTGGGGGATCTGTAATCAAAGTATGGGATCTCTGAACTTTAAAGGGCCTGGATAGCAAATTTGTATTGTGAGTTATCTATGCTCACGGCAGGAAATCTCTGAATTTTTAGATGGTCTCTTTCCTAAGGCTTGAGTTTGATGTTTTTGGGAATTTATGTTCAGCATTTGAGTTATCTTACTATTTGAGAGTCTTTGTTGCAATTTTCAAGTCTCAGGTATCTGGGGGTCTAAATTCACAGTGTGTTGTAAGTCACTGGGGTCTGTGCCCCCAAAGTTTGAATTTGTAGGATCTGGAGTAAATATTTGGGTATGAGATCTCTAAATTTTTAGAAACTCTTCATCTCAAAGTGTGTGTGTGTGTGTTTTACTGAGAATCAAAAACCCAAAGTTTTAGTATAAATTAATTAGGGTCTGAATTTAAGGTTTGAGCTCAGTGATTTTTTAGAAGGTGTGTGTCCCAAGTTTGTGTTGGTGGTATTTGTGGTCTTTGTTTAGGGTGTAATATCTCTGAACTCTTAGGTCTTTGGCTAATTGTGTGTATGCCAAGTAGGTAGTCTTTTAGCTTTGGAATTTTTTTGTTCAGAGAATGAATTATCTGGAGTCCTGAAGGTCAATGTATATCTTGGGAATTAGTGCCCAGGGTAAAGTCCCTGATATCTTTTGATGTCTGTGTCACAGAGGGTGAGGTTTTTGAGCTGTTGTGGGCCTCTTTGACCACTGTGTGACTTGTCTGAGCACTTTGACAAAGTGTTCTAAAATGTGAAGTTTCTAAGTTAATTGTAGGTCTATTTTCCAATGTTTGCTGTCTTTCACCTGTATGGAAATCTATGTTTGGGCTCAGAGGTTTATAAATCTGATTTGAGGTCTTTGCACAGGATATTAGATCTCTGAACTATTTTTCTCTTTCTCCGTGTGAGATAATTAGGTTTGGGGAGGTGTTGTTCAGGGCGTGATATCTCTGAGCTCTCTGGGGATCTGTGCCTCAACTTTTGAGGTCTCTGAAGTCTTTTGGGTATGGATTCTTGGTATGAGAGCTCAGAATTAGATATGTATCCCTATCCTCAAGTATAAGGATGCTGAATTTTTTAGGAATTTGTGTACAGGATGGGAGGTTCTGAGTTCTTTAGTTGTCTATGACTGACTGTAGCTGAGGTCTCTGAGTTCTTTTTTGGTCCTTCTCTCAGGGTGTGGGTTTTTTCCTGTATGCAGTTCTGTGTCTAGGATGTAACATCTATTTACTGTTGGGTTGTATGTTTCCTAGGGTGTGAGCCCTGTGGCTTTGTGGGGGGCTCTGTGTTGTGTGTGTACATTCCTTGAACTCTTTGTGGGGTCTGTGTAAATGAGGTCTACCCTGATTGATTGGGCCATCAGGGTAGATTGTGAGCTTTCTGAAGTGTTTTATGTTCTATTTTCCAGTATATGTTTTCTGTAACTTTTTGAGGGGAAGGTTGTACTTCAGAATGTGTCATATTTGAACTTTTGGGGAATCTGTTTAGTGTGTGAGGTTTGTGAGCCTTTTGGAGGTCTGTCCTAAGGGTGTGAGGTCCTGAGTTCTTTGATGTTCTGTATCCAAGATATGAGCTTTCTCAGTCATTCACATGTCTGTCCAGAATGTGATTTGTCTGAGCTGCATGGATGAAGTAGTCAGGATGTGAGCTCTCTAAAATACTGCATCTCTGTGCCCAGAGTTTTAGGTCTTTAACCTAGATAAGGGTCTTTATCTAGGCTTAGACATCTGTTTCCCAGGTTGTAAGGTCTGTAGATATTTAGGGCTCTATATTGTCAGTGTAAAATGACCAAATTGATACTGCAAAAGGTTAGATGACTAGATTTAAAACCCAATAAGAAGATGCATAAACTCCACAAGTATAAAAATACTTAAAAAACCAACAGATAAATTAAACTAAACACAAAAATTCAAATAATCCAAAAGAAGGCAGGAAATGGGGGAAGAACAGATTAACAAGTAAACAAAACCAGAAGAGAACAAATTCCATCCAAGTAACTTCATAGGCCTAAATACAATGCCATCAATTATTACATTAAAATTTAATGTCGTAAACAATTAAAATACACAGATGTATAAAATACATAAACAGGAAGGCCCTACTGAATGCTACATATTTTAAATATAAAAATACAGAAGGTTCAAAAGTAAATGGATGGGGGCTGAGGCTATGGCTCAGCGGTTGAGCGCTTGCCTCGCATACATGAGGCACTGGGTTTGATCCTCAGCACCACATAAAAAATAAATAAAGATATTGTGTTCATCTACAACAAAACAAAATATTTTAAAAAAAAAGTAAATGGATGGAGGTGGGGAGGGAGGGAGCAAGTACTGGGGAGTGATATTGGCCAAATTTTATTGTTATATTGTGTGTATGTATGAATATGTAAGTACAAATCCATCATTATGTATAACTATAATGCACCAATAAAAAATATGGAAATAGAAAAAAGTAAATAGATGGAAAAAGTTATTCTATCACAGAAAAAACATAAGCCCATACAGAATATATTTTTGTGATCATAGTTGAATTAGATTAGAAATTAATTATAATATGATACATTGAAAACTCTAAATATGTGGAAATTAAACCACATACTTTAAAAATATTTTTTTAAGTTATAGATGGACACAATACCTTTATTTCATTGATTTTTTTTAATGTGGTGCTGAGGCTCGAACCCAGTGCCTCACACATGCTAAGCAAATGCTCTACCACTGAGCCACAACCCCAGCCCCAAACAACATACTTTTAAGTGAATATGGGTCAAGGATGAAATTAGAAAAATTGGAAAATATTTTGAGCTGAATGGAAATGAAATAGAATAGATAAAAATTCATGATGTCGGCTGGGATTGTGACTCAGTGGCAGAGTGCTTGCCTTGCACATGCAAGGCACTGGGTTCAATCCTCAGTACCACATAAAAATGAATAAATAAAGGTGTTGTGTCTATCTACAACTAAAAAATATTAAAAAAAATTCATGATGTGGAACCAGAGGAATGCCTACAGGGAAATCTGTAGCTTTAAATGATGCTATTAGAAAAGAATAAGTATATAAAATCAGTTGCCCAAGAAGCTGGGAAAAAGAAGAGCAACATTAACTTCTGGTCATGGGAAGTAAGAAAATAACAAAGGTAAGAGCAAGGATCAGCATTATAGGAAACAGTGAAGAAAATTAACCAATTCAAAACAGATCTTTGAAAAGATCAACAAAATTGGCAAATGGCTTATTAAATGAGAAAACTACAGAGAAGAAACAAATAACTGTTATCTGGAACATACGTGAGATTATCACCAGAAATCCTACAGACATTAAAAAGTAGAACACAAGAGAATGGAACAACTTTCAGCCAAGAAATTTGACCACATAGACAGGAAGGGTGGAGAGAGAAGTCAAACTCTGATTCAGGCCTAGTTACTGTCATGGCTGATGCCTTGCAGAGCTCTTGAATGTCTCATCAGACTAATCTGAGGTTGAGTCCAGATGGACATGCCCTTATACCCTCATGTTGATAGGTCATTAAATGTGAGTGAATCAGGGTATTAGTGTGGCCTTGAGTGAGGCAACTCTCCATAGTTGAGACAATTCCTGAAGGACCTGGCATTTGTCTGACATTAGCACCCTCAGCATCTGAGATAATAAACTGTTCATTGAAGGGGGATATGGGTAGTGTTATCACAGTGTCCACCATAGGTTCCTTTAGGGTAACTTCAAACCAGTCCATCACTGTCAGTGATATGACAGAGTAGCTTGAAGTAGAGGATTAAAGATATGATGATTTATGAAATTAATGGATGAAAAATAACAGCCATAATATGTACCACCCACTGTGGTTCAGTTACCATGGCAGGAGACAGAAATACTGAGAGAAAATATAGTCCTTGCCCTCAGTAGGAAAAGATGCAGCAGACAGCATGGGACTAAATCTCAAAAGATACATGTTATGGTAACACCACAGGAATGAAGAAAGATGAAAATTCATTTTACCTTTGGTTAGAGATGTGGGTACTGAGTAGGCCGGATTTCCAGAGAGATTTTAGGTAACAATTTAGCATTTACAAGACCAAAGGAGTCTTGTGACCTCTGACAAATTTTTAAAGCATAGTCCTGATTTTTTAATGCACTTGGAATTTGGATATAATTTGGTTTTGAAAACTATTTTGTACACAATAGTTCTTCTAAAACAACTGCTAATGGGAGACATATCTATATTACTATAAATAATGTTTTTCTTGAAAACATTTTTCCTGCCAATTCTGTGCTATATTTTAAAATACAGCCCTTATGCTATCTTCAGGACAAACATTTTTTTCTCATATGAAAATATATAGCATGCAAGGTTTATTTGTGGCATTGTAATTTACTGACACCATTTTGGCAATGTGCTTATAATTTAAAGAAATAATAAGTTCCTTCCACCCCTTGGCTATGTATTTATAGGACCTCTCAATAGGAAATGGTACTTCATTGAGTTATCTCAGACTCAAATCTTGGCATACAGAACCCCAAATAATTTAGGGTTCTTGTATCCTGGACACAGGGCCCAAGGTTATACTTAACTTTGGAATAAAGACCATTAAAGATTTCAAAGACTTCACACCTTGTATATGTGCCAACAAATACTAGAGACTTAAAACACAAAAAGTCAGTGAGTTTAGAGACCTCATATCTTCATAAGAATACCCTCAGGGGTTGGGATTGTAGCTCAGTGGAAGAGTGCTTGCCTCACATGCATGAGGCACTGGGTTCGATCCTCAGCACCACATAAAAATAAATAAAAAAAATAAAGATATTTGTGTCCACCTACAACTAAAATATATTAAAAAAGAATACCCTCAAATACCTCACATTACATATTTTTAGTTTAAAATTTATTTGTTTAGTGATCCAAAATCTAACATCATTTTTATTGCTAAATTAATCCTGTGGTACAAATAAATTATAAATTTAACCATGTAACCACATTTCCCTTTCTATGTGGAGGGTCAGATAATATTTAAATTTATTTTTAACTGATAACAGAAAAACATAAAAATCATACATGTTAATGGGGTGCCATGGAATGTTTCAACACATGCAAACATTATATAATATTTAAATCAGGCTAAACATATCTATATCCTCAAAAATTCATCATTTCTTTATTATACCTGAGATTATAGACTTGGAATACAGACACACAACATACCTCTCACACTAAATTTAGATTCCAAAGCCCTTAGGCCCAAACTGGGAAGAATGTCCTGAAAGATATTAAATATTTGGCACACTGAATATAGTCACATAATCACCTCATACCCAAACGTTGGAACACAAAATCTCGAAAGACTTCAAAGACCACATATTTTAAATACATACATTAAGACTCAAATCTTGGGTCATGGACCCTCTAAAAGTTTAAAGAGTCTTAAACATCTCATACTCTAATCTTGGATGGGGCCTTGAATGAGTTTGGAAACCTCATTCCCTAAAAACAGACCCCCAACTACCTCAGAATCAAACCTTTGAATATAGACCCTGAATGAGTTCAAAGATTTTACACAATGAAAACACACTACCAAATACTTCAGACTGAAACCTTGGAAGACTCTCAGAGTTAAAATACCACATGTGTTAACTCAGAGCCTGAGTTATGTAGAACCAGAACCTTGAAACATGCCAAAATGTTTAAAGATTTCAGAGACTATACATCTTGAAGAAAGATACCTAAATATCTCAGAGTCAAAACTTAAGATGCAGATCTTTACAGATTTTGGAGACATACCATCCTGAATACAGACTCTCAAATACCTCAGACTGAAATTCTGAAACACAGACTCTCAAAGATTTCTTCAATCTCATATCCTGAATATGGATTCAACAAAGAACTCAGATACAAATCTAGAATACAGACTTTCTAAAAGTTCAGATACTAATATCCTGAACACAGTCCCTAAATACCTCAGACCCAAATCTTGTAAAGGGACCTAAATGAATTCAGAAATCTCACTTTCTGAACACAGGCCAGCACTTATATCAGACTCAAATCTTAGAGCATAACATCAGAGTTCATCAAAACTACACTATGAATACAGACCACCAAATCTCAGCTTCAAAATTTGGGACACACATCCTCAAAGGATTTAGAGATCTTCCAACCTGAACATAGACAACAAATTCCTGATATTCAAATATCAGAAAACATATCCCCAAAGACATCCAGAGAACATAAACACAGAGACCCAAAACACTACATTCTAAAATCTTCAACACAGATCCTGAAAGAAACCACAAACATGAACAAAGTACCCCAAATATTGAAGACTTAAAATTTGATACATAGGCTCTCAAAAGTTCACAGAAAACATATCCTGGACTCAGGCCCTAAATGCCTTAGAGATATGTATCCACAAAAAATTCATAAACCTCACTAAGCACAGAACATATATCCCTGAGATAATAAAAAACTTGGAAAAAACACAAAAAATTTTCAGAATTTATAACTTGAACATAGACTTTCCAACACCTCATACTCATATCCTGAAACACAGTTCCTCAAAGAATTCAGAGAACTCATTCCCTGACCAGAGTTTGACAAATACTTAAATCTCAAAACATTACTCACAGACCCTGAAAGCATCTAGGGACTCCACACCTTAAACAAAACCCCCAAACACTTTAGACTAAAATGTAGAAAAACAGATTCTCAAAGATTTCAGAGATATCCTGAATACAAGCTCCTAAATACCTAATATTCAAACTTTGTGGCAAAGAACATCTGATGGTTTAGAGACCTCACACGTTAAACTCAGTCCTTAATACCTCAGGCTCAAATTTCACAAGATGCCCTAAATGGGTTCATAAACCTTACTCCCTAAAAATTCTCCAAACACAATCTAACCTTGGATCAAAAACTCAGATAATTTTATACTCTGAACACAAATCATGGAATACCTCGGATTCAAATCTTGAGAGAAGCTCAAAAATTTGAGAGATCATGTCCTGAAAAGTGATTCTCAGGTAGCTCAAACTCACACTTTGGAGCACAGAACCTCAACAAATTTATAGATCTCACTCCATGAACTAAACTCCTAATAATCTCACATTCAACTCTTGGAAGACAAGCCCTCAAAGTGTTCAGAGATATCAGATTCTGAATATAGTTACCCCAGTCATCTCACACTTAAATTTTGGAACACAGAACCTTATAGATTTCTGGGACTTCACAGCTGGAAACTCCCACCCCACCCCCGGAAATACATAAAAATCAACTTTTTGGAGAGAACTTCAAAGATATTAGAGACTCCAAGCCCCCAAAGCAGACAACATATTCTCAGACTCACATTTGGGTCATAGATCATCTAAAATTTCAGATACCTCACACATTGGAGACCTACAAATATTCAAATAACGCACATCCTGAACAGACCCACAAACACCTCAGACAGACTTATGAAACAAATCATCTGGTTTCAGAGACTTCATATCTTTAACTCAAATGCTCAAATGCTTGAAATAATCAAACAATAGTACAGTTAGTTTAGAGACTTCATGCCCTGGATAGAGACTTCCAAATACTTAAGAATCAAATCATAGAACACAGACCTTCAAAGAATTCAGACACAACATCCTTAATAGATATTACAAATACCTGAGTAACAAAATGTGGAGCAGATTTCCAGAACCTCATAATCTGAATTCAGATACCAGATACTTTAGTTGACAATTTGGAACACAGACAGTCTGAATTCAGAGATCAAATACCTTGAATATGTCAGTCTCAAACAATGGGAAATATACTCTTAAAGAATTCAGCAACCACATGTCAGACCATAAATATCTGTCTCCAACCTTGGAATAAAGACCATTGAAGCATTTGGAAAATTTATACCATAATTAAGACCCCAAATGCCTTACAGTCATACCTTGAGACACAGATCCTTAAAGACTTCCAAGATCTAACACCCTGAACACAGACACCTCAGAATAAATCCTTTTAACACAAACCCTCAGTGAATACTTAGAATAAAACTTCATGACAGACTCAAAAAACCCAGAGACCTCAGCCTGAGCATAGATTTCTACATATCCCAGACACTAGTACATGGACCTTCAAAGAATTCAGATCCTTTATATCCTCACTGCACATGTGCAAGTATTTCTGATTCAAACCCTGGAACACAGACCATCAAATAGTTCAGACCCTGAATTCAGACCTGAAACACTTCAGATTCAACCCTTGGGACATATACACTTAAAAAACTTTCAGAGATTTCAAACTCTTGGACACAGAACTTGAAATACATTAGACCCAAACACTAGAACGTAGCACCACAGAGTTCCAACTTCCCACTCTAACTACCAATCTCCAAAATACCACAGATTCAAATGTTGGAATATAGATACTGAAAAATTTCAGAGACCTCAAACCACAAACACAGCAATACAAATATCTAAGATTTTAAAAGCTCAAGTATCTCACATCCTGATCCTAGGACACCCAAATACCTTAGTCTCAAACTGTGGAACAGACTGGCCAAGATTTCAGAGATATCAAACACCAAGCTTACATGCCAAACATCTTATTTCAAATATTGGGACAAAGATCATCTAACAATTCAAAGAGCTCATATGCTTCACAATTATTTTCCAGTATCTCAAGACTTCAGCATTATGAAACAAAGTCCATCACATTCAGATGCCTCACTGCTTGAACACTATACTCAAAATACCTCAGATTCACAGCTTGGAACATAGACTGCAAGGCATGCAGAGACTCACACCCTGAGTCATTCAAGCCTTGGAACATAGACTCTGAAACAATTCAGAGAACCCAAACTCTGAACATGAGCCCTAATTTATTACATATTAAAATCTTCAAACACAGATCCAAAGTGTTCAGAGGCTTTATATTCCTTTTTTCCACTTTTGGTGCATTATAAGTATACATAAAAGTATTGTGATATATTTGTACAAGCACATAACATAATTGGTCATTTTCATGCCCAGTAACTCCCCCTTTCCTCCCCTTGATCCCCTTCCTTTACTCTACCAAGAGGCCTTACGTTCCTTTTTTTTTTTTTTTGATACCAGAGGTTGAACCCAGAGGCACTCAACCACTGACTCACATCCCCAGTCCTTTTTCGTATTTTATTTAGAGACAGGGTCTTGCCAAGTTGCTTAAGGCCTCTCTAAGTTGCTGAGGCTGGCTTTGAACTCACCATCCTCCTGCCTCAGCCTCCCAAGCTGCTGAGATTACAAGCATGTGCTACCATGCCCAGCAAGGCCTAACTTTCTTAACTGAGGCCAACAAATACTTCAGACTCCAAGTTTGGAATACATTATGTCAAAGATTTCAGAGACCTTAAACATTGATCACTGAACTCCAGACACCTAAATGTTTCAGATAAATTCTTAAAAATCAGATCATCAATGAGTCTAGAGACCATACACCCTGAATACAGACTCCCTGTTACATCAGGGTCAAAACTTCGTCAAAGATTGTTAAAGTGTCTAGAAATTTCTAATTCTGAACTCACAAACCAATATATCAAAGCCAAATCTTGGGACAAATGCAATAAAAAAGGTCAGATTTCTCATCTCAACAGACCAGATTCAGTCCTTGGAGCACATACAAGTTAAAGCACCTCCCACTCTCTGAAAATAGAACTCCCCAAACTACTAAACAAAACTTGGAACAAAAACTCACAAGAATTCAGACTTCACACCCTCAACAGAAACCCAAATATCACACACTCAAACCTTAGAATACATATCCTCCAAGTGTTCAGTGACCTTACTTTCTGAGATCTATTTTTTTGTTTTGTTTTGTTTTGTTTTTTTGTTTTTGTCTTTTGGTTTTTTGGGATTTTTTTTTTTGTATTGGGGATTGATCCCAGGGCCACTTAAGTACTGAGCCACATCCCCAGGCCTTTTTTGTATTTTATTTAGAGATTAAGAAACAGGGAATCACTGAACTGTCTAGGGCCTCACTAAGTTACTGAGGGTATCTTTGAACATGTGATCCTCCTGCCTCAGCCTGCTGAGAAGCTAGGATTATAGGTGTGCACAACAACACTCAGCACATTCTGAGATCTGGAACATAAACTTGAACATCTCAGTCACCAACCTTGGAACACAAACTTTATAGTGCTCTGCAGTCTTACAACCTGAAGAAACACTTCCAAATATCTCAGACACAGTATCTGGAACATGGACTCTCAAAGAGTTCATAGACTTCATACTAAGCACATGAATTTTCAAATACCCTAGACAGAAATCTTGTGACAAAAGTCCTCAAAGAGATCTAAGAACTGATACCTGAACATAAACCCCCTCAAATAACTGAGGTCTGTGTTCCAGGATTTGAGCGTGTGATATTTGGGGCTTTGTATTGAAGGTATGAAATCTCTTAATTCTTTGTAGGGTTTCATTCCAAGTTCTGTTTAGAAGTTTTTGAGGTTCTATGTTTAGTGAGTGGGAGGGTACTTGTACTGCCAAACCCAAAAGAGTTCAGATATCTCTTACATTGAACACAGAATCCCAACACTTCCCATGCAATATTTAAACCACAGACTCTAAAAGATTGGTGAGCTCTTATAATCTGAATACACCCTGACATCAGAGACTAAAAACATGGAACACAGGTGCTCAAAGTGTCCAGAGACCTCACATCTTCAACAGACCTGAAAATATATCAAATTGAAATCTTAGGACACAGATCTCAAAGACTTCAAAGACAGCACACTTCAAAGATTATCCTCAGATACCACAGAGTCAATATGAAGAAAAATTCTTTCAGGAATCAGAGACCTTACACCACATACACTCATCTTCAAAGAGCTTGGACTCTGAAGGTGCAACACAGACCTTCAATGAGCTCAGAAACCTCACATATTAAACACAGATTCCTACATATATCAGTTAAATTACAGGCCTTCAAAGGATTCAGGGATATCACAATCCATACCTCAAGCTCAAACTTGGCAGCACAGATCTTCAAAGAATTCCAAGACTTCCCCAAACTTCACATCCTAACATAGATCTGCAAATGCATGAGATCTTACTCCTTAACATGAACCCACAAATATATCAGGCTCAGAATCTTAGGAACAGATCCTCAAAGAAATAAAAGATCTCTCATTCTAAGCAAAGACTCCCACATAATTTAGACTCATTCTTGTCAAAAAGGTATTCAAAGAGTCAGACATTCTCACCCTACCACACATCTGTGATCTTGTTACAGAGACGCTTAAAAAGTCCAAAGCTCTCACATCCTAAATACAGACCCCTGAATAGCTCAGATTCAAAATTTGTATGACAGATCCTCCATGACTCCAGAGACCTTACATCCTAAGTACAGATTCCCAAACACATCAATTAAATTTTAATATGCAGACCCTCAAAGTGTTCAGAACTCATGGTCTAAAAAATGCAAACTTCACACTCAAATGTTCAGTCAGTAAACCTAAAAAAAAAATCAGGGTCCTCCCACTCTGGACTAAAAACAAAATGACCTATAAACAAACAGGATTTAAACCATCAAAGAGTTCAGAGAGGGCTGGGGTTGTGGCTCAGTGGTAGAGCACCTGCCTCACGTGTGTGAGGCACTGGGTTCGATCCTCAGCACCACATAAACACAAATAAAACAAAATAAAGGTATTGTGTCCATATATAACTAAAAAAGTTAAAAAAGAGTTCAGAGGTCTCCTGTTTTGAACAATGACCTCAAATACCTCAGACTAAAACCTTTAAAAATAGACCATCGATGGGCTTATAGATCATATGACCTGAAACACTTCAGATTCATATGTTGGTACAATGTCTTTAATGTGATAAGGGAATTTACATCCTGTATTCAGAATCCTATATGTGTCAGATTCAATCTTGGAACAGACACCAAAGATTTCAGAGACCTCACATTCTGAACACATAGCTTTAAGAGTTTGCGTTCAGATTATGGTATATAGACTCTCTAATATTTCAGAGACCTCACATGCTCAACCTATATGCCTTCAAATTTCAGGCTTAACCTCCTAGAAAAGGGCACTATATAAGATCACACATTTCTTTTTCTTTTTTTAAAATTTTTTTGTCAATAAACCTTTATTTTATTTATTTATATGTGGTGCTGAGAATCGAACCCAGTGCCTCACACATGCTAAGCAAACGCTTAACCACTGAGCTACAACCTCAGCCCAAGTTCACAAATTTCATAACTTGTATAATAACAACCCAAAAATGTAACTGAAATCTTGGAACGCAGGCTCCATAAGATTTCATAGATTTCATACCCCAAACACAAATTCCCTAATACTGCTGACTCAACACTTGGAAAGCAGACCCATCAAAAAGTTCAGAGACTTCACATCTTGGGTAATGCCTCTCCCCTTAGGAACTCACAAACTTAGAACATATAAACTCTAAAAATTCAGAGAGATCACACCAGAACACATAACCCCCATTACCTCATACTGAAAATATGGGAAACAAATCTTTTTTTTGGTACCGGGGATTGAACTCAGGGACACTCGGCCACTGAGCCACATTCTCAGCCCTATTTTGTGTTTTAGGTAGAGACAGGGTCTCATTGAGTTGCTTAGCAAGTCACTGTTGCTGAGGCTGGCTTTGAACTCGCAATTCTCCTGTCTCAGCCTCCCAAAGTGCTGGGATTACAAGCATGAGCCACCGCGCTCGGTTGGGAAACAGATCTTCAAAGTGTTGAGATATCTAATACTTTGCACAGTAGCCCTTGAAACACATCAGATTAAAATCTTGAAATACAGATGCTCAATAACTACAGAGACCTAACACACAGAATATGGACCTCTCGTAACCTCAGACTCAAATCTTGGAACCACAGAACATAAGTATTTTGATACCTCAGACCCTGAATACACAACCTACCCTATCAGAAACAATCCTTGGGACAAACACCTCATCCTCACCACAGATTTCACAAACACCCTCAAAAAGTCATCTCTCATCCTGACCACAGACTTCTTCAGATTCAAACTTCAGAGCACAGAAAATAAATTCACACTACTCTCACTCCCTGAACACAGATCTACAAATATCTATGATTCAAATGCTAGGGCACAGGCCCTCAAATAATTCAGAGACTTCATACTTTAAACAAATCTCCAATGCCACAAACTCTAATCTCTAAACATGTACACTCCAAGAGCTCAGTGACAACATACCCTTAACAGAGACACCAAAACCCTCAAAAGAAAATGTAGGATATAAACTCTCAAAGATTTCAAAGACCCCATACCTTGAACACTGACTCAAACACCCTAGGCTCCAACCTTGGAACAGAGATCCTGAGAAAGTTATGTGACTACTTAACCTGCACAAATCCTCTAAACACTTCACTCAATATTTGGATCTCAGTTCCCAAAGTGTTCAAAAAAAAAAAAAAGAACTGCAACAAGAACTTCCAAACACCTCAGACTCAAATGTGACACAATGCACAGAAGACTCTCAACTGAACACAGATTACAAATAATTCAGACTCAAATTGTGGTCACAGTCCCTCAACAAGTGAAGAGATCTCACTTATGCTCACAGAATTCATATACCTCACATTCAAATATTAAAATACAGGGGCTGGGGTTGTGGCTCACTGGCAGAGTGCTTGCCTTGCACATGTGAGGCACTGGGTTCGATTCTCAGCACCACATAAAAATAAATAAAATAAAGATGTGTAAATGTATAACTAAAAAAATTTAAAAACCCAAATGTTAAAATACAGACTTAGAAGACTGTGAATGCTCACATCCTGAACACTGATTGAAATACCTCAAACTAAACTCAGAAACACAGACACTCCCTCAGGGCTCAAAAACCTCACACTCCAAATAGAGAATGCAAGTATCTCAGATTCAATTCTATGGGTAAAGGACATTTAATGAGTTCAGAGACCTTAAAACCTGAACACAAACCTCAAATTACCTTAGGTTCAAACCTTAGAGCATATATACTTAATAAATTCACACATCTCTCACTCTCTGAACACAGTCCTGCAAATATCTCAGAAGTCATAGACTTCACATCCGAAATATAAATCCCCAAATACCACAAACTCACATATTAAAATCTAAAGCCTCTGAGCTTCAGAGACCTCACATCCTGAAGAGTGAGAAACCAAAAGAATAAAACTTAGGTTGAAAATCCAAAGAGTTCAGACCTTGAGTACTGCCTCAAACACCTCAGACTCTAACGCTGGAATACAGAGAACGAGTTCATTACCTTGCAACTGCAATACATACCTCCAAATAGCTCAGATATAATATCTGCAACCCAGACCTTCTAGAATTAATAGACTTTATGACTAGAAAAGGCATTCTCAAACACCCCAGCCTCAAAACCATGACAAACCTTCAAAGAATTTGAGATCTTGTAACCTGCACGCAGAATGCCCATGCCTCACATTGAAATATTAAAATACAGATCTAAAAGATTTGTAAATGCTTATTATGAACACATACCACAAATATCTCAAACTTAAACCTTAGAACAAAGATCTTCAATAATTCTGAAGACCGAAATCCTAAACAGAGACTCACAAACATATCGAACTCAGAGTTTTATGTCATATACTCTCAAAATTCAGGCTTCACACTCAAAATACAGAACACCAAATACCTCAGACTCAATTCTATGAATAAAGACCTTCAAAAAGTTAGAGATCTCAAAATGATTCAGATTCAAACACTGAAACACACTTAATTAGTCCAGAGACCTCTCACTCCCTGCTCAAAGACTTCTAAACACATTTGATTCTAAAGTAGGAAAAGAGGTCCTCAGAGGTATTAAAGAGGATGCACTCTGCATGTAAATGCCCAAATAGCACCTAATATCGGAAAAGCAAATTTTCCTTCCCTATTAAACACTCAATATTTTACTTCTGATACCAGATGTGTGGAGATGTGTGGCGTGTGTGTGTGTGTGTGTGTGTGTGTGTGTGTGTGTGTTCGTACACATCAATTCTCTAATGGATAACATTATCTACCTGGAGTTAGAATCAGATCCCACAACTTAAAGGCTCAGTCCCACAAGACTGCCTCTCACTTCAGATGCCAATTGCAAATCCAGGCCTCTAGTATTTCTGTTGTCTTGCTATAAATTGTAGGATCCTATGACCTCTCCTTGGGTTCAATAATTTCCTAGAATGGCTTATAGGATTCAAGGAAACATTTTCTTACATTTACAGGTTTTAATAATAAATAAAATTACAAAGGATACAGATGAACACCCAAAGAAGTACATACGGCAAGGTATGAGAGGGGGCAGAGCTTCTATTTCCCCATCCTGGTACTGAAGTCCAAGGTACCTCCATGTGCTCAGCAATCCAGAAACTCTCTGAACCCTGTTCTTCTGGGGTTTTATGGAGGCTTCATTATATAGGGATTATTGATTAAATCATTCCTTCAAATTTTTTTCCTCTTTCCCTGGAGGTAAGTAGTTTAGCTGAAAACTTCCAAACCTCTAATCATTGTCCCTTGCTGACCAAACTTCATCTAGACCACAGACCTTCAATGAGTTCAGGGAAATTTCTCTTTTAAAAAATATCTCACATATGGAATATAAACATTAAAACATAGACCCTAAACGATATGTGTATGCTCACACCCGGAAAAAAGTCATAAAATACCTGCATCACAAATCTTGGAACACAGATCCTCAATGATTTCACAAAACAAATTCTAAACGTAGATGTGGAAATATGTCAAATCCATGACCAGAGTACATAGACCCTCATAGACTTCAAAGATCTCTCCCTCCAAAACAGATGTGCAAATACCTCAAACTCAATCTTATATTTTAAAAAAAACCTTCAAAGAGGTACCTGATGTCTTGACCACATACCACCAAAGACCTAAGACCCTGTATGGATATAATAATAAGCCTTATAAGTTCTTAGCTGGAATGAACACATTACAAAAAACAGATTCTTATGAGATCAGGCATGTTCAGGGTGGTACCAATAACATTATTCACAGAAATAGAAAAAACATTTCTAAGATTCATTGGGAAGAATAGCTAAAGCAATCCTGAGCAAGGAGAGTAATGCTGGAGGCATCAAATTATACTATAGAACTATAGTAACAAAACCAGCATGATATTGACACTAAATCATACATGACAACCAATGGAATAGAACAGAAGACATAGAAACAAACCCACACAGGTACAGTCATCTGATGCTCAACAAAGGTGCCAAAAACATACACTGAGGAAAAGATAGCTTTTTTTTTTTTTTTTTTGGTACCGGGGATTGAACTCAGGGGCGCTTGACCACTGAGCCACATCCCCAGCCCTATTTTGTGTTTTATGTAGAGACAGGGTCTCACTGAGTTGCTTAGCGCCTCGCCATTGCTGAGGCTGGCTTTGAACTCGCGATTCTCCTGTCTCAGCCTCCCTAAGTGCTGGGATTACAGGCTTGAGCCACCGCGCCTGGCTTAAAAGATAGCTTTTTAAACAAATGGTGCTGGGAGAACTGGATATCTATAGGTAAAAAAATGAAACTAGCTCTCTCTCTCTCACGCTGCACAAAAGTAAACTGAAAGTGTGTGATCAAAGACCTAGGAATTAAAAGCCAGCCTCAGCAATGGCGAGGCACTAAAGCAACTCAGTGAGACCTTGTCTTTATATAAAACACAAAATAGGCCTGGGGATGTGGCTCAGGGGTCGAGTGCCCCTGAGTTCAATCCCTGCTACCAAAAAAAAAAAAAAAAAGACCTAGGAATTAGACCAGAAACTATGCAACTGCTAGAAGAAAATGTAGGCTCAGTACTCCAACATATTAGCACAGGAACTGACATCCTTAGCAAGACTCTTCGTGCACAAGAAACAAAACCAAGAATCAGTAAGTGCAATGGAATCAAATTAAAAAACTTCCACACAGCAAAGGAAACAAAAGTGTGAAGAAAGAGACTACAGAATGGGAGAAACCTTTGCCACTTGCTCCTCAGACAGGGGATTAATAGGTAAAATATATAAAGCACTCAAAAAACTTAACACCAAAAAACCAGATAACCCAATTAATAAATGGGCAAAAGAAGTAAACAGATATTTCTCAAAAGAAGAAATACAAGGGCTGGGGTTGTGGTTCAGCAGTAGAGTGCTCGCCTTGCATGTGCAAGGCACTGAGTTTGATCCTCAGTACCACATAAAAAATAAATAAAATAAAGGCATTGTGTCCAACAAACAACAACTAAATTTTTTTTAAAAAGATGAAATACAAATGGCCAACAAATATATGAAAAAATGTTCAATATTTTTAGCAATCAGAGAAATGCAAATCAAAACTGCATTGAGATTTTATCTCACTCCAGTCAGAATGAAAATTATCAAAAATACAAATAATAGTACATGCTGGCAAGGATGTGAGGGAAAAGGTACACTCATACTTTGTTGGTAGAACTGCAAATTAGTGCAACCAGTCTGGAAAGCTGTATGGAGTTTCCTCCAAATACTAGAAATGGAACCACCATATGACTCAGTTATCCCACTCCTCAGTATTTATGCAAAAGAACTAAAATCAGCATACTATAGCGATTCAGCTACATCAATATTTATAGTAGCACAATTCACAATAGCCAAGTTATGGAATCAGCTCAGATGCCTGTCAACAGATGAATGGATTCAGAAAATGTGGTATATATACACAATGGAGTTTTACTCAGACATAAAGAAGAATGAAATTATGGCATTTACTGGTAAATGAATGGAACTGGAGAAGATCATGCCAAGTGAAATAAGCCATGTATATCTACAAAGCACTAATTTAAAAAACTATGAAAAAATAGAAGGAAGATCAGTAGAGTAGAGGAAAGGGGACAAGGGGAGGGAGGATGAAAGGGAAAGGGGACTGAATTGGAGCAAATTATATTCCATGCTTGTATAATGATGTAAAAAATGAACCTCAATATTATGTATAACTATATTGTATTAATTAGAAAATTCTCCATAGATTAAAAAGAAAAAAAC
Source organism: Xerus rutilus (assembly GCA_028644305.1). Classification (NCBI taxonomy): domain Eukaryota; kingdom Metazoa; phylum Chordata; class Mammalia; order Rodentia; family Sciuridae; genus Xerus; species Xerus rutilus. The sequence continues at coordinate 84,091,852 of CM053417.1, read as the reverse complement.
TGAATTTCATTAGCATGTATGTTTCATATATATATATGGGAGACATCCAGAGAATAAGTAGTTCTCAAAGAGGTGGCTTTGAATTCCAGCTTATACAGCATCTTAAACAAAGACAAGTAAATTTTATATAAGTGACAAGAGAAAGGAAAAGGACTATGAGTGTCTATTAGCAGCAACTTGGGGAAAGATAAACAAATCGAAGATGAAGGTCAATTAGCAAAGCCTGCCAATGTAAGTTCCTCTGGAATCATCTCCAGGCTGATAAAGAACTAAAGCTGCTGTAGGGCACAGTGCCGCATGCCTGTAATCCCAGCACTTTGGGAGGCTGAGACAGGAGGATCACGAGTTCAAAGCCAGCCTCAGCAACGGCAAGGCACTAAGCAACTCAGTAAGACTGTCTCTAAATAAAACACAAAATAGGGCTGGGTATGTGGCTCAGTGGTTGAGTGCCCCTGAGTTCAATCCCTGGTATAAATAAATAAATAAATAAATAAATAAATCTAAAGCTGCTTTTAGCAGCTAGCCTTTGTTCTCCCTGGTGAATCTGGTGAATGCAGGAGGGAAAGGAAACCTTTTTTCTTTGTAAATCTATGTCCACCTTTTAGGCAAAAGGAAAAAGGGGCAGACATCTCCTTTATGACTGTTTTCTTAATTGTCTTTAGCTCAAATATACCTCAGATTTGGCAGGGGCATATTCCGGTCTTCCACAATACTCTCCAGGTAACCTCTAAGCATTCAGAATACTCTTCCCCTGAATAAAGACCTCTGAAAGCTCAGATCCAAAATATGTACCCAAACCTCAATGATTTTAGAGCCCTCATATTTTAAAGACAGATCCCTAAATACATCAATTAAAACTTGAAGACAGAGATCCTCTGAGAGTTTAGAGGTTTCTCAAAGAGTCCCCAAACACCTCTGATTCAATCTTGGGACACAGAACTTAAAACATACACACACACACACACACACACACACACACACACACACAAACTTACAATCTAAATACTAACACAGAAATGCCTCAGATTCAAATTCTGGATGTAAAAACCCTCAAAAGTTTCAGATATCTGGATGTAGTGGTATATGTCTCTAATTCCAGTGACTAGGGAGGCTGAGGCCGGATGATCTCAAGTTTGAGGCCAGCCTGGGTAACTTAATGAGATTCTGTCCCAAAATTTAAAAAAAGGGCTGAGGATGTAACTCAGTGGTAAATCACCCTGGGTTCAATCCCAGCAACACACGCACACACACACACAAACACACACATACACACACAGAGTTTCAGAGAACTCACAGTCCGAACACATACCTGCATATATACTAGTCTCTGATCTTACTATACAGCCTTTCATAGAGTTCAAAGACTTTACATTCTAAACCCATACCTCAACAGTTCAGACTCAATCCTATTTAAAATGTACCTCAACAAGTCAGGGACTTCATTGCTGAATGTAGACTCACAAATATCTCAGGTATATGAACACTTTGAAGACAGATTCTATAAAATTCCAGACACCTCATAGCTTGAACATTGACACCCAGTACCTCAGACTCAAACTTTGGAATACAGCCTCTAAAAATTTCAGAGACACTACATCTTTAACACAAATCCCCTAATAGTATAAACTCCAAACTTGGAAAATAAACCCTCAAAGTATTCTGAGACTTCAGACCTTGCTGATTGATTTCCAAACACTTCAGACTAATGACACTGAATGATTTCAGAGACTTAACACACGAACCCAGATCCTCAGTTTCATTAGTCTGAAACCTGGGAATGCAGACCATGAAGGTACTTCAAGACTTTCACCTCTGAACTCACATCAAGCAAACCTTGAAACCAAAACCCTTAAGGCATTGATAGACCTCACATGCAGATTATAGACTCCAACATACATCAGATTGAAACTTTGGAGCACAGACAGTTAATAAATTTGGATACTTCTCACTCCTTGATCACAGACCCCTATGTTTTAGTCAGTATTTCCATTGATGTGACTAAAAGACTTGACAAGAACAATTAGAGGAGGAAAAGTTTATTTGGGGGCTCATGGTTTCAGAGATCTTGGCCCGTAGAGAGCAGGCTCCTTTCCTCAGGGATTGTGGTGAGGCAGAACATCATAGAGGAAGAGTGTGGCAGAGGGAAACATGATGATCAGTATGGCAGAGCTCACATGAGGATCAGAAAGGAGAGAAAGAGAGAGAGAGACACCACTCGCCAGATACAAAATATGTACCCAAAAGGCACATGCCCAATGCCCACCTCTTCCATCCACACCCTTCCTGCCTTCAGTCACCACTCAGTTAATCCTATCAGGGGATTAATTCACTGATTGGGTTAAAACTTTCATAACCCAATAAATTCTTCTCTAAACCTTCTTGCATTTGGAGGGCATTTGGAGGACATCTCACATCAAATCATAACATTAGCCTTTAGCCCCCCAAATTCATGACCATCTTACAATGCAAAATATAGCTTGTCCATTTCCAAGAGTCTCAGCAGTTCCAAGATTGCCCAACAGTTCAAGTCCAAAGTCTCTGAGACTCAGGAGAAGTTCACATCCTGAGCTCCTGTAAAAATCAAAAGCAATTCACAAGTGCCCAATATATAAAGATACAGAGTAAACATTTCTGTTTACAAAAATAGGGGTATAGAAAGAAAGATAGGACCAAAGCAAGACTGAAACTCAGCCAGGCAAACAAGTCCTGTAGTTCTGTGTCTGACATCTGGAGCACATGGTATCATGTTCTGTCCAAAGGGCTTGAGTAGCTCCATCCCTGTGGCCTTGTTGGTTGCAGCTCAAGTGGTCTTTCTGTTGGGTTGTCTCAGATTGATTCCTACAGCCTTTCTCAGTGGATCTTCCACAGTACTGGCATTTCTTAATCTTGGAGGTCTCCACTGCAGCTTTGGCTTCCTCCTCACATCTCCATGCATTGCCCTCTCAGGGAGTTCCTGCAGGATCTCTGACTCTGATGCGCTTTGCCTGGCCTCCCAGGCTTTCCTTTGAAATCTTGCTAGAAGCCTCCATGATCTCCAAACTCCAGCATCCTGCTTTCCTGCAGAACCAGTGCCTTGTGGTTGATGCCAAGGTCTGCCTCCTTCTGAGCAATAGCCAGGCCTCCAAGGACCCTGGCTGCAGCAGCCTTGGAGTACCTGGTTGATAAAACTTCCTAGGCTCCTTTGTGCAAGAAGAGTGCCCCACTGGTCTCTTTTTGAGAGAATGTTTACTTTTACTCCCTTGAGCCTGAGATGTTTGTGGCCTTGCTAATTGCTGAGATGCCCTCAAGCCATCTTCCTTTTTGTCTCTGGGCAAAGTCCTTGGCATTTCTTTAGTGACAATAATGTCTTTTAACAACTGCAACTTCCTTAGCTCTAGTTTTACTCCTGCCTTTCATGTCCAAGTTTTTCAAATCTTTCTACTCTGCCTTTTGCTCTCTATTATCACACTAAATTTGGCTAAAAGCTGCCAGCAATATCCATGCCACCTCTGAATGCTATGCTGCCTAGACATTTCTTCCACCAGATTAAAACGTCCATGCTTTTAAAATCAACCTCACAGAACGTCTCAGGACATGGACAAAATGCAGATAGCTTCTCAGCCAGAACATAACATGAATGGCCTCTAGTCCAATTACCTGTAGTGTCCTGTTTCCTCTAAAACCTCTTGATTCCTGCCTTCATTGTTCACAGTCTTACTGGCATTCTGGTCTTCTGACCTCCCACCAGAATCAGCCATTACACTCCACTGACAATAATCTAAAGCATTTCCAGCTCGCACTGCTGTACATCTCAAAATTCCTCCCACCAATTCCAAAAGCTCCAAAAGCTTCTGAACCACATAGTCAGGTTAGTCACAGTAACAGCCCCACTCCCATCCCAGTACCAATGTCTGTTTTAGTCAGCTTTTCTGCTGGTTTGACTAAAAGACCCAACAAGAACAACCATAGAGAAGGAAAAGTTTATTTGAGGGCTCATGGTTTCAGAAGTCTTGGTCCATAGACAGCCAGCTCCATTCCTTGGAGCTCAAGGTGAGGCAGAACATCATGGTAGAAGAGTGTGGATGAGGGAAGCAGCTCACATGATGATCAGAAGGCAGAGAGAAAATTCACTTGCTAGAGAAAAAAATATATGCCCCAGTGGAACACTCCAAACACCTCCTCCAGCAACATTTTACCTACCTTCAGTTACCACTCAATTAATCTTGTCAGGGAATTAATTCACTGATTGGATTAAGGGTCTCATGACCCAATCATTTCACTTCTAGACCTTTGTGCATAATCTCACACATGAGCTTTTGGGGAACACCTCACATCCAAACCATAACACCCCAGAACACCTGTTCAAAACTTGGAACACAAGCCGGGCGCAGTGGTGCAAGCCTGTAATCCCAGCACTTACGGAGGCTGAGGCAGGAGAATCGTGAGTTCAAAGCCAGCTTCAGCAACAGCGAGGCGCTAAGCAACTCAGTGAGACCCTGTCTCTACATAAAACACAAAATAGGGCTGGGGATGTGGCTCAGTGGTCGAGTGCCCCTGAGTTCAATCTCCAGTACCAAAACAAAAACAAACAAACAAAAAAAACCCCAAAATCTTGGAACACAGACTCTCAAAGAATTCATAGAGCTCATCCTCTCAACATTGACCCACCAACTGTTCAACTATCTCACACCCTGCATATTGATCCCTATGTGCATTAGAAACCTAAGGACACAGGCTTCAACGAGTTCAGAGAACATGCATACATAACACAGATCTCCAAATCCCTCATAACCAAACTTGAGAGACCTTCCAAATTTCAGTCACCTCTTTACCTGCATGAAGACCTCCAGATATCTCAGATGTAAAACTTCATTAAAGTACCTCATATCCAAATCTTACAACATAGATCCTTAAGGCCTTCAGAGACCTTACCTGAAAACACAGATTCCCAAATACCTCAGATTCAAATCTTTGAACAAACACTATCAAAGAGATCAGAGATTTCACACCCTGAACAGACATGTCTAAACAATTCAGACAAAATCTTGGAACCCAGAACTTAAAAGGGTTCGAGGACCTCACTCTGAATGCAGAGAAAAAATCATCTCTAATACCTCCAAAACATGGGATCAAAGCCTGAAATTTCAAAGATTTAGTATCTTGATTGTAGACTCCCAATTAGTTCAAACATTACAATGCAGACCCTGAAAAAATTCAGAGGCCTCATATTCTAAACACAGTCTACCAATTTATCCCAGACTCAGATCTGTGGATTGACCAGGAAATTTTTCAGAGAATATGAATACATACCCCTATCTCAGACTCAAATTGTGGAAAATATGCCCTTAGAAAGATTAAAGACTTCACACTCTGAACATGAACTTCCAAACACCTCAGACAAAAAAATAATAATATTTGGAAGAAATACCTCCAAAAAAACCTCATGGACCTTTGCTGGGTGTGGTGGCACATGTCTATAATCCCAGTGGCTTGAGAGGCTGAAGAGGAAGGATCACAAGTTCAAAGCCAACCTCAGCAACTTAATGAGACCCTGCCTCAAATAAAAAATAAAAAGAGCTGGGAATGTGGCTCAATGGTTAAGTGCCCTTGGGTTCAATCCCAGGTACAAAAAATCTTTGTGGACCTCACTTCCTGAACAAAGCCCTTCCAATACTTCAGATACAGACACAAATATGGGACTCAAAATCTCTAAAATTAAAAAAAAACATGTTGAAACCAGGCCCCCTATTTTCTGATATTAGAGTTTTAGAACAAAAACTGAAAACTTCAGAAACCTCAACCTCTGAACCCAGACCCCCAAATAACTCAGGCTGAAACCTTGGCACACAGATCCTCTGAAAGCATAAAATGTCACACCAGGAATGCAGACATACAAATATGTGAAACTTAAAATTTGGAAACAGGTCCCCATAGATTTTAGAGACCGCTCACTCTGAGCAGAGACTCCCACAAATGCCTCAGACTCAAACATTAAATTGAAGTTACCAAAAGCTTTGTGAAGCCTCATTTCCTTAATGCAGAGCCATAACGACCCCAGATTCAATCCATACAATACAAATTCTTGAAGACTTCAGAGACCTCACACTGCTAACACAGATCATCAAATGCATCAGAGTCAAAACCTTGAGTCACAGATGTCAAAGAGTTCAGAGACCTCACAGACTGAACACAGACCTCCAAACCCCTCAGAATCAGACCTCAGAACAGAGAATTTCAAAATTTCAGAGACCTCATACCCTGATTACAGGCCCACAAGTAACTGGAACTGAATCCCTGGAAGACAGACCCTCTAAAATCTCACGGATCTTATGCCTTTGAAACAGACCCCAAATACTTCACATTCTGAACCTGGGACACAAATCCTCCAAAAGTTCAGTGTCCTCATAACTGAAATTAGACTTCCACATACCTCAAAAAGACCTCCATTGATTTATGAGAGTTCTCTCACTAAATAGCAACATCCAAAAACTTCAGAGTTAAACCTTGATTCATAGATTCTGAAACAGTTAAAATACATAATTCACACCCTGAATGCTCAGTGTACATTAATCAGATTGGTTAAACCTTGAGATACCTCAAAGATAAAGAGTAAACACATCAGTTTTCTTACATTTGTGTTCATATATTTCTAAATTATTTAATTTCATATAATTATGTTTTATAAAGATAATCAAATTTTCTGTTTCCTAACAAGTGAAAACTTGGTGGAAAATTTAAAGTAGATATTTTTCTCTATGAACAATTATTTTATATCATTATTAAAATTTAGTGAGGGTCTAGGGTTGTGGCTCAGTGGTAGGGTACTTGGCTAGCATGTGTGAGGCTCTGGGTTCGATTCTCAGCACCACATATAAATAAATAAAATAAAGTCTATTGACAACTAAAAAAATACTTAAAAAAATTTAGTGAGGCAAAATTATTTTAAGCAGACTCCCCCCCCAACACACAAAAAAGATTTCAGAGATCTCACACCCTAAATGTAGATAAATTATTGAGGCCTGATACTCTCAACACTAATCCCACATAACTCAGACTCAAACCTAGGGACTCATAAATGGGAAATATGTAGGAAAATATGATTCATTGTCTCCTGAGTTCTTTAAAATATGTTTTTTGATGTTTAAAAGTAAAATTCATAACATTGTGTGATAGGGTTTTCAGTGTATATAGGTGTAATATATAAGACAACTATAGCCTGAAGAAGGAATAATTAAGATATCTAAGGTGGCAAGGTTTCTATATTCCAACTGAAGTGATAAAATATCTATTCTAAGTGGAATGTGAAAAATTAAGTATGTATTTTATTATTCCTAGAACAATTTGGTAAAAACTCTATGTAAAAATACAATCAAGCTGGGTGTGGTGGTGAATGTCTATATTCCCAGTGGCTAGGGTGGCTGAGACAGGAGAATCACAACCTCAAAGCCAGCCTCAGCAACAGCGAGGCTTTAAGCAAAAACTCAGTGAGACCATGTCTCTAAATAAAATACAAAATAGGACTGGGGATGTGGCTCAGTGGTTGAGTGCCCCTGAGTTCAATCCCTGGGCATGGTGGCTCATGCCTGTAATCCCAGTGGCTTGGAAGACTGAGGCAAGAGGATTACAAGTTCCAAGCCAGCTTCAGCAACTTAGCAAGGCCCTAAGCAACTCAGTGAGACTCTGTCTTTAAATAAAATACAAAAAAGGGCTGTATTTGTGGTTCAGTGGTTAAACGCCCCTGGATTCAATTCCTGATACCAAAAAAAAAAAAAAAAATCACAATAGATACATTAAATTGGAATACTGAAAGTTTCAAGTAACCCCAAACAAAGCAAGAAAGCTGAAACAGAGGGGTGCAAAACAGAAAGAAAAAACCTCAGAAAACTAATAATAAAATTATAGATCTAAATTCAAGTGTATAAATAATAAATTTAAATGATAAAAATGTCCAAATTAAAAGAGATTGTCAAGATGAATTAAAAGCCATGACATGGGGCTGGGATTGTGGCTCAGTGGCAGAGCGCTTGCCTCGCATGCGTGAGGCCCTGGGTTCGATCCTCAGCACCACATACAAAGCAATAAAATAAAGACATTGAGTCCATCTACAACTAAGAAAAAATTTAAAAAAAAAAGCCATGACATAACTATATGATGTCTGCAAATATAGTCAACTCATATCCATGGATTCAACCAACCCTGACTTGAAAATATTGAGAAAAAAATTGTGTCTGAACTTAACATGTACAGATTTTTCCTTATCATTATTCCATAAACAATACAGTATAACAACTATTTAGTATTTACATTGCATTAGGTATTGTAAGTAATCTGGAGATGATTTAAAGACTATAGGAGGGTATGCATATGCATAGATTAAATAAAAATGTTGCATCATTCTATTTAAGGGACTTAAACATCCTCAGATTTTATTTTTGTAGGGGTGTGGGGGCATCTTGGAATCCACTAGAAGAATCCCTCATGGATACCCAGGGACATATAGGTATGTGTCATGGTATAAGTAGGATAAAAGTAAAAGGATGGCTAGTTTCAGTGTTTGATATGGAGAGCTGGAAAGAGCAGCACTTTTATCCCTGCAAGAAAAATGCTAGAAAGAACCAGAAATTAGTTTCTTGAAACTACCAGTGAAATAAATTTTCTGGTAAAACAATTAACCTGAAATCTAAAGAGACAGCTACAGGGAGACATAGCACTTTAACATTTGATTACCTGATGCCTTATGTGCCAGTAAGAAAATTCAGGTAGAAATTTTTTATGAATTGCTAAAGAGCTGAGTGTGGGTTAATGTGAGTGTGAAGTCCTGGGGGCCCCCAGACATGGCAGTTTCTATGCTTGCCAGTTTTTCCTCTAGTGATCCCACCAGGCACTGAGAGGGAAGTTGGGGAGAAACCTGAGAAGACGAAGGAAGGGAGACAACACACTGTTGAAATTACAATCAGACTAATCTCCTATACAAAACAAAAGCATTAATCTTCAGACTGAAGATCAGTAAAACTTGTTGCCTAAGGTCTTTGGTGGAAACCCACTGTCTGGGAGAAAATATGAAAGCCACCAATGAAATCTGCCCACATGGATCTTGCCTAATTACAGTGGAATTCTGGCAGTGCCTGTAGATTAAACCCTTTTGTTCTTCAAAAGAAATGGGAGAAATGGGTCTGGGGGGAGTTTGGCAGCAGCTGCTATTCTCCCCTTGTCAGTACCTTGGAAGAACCTTCTCTAGATTTTGTGTGAGCCTAGTGGTATTTTTGGAGGAAAAGTCTGCAAGTAGGTAGTTTCATGCTCTCATTCTAGCCCACCCTCAGTACCCAGAAATCAATCAAAATTCTTTTATACCAGCTTCTGGCCCCTAGTAAGCAAATTCCTGTGTCCTGTTTCTCTGCAGGTGTCTTTCTTCAGATTTTGAGATGGCATTTCCCCTCTGATCTCAATTTTCTGATGAGTCCAATAAAAGTCAACAATTTGCAGTTTATCCATAGCTTTTTTGTTTCTTGTATGGAATAGGAGCAACATCTTTCTAGCTTTCCATCTCTGAACTGAATTTCTGGGACATATGGTTTGTGTATATTTAACTTTATAGGAAACTGGCATGTTGTCCAGAACGACTGTACAGTTTTGCATTCATGCCAGCAACATGAGTGATCCAGTAGTTCTATATCCTCACCTGTACTTGATATCACCAGTTTTTCTTTTTCTTTTTAAATTGTTTTTAGTTGTAGTTTGTTGGACACAGTGCCTTTATTTTATTTATTTTTATGTGGTGCTGAGGATCGAACACAGTGCCTCAGGCACGCGAGGCAAGCACTCTACCACTGAGTCACAATCCCAGCCCCTCACCAATTTTTCTTTTCGTCATTCAAAAAGGAGTGTAATGGGATTTCTTGTTGTAATTGCTATTTCCCAAATGACCAGTGATGCTGTGAATGTTTTCATGTGCCAATTTTCCATCTGTATATCCTCTTTTGTTTAGTGACCATGACTTTTGCCAATTTATAAGTTGGGTTTTGTGTTTTCATGTTATTGAGTTTGTAGAGTTTGTTATACTTCCTGTATAGAAGCCCTTTGTCAGATATATGATTTGCAAGGATTTTCTCCCAATCTATACTCTTTTTTTAAAGTTAGTATACTTGGCCTTCCATATTTGTGGATTGTGAATCCATAGATTCAACTAACTGTGGATAAGAAATATTTGGAAAAAACTCTGTCTGTACTTAACACATATAGACATTTAAATTGTCATTATTCCCTAAAATACAACTATGTCCCTAGTATTTACATTGTAATAAGTAGTATAAGTAATCTAGAGATAATTTAAAGTATCTGGGAGGATGTGTGTAGGTCATATATAAATATCCTGCCATTTTCTATAAAAGACTTGGACATCTGCAGAATGCTAGAAGCCAGTTACATGCGAATGACCCTTAATTTTTAAAAGAAATAGCAATTTTAGATAAAGGATGTTCACACACATAACCTCCTCAAAACCAACCAACCAAACAAAAAACCCACCATGCACAGACAGCATCACTGGTGAATTCTACCAAATACTTAAAGAAAAAAAGGAATATCAATTTTTTTGATTTAATTTAATTTAATTTTTTTTCTCAAAAATTGCATTTTAATACATGTTATCAAACATAACAGAAAAAAACAAATTTTCAGAAGCTGTACACACTGTTCACTGAAAACATTTGTTGAGGCAAATAGAAAAAATTGTTACAATCATAATT
>CM053417.1:84056495-84080628 GCA_028644305.1 Xerus rutilus | reverse complement strand
GATGATTTCTATTGAGTTTTTGATTTGGTTTATTGTTTCTTTCATTTCAAAGATTTCTGTTTGGTTCCTTTTCAGAATCTCTATCTCCTTATTGAAGTGATTTTTTACTTCTAGTATTTGCCTGTGTATCTCTTTATCAAAGTGATCTTTTACTTCCTGTATTTGCCTATGAATCTCTTTATCAAAGTGATCTATTTCTGACTGGGTTTGCTCTCTTATATCATTCTTTAAGTCATCGTCCATTTTAATTTTGTACATCCTGAATTCCTATTCTGTCATTCCTCCTGCTGTACAGACCATGGATTCTGGGAGTGTAGTATCTTGGTTTGTTTGAGTCACTTTCTTCCCTCGTTTTCTCATGATGCTTGTGTGTCTTTCCTTCTAGCTCTGCTGATCCAAGGTGTTACAGTTTTAACTCCTATATGGTTATAGTTTCCCTGCAGGGTTTCTTTACTTCTCCTCCAGTAGGTGGCGTTGTCCGTTGTTTGCTGGACTTTCCCGGCTGGTATCCTTGGTACTGGCCCCAGGCCAAGGTGAAACTCTGGGCCGCTGGTGGAGTCGCTGTTCTACCGTGGCCAAGGTTTGCTCCCAGGTGTTCACCTGCACCCCTTGGTGTGTAGGAAGTTCTGCCGTGTTAGAAGTTGGTCCACAAAGAACAATAGCTGGGGTTCCACTCAGGAGACAGTTGGTCCACAGTAGCAACTGCTAGCAGTCTCTCGCGGTTGGGTGGGCGCCGGGGCCAGGCACCCTGTGTGGAAGCAGGCCCGGCATGCCCGGGGTAAACTCTAGGCTGGAGCCCTGAGCCGGATCTCCCACCACAACTGCACTCTGCCGGTAGGCGCCGAAGTCATGCCTCCTGGATACTGCTGTCTCCCAGTGGCCCTGTGCTCACACACATGAGCGAGACTCTTGCGTGGGGCGGTGAGCCGCAGAGAGCTGCCAAGAAACTGATTGGAAAATGGCCCCCCGCTACTTCCAGTCTCGGTCTCAGAGAGCTTGAGCCCTGGGCCGAGGCCCCCGGCTGCAACTGCTTTCTGCCAGCCGGTGCCGAAGTCACACCTCCCGGCTACCGCTGTCTCCCGGTGGCCCTGCGCTCACACACGCGAGCGAGACTCTTTCGTGGGGCGGTAAGCCGCAGAGAGCTGCCAAAAAACTGGTTGGAAGATGTCACCCCGCTACTTCCAGTCTCATTCTCAGAGAGCCTGAGCCCTGTGCCGAGGCCCCCGGCTGCAACTGCTTTCCGCCGGCCGGCGCGGAAGCCACGCCTCCCGGCTACCGCTGCCTCCCAGTGATCCTGTACTCACACATACACGAGCGAAATTCCTGAGTGGAATGTTGAGCCGCAGAATGATGCCAGGAAGCTGGCTGGAAAATGGCGCCTCCACCACTTCCAGCCTTGGTCCCTGAGAGCCTAGCGCAGAGTGGACTGTCTGGGCCGCCATCTTGGAACTGCCCCCCAAGAAATATCAATTTTAAACAGAATTTTCCAAGATACTGAAGAAGAGAAATACTTTCTTACTCTTCCTATGAGGATTCAGTTTCCTTGATTTCATAATCAGATAAAGATATTAATAGAAAAGGAAACTACAGATCATTATCCATCATAAATAAGGGTGAAAAAATTCTAAAAAATGATTTTAACCAATTAAATTCAATGATATATAAAAAGGATATTACATTATGACTAACTGGAGTTCTTCTCAGGAATGAAGGTCAGTTTAGTATCTGAAAATCAATAAAATTCACCATACTAGAAAACTAAAAAATAAAAAAGTATATGGCAATTTTTTAAACAAATGTAGAATATTGAATGCTTTTTCTGTAAGATAAAGAACAAGACAAAATGCATCCAAGTTAGAAATGAAGAAGATTGAATGTTCACAAATGACACAATGGTTTACATAGAAAATATGATGAATCTAAAATAAAAGCCATGAAAACCAACAAGAGTTTGCCAAAGTTGTAGAATACAAGTGCAATATAAATAAATAAACTATGTTTCTTTCTTTTGTTAAAAGATGGCAGGATTTTTTGGTTTTTATTTTTTAGGTGTACATGGACACAATACCTTCATTTTATTTATTTGCATGTGGTGCTTAGCATTGATCCCAATGCTTCATACAGGCTAGACAAGCACTCTACCATTGAGCTACAACCTCAGCCCAATAATCTGTATTTCTACTAGCAAAAATTAAAAATTGGAATTAAAATCAATTTGGAGAGAATTAACATCTCAATAATATGTAGCCTTCAGATCCATGAATGAGATATATCACTGTTTATTTAGGTCTTAATTTCTCTAAGTAATATTTCATAGTTCTCAATGTATAGATCTTTTGCTTTTTTTTATCAGATTCATCTGTTTTTATGGGTTTTTTTTTGGTACTGGGGATTGAACTCAGGGGCACTAGACCGCTGAGCCACATCCCCAGCCCTATTTTGTGTTTTATGTAGAGACAGGGTCTCACTGAGTTGCTTAGTGCCTCACTATTGCTGAGGCTGGCTTTGAACTCGTGATTCTCCTGTCTCAGCCTCCCTAAGTGCTGGGATTACAGGTGTGTGTGTTTTTATGTTTTATGCTATTGTAAATGGCAATTTTAATTTCAATAGGAGTTTCTTATAAACCTACTTCTTCCTCCCTCTAAAGAGGTGGGGATGAGTGCACAATCCATTGGGGCTCAACACAGGCACCTCTCATACATCTCAGCTGCAAAGACAACTTTGCCATCATGGAAGGACTTATGACCAGTCCATTCTACCACTGCCAACCCAGAATACTGTGTGTGGCTTCTCTGGGAAACTGTGGCATGATGCCCATAAGGCTGCCCAGAATATTATCCCTGCATGCAATGGTGCTGCCAAGGATGTGGGCAAGGTCATTTTTTAACTCAATGGTAAGCTCACTGGCATGGCCTCCCACTTGCCCACCCTCAATGTCATGGATATGATCTGCTGCCTGGAGAAAGCTGCCAAATATGATGACATCAAGACTGTGGTGAAGTAAACATTAGAGGGCCCTTCTGAGAGTAAATCAGAAGGGCTACAGAAGTTGTCTTCTGCTACTTAAACAATGACACTGGCATCTACCTTCATTGCTGGAGCTGGCATTGCCTTCAACTGCTGCTATGTAAAGCTAATTTCCTGATATGAACAAGAATTAGGCTACCGCAACATGGTCCACATGGCCTCCAAGGAGTAAGAGTGTCCTGGACCACCAGCCACAGTCACATCATGAAAGGAAGAGAAAGGTCCTCGGTGGCTGAGGATTTCCTGCTTCAACTCATTCAACACACTTAGAATCTCCCTTATTCTCAGTTTCCATCCCAGCCCTGCTGAAGAACAAGTGAAGGACTTAGGGAGACCTACTTGGTCACATATCATCAATGAAGTCCACTGCATTCAGGGAAAAAATACTGTCTGAGAGGAAGGGTGGTGCTGTGGTAGCACTGGTGAATTTTCCAGTCTTTTTTTGGGGGGAGAGATCATGCTGAACACACCCTATGGTACATAACCAGCTGTCTAAAATTAAAAAATTATAGTGGGTAGCACTGCTGTGACAGGAAACATTATTCAGCATTGGTTTGATGGCTAGCAATATTTAATTTTCAAATGTGCCATAATTTACTTATATAGGAAGTTCTTGACAATGCTATTATAAATTAGGTTGCTTTGGAAGTCCTGAGTATCTGGATTTGTTCACATTCAAGACCATTTGTGTAATATAAGGTCCTAGCAGTAAAAATGCTGAGTACCTATATTCATGCAATTCTTAATACTTATCATTTAGATTTACCAATTTTACTATTCAGATTTACCAATCCTATTCTTTACATTTTTCTAGATTCCATTGCTTAAACTGTCTTTGTGTTCTCTCAGAGGCTAAATACTTTTATACATCTCTAGGGAAACTAAAGGCTCATCTCTCTCTTTTTGGTATTGCAGATTGAAAGAAGAGGCACTTTCCCACTGTAAAGACACCTCTTGAGGGCCATGGTAGCAGTGGAACTGAGAGGAAAAATAGGAGAGTAAATCAGAAGGTGAAAAGCAGTATGGCAGGATGTGGGGAAAAAAGTACACTCATACATTGCTGGTGGCACTGCAAATTGGTTCAACCACTATGGAAAGCAGTATGGAGATTCCTCAGAAAACTTGGAATGGACCCACCATTTGACCCAGTTACCCCTATCCCTGGCATATATCCAAAGGACTTAAAATCAACACACTATAGTGACACAGTCACATCAATGTTTATAGCAGCTCAATTCACAATATCTAAGCTATGTAACTCATTTAGGTTCCCTTCAACTGATGAATAGATAAAGAAAATTTGGCACATATACACAATGGAATATTACTTAGCCAGAAAGATGAATGAAATTATGGTATTTGCCAGTAAATGGATGGAACTGGACACTATCATGCTAAGTGAAATAAGCTAATCCCCAAAAGCCAAAAGATGAATGTTCTCTCTGATATTCAGACACTGACTCACAATGGTGGGGGAAGAGTGGAGGTTCCCTGTATTGGACAAGGAGGAATGAAGGCAAGTGAGGGGGGATGGGAATAGAAAAGAGTAGAATGAAGCAGACATAATTTTCCTATGCTTATATGTGAATACATGACCAGTGTATAGTCATAGCATGTATAACCACAAAAAAATGGGAAGTTATATTCCATGTATGTATGATATGTCAAAATAGATTCTACTGTCATGTATTACTAAAAAGAATGAATAAAAATTTAAAAAGAAGTAGCATGAGCACAGGGAAAGTTGTAGGCATAGAATAACAAAAACTGGGGAGAAAGAAGGAAAAGTTTCCACTTTACACCCACCTCCAGGTGAGAGGGACTTCCATGTGGTAGGAAAGAACTAGAAAGATAGCTCACTATACATACACCATTGCACATGCACAGGGATACTGCTAAAAGGTTTGACATTGGCTAAAGGAGTTGTCTAGGAGAATTGGGGTTGGCTAATCCCACAGACTTTGTATTTCGGATACAACCACCATATATATTCCTTTCTTTACTTTGCGAAGGAATGCTGTCACCTGGCAACCTGAACAGGTCAATGAGCCAGAGGGCTTAGGGAAAGTTGGACACTGCGGACCATGGCCTCAGAGGCCTTGAGGACTTGTCTTCACAGGTGCCTATGTAGCCATGACCTTGTGGTGGAGGGACCAGGACAAGGGAGGAGAGTGGGCTAAGAATGGGGTGGTCAGGGGAACATGGTTTAAGTGTTGAGGGTGCATTTGGAGGTATCTGAGGTTTAGAAAGGCCTGAAATGGCTGAGAAAGGACAAATTGTGAAATCCCCAGTGGAGACGTGAGGGCGGGCATATAGGGGGAGCCACAGCCTGTGTGGCAGGTGTAGGTCTCTGTGCGCATGCTCATCGCGCACATTCCCTTCAATCAGTGCGGTGAGCTTGGAGTTGTTCCTGGACGGTTCGCATTCCTAGTCTTGACTGGTTTGGAATTTAGACGGTAGGTCCCCAGGTTAATCTTCCAACAGGCTTAAGTGTGAGTGTGAGGACTAGCCAGAGGGTTTCAGTGGTTCAGGCAGAGCAGCGTGCTGTCTGAAGTTCGAAGGGCCTTGAGGGAGTGGGGGTGGGGGCGGTGTCGTCCTTTAAGAGTCTTGAGGGAGTCATCTTTTTCTTTTTTTTAGACTGTGCTGCCGAGTATTGTTGTTTTGCAGGCCAGGAGAAAGGAGGAAGGTGGCCTAAGGTGTGGAGGGGTTTGGGTGAAAACGACGCGAATGTTGGGTTGCTGTTTGAGGTGTCTGAGGCCCGAGTGCCTGGAATAGCCGAGAGAGGGCATATTCCTGAGTGGGTGTGGGGGAGGAGAGTAGAGGCGGGGCCTGGGAGCCCCAGACCGTGCTTAGTGAGCTTGCGCTTGCGCACTGTGCGCCTTTCTGGCTGGTGTGCTGCACGTGGTGCGTGCGGAATTGTGCTTCGGCAGGTCTTGCTTTGTTCTCATCCGGTGAAATTCAACTGGTAGGTCTCACAAGCTTAAGAGTTAGTGTGAGGAGCCGCTGGGCTTCAGTTGGGTTGGGCAGTGCGGCTTATGGATCGGAGGAAGCAGGGCCTCGTGGTTGATACGTGTTCTTACAGATGGTGCCACTACCGTCTCAGGTCTGGTTGTGGTGGGAAGAGACAAGAGAGGCAGGTGGCCTAAGATAAAGAGGGACTCATTTGAATGAAAAATTGAGAGTCCTTTTGTCCTTTTTTGGTACTGGGGGTTGAACCCACAGGCAATGAACTACTGAGACACATCCTTACCCCGTTTTTAAAACTTTTTTTAAAAAATATTTTTTTAGTTGTTGATGGACACAATGTCTTTATTTTATTGCTTTGTACGAGGTGCTGAGGATCGAACCCAGGGCCTCACACATGCGAGGCAAGTGCTCTACTGCTGAGCCACAATCCCAGCCCATTACTCCATTTTTATTTTTCATTTTGAGACAGAGTCTCCCAAATTTGCTTAGGGCCTTGCTGAATTCCTGAGGCTGGCTTTGAACTCGTGATCCTCCTGCCTCAGCCTCCTAAGTCACTGGGATTACAGGTGGGGGCCATAGTGCTGGGGTAATTTTTTGAGATCTCCCTGGGTGCGGAGGTACCTGAAACTGCAGACAGAATACTGGTACTGGAGTTTGTGTAGAGGGCTCCAGCAGTGAAGCAAAACTGGTCCTATCTGTGCGTTACAAAATCTCTTATAAAGGAATCCAGTTATGAATTAAATCTCATCAGTAAAGCCCTCTTTTAAAACCTAGTGCTTGAGGATCACAGGTCTGCCAAATTCACTGTGAGAGAATCAAAGGGATTTGCAAATAACTTTATTTGATGTGTTTGGAAAACAGGCATACATTTTTTTAAACCCAGAACTTATTTTGGAAATATCACCAAATGAAAAAAAATTGCATTCAGGCATCAGCCATAGAAATATTAGAGTATCATTACTTTTGTTGTTGTTTTTACCAGTCTTCGGTTTATGATTTCTAGTTTCAGTGTGAACCATGAGTGCACGAGTAAGATCTAGATCCAGAGGAAGAGGAGATGGTCGAGAAACTTCTGGTCCAATTAAACCTGTGATTGTGAGTGTTTTAACATTTTATTTTAATTGGTAGATATTTATATATTTTTTTGGAAAAACCAATGTAGATCTGAACCAACACATAAAGGACATTCCTGCTAAAAACTGCTGGAAACAATCTCATGAATGAGACGTTGACCAAAGAGCCTTATATTCTAATGTCTGGCTCTGTATGTAGTGAATCTAGAAATAGTCCCTATGACTTCCCAGTCATGCTTATTATTAAACACTAGCCCATCCACAAGACTGAGATCCTAATTAGAATAAGATATGTGCAATGCTTGTATAAATATATCAAAATAGATTCTACTGTCAGGTATAACTAAAAAGAGCAAATAAAAATTAAAAATAGCCCAAGGAAGATTAAAATGTATTCCAGAATTATTGGTTCTTATAGCTAACACCTTTCTTAGATTACTTTCTGGATAGTATTAAATAACAAGAGTAACTTTTTTTGTGTGGTGGTGGTGCTGGGTGTAGAACCCGGGCACTCCTGCATGCTAGGCAAGTGCTCTACCACTGACCTATATTCTCAGACCTATTAACTGGTTTGTTTGTTTAACATTCTTTTTTTCTTGGGGGAGGTGAGTACTGGGGATTGAACTCAGGGGCATTGGATCACTGAGCCACATCCCCAGCCCTATTTTGTGTTCTATTTAAAGACAGGGTCTCACTGAGTTGCTTTGTGCCTCACTAAGTTGCTGAGGTTGGCTTTGAACTTGTGATCCTCCTGTCTCAGCTTCCTGAGCTGCTGGGATTACAGGCATACACCAGCGTGCCTGGCTAGATTAACATTCTTAAGAGTGCTTACAAGAAAGAGGATAGACAAACCTCTTCAGATTTGTTTGTGATTAGTTATCTCATATAGTATATATATTTGTGCCTTCTTTTGTCCTTGTATTAATAAAATACTCTTTATTTGCACCTGTGCTCCCTGAAGGCTTTAAAGAGCAGTGATAAAAAATCTGAAGAGAAACCACTACCAACTAAGAGTCAGGATATTGAAACTGGACTAGAAGAAGAAGAAGGGATAATCGTGGTTGAAATTGAAGAAGGTATGAAGGAATATTTTCTATTTCCAGTTACACTACTAACAGGAATAAATAAAGCATTCCCTGTAACTGAATGGAAACCTGTTTGGTAAAAAAAAGATGTAGTTTTCAGCTGACCATAGTCCTCCACTATGACAAGTTTTCTCTCAGCATTTTATTTATCATACATCTGGAGAGTTATTTGGCATGTTGGAAAATACAGCACTTGCCAAGACTCTATATGAACAAACCAGAAGATACATTGAATTTAGGAAAAATTAGAAATGATTTCACTTACTAGTGGTCTTCTTGGGATGTTGTTTTTGGGGCTTAGGTCATTGCATCAAAAGCTTGAACAAACCTAGATGTTTTATGGTTAACTCTTACTTTGCAGTTTTTAGAAAATTCCATAATACAAAGAAAAATGTGAAATTCTTTCCTAGTTGCTGTTAAAGTCTTCAAAATGTTTGTCTTTCTGAACCATAATTTAGTTGTCACAATTCTTTTTTTTTAATATTTTTTTTAGTTGTAGATGGACACAATGTCTTTATTTTATTGCTTTGTATGTGGTGCTGAGGATCGAACCCAGGGCCTCACGCATGCGAGGCAAGCGCTCTACCACTGAGCTACAGCCCCAGCCCCACAGAATTCTTTTTAAATTTTTTTCATGAGAAAAAATTTTAAAATTACATGAAAGTTATAAGGAAATATAGGGAACTGTTGTATACTCTTTGCCTTGATTGACCAATTGCTAACATTTTGCCACTCATTGCCCTCTTTTGACATGTTAATTTGTTTATTATTGCTAAATCATTTGAGAATAAGTTTCAAATATCATATCCCTTTGCTCCCTAAACAATTCAGTATTCATCTTATAAAAGTGGGGATATTATCTTTAATAATCCAAGTACAATTATCAAATTCAAGAAATTTTAACATCAATAAAGCATGATGTAATATAGTCTACTACAGTTTTGTCATTTGACCTATTAATGTTATTTATTGCACGTTTTTTCTTCTTGATCAGGTTCTAATCACAGCTACTCATTGTGTTTAGTTTTCATATTTCTTTGGTCTCCTTTGACTTGGAAATGTCCCTCAATCTTTGTCTTTTACAACATTGAATACCAGAATCCAAACTACTTATTTTGTAAAATATTCCTAAATTCTGGTTTGTCTCATAACTTTTCTTAAAGATCTTTTTACTCTTTTATTGGAACCTACTGAGTGCCAGATGATGTGCTAGATGCTGCAAATATAAATATAAATGATCGAATGCTTTTGGTTTTGAGCTCAGATCTATTCAGAGAAATTCATGTAAATGAATAACTGATCTAATGAGATAATTGCAATAACAGAAGTGTATGTAGGGTTCAATAATGACAAGTTGGGGCTGGGGTTGTGGCTTAGCTCATAGTGGTAGAGCGCTTCCCTAGCGCAGGTGAGGCACTGGGTTCGATCCTCATCACCACATACAAATTAATAAATAAAAATAAAATTATAATAAAAAAGTCAGCCTTTAAAAAAATAATGACAACTTGTTTTAACCAGTCTTAGGAAAGAAAAGCTTCATGTAGGAAGTTAATATGAGAAATCCAACTTTGTCATTTTCAAGCAGAAAACTCCAATACTAATTGCATTCTCATACATCACACTTGTTACAATACTAGCCTACAGAGCTTTATTTAATAACACTAATTTTTGGTTTACAGCTTACATTAATAACTCTTTTTATTTGTATAAGAACCTGAACTTGATGTTGATTGCCTGGAAACGAGTATGAAAAGTACAGTATGTGAGGGTAAAGATGGCTCTGATGTGAAAGAAGATTCCATCTAATCTAGAGTGCACTAAAATTCCGGAAACAGGTACCTTATCAGTTAAGAAGTCATGGGGTTGCTCTTTTCTGCGGTATTATACTTTAATAGCAAATCTCACATACAAAGATTATTTGAAAGGTAGTTCACAATCACATAATTGATTCAAAGGCATTTTCAGGCAAAAAATTAGGTCAAAACTCTGTTGTTGAAATTATAAAACATCAAAGTATGACTGTTTTGGCATAGATGTCATTTAAAACCCAAGGCAAATCATCAAATACTTTTTAAAGCATATAAAATCATTTAAAATATCCAAGTAGTAATTGGGTATCTAAACAGCACAGTAGTGTTGCTTTTTTTAATTTGCCAAAATTGTTCATGAAAAATCACTTTATATTTTAAACACTAGAAAATAAGCTCTCCTTTGGCTTTTCTATGTTATTTTTTAAAAAAATATTGTGAGCCAAGATGATATAACTTAATGGTAGAGCACTTGCCTAGCATATGTGAGGCCCCATGATCAATCCTCAGTACCATAATAAATAAATACATAAATGAATAAATGTATGTATGTATGTTTTCAGCCAGGCTGAGAAATTTTAGCATTTTCCTCTTTTTTGGGGGGGTGGTGCTAGGGATGGAACCCAGGGCTTCCTGCTTTCATTTTTAATGTCATCTCTCATGACATTAAAGTAGTATGGCTTAAACTAGTTTGACTAATTTTTATTATCCACACTACTGAGAGTGAATGGGAGTGATATGAATATTTATACCAGCACAGTGGGGCCCAATGGAATAGCCACCCTACTGTAAATATACTACATAGCAGTTGAACTAGATCAATGAATATTTTTGCACTTTTGCACAAGAGCCCAACCAAATGAAATGCTATTCTTTGAACTATTTAGTGATTTAAATAGTTTCAGGTATCACATTATTACTTGAGCTAATAATTAATAGAGTGCTTTAAATGAGTATATTTAAATGGCACTTAGTTTGCTTGTTTTGGTTGTTGGAGTTTTTGTTTCATTAATTTTTATAATTGAAATCACTATTTTGCTCTCTACTTAAAATTATTGTTAAGTGGGCTTAGATTATTTAATCCATTGTGGTTTTGAGAAGTCTGTTTTCTCATGCCACCAGAAAGAGGGATACATAATAAAAATTAGTGCTGGTATGCCTGAAGATGTACATTAACATAGAAATCTATGCAGTGTTTAGGGTTCTGTTTTTAGTTTTTTGTATAAAACCAAAATTGTAGTGTCCTTCACGTGTGCTTTTAGTATCATCTCAGCAAAGTTCTGCTAAGTAATCTACCCAATTGTTGAATTTATATTTTAGATGATGTGCAGTCCTAAGTTAAAAAGAAGAAAAACTGAAGCCTTACATGTTGTTGTATTGAAAATTTGACTCATTAAATTTTCTCAATAAAGTTTTACAATTTTCTCTGAAGAAGTCGTGTCTTTTGCTAAATCTGTTCCTAAGAAGCTGATATTATTGTAAACAGCATCTTAAAAACTCTGCATGTTCTGCCAGGTGCAGTGGCGCACGCCTATAATCCCAGTGTCTCGGGAGGCTGAGGCAGGAGAATCACGGGTTCAAAGCCAGCCTCAGCAAAAGCAAGGCACTAAGCAACTCAGTGAGACCTTGTTTCTAAATAAAATACAAAATAGAGCTGGGGATGTGGCTTAGTGGTCGAGTGCCCCTGAGTTCAATCCCTGGTACTCTCCCAACCAAAAAAAGCTCTCCATGTTCTGTTTATAGTTGGTGTATAGAAGTGCAATGTGTTTTTATGATGTTGATTTCTGCATTTGGCAGCCTTGTTAAACTTGTTTATTCTACTAGTTTATCTCTACATCTTTTGATTTTTCTGCATACACAATTATGCCTTTTGCAGATAATAACTTTTCTTCGTTTTGAATCTTTTTTTTTAGTTGTTAATGGATTTATTTATTTATTTATTTATTTATTTATTTATTTATTTATATGTGGTGCTGAGGATCGAACCCAGGGTCTCACATGTGCCAGGCAAGCGCTTTACCACTGAGCCACAACTCCAGCCCCCGTTTTGAATCTTTATATGTTTATTTTTTGTCCTTATCTTATGACACTGGATTGACCATTAAAGTTCATCATTGACTAGAGGTGATGCTAGTAGACATCTTTATCATATTCCTAAACTCAAAGGAAATACTTTCAATGTCACTATGATGAATATTCTAGTGATTTTTTACAGCTAAATACTGTCTATTAGATTAAGAATGTTCTTTTTATTCCTAGTTTGCCAAGAGTACTTACTATGAATTGTGTATGGTGGCACATGCCTGTAATCACAGCTCAGGAGGCTGAGGCAGGAGGATCATAGGTTCGAAGCCAGCCTTACCAATTTAGTGAGGCTGTAAGCAACCTTAGTGAGATCCTATCTCAAAATAAAAGAAAATAAAAAGTGCTAGGGATGTGGCTCAGTGGCTATGTGCCTTGGGTTCATTCCCTGATACCAAAGCAGAATAAAACAAAACAAAACCCAAACAACAACAAAGTATTTACTATTAATGATGAATATATGTTGGATTATATCACTTGTTCTGCATCTATTGAGGTACGTGTTTGTCTGTTAATCTATTAATGTGATATCTCTAGAACAAGCCCGGTTTAAAACTTGATATATTATCCTTTAGATGTATTGCTGCTTTCTTGGACTAATGATTAGGATTTTTACAGTTTTGTTTACAAGTGAAATTGTCTCGTAATTTTTTTGTGTGTATTCTTCATGTCAAGCTTTTTTTTCATTTTTTATTGTTTCTTTTTAGTACACATGAGAATTCATTTTGACATAGCTAAAAAAGCATGGAATGTAATTTGTACAAATTCAGTCCTTAGTATTTCCCTCCCTTCCTCCCTCTCTCTGTCCCCTTCCCTCTACTATATTGATCCTTCTGTTTACTTTTAGATATTTTTTGGTTAGTGTTTTGTGAATATACATGATGGTAAGATTCACTGTGGTATATTCATATATGTACATAGGAAAATTAGGTCAGATTCATTCCACTGTTCTTCCCTTATCTAGGACAAGATTTTTTAAAAAATATTTTTTAGTTGTAGATGGACACAGATATCTTTATTTATTTTTATATGGTGCTGAGGATCGAACCCAGTGCCTCACGCATGCAAGGCAAGCGCTCTACCACTGAGCCACAGTCCCAGCCCCTTATGTCAAGCTTTTTAATCAAATTTATTCTATCTTCATGAAATGAGTTGGAATGTATATCCTCTATTTTCTGTTTCCTTTTAGAGACTGTCTTACATTGGATCTATTTGTTAAGTGTTTGATAGAGTTTGCCAGTGAAGCCATGGGTCTAGAGTTCTTTGTAGGGAAGTTTTAAGTTAATGACTCAATATCTTTAGTAGAAATAAGACTATTTCAGTATTCTATTTTTCCTCAGTTTGGATAAATGTAAGTTTTCTAGTTATTTGTTTATGTTATCTAAATTTCATTATACAAGGTTGTCCATAATATCCATTCCTAAACCTATTAATATTTGTAAGATCTATAGTGATACTTTGGCTCCACATAGCTCACAAAGGGTGAGCCCAGAACAGGGGCTCAAGTCTTGGGCATGGCTGGAAGCATGGGGAAGCAGCTTCAACTACTGATTCTAGGGAATAACATACCCCAGGACAGATGTCAGCATGCAGGACTGAAGAGCAGGTGTGAATGTACCTGGAAGAGCCTCTTCCCAGAGTTCTGGTGGTAGCTGGCTGTGGCCTCATGCATGCTGGTAGGCTTGTGGGGCTGTGCTGCCCGATTAGGCCCTGCAAAGATCTAATGCCACCAGCCTCTAGCACAAGGGTTCAGAGAGGCCCATCATGTCTATGCTCATCCCTCTTTCTGCTGGAAGCTCCATAGGCTTCACTTATCCTCCCACCTACTAGGGCTTAAGGGTCTCTGGACCATGTCCCATATCTTAGGTCCTTTTCTCAGCCAGTGATGTCAGTTCTAGATATATGCCTTGTCCCCATGGGTTTTGGCAACTGAGTTCTACCCATGGGCTGCTCAGCATCTACTGGGGCAGAAGGCCAACTGCCAAACTCTCATCCTACCCTTGGCCTTGGGCATCTGAAGAGGAGGCAAGGAGTTGGTCTGGTTTCTGCAGAGCACTGATAAGATGGGAAAGGTGAGGTAGCACTTCAGTTTGAATGGCCTGGGATATAGCTGAAACAGTGTGCTGTCGTCCCCGCCCCCAGATCTGGAGTCCATGCCTGCCCCCAAATGGAGCTGGAGTTGCATCCTTTGTGGGAAGATCAGGACCTGGGTGGAAGGGAAGACAGACAGACTGGGAGCAGGCTCAACCCCCAGAATGGTGTATCTTAGTTCCTGCCTGTGCTCCTCAGGGCCCCCTTGTGGTGGGACATTACACAGCCTCAGAAACATTTATGAACTTGTCAACCATTTGGCTTCTGGCCCCACATTGCAGGGGGATGCCTACACGGATGAAGGTTTAGGGGAGGAAAAAAAATGTACAGAGGATGCAAAGCCTGTGCTCCGTGAACAGCATGGGGCCCCAAGGTACTCTCTCCCAGAAGTCTTTGCTGGAGTGCAGTTGATAGTACCCTGGATGGGAAGAAAAATGAGTTGGCTTTTGGTTTTACTTCTTAAAAGCTGTATGTCTACATTCAATATGTAGATGAAGCTCTCTTGAGTCTCAGCTTCATTGCTTGTAAGATACAGACAATTCCTTCCCCACAGGAATTTCATGTTGATTACATGAGATAAAAAGTGGCAACATGCAAAGTGCCTATCCTAAAGGCACTGTGAATGTTGGTTGCATCCAAATCCAAATTTTCTCTGGGACCTGGCCTAGGGCCTGAATACAGCAGAAGTGAGGACCAGTCCCACCTGAGGCCCTTCAACAGACTTACCTTACATCACATCCCACTTCCCCCCTGCAGACTGCCAGCTCTCTGGCTCTTTCACATGCACTGTCATTTCCTGATCTGGTGTACCAGACAACTCTACTTGTTCCCTAGTACACAGGTGAGTACAAATGGTATCATATTGAAGGCCTATATTTGAGGACTAGAGTCAAGAACAGTCCCAGCTCACATCTGATGTTTGAGATAAAATGTTAATCAGAAGTATGCTGTAGAACAGTGTGTAGAATATGATCCTCTGTGTGTAAGATACAGTGTGTATAAAATAGGCTTATTTATGGATGAATACACAAGAAATTGCTAACATTAGTTATTACTAGTTCCACTGGGATGATAAGCAGGGAGAAGAGGGAACTTTTAATTTTTACTGATCATTATCATATGAATAGTTATATTCTGAGCATGTATTGCTTTTATAGTTAAAAAGAAAGTCAAAACCAATGATATATTGTCATATCACTGACTATCATATCAATATCACATTGATGCCACATAATGTTTTGGCTGACAAACCACATATATGATGGTGGCCCTGTAAGATTATAATGGAACTGAAAAATTCCTATTGTCTAGTGATGTCATAGACATGGTGAAGTTGCAGTGCAACACCTTACTTAATGTTTGTGGTGATGCTGTTGTAAAGGAACTGTGCTACCAGTTGGATAAAAGGGTAGCACATATGATTAGGTACTGTAAATAATACTTGATAATTAAACAAATTACTATTTTACTAGTTTAGGCATTTAGCACTTTTATTGTTACTTTAGAGCATACTCCTACTTATAAAAGAAAGTTGACTGTAAAACAGTATGCTCTGTCACTGGTAGCAGCCTCATGTCATGTTTATTGCATCAGAAAGCCATGCCAAGTGATTGATCTGGCTTTGTGTAAGTACATGCTTTGATGTTGACATAGTGATGCAATTGGCTATTAATGCATTTCTCAAAATGTATGCCTGTTGTTAAGCAATGTATATCTGTAGATGGTCAATACATAGAAAGTAGAGGTAAATGATATGAAGATAGATAAAAAACTAAACTAGACAGATCTCTCTCTGCCTCAGTTTGCTTATATGTGAAATGGTAGCTATTTAATAGGATTATTATGATGATTAAATGACTTCATGTGTTCAAGTCCTTGGAATGGTGCCTGGTACACAGTATGTGCTCAGTAAATGTTCTCCTTAGGTTATTAATGGTGCGACGGAGGTAGAGGAAGACATGCTGGCTGCGTGTGATAATCTCTTTCGCCATCTTGTGGTTGGTGAAGCACAGACCTTGCAGCAACATCGGTGCTAAAAAGCAGATGCTTGTTTTGCATGTTTTCTGTTCTCTTTGTAATTGAGTGTAGGAGTTCAGGCTTTAGTGGGATAGAGGACCTGGGGCTTTCACAATCAAAAAAGGGTTTAGAGGCTGGAGTTGTGGCTCAGCAGTTGAGCGCTTGCCTCGCATGTGTGGGGCACTGGATTCGATCCTCAGTACTACATAAAATAAAGGTATTGTGTTCATCTACAACTAAAAAAAAGAGTTTAAAGAAATAAATAACATTATAAATGGGTAACTGAATGATGGTTAGAGACTCCTTATTCTTCAGTCATCTTTGATTCCAGGTGATTGATCTCCAGTCCTGACAGTGCCAAAAAAAAAATTGACTGGGCCCTGTTTATTTTTGGATTCCCTAACTCCTTAGTTATATGCAACAGAAACAATTCGAATTTCTTTAAGCAGAAAGGGAATTTTAAATAAAAAAGTTAAAAGGTAGCTCAAGAGAACCTCCCAATTGGCCAGAAAATCTGACTTGGGGGTGGGGACTAGGAAGCAGAAGTTGGGGCAATCCTACTTACTCTGGGAACAGATACTGCTGAAACCATTTAGGATCATGCCAGTTCAACATCTATTGTAGCTGCCTGTGAAGACTCAGTGCGTCAGCAATGATCTTCGCACTATCACCAGGCATGGCTTTCATTAAATATTTGTTTCTCTCTCTCCATCCAAAATCCTGATGGGGAATATCCAGTTAGTGGAGCATAGGGCTGAAGCATCTCCTCTCTAGGCTGAGCTCTGGTTTCCATCTTAAATAAGATTCTTTTTTTAAAATTTTTTTTTAGTTGTTGATGTACACAATGTCTTTATTTTATTGCTTTATATGTGGTGCTGAGGATCGAACCCAGGGCCTCACGCATGCGAGGCAAGCGCTCTACCGCTGAGCTACAATCCCAGCCCCTTAAATAAGACACTTAATGAAAGGATTTCTGAAAATTTGGGGGGCTATTTAGAAGAATTTGGGTGGGGCAGGGGATAATGATGCTCTGATTCTAGGGAGAGGGTTGAACATGAGTGCTTCTGATGCCCATGTCCTGTCCATCTAATGGTAGGTTGTAGATATTGATCAGGCATAACCAGGAATCTAGGTATAAATTGATGGCCAGATGCTATATTGGTTATTCACAGGATAGGCATGGGAACTCCACGGGAGCAGGGACCATGTCTGACTGGTTTGCCACTGTACTCCATAGGAGGTAGCTCATTGCCTCAGTACATAAATGAAAGAGTGATAGAATGAATGAACCAACTTAGCTGGTCACTTACCTTATGTAGTTTTAAATTCTTACTGACACTTCTGTCTCCTCATCCCAGGAGAACCCTAAGAGATGCTGTTTTTTTTTTGAGGGGGATTATATAAGGGAGATCAAAAGAGAGGTAGCAGACTACACCTTCTCATAGGTTTTCTGACTTCCCTTTAGGAGGTATCTACCATCCACATTCAGTGTCTCCATTCTGAGGAACAGAACAGTTAAGTGCATGCCACCAGATTCTATTGTCCAATCAGTTAATTTCTAGATACAGTTCTGCACTCAGGACATATTTCCAGGAGGAATAGATGAGACATTCCAAAAAAGTGAAATTTCTCAGTCTGAAGCCCTATTGGAATTGAACTTTTACATTCAGTTGATGGCTCAGCCAGTGGCCTTGACATTTGCTTCTCATCAAGAGCAAGTTCCCATTTCTATTTCTGGTTACCACTGTTGAAAGACCACCAGAGGGAGCAGGTGTGCCTCTGCTGTGGTAGAACATGGCAATTCCTGTTTACACCCTGTTTCTGCTCTAGAAGATACTGCTGCTGCATAGCAACAGAGAAGCTAGTCATGCCCTGGCTTCATGCTTCTGTCACTAACCCCAAGTGAGACATGAAATGTAAAGACTTGCCTTCAGATTGCACCTACTGAAGCACTTTGGAACTTACTGGCCACTTGAAATGTGAGCTGTGATCTCTCATTATTTGGGGGGCTCCAAGATGACCCACATGTTCTGTGAATTTGCTAGAAAGACTCGTGGGATTCAATATATAGTTGTACCCATGGCTGAGATTATTATAGCAAAAAGATATACAATAAGATCAAAGAGGGAAAAAAACACAACACATAGTCCAGAGAAGTCCATGCATAGGCTATGAGGAGACACACTCTTCCCCAGGAATGAAAATGCATAGTAAATGGGCAATGTTTTTGCAAAAGGCAGTTCATTTAGTGCCTAAGGTTGTTACCAGTCTGTTTTTTCTAAATAGAAATAAATATAGGACCATACCCAGCTTTTAGAGACCACCACATTCCTTAGCTTGTGGACTCTCCTCTATCTTTCAAGCCAGAACAGTGAGTTGAGTACTCAAGTCTACAGCTGAAAAAGGTTTTCTCACTTAAAGACTCATGTGATTAGATTGGGCTCACCTAGATAATCCAGGATAATCTTTCCATTTCAAAGTCCCTATCTTTAATCACATCTTCAAAATCCCTTTTACTGTGTAAAGTAACATATTCATAGGTTCTGGAGATTAGACATTTTTGAGGGAACAGTATTCTGCCTACATTAAGGGCCAAGTTTCCCGGATGCCAGCCATGGGCCAGCTTTAAAAGCATGCCTTTCTAAAGACAACATTCTCAGGGCTGCTATGGTAACTCTTCTGCACACCCACGCATATCTAAAGGAATATGACATCATGAGTGATAAGTGATAACATCCATTCCAATAGTATACAACCCCTCTCATGCTTATAATGTCTTGGAATTTAGACAACTGGACCCAGGACCCAACCCACAAAAATGCCTAATACTCCAGATTTTAGGATGACTTGTACACTCTAACCTTGGGATGGGGCAGGACTGTCTCTTTCCCCTTCCACCCTGATTGGAGTCAAGGCCATCATTATGTCATGATGATTATTAGCATAGGGCTTGTCAGAAAATAGACTCGATTTAAAATTCTTCAGTGTGTAACAAGAGCAAATTATTTTCTTATTCTCATTTTCTCATCTGCTTTCATGTACAACCATATTATCTTATAGATTTATTTGAGAGAATAGGTGTAAGGCATATGTAAGAAGATAATACCTTCCAGATCAGAATGGCTAGAATGCTAGGAGCTGGAACATCCAGGGAGAACAACAACAACAACAACAACAACAAAACACCCCCAAACAAAACAAAAACTTTAAAATCTACTATTTTTATATGGAGTTTCCTTGGGGAAAAATAAGAGCAGAGGCTCACTTTTAGGATCTAACTTTGTCTCTCTTGAACTTTTCTCTCTTTATTGACAAACTTATTTCTCTTCTTGTGAAAGCACGATAATGTGAATTATTAACCTTTGTTTTTCACCCCCAGTTCCAGCTTGTCCTTGTACTCCTGGCCCTGCTGCAGTCATAGCAGGCCCAAGGCTCCTGCCTGAGAGTGGAGTTATTTCAGCAGAAATGCAAATCAAATCAAGGAGTCCAAGATCAGCTTTTGGGTACAGAAGAGATTTTAGAAAAATGACACTGAGAAAATAGAACTGAAAGAAAGTCTTTTTGAGTCATAGGATCTTAGGTCTTTTAAATACCAAAAGATAAGGACCTCTGGCTTACTGAGAGGCATAAAAGAATATGTGTCCTGTCCAAGGGACTTCCAGCCATCCAAGACTAGATAAAAGTCCCACATACTGAATGAAGTGTTGAAAGGGAGGCAAAGGGAAACTGATGACATTCAAGGCCAAGGGACTTCAATCTGCATTTCAGATTGCATTGAAACCTTGAGGAGAATCTCAATGCCTCTCCCTTTCCCTCCCTTCCTCCCTTTTTCATCTTTCCTTCTCTCTCTTCCTCCTTCCCTGTCCTCCTCCCCACTCACCCCTCTCTCCACTCCTCTCCCCACTCCCCAACCGGATTTGGGTTCCTTTTCATCTCCAAATATCTCCATGATGTGTCCTAGAGGGCCAAAAATGCCACTTAGTTTTTTAGTCTGGGCCTTGGGATCAAGAGAAGAAAAGAGAATCCATGTTCTTCATGGAGAGCAGGGCACCAGCTATGGGGTAGGAAGGGTTGCAAGCCAGACACCTCTATTGTGTTATTTGTTTGTTTGTTTGTTTATTGGTATCAGTTAACCCAGAGGGGCTTAACACTGAGCCACATCCCCAGCCCTATTTATTTATTTATTTATTTACATTTGGACACAGGGTCTCACTAAGTGGCTTAGAGCCTTGCTAAATTGTTAAGTGTGGCCTTGAGCTTGTGATCCTCTTGCCTCTGCCTTCCAAGTGCTGGGATTACAGGCATGTGCCACCATGCCCAGCCTGTATTGAGTTATTAAAGACTTAAGAGTTTGCCTGGTGTGGGAACTTAACATAATATTTTAGGTCCTCTGAGAAAAAAAGACTGCTGACTTGACTATCATGAGAAGATCCCGTCCCTCCCATTACACAGTTATGAGGTCTCCTGACAGCAAGGGGACACTGTCCAGATCGCAAACAAAATGGCCTAACACATTCAGAGACACAGCCATTTGCTCTAGGGTCAGCTGTTCACTGAGAGCCATCAGGTTCTTCCATTTCTGGTGGAAGGGTACCTAGCCAATGCGTTGAGCAAAATATGAGGTCAGAATTGAATTTTGAAGGATTAAAATTGAGGCAGATCAAAATGATTAACAATTCAGTAATGTCCAATCCCCTCTGTCTACAACTGCATGGCTTCTAGCTTAACAACTCTCTGAATTTTGGGAAAGCTTTCCTATAAGAACCAAAGAAAACAAATAAAAATGCCCTAAGAGCACTGTATGTTGTGGTTAAAAGCAACTGAATATAGTTCCACCAGCTGAGTTGCATGGATGCACATCATGGGGAACCAAGAATCCCATTGAATTATAGGCAAACCACAGTGTACCAGGTGTTTTTTGGTGCATTTTTCAAAGAGACAAACTGCAGTGTTAACAGATTCTCAGAGGGGTCTGGACTCAAGAGATTTTAGCAGGAGGGAGTTCTGAATCTGTGCTTTAGTAAATGTGGACCCCATGAAAACTCATTTACAACCCCCACATCATACTTTCCTTGCCTGTGGAGTGGAAAAAGCAATACTGAGCACACAGTATTATTGTGAAGAATTAATTAGAAGGTGCATTGTAAATAAATTGATTTTTAAATGAGACATATTA
Source organism: Xerus rutilus (assembly GCA_028644305.1). NCBI lineage: Eukaryota > Metazoa > Chordata > Mammalia > Rodentia > Sciuridae > Xerus > Xerus rutilus. The sequence goes on along the minus strand of CM053417.1, from coordinate 84,059,303 downwards.
GTGTGTTAGTCCTTTTCCCCTCCCCCCAAAATGAATAGCTCTGTTAAAGGGCAATCAGTTAAGATTGGGAATATTAGAGATACACATTTTCCAAGATTGTGTGTGTTCACAGTTTATATGTGGCATAATGATGTGTTTAATTCTGTTTTTTTAAAGGAATGATTTTCATGGATTAATTGGTATTGTGTGCTTTAAAATAATGATGATGATAATGATGATAATGACAATTCCATGTACTTGCGTAGCCACTAGTCTTATTTATCTCATCAGTTGTTGACAAAAAGCCCTCCTTTTACTCTTGTAAATGAAATGAGGCTATTGCTGGGTCCACAGTGTTTGGTTGCCATGGTTTGAATTCGTTTCATAAGCTGTTGCTTGGCAATCCCACGCATCAGCTGGCTTTTTTCCTCAGCACTCGCGCCACACGCTGTCTGAAGTATAATGAGTCTGAGGCTGGGCAAAGGAGGATGGCAGTCCCCAAGTCACTTTCTGTCCTCCCATGTAGCACTGTTTATTACCATGATGCCTGATAAATGTGTTGAGAACAGAGCAGTGGAGTGGTTATAAATATGGCCTTTGCATAGACCTGGGTTCAAAGTATGTCTCAGGCTATGGCTTGGTTTTTTTTTAAAATTAAATTCTTTTTTATAGCTTTATTTTGTTTATTTTTATTTTTATGTGGTGCTGAGGATTGAACCCAGTGCCTCCCATGTGCTAGGCAAACACTCTACCACTAAGCCACAACTCCAGCCCCTTGGTGTGTTCTTTAGCCATTGATTTAGCAGCCCGAGTATCGGTTTCCCTTTTGAAGTGTGTGTGTGGGGGATGATAATATTCAATTTCTGGAGTGGTTTTAAGTCTTGGAGGAGAAAATCCATTTAAAGCACCTGCACAGAGTAGGTGCTCAGTAGCTGTAACCTATACTAATAAGATTGATGGGAGATAGGAGAGCCATAACTTTCCTTGTTATTTAGCAAACTGCTCCTATGTAGCAATCAGTTTGGATTTAATTTGTATGGTTGTGGCCTACTTTCCTTTATGCATAGTATGAGTGGGCCCATTGCAAATCCATAGAGTAACACAGAAATTTATAAATAAACCAGCAGGACCAACAGAAAGAACAGGGGTTGCTGTGACCAGAAGTAAAGTAGGGATGCTGCAAACAGAAAGTAGCAATAGATGTCCACTCCAGATAATGGGTGGCTAGGTACTGTGCATTTGAAATGGCTGTCATGGGGTAGGATTATATCCTCCCTAGATAAACACATACGTAGGGGTAGTGTTGTATTGATAAAACAGCTCTGAGGGGCAGAAAAATCCTGATTTAAATCATTTGCCTCTTCCCATGGTGTAAACACTCATATTATTGCCAGGGTCAAGCTGCCAACATTATGTCATTGAATGGAATGTGGAACTGGAAAGAGTTGCCCACAGTTGGCTCTAGGCCCATTGGAGCCTGCTCCAGAACAGAACTAATCCCTTCCCTGGGGGAAGCTCTAGTGGTTTTTCTCATTGGTGATCTTTTCCAAAAAGCCTCTGGTTTTACAGCAGTTTACAGAGGTCAATTCTCAGTACTGCTCTTCTGTCCTTTGATTTTTTGCACTTGAAAATATATGGCTGAGAAAATCTGTTGTGTAGACCTAAGCCATACCTCTGTTGTCTGGCACCTGTGCTCCTTCTGCCCTGAAATCAGAACCCCTTGACATTTGCAGGAACTGGAGTGACTCAGGAGCTAAGAATTACCTACGTTAAAATCCTACTTGAGGAAATAACTTCTTCCAAAGTTTTATTCTTTTATTTCTTTTACATGACCCAACTCAAACATACTACCCTTGTCATAGTTGTTCATATTCTTGGTGTTACAATTGCATATGTAAATTTAGTATTTTTATATTAGTCACCAACTCATTTTAAAATGAATCATTTTTCAAATTAATGTGTGACACTCTAAAGCTGCTTCAGTGTAGTTGCCCAATTGTGACAGTTGGAGTATACAAAAAACTGCATGTTTGAATTCCCTTAGGGACTAATCAGTTTCAAGTGTCAGTGATACCCATGCACAAGAGCAGGTACTTTGACAAGTTTTCAGTTAAAGTATTTTGTATGTGTTTTGCATTACACTTGGTCCTTAATTTGTATTTACTTCCTATTCCCTATCTGACAGTGTCCAGGTGAATGGCTTCTACAAATAGAAAACCCCAAAACATAATGTTCCCCTACAAATAAGCTGAAAAATGATAGGATATTTATGTTGTGCAGGTAGCAGAAAAGAATATTAGATATATAATGCCCTGCAACTTTCTAAGGAGGGTAAGCTCTGTTTATGGATGGGTTTTTAAAGGAGGGGAGGAGTTAGGTACAAAGTCATCAACCCCAATATAATTAATGGTCTGTTGCAGTTTTTTAAAATGTTTTTTAGTCATCAATAGACCTTTATTTTATTCATTTATTTATATGTGGTGCTGAGAATCGAACCCAGTGCCTCACGCATGCTAGGCAAGCGCTCTACCACTGAGCCACACCCCAGCCCCTCTGTTGAAGTTTTGAAGGGAATTTTCAGTATTGTGTGGAGTGTGAAAATTTGGAGATAAAAACCAGAAGAGGCTTAGGTGTTCCAGCAAGAGCAAATAGAGAGATTGAGAGGACCTAGGTAGGATACCTGAGGGAAAAACTGAAGCCAAGGAAAGTGGAAAGCTGTCTGAGAAATGGTGCAGGTGGTAGAGAGGAGGTTGTTCTGATCACTGGAGACTGGAAAGAAGGACCCAGAGGAAGAAATAATGTCTAATAGGGATTTTCTAGATAAATTCT
>CM053417.1:83984005-84056395 GCA_028644305.1 Xerus rutilus | reverse complement strand
ATATATATATATATATATATATATATATATATATATATTTTTTTTTTTTTTGGTAAAAGGAGAGATCTCTTTGCATGAAAAGATCTAGTGTTCATCATTTACCAGTTAGGTGAAGGTAGAGAGCATTTACTTCACTTGAGAGGACCACAGGATAGACAGGCATGGGAAGGACCCAGATGGAGTTCTCTCTAATGAGAGCTTCCAGACTCCTGGGATTCTCCTTCATTCTGACCACCCAGAAGTACACTTGGGCTTCACGTTCCCCAAAAATGCTTCCCAGGAGGGGCAGAGCCCTGTTGCTAGATCCAGAAGAGTAGCTTATAAACAGGTAAAAAACATTCCTTTGTCTAAAAACCCAGAATAACAATTATTTCATTATTAATTATCTTAGTTTGCTCAGGCTACTGTAATAAATTTCCACAGACCAGATAGCCTAAACAACAGACACTTATTTTCTGCACTTTCAGAGGCTAACAAGTTGAACATCAACGTGCCAGCAGATCCTGTCTCTGATGAGAGGTCACTTCCTAGTTTGCAGATGATTGTCTTGTATCTTCATAGGGCAGAAAATAGAACTCTCTAGGGTCCATTTTATAAAGGCACTAATCTATTTCATGAAGGTCCTATCCCATATGACTTAAGTGCCTCCCAAAGGCCCCATCTCCTAATGCCCTCACATTAGGAGTTAGAATTTCAATATATGAATTTGGAGTTGGGGCATACAAATATTCTGTCTATAATAGCAGTGTTTTTTAAATATTTGGAATATTTCAGATATTTTTATGTACCAAAAGAAAGCTCACAGACTTACATCCTTAGTATATATTTTTTACCTTTAAGCCTTTGTGTCCACTTATTTAAATGTTGGTGAAGGGTGAGGATGCTAATTTTTATGCACCATGAAAAAGTGTTAAGACTTCTCAAGTCCACTTTTACATTTTGGGCCAATGTTCACATACTAAAAGAGTTTGTTTCTAATTTTTTTTAAGGAGATGTTGTCTCACTGCCTTTTGATAAAATCTGAACTTTTATTTCCTGCTATGATTTCCTTGGAAGCTGATTGTTTGAAAGAGAATAAGGTGTGCCTAATATGGCTCTGTGACCACCTAAGATTCATGATCTGTTTCCATGGTGTGGAATGGTTGCTAGGAGCTGTTGCCCAGTCAGGGATTACTGATCTGAGTGCTTCTCCCACTTCTCCATTTGGATGACTAGGACTTATTAGTGGGGTATGAAAGTTACAACATTGCCATGGACTCTTTCCCCATCTTCCAGCTAAATGGAGGGGAATAATGAGGACTTGGAGAAAAATAAGGTGATAAGATAGAAGGAGGCCACCTCAGGCAAGAATATCACCATTGGTTTTATGGAGCAAGAATTAAACTTCTATTGTGTTAAGCCACTAAAATTATGTGTTGGTGAACTATTATAGCAGCTAGTGCATTACATTACAGAGAGGTGGCTGGGATTTTTTTCAAATCTATCTTCAGTCTCATACACAGAGCATGACCTTGGAATACATTTTGCCTTTCTAAACCCTCCAACTTTGAAAGACATTTCAGAAAACCATACAAAAATAACAATACTTAGGTAATGGTAGAGGGTATTCTTTGCCAAGTTCTCAGTTCTAGCTGGGTCAGGTTCCATCAGTGTTGCCTTCCAGGAAAGGGAACAGGCAAGATAATCTATAACTAGGCCCCAAAGGGGTTTGTTTAGTAATTTATTGGTTGGAAAAGACAGTAACAAGTGGTTAATAGGAGCCTAGGAAATAAAGTCAGAAAGCAGAAAATTCAGACCATATAAAACACGGATATCAGTCTGGATAAGTAAAACATATAAAATACAGGGAAGGTAATTAAAAAAGCAGTTGGATGTGTTATGAATGCTGAGGTGGGGAAGGGCTGGGTAGGTCTGAGAATTCAGTGGAGCTACCGTATATATATAGCTGTGCCTCATTTGCATGGCCTAGCACCTTCTGTGTACTCTCCTTTGGGTTGTCCAAGGCTTCCAAACTATCAGGTCTTTAGATAACATCTATAAGTGTGGTATATACAAGCATTATACCTAGAAGTATGCCTATCTGAATGATGGGCCAACAGCCTAAGTTGGTGCATGGGTTGGGTTGGGGCATAGATACAAAGCAAGCAGGAAGCAGGGGCCTATGAACTGGTTACCTTGGTCACTCTGAGGGGGTTCCAAAAGCTGACTCTTCCTGAGATTGGTGCAATTCCAGGAGGCCCAGTCAGATGGGGAGAATGTCCCTGAGAAGCTCTTAGGCCTGGCGCCTTTGAAATTTAGTTCTTTCTCTTTTTCATTCAATAGCCTGCTAAAGATGATCTTCAGAACCTATTCTTCTCCCCTAATTTCCTCCCATTTCGACCTAAGCCTCAGGTGTCAGAATTATAAGCAGAAAGAGTGAGACATTAATCTTCTAGGTCAATTTATTCTGAGAGAGGAGATGCTTCCAGCAACAAAAAATAAATTCCATTGTGGATAAAGGGTTCTATTTGCCCAGGGAAAAGAATTCTAACAACATATAATGGACATAGATGTTCCAACAACATATAATGGACTACTGTTTTTTGGTTACTCATCTGGGACTTGCAGGGCATAAAAAGAGACTATACCTAATAGGCCTTAAAATGGTTCCCTCAAGATAAGAACAAGTTGTTGTGGGTAGTTTTCTGAAATGACATTAGTCTTCTGGCCCTGGTAAAGTGTGCTCTTATAGAAAGAACTTTATTTTGGTCAGCATGTGTATTAAAATTCAGTTCCATGTAAGAGAAATCATTTTAGCTATTTTAACAGGATACAAATTTAAAATAGGGAATAAGATGCAAACAAAATCATTGGAAGGACTGAATGAGAAGCCTCTTTCCTTGGGAATGACTACTAACCCAATAAAACAAACATCACCAGGAAGACCACTACCTCTGCCGCAGTCAGGAAGCTGGTAAATCAGGAAATTTCTTTCTTGATAGATGGGTTCAGGAACAAACCACCTTATCCCAAACTGGGACTAATAATCTACCATCACAGTAGTTGTCTCTAGGAACATGCTACCTTAGCTGTGATGCTGAGAAATGGAAATTTCCATCATATCCATTGTTCCAGAACCACCTCGTGTCTGCTAGATTCACAGCAGCAAAATGGAATCCTTTCCTATTACCACCTCTTTCCCCACTTGACTATATTTTGAAAAGTAATTTTCACATGAGTATACCTGATTAGCAGAATCTAAATTACATCTGTTCCCTTGTTTCAGAGGAGTAATAGATGTTTTAGCTTTCCAGCCTCTGTCATAAAGGAAGGCACACTACACAGGGGTTAGAAGAGATGTTTAGCAAGCCAATTTCAGATTTCACCATCAGCCATTCCCTATCCAAATAGAGGTACTCATTCCTGACCCTGACACTATGAGACTGGCCTTTCATGATATAAAACAGGCCAAATTAGATAAAAGCTGCAATTTTGAAAGCAAAGCAAATAGATGCAATGTAATGTCGGATTGAGAAACATTATGTTGAATAAAACCTGCCTGATGTAAGTGATACAGGCAATCAAAAATATAAAAAGGCTAGATATGTAAAATGAACATTGCTGTCTGAGAAAGAAACAAAAATTTGGAAAATAAATTTTGAGAAAAAAAGTATATTACAAAGTTGTAACATCAAGTAACATTATGTATTTTTAAAGATACAAACAAATCAAGGGCATATTTCAAGTACAATTAGGGTGTTTGAGGGGGAGAGAGATGAATGAGAATAGGAATTTGGGGGTAAAGAAAGAAACAAAACAAAAAAGAGAGTAGCCTGTACTCATTGTTGATAAAAGTGTGTGTGTCATAATTGTTTAGTATGAATAGTTCAACTCATGATTTTTGTAACATCTACTTAAGTTATCAAAAGTGAAGTTTCTGTACAGCAAAGGAAAAAATAGTATAGCTAGGCAACATTTGGAATGGGAGAAAATATTTTCAAACCATATGTATTATAAGGGATTAATATTCAAATTGTATAAGAAATTCATACAACTCAAAACAAATAAACAAAAAATAATAATGTGAATAAAAATCAGCAGAGGACTTGAATAGATGTTTCTCCAAAAAGACATCAAAATGGCCAGGAGATTCTGAACATTACTAAACATTAGGGAAATACAAATCAAAACCACAGCAAAATATTAACCTTATTCCTGTTAGTATGACCTTTATCAAAGAAATGAGATAAGAAATGCTGAAAAGGATGTGAAAAAATTGGAACCCTTGTATACTTTTGGTTATAGTGCAAACTGGCATAGCTTTTGTGGAAAACAGTTGGGAAGTTCCTAAAAATTTATGTATCAAACCATCATATGATGGAATTGCACTTCTTGGTATTTAGTCAAAAAAATTAAAATTATCTCAAAAAGATTCTCTTCACTCCCATGTTCATTGAGGTACCATTCACAATAGCCAAGTTGTGGAACAAACAAATGTCCATGGAGGATAAATGCATAGAGCGAATGCAGTGTATACATACAAAGGGTTATTACTTAGCCTTCAAAAAACAAAACAAAACAAAAAAAAGGAAATCCTGGTGTGTTTGACAACTTGAATGAAGCTTGAGGACATAATGGTAAGTGAAATAAGCCAGTTGAAGAAGGAAAAATACTGCATGATTCCACTTATATATGGAATCTAAAATAGTCAAACTTATAGAAGCAGAGGGTAGAATGGTTGCCAGGGGCTGAAGGGAAAGGGGAAATGGCAGTTGGTAGTCAGAGGTTATAAATTTCAGTTATGCAAGATGAATAAATTTTAGAGATTTGCTCTATAACATTGTGCCTATAATTAGCAATACTACATTGTAAACTTAAGAAATTATTAAGAGGGTAGATTTCATGTTAAAAGTTCTTATAATAAAAATGGAAAAAAGAACTGGTGATTGGGGGCATGCATTTTAAACCAATTTACAACTGGAAATTGCATGAAAACACTGTCAAACAGAGCAGGAATAATTGACTTATATAAATTGTATTTAAAATATAAAAATTAAAGATAAATCACACTGCAAATTCTGAAAAGCATGAAAATATATAATTCTTTAAAAGTTTAGAAAATTCTATCCAGGGCTAAAATTTAATTAGACATACAAATGGAAAGTTAAGAACATTCACATCCTCAATTTTCACACAAAAGCATATGGTTTCAAAATAATATCTGAGTCTGATAAAAATTGAGCAAATGAAAAGCTTATTCAGTAGGAAAGAAAACATACAATGCAAAACCACTGAAATATTTTAAATAACCTCTAAAATTCACAAACTGAAAAAAGTAGCCAGAACAGTAACAGAAAATAGTTACTAAAAGTAGAAAATGCTGTTGGAAGATACTTGTTTTCAGCCCATCTGCAAATGTAGAAAGGTTTATGAAAACTTTAAAAATCAAACAAAGCAAGATTACTTATCTTAAAACAGAATTGAAATGAAAACAAAAATATCAAAAGAACCACAACAAGGAAGCAACTCCTCCAAAGCCTGAAACGTGTCTCGACTTATAAAGTCATTGAAAAGTGAACTCAATGTCATTCAGATTTACTGAAGGACAATATGTTATGGAGTAGAAACATTTTATTTTAGACTAATTTAAAATTTCATAGTTTTGCCCAATGTGACCCCTTAAAATCTCTTCTTTTTCAAACTTTTCTGTACCATATTCAAACTAAGGTTCTCACACAACTATACAACTGTCTAGCAGGTGAGAAAACATTTATTGGGCATTTTCAAACTGAAACAGTGCACACAAAAATCAGGGCCCTCATTTCTGCTGTTCATGCCATGAGATGACTTTGCTGAGATCAAGATTCTCTTGTCTGTCCTTCCCTTCATGAAATAGCCTTTGCCTACAGCAAGGCTCAAGAGAGGACCCAACAGTTCCAAGGTTCCCAGCCAGAGCTTTGGCTCTCTCTCTCCTCTTCCTCAGTACTATTCTATTTCCCTGAATTGAATTAGAATCTTCTTCCATTTTGTGATGATGCTGGATCATACTTATTTGATGGAAAGAAAACCTTCCACACTTTCCCTGGATGATAGTGATCAAACTTGTTCTTTTTCATCTTTGCTGGTTCCTGGAGGTGACTTGCAGATCCTATTGTCAGTTGTGAATGTCTTCATGTACAGAATGGAGTAATTAGGTAGGATATTAATGGAGAAAAGATGAGGTCCTTGGTATAGGTGTTGGTAATATTCTTCATGTTGTGAGGAGTTGAAGTCAGGGCTCCAGAATAAGGTGAAAGTTGTCTAGGTTGAGACTGCCTCATTCCAGGAGTGGTTGCTACATGGGACCTCATCTATACTCAAAGGGCAGAAGTGAAAGTTATGGTTAGAAATGGGCTGTAGGCAATATGTTCACTGAGATCTAGCCAGGGACTGTCTCCAGATAACTATTTTGTAAAACCTTAGATGTCATTGAAAAGGATACACATTATTTTATGTATCAGAACACTGAAAGAAAGTAAAAAGCCTGATAATTAATGGCATACCATAATGTGGTCTTAGCATTTTAAATTTTTACTTATTGAAGGAGCTCTTCTAGTCTTATATATAGATACATTATATTTCCATATATCACTATTGTGAGTACAAAAGAAATATAAAGAATGTAAATTGCCTATAGATTTCCATTCACATCTAGAGCAGGACTTTTGTGAACCACATTTAAGCTCAGAGCTCAAATTTTCCATGTTTTTCCATACAATGTTTTCCTCTGTGCCATCAGATGGTTAGTGATAGAGAAAAAAAAGATGGTTCATGATGCAACATTTTAAATTTGTTTTTTTAAATATACATGACAGTAGCATGTATTTTGACGTATTATACATACATGGAGTATAACTTATCCTAATTGGGATCCCATTCTTGCACATGATGTGGAGTTTCACTGGTCATGTATGATGTAGCATTTTTTAAAAGAGTGAATCACTATTGTCCAAGGGGTTTTCTTATAAGTTGCTTGTAAGTTACAAGTTTTGGCATGGGGCTTTCTTGCTTGACCTATGCAAAGCAATTTTGTTGAACATATGTCAATAACAAAACACAACAGAGTTTCAGCTATTTGTGATGTCTTCCTTGCTTTGGATCCAAAATACATTGGGGTGTTGCTCTGCATGAAAATGGAATTTCATAATCCCTCTGTTTCAGGTAACTATTGCTTTATAACAAACTATTACTACACAGATTGTTGTGTCTAGCCTGAGGGTTGCCATTATTTTTATAATAATATGCCTGAGATTTGAACTTTGCTCTGAATCTCTTCCTTTTATGTGACTTTAGAAATAATAATAGACTCATAAGAAATTGCACAAATTGTACAGAGGTCCCATGTACCTATGACCTAGCTTCCCCTAATGGTGACATCTCATATATCTATATTGCTTGTCCAAACCAGGAAATCATTTGGCACAATACAGTGAACTAGACTACATATGTTTAGATTTTACCATTTTTTTTTGCCTATACTCATTTATTTTGTATGTTTGTGGATCATTCCATGATATTTTTTCACAAGTACAAGATTTGTACTTGTACTCTACTACAACAATCATGATCCAGAAGTGCTCTGTCATTACAACTATCTCCCTTGTGTTGCTCCTTTATACTTCCTACTAGGGCAGTCACTCTCTTCCTCTTCCCCCACGCTTGGCCTTTTCTGGTTGTAGATATTACACATCCCACTTGTTGTTTGCCTGCCTATTTTGCCTCCTAATCCTGCCATGTTCCTATTAACTATCTTCACAACTTCCTGCACATCAAGCCATCTTGGTTACTCTTCTAACCTTACCAGTTATTATGGTGATTGCAGCATCCTGACTTCTGGCATTTAATTGATGCTACCTGCCCTCTATCACTTCAATGCCCCATGATCTCCATGGAAATTAGTAAGGCCAGCTCTTTGACCACTTCTCAAACCCTCAGCCCTAGCCTGCAGATGAGAGCCACCACTAAAGTTCTTATGATGCTGGATGCCCCTCTCAACAGTATTTACTTCATGGCTTTGGTGAATGGTGAATTTCTGGGCCCCCTGTAGAACATAATGCACTGGTGGGATTTCTGACCTCACATGATTTATCTGTTCCAGCATGTACAATCCCCTCAGCTTCTTTATTCTTTCCTAGACCCTCTTCCAGGTGAACCAGACATTTTTCTACTTCACACAGCACAGGCTTTTGCCTCCTGCAGACTTCTAAGAGCCACCTTAGTTGTGAGTTTGCCCCACCCCTGGGGTGCTTGTCAAAGTGTTAAAGCCACCTCTCAACAAAGTATCATCAATGAATCCTAGTTTATTTAACCTTATGTTCTGACTTACTTGATCAAGCACCTCAAAATCCAGCCCCAGGGGTATTCACCTTGCTCAGACTATTATGTTCTAGTGAATTCTTGCAGCTCCTTCAGTATATAATCTCTTTCCATTCTTATCAGACTCAGCATATCTCCAGTTGTATTATGCTGGTATTTAACCCATGTTATTAGCCCAGAAGCCAGGAGATAATATTGGACACAACAGTCGGTTGTGGTGGCACATGCCTGAAATTCCAGCTACTAGGGAGGCTGAAACAGGATCACAAGTTCTGGGCCAACCTTGATAATCTGATGAGATCCTGGCTCAAGACAAAAAATAAATAAATAAAAATGGTTGGGGATATAACTTAGTGGTAGAGTGCTTCTGGGTTTAATGCTCAGCACCCCCCAAAAAAGTTGGAGTAGCTCCTGAAGGTAGAATAATTTGCATTGTGAAGGAGATGCCTCACTGACACTTTCCATCCCAAAGAACTACCTCTTACTCAAGGAGGATGGGCTATCTCTGCAATTTCTGAGTTCAGCTGGATCTACAGAATCAACATCTCAGAATCAACATACAGATGTCCTCATCTTATTTTTCAGGGCCCAGAATTTTCAAATCAGGCCTCTGATTTTACCATGAAAGACTTGCCTGGGGTGAGCATTTAACCATTTTGAGAGCTCTGACCTCAATGAAGTCCTGAGTTTGTTCCGTTTGATATGAGCATCTCTATAAGCGAAAGGAGAAAAGGATATCTTTATAAGATATCAGCAAGATCCTCTGGCTCTTAAATTTAGCCCCTAATTGCTTATTAACTGCCCACAATCTCATTATCTCTTTATAGGGTATCCATACAAAATGGTAATTACCAGCTAACTTTATTGACCTGTCTTTGTATTCCAGAATTATCGTTCTTAAAAGGTGTTTCCTTCTACTAGATATTCTTCCAGGTCACTACTGATGAAATCTTCAGCATTTGGATTATCATCTGTGGAAAGAATTATCTGTTCCCATCTGTAACTCAGGATGGCATCCTCTTTGCCCAACAGATGGTGAGTGATCTCATCCACAAACACCATTAGACTATCTGTTTTCTTGGACCCCACCATCAGTACAATTTTTTTCTGTTAACAGCCTTTAAGTAGTAGATGCCAAGATGGATTTGATGTGCATGAAATTAATTGGGGAATGTCTGTGAGAGATAAGAGGAAGAGGTAGGCTGAGTGTGATGGTGCACACCTGTAATCCCAGGGGCTCCAAAGGCTGAGATAGGAGAATCGCGAGTTCAAAGCCAGCCTCAGCAAAAGTGGAGGCACTAAGCAACTCAGTGAGACCCTGTCTCTAAATAGAACACAAAATAGGGCTTGGGATGTAGCTCACTGGTCAAGTACCCCTGAGTTCAATCCCTGGTACCAAAAAAACAAACAAACAACAACAACAAATGGGGAGGGAGAGGCAGAAGTAGGCAAAGAGAACATTCAGACTGCAAACCAAGTCTGATATCTGTGAGGAGAGGAGGAAGTAGGATTAGCTAGGAAGAGACCTGGTTAGTTATATAGTTCAAAGAAAGTTTGAGCTAGGCAGATAGGTTACAGGAAGCTTGTGTCTAATAGAAATGGGCTGGCATTTGTCCTTGCACTGTGCTTAGTCAGTGGTTATGGTAGCCTCAGACAGGCATGGCCCCAGTGTAAACATGTTGGTGGACATTTTTTTTTGGTGTGTGTACTATAGGTGGCGTTCTAGGAGAAAGCCTTCCATTTGCCTCTGGTTTTCACCCCTGGGTAAAGCATAGAGGGCTTTTACCTCTGTCCTTTAACTGCAATGCATGAACAAACAAGGCTGATTAATTCCCTTATACCACCTGTATTTGCACAGTACCAGTTTCCACATTAATGGAAAGGGGGCTCTCCACTCCCCACATAAGACTTGGAACAAGAGTGGCACTTGGGAAGATTCCATGACCAATTCTCAAATATTTTAGGATCTTCTCTTTGGCCTGAGTAGAGTTCAGGTCTAGGCCTTGGATTCTATCTTACAGCTAATTGATTTAAAATATTTAACACTCTGGATCAAAATTTTTGTAATGCTTCACCAAACTGTGTTTTATTTCTGACTCCCACTCTTAGATCCCCAGTGTATTAAAACCTTCACAAGTTGTTAGTCAGGCCCTAGTGTGTATGGTATTTCGCTTCCTTAGGCTCTTCTACCTAAAGGGCTTTTACTTCAATGTTAGCCCTCAGGTACCGCATCCCTAAGCAATTCAACCTTTAGAAATGATCTATTCTTTCCATAATGTCCACAGAATTGGAGATGTGACATATGTATGACTGCCTATTCATTTATGTGAGGTTTGTTATTCATCGGGTCATTTCGAATTTGAAATTCCCCCCATTGCCTCAGAAGTAAAATAGCTTATTTGAGTGGTTTCCAGTAGTGGAGGCGTTCTCCTTCACAGTTTGAATGACATCAATTTAACAAGAGTGGCTTTAAACCAAGAAGAGCCAACCCTGAGCATTTGGCCAAGTTTATTTAAAGTGATGATCCCATTTAGGGATTGCCTGAAAGCAATTATTATGGAGGATTTTAAAAAATTTGTTGTTTTTAATTGTACATAACAATAGAGTGTATTTTTTTTAGTTGTTGATGGACACAATACCTTTATTTTATTTATTCATTTTTATGTGGTGCTGAGAATCGAACCCAGTGCCTTACAAATGCTAGGCAAGTGCTCTACCACTGAGCCATGACTCCTGCCCGATTGAGTGTATTTTGACAGTATGCATACATAGAGAATAACTGCCTATTCCTGTGGTTGTACATGATGTGGAGTTTCACTGATTGTGTATTCATGTATGAACATAGGAAATTTATGTCCAACTCATTTTATTGTCTTTCCCATTCCCATACCCTCTTCCTTTACCCCACACTCCCTGTGGGAGGCTGGTTTTAGGACCATTGTAGGAAGCATTCCAGGTAAGCAGAAAACTAGACTCCTCTTCAATCTTTACTTCTCTGCATTATCCAATGTGTGACAGCATCATGGTTTCAAGTACTCTAAAATAGCTATTTTCTCAGAACACATTATGGGTTGTAATGTGGCCTCAAAAGGATATGTTGAACTTCTTAGTAGCTGTGAATATGCCCTTTTGACAAGTAAGGTCTTTGCAGTTAAGATGAGGTCATGAGGGTGGTCCCTTAACCCACCCTTGTAAGAAAAGAGACACAGACAGACAGAGAGAATGCCATGTGACAACAGAGGCAGAGATCAAAGTGATGTGTCTACAAATCCAGGAATGCTGAGGATGGTAGCAACGCCAGAAGCTAGAGCTTTCAGAGAGATCATGGCCCTGTCAACTCCTTGAATTTGGATTTCAAGCCTCCAGAACTATAAGAAAATAAATTTTTGTTGTTTAAAGACACCCAGTTTGTGATAATTTGTCAGGGCATCCTTAGGAGACTAACAGATCCCTTAAGATGACTTTTTTTTTAAATTTATTTTTTATTTTTATTTTTTTAAAATATTTATTTTTTAGTTGTAGGTAGACAGAATATCTTCATTTTATTTTTATGTGGTGCTGAGGATCGAACCCAGTGCCTCACGCGTGCTAGGCGAGCACGCTACCACTGCGCCAAACCCCAGCCCTTAAGATGACTTTTATGATAAGTTTCCAGAAATATAAAGGGAAATGTGGGAACCTACTCACTGGAGAGGTAGGTGTCTGTGATATTTTGGTGTTTTCAGGACCTTCTCCAAGTTGTAATGGTCAGGAACAAAAATGCAGAGAAGAGAATCCAGCTCAGGTCTCTAGTTCTGAGGACACAATAGTTATGAATCTCACTGCACATTTTGGCCAAGGCATTTGATATTTGCAATTCTTGTTTGTTCATTCAATTTTATAGTTGGCATGCCTGAAAATGAAAATGATAATAGATAGTACTTACAGGAGCTCTTCTTGTTCTAAATACTCTCTTGCCTGGTTACCACTCACAGTGCTTAAATGGGGTCATTATTTTTGTTGTTGCTGTTGTTGTTGTTTTGGTACTAGGGATCAAACTCAGGGGCACTGTATCATGGAGACACATCCCCAGTCCTTTTTATTTTTTCATTTTGAAACAGAGTCTCGCTAAGTTGCTGAGGCTGGCTTCAAACTTGCAATCTTCCTGCCTTAGCCTCCCAAATTGCTGGGATTACAGGTGTGCACCACCATGGCTGGAAAAATGGAGTTATTATTATGACTATATATTTTTTTATAGAAAAATGAATTGGAATATAGAGGCATTGAATAATCTTTCAAAGATCTCACAGCTAGGAAATAGCAGAGGTAGGATTCGAACATGGGCAACAATGGCTCCAGAGTCTGTGTGCTTAACTGGTATGCCACAGTCTCTCTACTAGGAAGTATGGCAGAGGTAGTGTCAAATAGAGATTTTTTTTTTTGGTACGGGGGATTGAACTCAGGAGTACTCAACCACTGAGCCACACCCCCAGCCCTATTTTTGTGTTTTATGTAGAGACAGGGTCTCACTGAGTTTCTTAGTGCCTCACCATTGCTGAGGCTGGCTTTGAACTCGCGATTCTCCTCTCTCAGCTTCCCTAAGTGCTGGGATTACAGGTGTGCACCACCGTACCTAACTCCAAATAGAGATCTTTAAGTACAGAATGTCCCACTAGTCTAACAACCTCCTGACATTCAGAAATAAATAAATAGGATGACTTTATTACTATGATGTATGGACATTCTCAAAATGGAGTGCCTGGGGCTGGGATTGTGGCTCAGTGGTAAAGCACTTGCCTCTCATGCAGGAGGCACTGGGTTTGATCCTCAGCACCACATAAAAATAAATAAATAAAATAAAGATATTGTGTCCATCTACAACTAAAAAAAATTTAAAAAATGGAATGCCTTTTTTGAAACCCAAAGATCACAATTTTAACTGTCTAGACCCAATTCTATTTTCTATGAGTTTATTTAAATTATGGCTCCCTTGACTTCCAGCCCAGTTTTTCCTTCTACAAAGGAGTCATCTTCTAGTATATTTTTCTCTCCTGAAGTTACCAGTAGTTTCCTAAGATTATTTAGAGAATAATGATAAATAAATTAAGAGATAGACATCAATTGATATTGATATAACTATTTACCATAGAAAAGATGGAATCTTCTCCAAGAATTTCTTCACTCAATTAATGGCCGTAGACCACTACTAGTGTCAAGGATTTTATGGACAAGCTGAAACCTCAAATTAACACTGAAATAATAGAACATCGTACTTCACCAAGTTCTGTTTGGTTTCTGAATCACTCACACAGGAATGGTTGTGGATGAATCTTAGAAACAGCTTTGCTTCCAAGACAGGAGCAATGGGGTTTGTTTCTGTTAGAGTTTGAAGTAGCCACAGTCCTTATTTTGACTCAAGAATGAATACATGAACCCTTTGATGGCTTTTACCATCAAAGTACCAGGTGACTCTTCTGTCAAAATTAATTGCATTGTGGCAGATTTTTATTTTTCTACACCCTATTATGAAGATTGATGGCTCTATTAGGTTATGGGAAAAAAAAGAAACCCTTGAGTTCCCTAAATGTGCCCACTGTAAGCTCAATTCAGTCTTCAAGCGGGCATGTTAAATTTGGATTCTAGAACTTCTAGCAGTGGCCCCCTACACAGGTTCTTAGACTTTTCAGGTGTTGCTTGTGAAATGTCTCCTTGTGGAAAATTTCTGCAAATTTTCCCATCTCATAAATAATGCCTACAGATGAGGAATTTTTAATAAATTTGACCTATACACAGAATTCAACGGGAAAGTCCAGGTATTTATTCCCTTCTGTAACTTCCAGTATGGCATTGGGGAATAATTGTGTGTGGGTAACCCTCTACTACTTTCTTTGAAATTTGTCAAGGTAGAATGGTTGGATGTCTCTGGATATTTTTGGTTCAGAACCAAAGCAACTTCTTCTGGATTTAGAGTTCCATGTGTAAAGTTCAGTAACGGGCAGGCAAAATTTATTGCTCATCATGGTGCCTTAGGATCCATCTGTTTTCCCTGAAGGGTAGAGAGACACTCATCTCTTTCCAGAAACAATAGGTGAGTTTTTCTTTTTAAAAATTTTTATTAGTTGTTGATCTATCTTTTTATTTATTTATTTATTTATTTATATGTGGTGCTGAGAATCGAACCCAGTGCCTCACACATGCCAGGCAAGCGCTCTACCACTGAGCCACGACCTCAGCCCAATAGGTGAGTTTTTGTTTGTTTATTTGCTTTGGGTTGGAGCCCTACCTTTGATCTGAAATTAGGTCCAAAATATAACCAAACAGATTGGTGTCTTTTTTCCTATATATTCCTATTTGGAGAATCACTTTAAAAATTTTAAGCCCAATATTTTTAAAAATTTGCTTTATTAAGATATAATTTACAAACAGTAAACTCCACCCTTTTTAGAAGTACCATTTTTTTGACAAACATGTACAGTAATATAACCACCACCACAATCAAAATATGTTTCCATACCCTAAGAAGTTCCTTATGACCCTTTGTAGTCAACTTTCTCCTCCTACAAGCTGCTTGCAACAACCAATCTGCTTTATAATCCCAAAGTTTTGCCTTCTCCAGAATATAAATGGAATCATACAATATATAGCCTTGTTATTCCAGTTTCTTTTACTCAATAGATGCATTTGAGATCATCCATGTTATTGTGTGTATTGAGAGTACATTCCCTTTTTAAAATTTTTTTTTAGGTATAGATGGACACAATATCTTTATTTATTTATTTTTATGTGGTGCTGAGGATCAAACCCAGTGCCTCACGCATGCAAGGCAAGCACTGTACCACTGAGCTACAATCCCAGCCTTACATTCCCTTTTATTACTGAATGGTATTCCATTGTGTGGACACACCAAAGTTAGTTTATTCATTAATCCATATAAGTGTATTTGGATCATTTGGGACTTCTATAAACATTAATGTACAGATTCTTTGAGTGAGTGTACATTTTTATATCTCCTAAGTAAATATCTAGGAGTGGGATACATGGATCATATGGTAAGTTATATTTGACTAAATAAGAAACTTAAAACTCTCTTATTCTTTCCCATCTCTCTACTGTTGGTTTGCTGTAGTACTTCATCATCCCTAAACCTTTAGTTCACCACTGTTAAGAGTTCTCCAGAGAGTACCAATAAGACATATATATTAATATAGATATATAGGTCCGTGAGATGCGGTTTGTTAGGGGAATTGGCTCACATGATTATGGAGGCTGAAAAATTCCACAACAGGCCATGTTTAAGCTGGAGACACTGAGATGCCAGTAGTGTCACTGAGTCCAAGACTGAATGCCTCAGAATCAGGGAGGGCAATTGTGTAACTCTCCAGTTTCAGGCTAAATGTCCGAGAACCCAGAGAGAAGGCTTTTGGTAAGTTTCGAAATCCAAAGGTCAGAGAGCTTGGAGTTCTAATGTAAAAAGGGAGGAGAAGAAGAGTGTATCCCATGTCTTAAAAGTTGATTGACACATTCACCTTTTCTCTGCTTTTGTTCTTTCTGGGCCCCAAATTGGACCAGGTAATTGGATGGTGCCCACCCATGTTGATGGTGGATCTTCTTTCACCTAGTTCACTCAGACTCACATGCTGATTTCCTCTGGAAACACTCACAGACAAACCCAGAAAAAATGATAGGTTTCTAGGTATTCCTTAGTCCAATCAAATTGACACCTAAGAATTCCCATCAAAAATTTGTTTTCTAGATGGTTTCTAGAAAGCAATTGACAACATATTATTTTGACATCTTTTGGTTTTAGTAATCAAAATTCAGATTGTATTTCTTTATTTCACACTTTGGGCTAAGTGCCAAAATATCAAGTGTGTTTTTCTGAGCGGCTATTGCCATTCTTGAGGTTGGAAAGCCCAGGGTTTCCATCCTAATTGAATGGAGTACCCTTATGATGATTAGCAAAAAGGCTTCCAGCGATTCTTATGCAGATCTCTCTCTTGGTTAATCATTGCCTTCTGATTGATCCCATCCCCTAAATGCTCCTTGTAGGTTTTCTGACTTCCTTCTATCTATCCCCATATCAACTGTGCAAGCAAAGAACCTTAACAATTTCTTCCTTTCCACTGTCATGTTGTCCCATACTTTATCTCACTTCCATCAGCTACTTGTATAACTTTTCAGTCCTTATGACATCCTCCCTGGCCTTGAAAACTATCTTGTGCATGACGTGATGATGCATGCCTATAATCCCAGAGGTTTGGGAGGCTGAGACAGGAGGATTGCAAGTTCAAAGCCAGCCTCAGCAATTTAGGGAGGCCCTGAGCAATTAAGTGAGACTCTGTCTCAAAATAAAATGTAAAATGGGCTGGGGATGTGGCTCAATGGTTGAGTGCCCTGGGTTCAATCTCTGGTACCAAAAACAAAACAAAACGAAAAACCCACAATTATCTTGTACTCAACTGGATTTCAATGTTTTTCTATGATGACTGTCTATCCCACTTCAGGATGGCGGAATGACTAAGAAGAGCAAGTTTTATTTCAGTTTTCCTAGATTGCTCATATAGGTAATCTGCCTTGAAATTCATCTTTCTCATTTGATTCACCTTAATGGCTTCATGTGCAGACATGCCTTCTTAGTGGAACTCAGATAGGGGTAGGCACACCATAGTATCAGAGGCTATTCCCTTGCTATGGCACCCTCCAAATACTTTATCACATTTTGACAAATTCTTTATGAAAGATTTGGTTACCTACCTGTTTTCCTGACCCTCCCTAAATGATCCTACCACTCAAACTCCTCCGTGACCTGGCCCTTCCCCCTTCCCACCAAAAGTAACTAACTGCTCCCATGGGCTGGCTTTGCTAAGGCGGTATATAAAGCCCAAAACCTGGTGGTGAGCAGCAGCCATTTTATCCCCTAAAATGAGTCATATCAGGTGTCTGTCCAATTGACCCCACAGCTGAATAAAGGGAAACTTGCTGATCTGAGATCAGCCTCCATCATTTTGTGCTCATTTGCATACACTTTACATTTACTTTTTATGGTGGAGTCTCTAATGAATCACTGAGACTGTCTTTCCAGATCCCCATAGTTTTCCCTCCATTCGTTAGAGCTACTGCCAGTTGACTTGTTAAACCCAAAATGGCCTGCCACTTTCATCTGTACACCAAAAATAGGTCAGTATTATCCCACACTTACTCAATATGTTCATGCACTCTTCTCCTACCTTATGGGAGAGGGACAGCTCTGTCACAAATTCAAGTCATATGATTTATTCTCTCTGTTTTTTTTGGGGGGGTACTGGGGATTGAACTCAGGGGCACTCGACCACTGAGCCACATCCCCAGCCCTATTTTGTGTTTTATTTAGAGACAGGGTCTCACTGAGTTGCTTAGCGCCTCGCCGCTGCTGAGGCTGGCTTTGAACTCGCGATTCTCCTGTCTCAGCCTCCCTAAGTGCTGTCTCTCTGTTTTTAATCTTTCTGTTTTCCTGCCCCTCCACTAGGAATAACATTACCTTCATTCAAGAGAATGTGGTCCCAGAATCTTCTTCCTGAAATTCCCCCAGGATGGTAGATTTCCCTCCATGTCATATGTCTTGGCAGTAAATTTTTTTTTCCTGGTACAATTACAGCTCCCCAAACCTGTCCTGACAATGTGAAGATGTTGGAGGTCTTTATAATCTTGTGTGTGTGGAGGTCCAGCTGACATATTTGTGGACTCAGGGTTTGGTTAATTCTGATTTGCTGCCACTGTTGTTTCTAGTCAATCATCTCCTCCTTCTCCCCCTTTCCTCCCTCTTCCTTCTCATCATGAACAACCAGGATAAATAAATTTATAACTGGGTTAATGCAATTCTTATTTAAAAAAAATAAAGTCTCAGGTGTTTATGATGACTGAAAAAGTAGCACCTGAATCTACTACTACTCTACTTCAATTAGAATCAGGGAGGGCAATTGTGTAACTCTCCAGTTTCAGGTTAAATTGAGAGGCAGGTTAAATACCTTGCCTAAGTTCACTCATGGTGTGAGTGCATGAAACCACTTCCTCAGTTCATTCCTCCAGCAAGATCACTTAATGGACAATACAGGGTGGCCCCTCCATGGTTAATGCAAAAATCATCGTTTATGGTTCCCTGTCCTTATACCTTGTCAGAGAAGGTACTATGAAGGATTACAGGAATAAACCCACTAGAAATTGGAGTGTTATGAGGGATAAGCATGTCACATTTTGAGGTTCATACTCTTGAATTGAGTGGTAGTTATTGATCCAGAATTGTGTGGAGTGCTCTTTTTGGGTCAATAATCAATTCTACCTAAAAAATAGTACTCCTTGTAAATGACCATAACTGCTGCTTAGGGCTTGCTATCATTAGCTGTCATCAAGATGAGCTGGACAGACTCCACCTCTTCCATACCTACCGGCAAAAAGATCTTTCTAGAGGACGTGTCACTTCTATATCTTCCAATTGTTTCCCAATGACTGCAATATAACTTCTAAACTCCTTGTCATGGTCTGCAAGGCCATCTGTGATTTGGATCCCGTTTATGGCTTCAGATTCCTTTTTCCCTTCCCTTAGCAATATTTCCCTACTTGAATTTTCTCAGAATATACTCACCAAGTTCTCTTGGTGTACTTGTTTCCCTAACAAGGGATAGGTTTTGTCAAACTCCTTAATTATCTGCTTCATAAACATTTTTTTCCTAGTCTCATGTCAAATGGTAGTTATCTGTGCGGCCTTATAATCCAGGTTGACTTATGTTATCTTCCCGCGCCCCTGTTTTGCCATGTATTGTATATGTGACTTCTTGCAGAACAATTATGTTCAATAGTTTACTGGCTGGTTATTTTTCCCTGGACCAACATTACAGTGAGTTACATACTCTTTAAACTGGTCACTTGAAAAGGAAAGCAAGTCCATTTATTTTGTGTTTGGAGAAAAGAATTGATCAAAATTGTCCCAGTCCCTCTTTCAAGCATATTCCCTTATTCTTAGGTACTGGTATGAAACTCTTTCTCAATTTTGATCATGCTCATGAGTATGAAGTCACCAGAATTGATGACAAAAAGAGGAGAGAATTGGAAGACAGTGAGCCAGGAGCCAAAGTCTTCAATAATGAGGAGGGTCAGTGGACATGACAACAGTGTGGTATGAGCCTCAGGGAAGCTAGGTCCTTTCTGCTTCCTGGCACACTACTCTAACCACATGATAATTGCCAAGATCTAGATAGGAGTATGACTTTAATAAGGGTCTAGCTCCCATGCTTTTTGTACTCTCCTAGTCATATTTATTGTGTGCATAGACATTATTGCAATAAGTATAACATTATTTTAATGCATCTATAATCATTTATAATTCCCTTTTCCAATTAATCTAAATCACCTTGTGAGACATGTACTAAAACTACTACTCCCTGAACAGATGTTCCTTGATTACTGATAATCAGCCTGATAAACACATTGTAAATTGACAATATTTTAAATAAAAATGCATTGAATACACCTAACTACTGCATGCACATTCCTAGCTTAGCAACAAAGTACGTTGTATTGTCAGTATTTTTCCCTTGTTATCATGAGACTGGTAGTAAACTATAGCTTACTGCCATTGCCTGGCACCACAAGAGATTATCAGACCACATATCGTTTGTCTGAGAAAGACCAAAATTCAAAATCTGCAATACAGTTTCTACTGAATATGTATTGCTTTCACACTATTGTAAGTTGAAAAAATAAGTCAGACCATGTCTACTAACATTAACCCAAGTATTAATAGGGTTTTACAAATATTTGGTTATGTGTTATTAGGGAGATGTGAGAATATCACTAAAATCTTTTTTTTTACTTTCTTGATATCTATTTAAATATTTTTTAAAAGAAAAGAATCTGAAAATTGAGCCACTATATTGCACTGATTTGAAGATCTAAATTATGTGATTCATATTATTGACATCTTTTCTTCTGTAGGAACCCCCAGTGCTTGTAACTGTTTTACCATTTCATGCTTTCCTTCCAAGTATTTTTATAAAAGATATTAAGGTGAAAATGGAATGGTCAGCTGAAAAGATCATTATTTTGAAGATAACTAGGGTTTACAGTGAAATATTAATATTTAAAATAAGAAAACTTAAGCTACCTTTCTAAATCAGATTTTAACCTAGGGTGCTCTATCACTGAGCTACATCCTCTTTTTATTTTTTATTTTGAGGTAAGATCTTGCTAAGTTGCCAAGGCTGTTCTCGAATTTGGACTATCACTAAATTCTAATGGGGTGAACTGTCTTTCAGTCTACTTGGTCCTTATATTAGTCAATGATGCACATTTATAAGGGTTCAGGTGGCACTATATACTCTTTCAGTGAAATGACTTTTATAATGTTTTTTATTTTATTTAAAACAGTTTATATTGATCCCAAATAAATATTTGATTATATCCATTTCAATGAATTCTAGGATAAATTGCCCATGAGCACATTTGCTTTAAGAGCAAAGGTGAAAATCATATGTTTTCATTTTATGTAGAAGCAAAAAAAAATCATGATGTAATTCTTCATTGCTCTCTAAGAAGAAAAAGTCCTGACAATAGGAGGATTTTTTTTTCTTTGTGCAAATAAAATGATACCTTCAGAATAGTGGCCTTTTTCACACTTGTAGTAGTAATAAGTTTGGGCTAGATGTTCAACTGAAGGTCAGAGATAAAACAGCTAAATTTATCTGCAGCCATAAAGAAGAATGAAATCCTGCCACTTTTAGCAAAATGGATGGATCTGAAGGACACTACGCTAAATGAAATAAACCAGTCACAGAAAAACAAATACCACATGTTCTTTCTCATATATGTAAGGTTATTTTAAAAAAGTTGATCTGAATGTAGAACAGTGATTACTAGACATGGTGGAGATGGATAAAGGATGTGTGTGTGTAGTGCTGGGGATAGAACCCAGAACCTCACACATGCTAGGCAAGCACTCTGCCACTGAGCTGTGCCCCAGCCCAGGAAGGCAAGATTTTTTTAAAAATATTTTTTACATGTTGATGGACCTTTATTTTATTCATTTATTTATATGTGGTGCTGAGAATCGAACCCAGTGCCTCACACATGCTAGGCAAGAACTCTACCACTGAGCCACAACCCCAGCCCAGAAGGTGAGATTTTATGGGTGTGTGTCATGTGCATGTATTGAAATATCACACTGAACCCCCATTAATGAATGAAATTAAAGCATATTAATCAAAAATAAAAAAAAATGGGAGACTGAAAGCCTGCTAATATAAGCGATTTCTTGATGTAGAATGTGAAAGATTTCTGAATCCAATGTCAAGTTTAGGGTGAAGAAATAGAGTGCAATCCAGAATAGCAAACTTGGAAATTATACTTTATAGAAATAATTCTTATGTGAATGAAAAAGTATGTTCACATGAAAAGATTTGTATTCACCCATCACCATTTAGGCTGTGTTGTAGGATAGTTAACTATGATTTAACTGGAGGACCGAAGTCTAGAGAATAGAAGAGACCTGAGTTGGCCCTCTTCACCTCTTTATTGTGGAAACATGTTTAGTGAGAGCCCACAGGGTCTAGGGCATTCCTCCCTGCTATGGTTTGAGTGTGCGCCCTCCAAAATTTGTGTTCAAATTTAATAATAAATAGAATTTAATTAATAAATAAAATTTAATAATAAAGAGGTAGGATCTTTGGAAAAGTGACTGTCTTAATTCATGTCTCATAAGGGCTGGAGGGAACTAATTCAGGCCCATTTTATTTTTTCACTTTCTCTCTTGTAAGGATGCAGCAAAAGGAATCTCATCAGGCACCAAACTTGACAGTATCTTGATCTGGGTCTTCTCAGAATTGTGAGAAATATTTTTGGAGGAGGTTATGGGGATTAAACTCAGGGCCTTGCACATGCCAAGTATGTGCTGTATTGTTGAGTTAACACCCACAGCCCCTGGACCTGTGAGGCATAAATTTTATTTACAAATTATCCAGTGTCAGGTACTTTTTAAAATAGTAGCACCAATTGACTAACATACTTCCACATCCATGGTCCTAGATGGAGGCCTGCACTTCCTGTATTCCATCAGTGTTGCCCAAGGGAGCAGCAAAGGACATGCTGTCACACAGATCCCTATGGGGTCAGTCTTATTAGAGCCTCTGGAGAAAACTTGGGAATTGTGGCATTCAGGGGGAAATAAAACCTATAACATTCTGGTAGAAAATTATTGATGAGAATTTGATTTCCTCCTGTTTTTACTTGAAATTTGTTTTCTAAGAGATTATAGTTGTTTTGTTCTGTGTAATCATTACCCAGTTTCTAGCAATGATTATATTGTGTAACAGAAAATTGACATTGGGACAATGCTGTATGTATAGTTCTCCATCATCTTACTAAGTGTACATTTCTGTAACTAACATCACAAGCAAGATACAGTATTGTTCCTTCACCTCAAAGATCTTCCTCCTGCTACCCTTTTTATAGTTAAACCCACACCCCTCCCACCCATCATTCTGAATCCTTGAAGACTACTAATTTCTTCTCCATCTTGTTTTGTGACTTCAAGAATGTCATATAAGGGCTGGGATTGTGGCTCGGTGGTACAGCGCCTGCCTCGCATGCGTGAGGCACTGGGTTTGATCCTCAGCACCACATACAAATGAATAAAATAAAGATATCTGACCATCTACAACTAAAAAAAAAATTAAAAAAAAAAGAATGTCATATAATTGGAACCATAGAGTTTGTGGCCTTTTGAAATTGGCTATTTTTCCACTCAGCATAATACCCTTGAGATTAATTCAAATTATTGCATGTATAATTTGTCCTTCAATTGGTAAATAATATTTCCATAGTATGAATGTACCACAATTTGTTTAGCCATTGATATATTAAAAGACATTTTGTGGGCTTACATTTTGGGATATTGGTGTGTTAGGTCTTACGGCTGACATTGTATTTATTTATTTGTTACAGCTAGTTGTTTTTGTTTCTCTTTATTCATTTCCCTCCTTTTCCATGAGTTACATTATATATACATACTTTATCACATTCTGCTAGTGCTGATATTTTACCAGTTTTGGTGAAATGTAGAACCTCACCTCTCTTTACCTTACTTCACTTGTAATTGTCTTAAGTATTTCCTTTTTATACATTGAGGTCCATAATAGATAGTGTTATAATTTTTGTTTCAATCATAAAATATAATTATAAAAACTAAAGAGAAGGGAAAAATCTATTGTATTTAGTCCTATCTTTCCTTTTTCTGTTAAGCCTCCCCCCCCATCGGATGCTTCAAAATTCCATGTTTTATAATTTTCTTTCTGTTTAGATAATTTATTTTAGCTATTCTTTTGGTTATGTTTGCTGGCGGCAAATTCTTTTAGTTTTCTTTCATCTGATAATGTATTGATTTCTGCTTTGTTCTTGAAGGATATTTTTTGCTGGAGAGAGGTATTCTGGACTGACAGTTCTTTCCTTTACTGCTTGAAAAATGTTGTGCCATTACTTTCTGGTCTCTGTGGTTTTTGGTGAGAAATTCTGATGCAAATAGTTTTCCCTATGTGCAAGGCTTTGTTTCTCTCTTACTGACTTCAACATTTTTGTTTCCTTCTATTTTCAAATGTTTGACTATGGTATGTCCTGACTTGGATTTGTGTGTGTGTGTGTTTATCCTATTTGGGGTTTGCTGAATTTCTTGCATCTGTAGTTTCACGTCCCTTGGGAAATTTTCAGCAATCATTTCTTCAAATATAATTTCAGTTCGATCTTTTTTCTTCTCTCATAACTATGATAACATCAATATTTGATCTTTTGTCATAGTCCCACATGTTCCTCAGGATCTGTTCATTTTTTTCAGTCTATTTTCTCTGTTGTTCATATTAAGTAATTTATAATATTCTATATTCCAATCCACTGATTCTTTTCCCTGTCCCTCTCATTTTGCTATTGAGCCCATCCATTGAGTTTATAAATTGTAGTTATATTTTTTCAGTTCTAAAATTCAATTTAGTTCTTTTTTATTTCTATTTCTTTGCTAGGACTGTCTACTTTTTCATTTGTTTTGATTATGTTTGTAATTGCTTTGTTGAAATGTCTTTTGAACATTGAAGCCATCTTATTACTGGTATCTTTAATTTTTTGTGGTGTTGGGAATTGAGCCCAGGGCCTTGCTCATGCCTGGCAAGTACTCTACTACTGAGCTATATCCCTAGCCCTGTTGGTATCTTTTGATTGACTTTTCTCATTAAAGATTTCCTGTTTCTTGATAAGAGTGATTTTTTATTTGAGACCTGGACATTTTAGGAGTTTTAAGAGTCTAGACCTTCTGTTTTGTCAGGGCCTTTCTGACACTGGTCTGACAGGGGAAGGGGAATGACATTTTGTTACTTCTAGGTGTAATGGAAGTCTAGGTGACCCACATAGCTTAATTGACATCTGGGTGGGTCTCATCATTACTGCTTGGCAAGGAGGGAGTTGAAGTTCCCCATTATGAATCTGCTGATATCACTCTGGCAGAAAGGGGCAGCAGTTCCTTGTTGTGATTCTTTGTGACCTCCAGTGACACCATGTAGTAATGGTGAGAGTATTCTTGTAACTGATGGATAGTTGTGAAATTGCTATTTTTCCACTAGGCTTCTACTGATACAACCCTAATGGAGAGAAAAGGAAGGACCCCCCTCCTTATCTCCAGGTGGTTATGGAAGTCCAGGATTTCCATGAAGTCTCCACTGGTACTGTGTAAAAGTGGGCTTGTTGCTGTCAGTCAGAATGAAAGTTCTGGCTCATAACTTGCCTTTCTCTGACACCACTGTGATGGGAAATTTGGGATCCTAGTAAAGGTGGAAGTCCAAGTTTCCTGCTTGACCTTTGTTGGCATGGTCAATGCTGTAATTTTTAATGGTGTTTGGTTGGAGTAGAGTGGTTATTTTCTACAACTTACCTATCTGGAAAGGTTGCTCCTTTCCTGGTCTTTGGCCTAGACAGAGCAGGCTTTTCTTGAGGCTTTTTTTTAGGTCTATGCTCATTGATATTTCCAGGTAACCAGCTTCTCTACAACCCCATACAGGATATTCAAGGGAGAAAATCCTTCAGTGCACTCATTGCTGTATCATTCTTTTGGCTCCGAGGTCTATGGCCAGTCTGCTTAATTCTACCTTTCAAAGTCTTCCTATGTTTGTGTTATATACAATGTTCAGGGTTTATTAACTGTATTTAGCAGGAGGAATAGGGAAAAATATACCTACTACATATTTTTGGAAATGGAAGCCCCATTGTTCTCTTTAAAATTATTTTATTACGGAAAAATTTATATAATAAAGTAGAGAGAGTAATAAAATGAACCAACTTTACTCAGCTATAATTTTCAACATTTTGCCAATCTTGTTCATTTATCCTCCCCATCCCAAGATTTGTTGTAATCTTGTTAATTCAAATGACATTATATAATTCTACTCAGGGTTGGTGTGAATATCTAACAGGAAAAAATACTTTTTATACAATTATAAAACCATTGTCAAAATTTACTAAAATAATTCTTTAATATAATTAAATATCAATTCATATGCATATTTTCCTCACTCACAAGAAATGTTTTTAAACTTTTAAAAATAGTATACAAACCCAATGTAATATTTTATTTAGTTGTTAAGTCCCTTTAAAATATCTATAAATATAAGAAAATGTGATATTTATACACAATGGAATATTACTCAACCATAAAGAAAAATGAAATTATGGCATTTGCTGGGTAATGGATAGAACTGGAGAATATCATGCTAAGTGAAATAAGCCAATCCCCCCAAAAACCAAAGGCTGTATGTTCTCTCTGATACGTGGATGCTATCATATAATAAGAGGGGAGAATAGAAGTTCATTGGATTAAACAAAGGGGAGTGAAGGGAAGAGAAGGGGGATAGGAATAGGAAAGACAGTAGAATGAATGACTTTTCTATGTTCATATATGAATACATGACCAGTGTTTAATTCTACACCATGTACAACCAGAAGAATGGGAGATTATACTCCATGTATGTATAATATGTCGAAATATATTCTACTGTCATGTATATCTAAAAAGAACAAATAAACAAACAAAAGAATCTAAAAATTTGCCTTTCTGTCCTGTATCTCATTTTAAATGCCATTTATCTTTGAAGAAACTGACAATTTTCCTATGTAAGATCCCGCATTCTGGATTTGACTGATTATTTCCTAATGGTGACTTTGAACTTGTTCTTTTGCCTTCTATATTCACCATCAATGGGGAGTTGGATCTATTAGATTTAGGTTCCATTTTTATTTTTGGAACTAATACATCACTGGTGGTACTGTATGCTTCCTATTGTATCCTACCATGAGGTATATCATATGTAGCTATCTCACACTTAAGGATGCTAAAATTGATCAGTGGGTTCAGATAGTAGAGTTTCCCATCATCATTTTACCTAATTTAAAAAATGTATTTATGGTCATTGTCCTAGATTAGTAGTTGTCAACTAGAGGGGATTTTATTCCCCAGGGACATTTGACAATGTTTTGAGACATTTTAGTCTTAATCATTATATAAAAATCTATCTCATTCCACAGTACTGCATTTCGCAGCTCTACTATAATTTATTCAACTTGTCCCTTAGTGATGGACATTTCTCCAAACCTTTGTTATTATGCAAAGTATTGCAATGAATGGTCTTGTGTATATGTCATTTTGTACTTTAGCTAGTGTTATCTTTGTGTTTGATTCCTAGAAGTGTGATTAATGAGTCAAATAGTGAATACACATATCATTTTGGTAGACATTGGTGAATTTCCCTTTATTGAGGTTATATAATTTTGTTTGTATTGCTTTTTGTGGTTTTAAGACAATTAAGATTACAAAGAATAAGAATGTGATTAAGATTTTTATCTGCTAGTTTGGGTACAATCTTACAAGCTCCATCTTTCCCCACCCTTCAAACTTTAAAGAGGCATTTAGGACAAGCATAAGAAGTCAGATTCCATACTTAGTGTTATGGTTTGGATGTGAGGTGTCCACCAAAATCTCGTGTTTGAGACAATGCAAGAAAGTTTAGAGGAGAAATGATTGGGCTATGAGAGCCTTAATCCAATCAGTGAATTAACTCTATACTGGGATTAACTGATTGGTAGCTGAAGGTGGGTAGGGTGTGGCTAGAGGAGAAGGGTCCCTGGGGGCAAGGCTTTGACATATATATTTTGTCTCTAGGAAGTGGAATCTTTCTCTGCTTTCTGATCATCATGTGAGCTGCTTCCCTCCACCATGCTCTTCCACCATGATGTTCTGCCTCATCTCAATTCCTGAGGAATGGAGCTGGCTATCTATGGACCATAGAGACCTCTGAAAATGTGAGTCTCCAAATAAACTTTTCCTCCTCTAAAATTGTTCTTTCAGGTCTTTCATTCACAGCAGCAAAAAAGCTGAATAAAAGACTTTGGTAAGTACAATTGCAGAATGTACTTTCTTCATTGAGCTTTTAAGCTCATGCCCATGTTCAAGCTTTATCCCATAAAGCCCACCTCCAGCACTGGACACATATTTTGGGATTCTAATATTTTCCTAAATGGTAAATGTAAGATATGTGGTTGACCAGATGTTGTGCCAACTTGCAGTAAGCTTATCAGAAACCATATAATGCACATAAGTAGAAAATCAAAAGTGTAAATCAAATAGTGCATCATTCTGATTGGCTACACTCAGAGATACTAAAGACTGATGGAAGCTACAGACTAGCTGGAGGCAATATGTGGTAAAAACTGGGGAGATGGCTGGTTGGGATATGATGCAGTATAATCTTCATCTTTGCTGCCATCCCTACAACCATAAATTCGGCCCCCCTTTTTCCTTTCTTTAAGTTAGAGAAAGGCTTGGACATTGTAATCACTTGGGTGCAGGCTCCCTGGGACTAGATGCATGCTTGAAGGAAGCCCTGAGTTCCTCTATTTTCTGGCCCTTCTGCACCTCTAGGCACACTGCTTCCCTCTCCATCTCCTGTGGCATATCCTGATGAACCCCATTCCTCAGTTCTCTGATTGCTGGTATGGCTGTGGGAGTGCAGGGTACAAGGCCTACTTCTGCTGCAATGATAAGCAGGGGCTGCTGAGCTATCTTTAGGTCATCATGAATGGGACAGCAGGCTGGCTATTTCTGAGCATTTTGGCATGGACCAAATGGGATGGGAGGAGCACAGTTCTCAGACTTAGGGGCCACAGTGTCACATTGGCTTGCTATTTTCCCTTTTGTTAGCCTAGAACAGATCTGCAGACCACCAATGAAACATCAAGGGCATAGAAAAAGTAGGTATTAGACATCACATTGTTGAAGTTAGGTATATTCTGAACGGGAACAAGTATAGAAGCAGAGAGTAAGCATGAGAAAATTCAAAGTACTTTATTTAAAAAAATATTTTTGCAGTGCTGGGGATCAAGCACAGGGTCTCATGCATGCTAGGCAAGCACTCTACCACTGAGGCACACCCCAGCTCCTTTAATGATTGTGTACCTCAGTTTCCTTGTGTGTATAGTAACAATAATATAAGTGCCTACCTCATCAATGTTTTATGAGGTTTAAATAATTTATTAAATTACTTATTAAACGCTACTTGGCATATCATAAGCAATCAATGTTAGTTATTGTTATTATTAGATTATAATAATTATATGTAAACCATAAATCATATCATGCCATTACCTTTCTTAAAAACCCCCAAATGATTCTCAGTGAAATTGGGATAATATACAAATCCTGTATGATGCTCTACAAAGCTCCAGGTGATCTGGCCCTCACCTGTACCTTGGTCCTCATCCTCATCTTGTATCACTCTCCCCTTTTTTGGTCACCAAGCTCAAGCCATTCTGGCTTTGCTTTCATTTCTTGAAATCATCAAACTTTTTTTTTGTCTCAGGCCCTTTACACTCACTCTATATTTTTATAATCAGAGTGAAAAATAACTTTCTAAAATGAGGTATTAAAATCCAGAATATATGAATAAATGTTTGAGAAACTTGTCTATATAATAATCTTAACCATCACATAGTAAAAATCAATGACAAAGGGGGAAAATATTTATATTTTTAAAAAATTTAAAGATTTTTTTTTAGTTATAGATGGACACAATATCTTTATTTTGTTTATTTTTCTGTGGTGGTGAGGATTGAACCCAGTGCCTCACATGTATGAGGCAACTGCTCTGCCACTGAGCCACAACTCTAGCCCTATATTTTAGAATCTGACAGATAAAGGGCTAATAGATTAGTGGTTATAAGATCAAATTCTAGATTCTAGCTGCTGAGCTTGAATCCCACAACTATCACTTACTTGAGTGTTATTCCCTCTCCCTGCCTCAGCTTCATCACTTGAAAATGGGAGTAGATAAAAGAGAATTACTTGAAATTGTAGTGAGGGTTAAGTAAGTTAAATAAAACAGCTTTTGGCAAATCTCAAGAGCCATCTAAGTACTACTTATTATGATTATTGAGAAACCACAAGAAAACTAGGCAATTCACAAAAATGGTAATACAAAATGCCCAATAAAAATATGAAAATATGATGGACTTCATCCATGAGGAAAACATTTATTTGTTCATTTGACAAATATTTAAAAATATGTAATAAGTTCCAAAAAGGCATTGGGAATAGTGAACATCTTACTCTCTTTGTATTTACATTAATTGTGTGTGTAATATTTAATATATCCACATGGTAATTACTTAATATATCATGTAGTGATACCTTATGAAGAAAAATAAAGGAGGGGTGGGTTGCTGTTCTATACAGTGGTCAAGGAATGGTTCTGAGATAAGATGCTATTTAAGCAGAGATCTGAAGCAAGTGAGGGAGAAAGCCATGAGGATTTCTAAGGGAAGAGTTTTCCATGCAATAGAAACAATAAGGTATAATCCCAGCACTTAGGGAGGCTGAGACAGGAGAATCGCGAGTTCAAAGCCAGCCTCAGCAATGGCGAGGCGCTAAGCAACTCAGTGAGACCCTGTCTCTACATAAAACACAAAATAGGGCTGGGGATGTGGCTCAGTGGTTGAGTGCCCCTGAGTTCAATCTCCAGTACCAAAAAAAAAAAAAAAGAAAAAGAAAAAAAAAAAAGAAAGAAAGAAAAAAAGAAACAATAAGGATATAGGCCTGGAAATAGGATCCAGCTTAATTTATTCAAGGACTGGAAATAAAGGTAGTCTGTTGGAAGCAAGACTGAGTTGATAGGAAGCAAGGTCTCATAGACCAAGGCCATATTCAGTAGGGGCCTATGAAAGGCCAGGATAAGAACTTGAGGCTTTGCTAGGAGTGACACTGAAAGCCTGCTAGCTGGGTGCAGTGGTGCACGCCTGTAATCCCAGCACTTTGGGAGGCTGAGACAGGAGAATTGCGAGTTCAAAGCCAGCCTCAGCAACGGCGAGATGCTAAGCAACTCAGTGAGACCCTGTCTCTACATAAAACACAAAATAGGGCTGGGGATGTGGCTCAGTGGGTCGAGTAGCCCTGAGTTCAATCCCAGGTACCAAAAAAAAAAAAAAAAGCCTACGATCGGGAGGGCAACATTGAAGATTCCACAAAGAATGTGGCAATCCCACTAGTTTGATACTTACTTACAAGTATGTAACAACCTTGCTTTGTGTTCACCAACCTAGACTGGGCACTCTATATATGTAAACTAGAAAAAAAGCAAGCAAACCTACTCTCACTCAGGAATTATATTCAGGCTACACACAACCAAGATCCAAATAACAAAGACTTAAAAGGATGACATTTTGTGCATTACACTGATTCTAAGATACTATTTACTGTGAGACACACCTGTGTTTTATATATCATGAAGAAAGAAAAAATGTTGCCAAACATAATCATAAACTGTCATTTCAATATTTTAACAGTGTTGAAATCTGAAGAGATGTACGTCTTAGAGTTGATAAAATACAGTATTTTTTCCCGAATGTAATAGGCCCAGAGGTGATCAGTTTGTTTGTTTGTTTCTTTCTTTCTTTCTTTTCCCCTTTCAGTTTGATTGATTACAAGATGGCTATTTACCTAAAGCAATTAAATCCTTATTTTTAAAAAGAAGAAAAAATAGGGAAATGCTTTTTAGTTTTCCATATTAATTTAGGGATTACTTTGTTAAGTCTCCCCTAAAAAAATCTCATGGGAATTTTTATTGGTGTTTCATTAGATATATAAATCAACTTGGAGATAATTTCTGTATATTAGTCTCATTTATATTTCACAAAACAATATATGTATAAAATACACTTGTATCTGCATAGAAAATTCCTCAGTTTTTTTCCAGGGAATAGAACTTGGTGTGATTGTCAGGAGAAGGCAGGGTTTTCCACATTTCATGCCATTCCCTTTTCTCTATCTTAAAAAAAACCCCACAAATATGTATACATTAGTTTTATAACAATGTAAATCCGTGAATTTCAAAGGAGTATGTATTACCCTAGGGTACAGGAGTTAGAAGGGAGTCAATTTCTACATCCTCAAATTTCATATGCATTTTTAAAATTGATATGCCAAATAACATACTTGTTGTGGAGGAATCAAGCTGGTTCTCTCTATCTTTCCCTTCTCATGCCTTTTGCGCTTACAAAAGACAAGCATATCTTTTACACATCCTGAATCTTACCTGGATGTATTGACCTGTAGTGTAAAATCCTCAGAGCACCAGAGAGACAATTCCAAACACTGCTGTCAATGGTGAACAAATTGCTCTAACAAATGAAAGGGATCAAACCCTTTTGCAACTCAGATGGTTTCCATTTCTTTGCTTACAATAAAATTGAAGGCAAACCCAGTGGAGTTGTTAGCTGACAAATCATGAGAAATAATTTTGAAGATAAAACATCTTGTGTAATTTTTACCCATATATTTCCAAAATAATTCAAAGACTTGAGTGACATTGCTAAAACAAATATCCATGCTGATTTACCCATTTATGTGAAGGAGGTTTCTGTATGCTAACGTTTAGCCAAACAAAAAAGAGGAAGAGAACTGATGCTGAATCATGTCTCATGCTAGCAATAAAGAATGTTTATTCACGGATACATCCACTATTTTTTTTTAAAAAGCTCTACTAATCCTTATATACTGCCAATAAACTTTTGTATTATTTTTAATAATTACCTATAAAATATTTTGTAATATATTTACAATGCTTTGATCCATCATATTCTAATATTGTCATGATAACAGCAAATTTTAAAACATTTTAGAGCTTTATGATCACAGGAATTAAAGAGCATTTAAATACACATTTACACATTTTTGATGCAGAATAATCTATAAAATGGTTTCAAGTGCAAAAATATATATTATTGGGGCAAAATTCTGTTGGTAGAATAGAGTGGAATAAAGAACTCAGGGAGAAAAGAGAAAATATACAACTTGTGACTATTGGTTATGAATTTTTAAAACAGATGATGGTGGCTTCCAAATCACTAAGGTATTTAGGTTCCACTGATTCACGTAAAATAGTGACGTAACAGATTTATTTTTGAATGTTAGCACTTGTCAGAAATTACATGTTTGCAGCCAGTTGACATTTATGATGCAAATGTTTAGACATCAACCTAAAAATGCGTGTAGATGAACAGCATTTTTCAAATATGTTTTGAGAGCATTTTGATATAAACCAATAGTTTTATATAAACATACAAAAGTATGTATATGAGGAATTGTCATTTACTCTTTTGCCACCTTGTGGTCAGAGCTGTATTTAGCACCCAGATGCATGGGGACTGTGAGGAGCTGTTTCTCCTAAGGGCAGCCTCTTCTGCTAGGGTTTGTCCTGTCTTTGTGAGGTGGAGATGGTGACATTTGCCCAAGACTGAATCCAGACTCAAACAAACACTAAGCATCTCAAGATCACCTCCACATGTGGTTCAAAGCAAAATCAAAATGCAATAAGGAAATGAATGTAAGGAATTAGAACTAATTTGTGATTTTCCCATACGGACTATTCTAATAATCAAATGTCATAGTGATTCTGATATATCTATATATCTATATCTATATCTATATATATTTGGTTTGTGTGTATCTTCTCTGCTAGTGACCTAGACACTTCCTTAGTGTGCCTTTTGGGGGAAATCAGTCCTGATTCTGGCCCTGTGGTAAATGTCTTTATTTCACTGTTGTTTCTGCAGCACCTCATACAACAAATACCTGGCTGTGGATGGGTGCTGAATAAACATCTGTTGAATGAATGGTGGCACAGCCCTCCACTTCCCAAACACACTGGCCTGAGCAAAGTCCAGCTGGATCTGTATGCTTCTATAGGAAGTTGATCAGTAAGGCAACCAAGTAACCATGGCTAGTCTTCAATGGTAGACAGTTCCCGATACACAGAGATCATTAGGTCTCTTCGTTGTCTGTTACTCTGAGAAGATGGGATGAGGGTAACCCCTTTCCCCTGCCTCCTACACTCCATGACCCCAGTCACTTTTAGCAGCAGCAGCAGCATTCCTTCAGTGGGTATGCGAGTTGCAGTTCCTCTGGTTGCAGGCCACAAAGGGCAAGTATTTATTGGAAGGATGTTGGGGGACTTCAAGGAATTAAAGGCAGAACCATTGTAGGAAGGGAAGGCACCCAGACAGCCTTCAGCTGGGTGGGAGCTAGGCATTCTCCTTAAGGATTCCTGATTCCAGACAATTACATCCTGCTGCTAACCTCAGGTGTCCTTCCTTTTCCCCTTCCTGGAGGGAGGGCCAGGTGAATGGTGACATCCTGTGCTGACCAGACAGAACTTTGCTGGAGTACATAACCAAACAGCATTGCCCCACAAGCCTGCCAGGGTGCACTAGGCCACAGCCAGACACTACCAGGACCAGGCTGTTCTTAGAACACTGCCTGCCCTTGACTCAACATGCTGATGCCTCCCTTGTGCTGCACTCCCTGGGACCAGCAAATGCATCTGCTTCCCCACAACCCCAGCCATTCCCAAGACCTGAGCTGCTGGTTCTGGCCTCATTTCTCGTGGGCTCCATGGTGCTGCTGCCCAGTACCAGCAGCCTCGCAGCACACAGGTTCCCGAGGCTCCTCAGATCCCTGCATGACCCCTTCTTTCTGCTAATGGCTTCCTTTTCACTCCTACCTGCTGCCTGCCCTGGGATTCTGCTAGACATTAAAGGTATCTGGACTGCATCTGGTAGTTTAGGCCCTTCCCTCAGCAGTGGAGAAGTGCCAGTTGTAAAGAAGGCCGTATGGTGCCTTGTACCCACTGGCTTTTGATGGAGAAGCTGAGTTCTGCCCCTGGGCTGCTTAGCATCTACTGGGGCAGAAGGCCAGCTGCCAAAACCCTCATCCCACTCTTGGCCTTGGGAGCCTGAGGAGGAGGCAAGGAGCTGATCTGGTCTCCGCAGAGCACTGATAAGATGGGAAAGGGAAGGTGCCACTTCAGATCCAGCGGCCTTGGAATTGCTGCCGCTGCGGATCTGGGGTCCAGGCCGGCCCCTAAATGGAGCTGGAGCTTCAACCTTTGCAGGAAGAGAAGGACCTGAGTGGGAGGGGAGACTGGGACACGCTGGGGGCAGGCTCAGTCACTGGAATGATGGCTGTCACGGCTTTTGCCTGTGCTCCCCAGGACCCCTTCGTGAGGGGTATTACACAGTCTCAGAAACGTTTCTTGACTTGGCAACCTTTCGGCCCCCAGCCCCGCAGTGCTGGGGGAAGCTTGCTTGGACCAAGGAAAGGACGAGGAGAGGGGAGGAGACGACGATGGGGGTCAGAGCAGCGATTGGAGCTGAGAACTGGAAGCGCCTTAAAGAGACTGCGCGGTCCCCGCCCCCCTTCCCGCCAGCCTCAATGAATTAGAGCTGTGTTTCCCAAACTTGCCTGATCATAAGCAGCCTCTCGGGCCCTAGTTAGAGATACAGGTTCCGGAGTACCTCCCTTCCAGAGTCTGATTCCATAGGCCTGCGGGTGGAGCCGAGGAATCTGTAATTTCAACATGCTCCCCACGTGATTCTCGTGAACAAGCAAGTTTGGAAAATATTGAATTAAAGGAAACGGGGCCTGGCTGCAGAAGCGGCCTCCGCTAGGGGGCTTCGGCGGGAGGATTCCCGGGGGCGTCGCCTGCTTCCGCCGCCGCCTCCTTCAGTGAAAGTCCCTTTTGGGTCCAGCTGCCACAGCCACCACGCTCCCTCAGGCCGGGCGGGGGACACCCCAGGTCTGCGTGGCCCCCGCGCCGCCACGCCCAGTGGCCGCCAGAGCCCTGCGAGCAGGGGGAGGAGCTGCCGCCAGTGGAGGCGGAGGAGGTAGAGGAGGCGGAGACGGCAAAGACGGCGGAGAAGGCGGAGAGGAAGGTGGAGGCGGAGGCGAAGGTGGAGGGGAAGGTGGAGGCGGCGGGGAAGGTGGAGGCGGCGGGGAAGGTGGACGCCACCGAGAAGGTGGAGGCGGCCGGGAAGGTGGAGACGGCGGAGGGTCCGGGCCGCCGGGCTGAGCTCAAGCTGGAGCCCGAACCTGAGCCGGTACGGGAGGCGGAGCAGGAGCCGAAGGGGGAGCCGAAGCAGGAGCTGGAGGATGAGAATCCAGCGCGGAGCGGCGGTGGCGGCAGCAGCGACGAGGTTCCTCCCCCCACCCTTCCCTCCGACCCGCCGCGGCCCCCTGATCCCTCTCCGCGTCGCAGTCGTGCTCCGCGCCGCCGACCCCGGCCCCGGCCCCAGACCCGGCTCCGTACCCCACCGCAGCCTAGGCCACGGCCCCCGCCCCGGCCCCGGCCCCGGCGCGGCCCTGGGGGCGGATGCCTGGATGTGGATTTTGCTGTGGGGCCACCAGGTTGTTCCCACGTGAACAGCTTTAAGGTGGGAGAGAACTGGAGGCAGGAACTGCGGGTCATTTACCAGTGCTTCGTGTGGTGTGGAACCCCAGAGACCAGGAAAAGCAAGGCAAAGTCGTGCATCTGCCATGTGTGTGGCACCCATTTGAACAGACTCCACTCTTGCCTTTCCTGTGTCTTCTTTGGCTGCTTCACAGAGAAACACATTCATGAGCACGCCGAGACAAAACAACACAACTTAGCCGTAGACCTTTATTATGGAGGTATATACTGCTTTATGTGTAAGGACTATGTGTATGACAAAGACATTGAGCAAATTGCCAAAGAAGAGCAAGGAGAAGCCTTGAAATTACAAGCCTCCACCTCAACAGAGGTTTCTCACCAGCAGAGTTCAGTGCCAGGCCTTGGTGAGAAATATCCAACCTGGGAAACAACCAAACCCGAGTTAGAACTGCTGGGGCACAACCCGCGGAGGAGAAGAATCACGTCCAGCTTCACCATCGGCTTAAGAGGACTAATCAATCTCGGCAACACGTGCTTTATGAACTGCATCGTCCAGGCCCTGACCCACACTCCCATACTGAGAGATTTCTTCCTCTCCGACAGGCACCGATGTGAAATGCCGAGTCCTGAGTTGTGTCTGGTCTGTGAGATGTCTTCGCTTTTTCGTGAGTTGTATTCTGGAAACCCATCTCCTCATGTTCCCTATAAGTTACTGCACCTGGTGTGGATACATGCTCGTCATTTAGCAGGGTACAGGCAACAGGATGCCCACGAGTTCCTCATCGCGGCATTAGATGTCCTGCACAGGCACTGCAAAGGTGATGATGTAGGGAAAGCAGCCAACAATCCCAACCACTGTAACTGCATCATAGACCAAATCTTCACAGGTGGCCTGCAGTCTGATGTCACCTGTCAAGCCTGCCATGGTGTCTCTACCACCATAGACCCATGCTGGGACATCAGTTTGGACTTGCCTGGCTCTTGCACCTCCTTCTGGCCCATGAGTCCAGGGAGGGAGAGCAGCGTGAATGGGGAAAGCCACATACCTGGCATCACCACCCTCACAGACTGCTTGAGAAGGTTTACAAGGCCAGAGCATTTAGGAAGCAGTGCCAAAATCAAATGTGGCAGTTGCCAAAGCTACCAGGAATCAACCAAACAGCTCACGATGAATAAATTACCAGTCGTTGCCTGTTTTCATTTCAAACGTTTTGAACACTCAGCCAAACAGAGGCGCAAGATCACTACATACATTTCCTTTCCTCTGGAGCTGGATATGACACCGTTTATGGCCTCGAGTAAAGAGAGCAGGATGAATGGACAGTTGCAGCTGCCAACTAATAGTGGAAACAACGAGAATAAGTATTCCTTGTTTGCTGTGGTTAATCACCAAGGAACCTTGGAGAGTGGCCACTACACCAGCTTCATCCGGCATCACAAGGACCAGTGGTTCAAATGTGATGATGCTGTCATCACCAAGGCCAGTATTAAGGATGTGCTGGACAGTGAAGGGTATTTACTGTTCTATCACAAACAGGTCCTGGAACATGAGTCAGAAAAAGTGAAAGAAATGAATACACAAGCCTACTGAAGCGACACACAGACTACCTGTAATGGAAGATGACGACACCCGTACTACAACTGGCATCGAGATTTAAGGACCTACTTGACCATGGCCCATGGGCCTGACAGAGTAAGAATTGAACAGTACCCAGTGTCCAAAAGGTCCTGATGGAAGAGAAATAGAAGGGGAGGGAGAAGAGGCTCTAGTCGAGGCAGTCACTTAAAGGAAGATTAAATGGCAGGAATGCTCTGGGTGGGGAAGGCAGGAGCAGGGAAATCGTGACACTGGTACATATCCTATATTCCTCCAAAAGGTTGTGTGGGAAGATGGGGGGAGGGGGGTGGTGTGGGGGGGTGTGTGCCCTTGTAACCGTAAAACATCTTTCTCCATGGGTGTTTCAGCTTCAATTGACCAATCACATAAACAGTTATACATTTGGGGGGAAAAAGAAAAGTTTATAAAAATGTAGCCCATTAAGTACATGGGTATGAAAGCAGAAAAGCGGAGGAGGCAGGGATATCATTGACAAACACCTTTGCCAGTTTCTTTGTATTCGTGATTTTTTGTGCTATTAAATGCAGTATTAAAAAAAGAAAAGCCCATATGGGCTAGTGAAGGGAGAAGAAATAAGGGGGCTTGTATAAGAGGAGCAGTCGCTCCAAAAGTAGAGAAGAGGAGAGAAATGCTGTAAGATAAGCTATCAACACAGACAGGCCTCAGCTGACAGTGTAGTGTGTGAGTGTTTAAAAAAAAAAAGCTGTATGATATACTTGAGCAAATCAATGAACCTCTTTGCGATTGTTTTCTCATCTGTAAAGTGCAGATAATTCCTACCTTAAAGGGTTGTTGTTAAAGATTAAATGATATAAAATGTGTCAAAGTATAAAGTAAAAGGCTTGGAACTTTGTAGGGACTCAGTAAACGTTTGTTGGATCCGAATCTGAAACTTCTTTGGACCGGGCCCCCGATACATCAGAGGTAAAGGCCAGTCCCACCTGAGATCCATGGACAGAAAGGACCTGTGTCACATGCAATCACACACATGCACGCACACACAGAATTTTAAGAACTCTCCCCAACACTGCTTGGAGCCACGACACAATGGACTTCACTACTGTCTCTGTACAGGGCATGACAGTTGATGTCAGACCCATTATTGGAGAGGGGGGAACAACTGTTTCCCAAAGGTAATTTTTCTGTTCAGCTGAAAGACAGTCATGTTGTTTTCATGACTCAGCACCCCAGTGATTGGATTCTCATGGCTAGAATGCTATCAGACTGCCACACAAGGGTATTTGGTGGCCTTTGCCTTCTAAAAGCAATGTGGCTATAGCTGCCACATTTACTCACAGGCATAGATCAGGAGAAAGACTGTTTTCCAAAGCTCACTGATCCATCAGCCATGGATGTTTATAGAGTGGCTTGTTGGTCCCTTCCCTGATCCTGACAGAAGGCAGAGCAGCCTGCAGAGAGCTAAGCTGAAACAGATGGGATGAGCTCAGGATGGGGGAAGCAGCACGAGTCCTTCTCTCCTCAGCATCAGGTACAGAAGTAACTATTACCTAGAAAATCCTGGAAGGGAATTACATTCATCAGATCCACTGGCTTTGGTAAAAGGCTGGGTTCCTCAGAGCTTCCTGAGGCTACATTGTGATCAACTCATTTGAAAATACAGATTTATTCATGTGGTTGTGAGCACACCCCCAGTGAGCTCACAGGCTTCTTAAGGGAAGGGATTGTATCTCTTGTACATTGACTGCATCCTCACCCCCTGGCACTGTTCCTGGCACATAGTAAGTACTCAAAACATTTACTGAGTGAATGGATGGATGAACAAACTAATACACCTTCCTTTCATAACCAAAATTTCTTCAACACTCAGGGCCCATAATCCTCAGGAGACAATGTGTAACATTATTTCCATGTCTTAAAGGATGGGGGAGATCGAGATGGGTGGCTTTGGGTGTCACTTGGCAACTTAATGCCAGGTGTCTGCCTACCTTTTGGGATGTGTCTGGTAGTCCTACCTGGGAGCACAGCCATGTCCTTATTTTCATGTCTGCCACAGGAAGAGTTCAGTCAGGCATGTGCCTTCAGATCCTGACTGCACAGAAACTGTCCTTTGAACATGTTTATTTGGAAATAAATTCAAACTTACAGAGGAGGTACAAAAATAAAATAGTATAATGAACATCTGCATACCCTTTATCCAGATTTACCTATTAACATTTTGCCTTATTTACTTTATCATTTGCACATGTGCATTCTTTCATAAATGTGTTTGAACTGTGTGAGAATAAATTACATCCATCGTGGCCCTTCATGCTGCAATATATCAGTGGCTATTTCCTAACATTAGGCAAATTCCCTCCATCGCAACAGTATAGCATCAGAAAAATTAGCATTGATATGATGCTTTTATCAAATCTACCATTCATGCTCCAATTTTGTCTTTTTGTCCCAGAAACGCCTTTTTTTAGTGTTTTTTCCCGCTATTGTAGGATCTGGTCTAGGGTGAGGTATTGCATCTCGTTGCCATGTCTCTTTTGCTTCCTTTAATTAGGAACATTTCCACAACCTTTGTCTTGTATGCATTCACATTTTTAATAGACTGTTCCTCATTGGGGCTTGTCTGATCTAGATGCTATCTTTTAAATACTCTGCACCAGAATAGTTCTAAGAGGAACTCAACAAACAAATGACATTAGACTGCTGAAGCTGACCTCCCTGTCACTGCTGGTGGAAGGCACAGACCACCAGAGGGAGCAGCTGTGCCTGGCACTTCCTGACTGGACCTCACACCTCTATCTGGAAAACATCATTGTCCCTCAGCAACAGGGGAGTCATTCAAACCCAGCCCTATGCCCCTACCAGTCACCAAACCCTAAATTGAGCCAGCAACCCAGGACCTGCTTTCAGATCATGCCACCGTGGAACCCAGGGCATCATGTATTCAGCAGGTATGTGTTAATTTGAGGTGAAATTCAGGCTTGTTTGAGCATGTCTGGTCCATGGCTGGGTATCTCCATGGTTGGGGATTTTAGGTCACTCTGGAGGTAGCACCTGGCAACTTCACCAATATTCCCCTAGTGGGCACAGCGCTGGTTGCCACGGGGGTGGGGGAGGGAAGGGATAACTAAAGTAGCTTCATGGGCAGAATATACAAACATGGGGCAAAGAATAAGAAAGAATATGAGAGATGGTAAAAAATAGATTGGTTTGTGAGCTCCCCGAAGCTTTCAGACACAAATGGGTTATCTTACACTGGGGATGGAGTTCCTGTGTGAGCAGATAGAGGGGAAAGCCAGTAAAATTTAAGCTGATTTCTTAGCTGCATTTATATCCATG
The DNA here is from genome assembly GCA_028644305.1 of Xerus rutilus. NCBI lineage: Eukaryota > Metazoa > Chordata > Mammalia > Rodentia > Sciuridae > Xerus > Xerus rutilus. Next base: position 84,015,379 of record CM053417.1, on the reverse strand, counting down.
ATCTGGTAAAGCAGAGAGACTCAGTTGTGTATAGATTTATGATCTGGGCCCAGAAGGATGCAGGTAAAAGATAGCTGCTCAACAACTGAGTGCCTTAACCACACATAGCGCTCAGAATAAGGAACAAAAAGTTGGGCTACTGCTTTGTCACTCATTACACATCCATCCTACAGTTTTTTGGCCTAACCAAGTTGGAAATCCAGTACCCTGCCACTGTCCTTTTTTTAAGAATAGCCAAATCCTAAAATTGACTCACCTCTTCACTCACGGGGATCCTGGTCAAGGGTGCCATCAACCAAAAGTTCTTTTCAAATCAGGAAATGGAGTGGTCTCCACACAACTCATATTGTTATAGTGTAGTACACCCTGTGCTGGAAAGCTGTGTTTGCTCATAATATATATTTCATACCCAGAAGTGAAGGCCCACATCCTCAGTATGTAGCTCAGGACTCACAGCAATGTGTCATTACACAAGAAGTTACCTTTCCCTGCAGATGACTCAGTGCCATTGTTAAACATTTGTATTGAAGTGTATTAAATACACAGGAAAAGTGTATATATATATATATATATATATATATATTTATTTATTTATAAAATGATCATATCCCTATAAACAGCACCCACCAGAAACAACATTACTGGTAACTCAAAGGCACTCATCCTAACTTCTTTCACTGTAGGTTAGTGTTGCCTGTCTTTATTCCTTCTATAAATGCAATTGGTGTGTACTCTTTATGTCTAGCTTGTTTTGCTCCATATAATTTTATGAGCTTAGGACCTCAAATCTTTTTGTCAAGGAAAACTAGGAGGAACTTCATTATTTACATCTAATAAACTAAGAGGACTCCCAACTCCTCTTAGTAATTTCTGACACATGAAGCCATTTCAAAGGAATCAAGGCCATGCCCAAGTTGGAACTTGAGAATGTCTATAATCTCACTCAGGTATGAGAGAATGGTGGATGGAAAACAGCCTTCCAGAGATGCTTGGGTTAATTTAGAAAAATTAATTTTGGGAAATATTAATTTTGGGAAACACTCTAACCTTTTTACAAATAACTCCTGAGGGCTGGGATTGTAGCTCAGCGGTGGAGCGCTTGCCTCGCATGTGTGAGGCCCTGGGTTCGGTCCTCAGCACCACATACAAAGCAATAAAATAAAGACATTGTGTTCATCTAAAAAAAAAATTTTAAAAAGAAAAAAAAAACCAACTCCTGAATGGAATATTCTATTCTAGTAAGTTATCTAACTAACGAGCATCAGAGTGGAAGCCTTGTTAATACACTGATTTCTGGATCCTGTCTTCAGTGTTTCTGGTGCAGTAGATCTGAGATGGGGGCTTGAGAATTGGCATTTCTGACACATTCCCAGGTGATGTCCATGTTTCTGGTTCTGGGACCATACTTAGAAAACCACTGATTTAGTCTATTTTCACATTAGTGGTAGTTGGAGTCTAAGCAGTCTATGAAGATGCCCCAGGGAGCATCTTAGCACCTTAGGAAGCAAGGGGGAGGGTAAATTAGTGAGGATCAGAATGCTCAACCTTACTTCAACCAGAGCAGTGTACCATTTACTTGTTTTTTATTCAGGGTTTCCCAGTAATATCTGAAGAAGGGGTTCGGCTACTATTTAAATATTAAAAATCACTGTGCTAAGAAATTTTAGATCTCAGAGGAATGACATACTTAAACTACATGGCTGGTATATCTAGAACATAATCCAACATGTTACAGAGACCTAGCCTCATATAGCCCTTTAATGTAGATACTCCTAGTTCTTTGGAACTCAAAGAAATGTATATTCATGAAGATGGAAGTAATAAGGAAAAAATGCTTAATTATAAATGTGCAAAATCTTGTATGTAAAATATGGTTTCTTCTGGCAACACACCATGCTAAGATGATATGAATAGTGCCTCCCCCACTACAAACATATTAACATGAGATAAACTATAACAAAATTTTAAATTTATAACAAAGTTTCAAAAAAATGTCTAGAGAAAAAAAAAAGATTGAAGTCAGTGACGCTGTGATGTCCCACTATGGTATTGATTACAGATATCAGGCACAAGGGTCCAGGGGCTTGGAGTTGGTAGTCTAGTACCCACACAGGCTAGCAACACACATTGGCAACACAGCCTCAGGTCTATCAGTCAGAGAAGCTGCAACTGAAATCTCAGTATAAAACCTTTAGTAGCTTTGATTGGCCATTAGAAGTGATTTGGAAAGTAAGCATTGACAAGGCTCATGCTCTCTTGAGCCACCAAGAGAAACAAGAAGCCCAGGTCTATGTCATATGTGGACTGGAGCATCTAAATTTACCCTATTGTTTTTTATAGGAACAGCATGCTGAAAAAAATGATTCTGGGGTAGAATAACTGAAAACCTCTAGAACCTCTGCAATAGTAAATACAATGCATTTTTACAATCCAGGGTACATGGAACCCCATACCAGATAAAGAAATTATCTGCTGAAGATACACTGTGGAATACACTGTAATTTTATTGTGGAATAAGCAACAATAAAATTACAGTGCTTACAAAGAAATGATACATCCTGAAGAAGAGTAACCAGTTGGCACAAGAATTAGCACCCCCAAGAAATACTGGTGAGAAAAATTACCACTCTTTGGAGAGTAAATAAGGACACTTACAGAGAAACATAACTAAGAAAGTTTTAGCAATAATAGACTCTCATTAAAATAATAACTGAGGGCTGGGGTTGTGGCTTAGTGGTGGAGCACTTGCATAGCAGGCATGAGGCACTGGGTTCAATCCTCAGCACCACATAAAAATAAATAAATAAAGGTATTGTGTCCACCTACAACTAAAAATTATATTTAAAAAATAACAACTGAAACACATACTTCAGTCCCAGCACTCTGGGAGGCTTTGACAGGAGAATCACAAGTTCAAAGCCAGCCTCAGCAATGACGAGGTGCTAAGCAACTCAGTGAGACCCTGTCTCTACATAAAACACAAAATAGGGCTGGGGATGTGGCTCAGTGGTTGAGTACCCCCGAGTTCAATCCTCGGTACCAAAAAAAAAAAAAAAGATATACTTCAGGAAGAAGGAAATGGAAAGCAGAGAGAAGGGGAGAATAAGAATCAAGGAATGGTGAACAAAAATTGTAAATGTGGGAAAATGTAAATAAGCATTAAGTATATAAAACAATAATAGCTAGAACTGCGCAAGAGACTGAGGCAGGAGAATCACTTAGACACAGGAGTTTGAGGGCCCTCTGAACAAAATAGACCCCATCTCACACAAAAATGAAAAACCAAAACAATAATAATGTTGAAAAATGAGGGAGTATTAAAAAACAGACATTAAAAACACTGGAACACAAAACATGACAGATATTGGGGATTATTAATATTTAAAGCAGTCTAAGGTTCTAGGACTATTTGTGAAGATTATGGGGATATTGTCTAAATTTAAGACTTGTAAGTCAAGTGTAAATATTTAAACATTTGAGTATGGACTTCTAGCTTATAGCAATGGCAGATTTGCTTATTTGAAATTACTATCTCCCAAATGCTGGATGAAATCTTTGAAACCTATTTTTAAAGCACTGAAGGGCTGAGAGGACAGAGAGAAACTTGCAGGCCAATTTTTGGGTGAAAGATGGTAAACAAGCCGGGTGTGGTGACACTCGCCTGCAATCGCAGTGGCTTGGGAGGCTGAGGCAGGAGGATTGTGAGTTCAAAGCCAGCCTCAGCAATGACAAGGCACTAAGCAACTCAGCGAGACCCTGTTTCTAAATAAAATACAAAATAGGGCTGGGAATGTGGCTCAGTGGTCGAGTGCCCTGAGTTCATCTTCAGTACCCACCAAAAAAAAAAAATTGTAAAAGAACAGGTAAATAGGACTGGGGTTGTGGCTCAGTGGCAGAGCACTTGCCCACACATGTGAGGCACTGGGTTTGAACCTCAGCACCACATTAAAAAAAATAAAGATATTGTGTCCATCTATAACTAAAAAATATTTTTTAAAAAAACAGGTAAACAGAATATTGGAGCACCAAAGCCAATTTGCTCTGAGGGCATTTACTTACAGTGCCCATCTGAACTTTGATTCAATGGCCCCAAACTGGTAAAGGGAGAGAAGTCAGGCTCTGGACCTTCCCCATGTTGAGGTGAGACTCTAAAGACCTGCACCTGCAGCATAAGGGTCAACCAGAACTAAACATGCCCCTGCTCCTGACAATCCCAGAAAACTGTACAGGAGGCAGCCTTGCCATTAAAAAGAGCTCTCTTGCTAAAAGGAAAGGGCAAAAAAGGGGGTATGTGTGTAAATAAATCACTTCCTGAGAAGGCCACACTCTAGCCCTCAGACAGATTTATTTCTTTGCTCTCCCCCTTCTATCAATAAACTTCAAGTCATAGACTTGGTTTTTGGTGGTTCCCACACAGGAAGTACTCCGAGATGCTTGGTAAAAACAAATGTAAAGCATCCAGAAAAGAATACATTCATCCCAGGCCTCAGAAAACCCCTCAGAGTAAACTTTCATGGGCAATGAACTGAAAGCAGACAGTTGCACAGAGAAACAAGGCAACTTGAGTTAGAAGCAGCAAGGAGAGGAAACAGCAAACAACAGAAGCAGGTCCACATAGACTTTAGATCATGTAATTACTACATACATATTTTCTTATTTTTAAATATTTTATGATTTCATTTTTGTATTTAAAATCTGTATTTATATATTATAGATATGTTTTATGTTCATGGGAAAAATCTAGTCCATGTAATAATTATCCTAGTTCCTTGTAGAAAGCTGTGCACATGCTTTAAAGTAATCATGTGTACCATGCTTAAAGAAACAAATTGTTAATTTGAAAATATCTACAGGGAAGAGGAACCTATAAAAAGCAACATAGCACATTGGGGGAAAACTTGTATAAGTGAAAATAGCAACTCAGTGAATATATTTGGAAGAGATGTGGACATAAGTGAAGAGTTAATGAAGTACAAGGTAAACCTGAAATGATCCAGAAATAGAAAATACAGGACAGGATGAGAGATGTGGAAGATATAATGGGGAAATCTAGCATACGTTTGAATATAGTCTGAGAGAAAAATAATATGAATGTGAACATTAAGGGGATAGAGGCAATATTTGAAGAGAAAATGGCTGAGAACATTTTTAGACTTAATGGAGGAATTCAATTCATATATTCAAGATGCCCAAGAAGTCCCATGTAGTATAAATAAAAAAAAAGTCTAGGGCTGGGGTTGTACCACAGTGGTAGAATGCTTGCCTAGCATGTGTGAGACACTGGGTTCAATACTCAGCAGTACATATAAATAAATAAAATAAAGGTTCATCGACCACTAAAAATATTTTAAAAAATACAAGTCCACACACACACACTATAGGAAAACAGAAAGAGAGAATGGAGCCAGAGAAAGATGATAGCTCATGTCATAGGAACAGAAAATAGAGTGACTTCTCCGCAATCAGAAGATAGGGGCATGATCTTCAATGGACTAATTGGTAACTTTGTTTTCTATACTCAGGAAAATATTTTAAAAGAATGAAAGTGAAATACAGATATTTTGAGAAAAATATTGAGTTAGTTCTTCACTAGCAGATCCTCACTAAATAAATTAAAGAGAAGGTATCATAAGTGAAAAGGAGAAGGAAAATTATTCCAGGTAGAAGGTCTGTGACAGGTAAAAGAATGGAAAATAAAAATGATGTTAAACACTTTAATAAATGTAAATAAACACTGCAGTGTAAAACAACCATAGTCTTTGCTAGTGGTATTTGAAAAAGCAATCTAGATTTTAAATACCAGACAACAATAACCATATGAGTTCTTAATTCGTGTGTAATCTTCAAGAACAGTTAAAAGATTACTTTTTTCAGATTTTAGACCTTTGTAAGTTAATTACACATAGCATTTCTGAGTGCTTGACTTCCTTACATACTAGTTGAAGGGGGACAATGGAATAAATACAGAAAGAATATATAACTAGCCGGGCGCGGTGGCTCAAACCTGTCATCCCAGCACTTAGGGAGGCTGAGATAGGAGAATCGCGAGTTCAAAGCCAGCCTCAGCAATGGCGAGGTGCTAAGCAACTCAGTGAGACCCTGTCTCTACATAAAACACAAAATAGGGCTGGGGATGTGGCTCAGTGGTCGAGTGCCCCTGAGTTCAATCTCCAGTACCAAAAAAAAAAAAAAAAAAAAAAAAGAATATATAACCTCCAAGCCACAGATGGGAAAAGAAGAGTGGGGAACTCCTATCCATCAAATTGAAGATAGCAAAGGAGAGAAAAAAGTAAAGAAGAATTAATTGAAAAATTAGGGTAAATAGCATAAATTAAAATGGTGGAATCAAATTCAAATAAAATAATACAGTAATAATAATACATGTACATGGGTTAAAAACTCTAAAATGTCAGGTTGGATTATGAAACAAAACCCAGCTATATGCTCTTTAAAAGAAACTTTTAAAACATAAGGTCACAGGTTAGAAGTATTATGGTATGAAAAAAAGTATCCAATAAAGTCCTAACTGAAAGAGAGCTGTTGTAACTCTGCTTAGACCATACAAAATAGATTATAGGTATGAGATCAAAATCATTAAAAATAATTATTCAGTAGAAATATAAAAAATTCTAAATTTTATAGTTTACAAATTTTAGTAACATAACTTTAAAATATATATGGCAAAATGGCCAGAATTAAAAGGAGGAGAAACTGACAAATCCATAATCATGGTGGAAGATTTTGACATTCCTTCCTTATAGACTGTTAGGTTATTTATACACAAAAGTCAATAATAACATAGATTTTAACAGCACAGTTATCTAGACTAATCTAATGGACATACATGCACACTCATATCTATGCTTCTAAGAGTTAATAATATACTTTCTTTTTCAAGCACACTTGGGATATTGATCATATTCTATGCTAAGAAGCAAGTTTCAGCAAATACCACAGCATTAATTTAATTCAGACCTCATTCCCTGATCACAATACAATTATAAATCAAAAGAATACCAATAACAAAAACTCTTAAAAAGCTCTTTGGAATGTTTAAAACACACATGAATCATAGGCTGAAGGAAAATCAGAATGTAAATTAGAAAGTATTTAGAATTGAGCAATGATAATACAGACAGCAGAGCTTGTAAAATAGAGCTAAAACAGAACTTAGAGTGGTATATCCTTGAATGCCTTTTATTAGAAAATAAGGCCAAAATTTAATGATTTAAATAATTTTGTTAAAGAAGTTAGACAATGAGCAACAAATGGAGAGCAGAAGAAAATACATAATCCATGTGAGGCCACAAATTGTTGGATAAAAAACAAGGTGGCAATAGAGAAGATAAATAAAACCAAAACTTGGTTCTTTGCAAAGACAAACCTCTGGTAAGACTGGACAAGAAAACAAAAGAGAATTTGCAAGTGAATAATATTAAAAATCCATAGAGGGCTGGAGTTGTAGCTCAGTGGTAAAGCACTTGCCTAGCATATGTGAGGCACTGGGTTCAATCCTCAGCACCACATAAAAATAAACATATAAACCAGGTGCAGTGGTGCTCGCTTGTAATCCCAGCAGCTTGGGAAGCTGAGGCAGGAGGATCAGGAGTTCAACATCAGCCTCAGCAAATGCGAGGCACAAGACAACTCAGTGAGGCCCTGTCTCTAAATAAAATACAAAATAGGGCTGGGGGTGTGGCTCAGTGGTCAAGTGCCTCTGAGTTTAATCCCCGGTACCCACTCCTCAAAAAAATGAATAAAATAAAGGTATTCTGTCCATCTACAACTACAAAAAAATAATTAAAAGAAAGAATCAATAGAGGGCTAGGGTTGCAGCTCAGTGGTAGAGCGCTTGCCTAGCATATGTCAGGCACTGTGTTCAATCCTCAGCACCACATAAAAATAAATAAATACAAATAATGGTATCGGGGGCTGGGATTGTAGCTCAGTGGTAGAGTGCTCGTCTTACATGCAGGAGGCACTGGGTTCGATCCTTAGCTCTACATAAAAATAAATAAATAAAATAAAGACATCTGTATCCATCTTCAACTAAAAAAAATAATGGTATTGTATCCATCTACAACTAAAAAACATAAGAAAAGAATGAATATGGGGGAAAACATAGATATAACAGATTTTAAAATAATTTAAGAATATTACAGACAACTTTCTACCAATAAATATAAAATTGTAGATAAAACAATGTTCTAGAAAAATGTAATTTTATAAACCTTAAGAAGAAATAGAAAGTCTGAAAAATATAAATATTAAAAACACTAAATCAGTAGTTTAAAATAGACTCTTCTCTAGAATTAACAAGCCAAGTTTTCTAGAATGATATCTACCCAATCTACCTGATATATACTATTCCAGGAAATATAAAAGGAAGAAACATTTGCACATCATTTCATGCAACTAGAATATATTCATGATGTCAAAACTGGATAAGAACAGTACAAGAATACTTTTTTAAAACCATTCTCATAAGTCTAGATACTAAAATCCTAAAAATACTAGCAAACTGAATTATTAATATAAATGAAAAAGTTATATCAAGGAATGGGATGGGTGGATCATATGGTGGTTCCTTTTCTAGTCTTTTGTGGAATCCCCATACTGCTTTCCAAAATGGTTGTACTAAGAACAATCTGTAAGTGAACCTTTTCCCCCACATCTTCACCAGCATTTATACATATATAAATATACCACAGTGAATTCTGCTTTATATACATATATGTATAAATGGAAATATATATATGTGTGTATAGCACCAACTTAAAAAACAATAAATGAAGAAATGGAAGAGCAATAGAGTAGAGGAAGAGAAATGGACAGGGGGAAGAGGGGGTAATAAGGAAGTACTGGGAAATGAAATGGAGCAAATTATATTCCATATATATTTATATAAAAATGTATATTTTTTATTTAAATATATGTATATTTATATAAAAATGAACCCCAAATATTCTGTATAACTAAAATGCACTAACCAAAACATTTTTTAAAAAGCTGTATCATGACTAAACTTTATTTATCTCATTTATCAATCTTATTTATCCTTGACTAGTAATGTTGACAAGTTCTGGAAACTGAGTGTGGACTAGCATGAGACTGAGAAAACCTAGGTGCTATAATCATAGAAGTCCCACACTTTTTTTTTTTTTGGTACCAGGGATTGAACTCAGGGGCACTCGACCACTGAGCCACATCCCCAGCCCTATTTTGTGTTTTATGTAGAGACAGGGTCTCACCGAGTTGCTTAGCGTCTCGCCGTTGCTGAGGCTGGCTTTGAATTCGAGATTCTCCTGTCTCCCAAAGTGCTGAGATTATAGGCATGTGTGCCACTGCACCTAGCTGATGCATATATATTCTTTAGTGCAATTCCTTGCACCATCCTAAGTGCTTAGTAAATTGAGGGTGCAATTCTTTAAAGGAGCAGAAAGAATCAAAATTATAAATGCACATACTTATACTAAGTAATTCCACTTTTAGAAATTTATCCTGCAGATATACATGCATACCTTCTAGAGATATGCTTCTATACATGCATTTATAAGGTTATTTATTACAACATTGGAAACAAACTAATGTCTGGTTAAATAAATTATGTTACCTCTACACAATGGACTAAAATGTAGCTGTTCAAAAATGAGAAAATTCTTTATGTACTAATATGGAATAAATGGCAGGATATATTAATTGCAAAAAGCAAAGTGAAGAACATTAAGGATGAAATGCCACCTTTGTATGTGCAAATATTATCTATTCCAAAGATAGTTTCAATTGTGTATGATATGGATGTGTACCTAGTATTTCTTTCCACAGATTTGTGTGAAAATAAACATAAGTTTATTTTCAATAATTCAACCTAATTCTGTCGAAGCCTCCACCTCACCAGTAATCTTTTTTTTTTTTTTAGATCTATCCAATTTACCTCCAAGATAGAACCACAATCCTGATAGTGCCAGGATATCAGGAATTGGCCACTAGTCCTCAATCATCTGTCCACAAGGTTTGCCTCTGAGTAAATCTTGGGTCTTACAGCCCCATGGAGTCTTCTGACTCTGATGAATCTGTGACATGTTTGGGACTTGTAGCTAATTCATAATGTTGCCTATAGTACCATCTGTTGAGATGGTACATGAATAAATAAAATAAAGGTTTAAAAAAGATTTAAAAAATATGATCATAGCTGATGATTGATTGATAGATGATAGATAATCATCTTCTATGTGCCAGACACTGTGACGAAACACATGAAAAGAAATCCCTGCTTTCATGGAGGCATATCTTAGAGGAAGAGGATTATCCTAGGACCAGAATACTTTTACAAGGAGCTGGAGTGGAAGTTGAAGCCATTTTTACCAGTGGAATCCTAGACAGGATTGGGTGGTTGACAGGAATGAGAAGTGGGACTGAAAACAGAGCAATGGATTAAAGATCTATCTATGGAACAACTGAGTCTGTTTTCACTACTCTCAACCCAAAGACTCATGATCAGCCCACCAAAAACTGGAGGACTCTTTTATAGTTACTAAAGCATAATGGGCTGGAATTCCATGGATCTGAGGAATTAGTGACATGAGCAGTTGGGGGAAGGAGGCAATGGAAGTATTTCCTGGGAGGGTAGTATTTTATCATTGAATTTGTATTCAGAATTGCTGGTGCTTGGTGATAATAAAAAGCAGGACAATTTTTAATTGTTTCATTATTATTTTTAAATTAACAAAAGATAATATGCAGGTTTATTGCCACCCAGCACAGATGATTGTTCCCACTGCCCTTGCCCCTGATAGGAATGACATAGAGAACAGAGGTTCTCCTCTGAGAACAAATAAGTTAATATAATCTGAGATTTATTAGATACAATAAACCTATGTCAAGTAAGAAAACTGGTGAGAATAAGAAAAAGAGAAAGGAACTTAAAAATGAAAAGCATACACATTGAGAAGATTTTCCAAATGAAACACCAGAAGTATTAAAGCTATTATGATGGGATATACATATTATAGGTATCATTACAGCTCTTTAAAAAGGCAAAATGAAATATAAATTTCAAAAAAATATATTTAAGATGATCGGAAATTAAAAAGCCAAGTTTATATATCCAAGAACAGTGAAGAAAAATAAATTACAAAGTCACATTAGAAGCAAGCAAACAAATACCGCAATGAAAAAGATAGAAATGCTGTGACAAAGTTCAAAGAAAGCCCATCAAATGAAATTGAGGGGTTGGGATTGTGGCTCAGCGGTAGAGCGCTTGCCTCGCATGCGTGAGGCCCTGGGTTCGATCCTCAGCACCACATACAGAGCAATAAAATAAAGACGTTGTGTCCATCTACAACTAAGAAAAAAAAATTAAAAAAAATGGAATTGAAAAGACCGATAGCACCATGATGACAGGGCAAGCTACCGTCAATAAAGTAGATACAAATCATGGGAGAAACCCTTCATCTCACCTCAAATACACAAATGCAACATGAAATTAAGAAACAAAATAGAAATATCCATGTTCAAAATCAAGAAAGTGATATCCAAGTCCCAGCCACAGGGAGGAAAGGCAAAGTTAGGTCAGCGACCCAGAGCTGCCTAACGAAGGTATCAGATTTTGGCATAAACTAGCAACGATGATGAAAAAGAGATTTTACAACCCCAGGGGAACCCCAAGATTCTTTGGAAGCCTGCAAAGTCAGAATTATTTTCACAAACATACTGAAATATATTTGAGTTTATCACTCTATCAAGTGCACAGTGGAGTTTTCTCAAGGCTACATGACCTGTGATATTACAACAGATTGAATGCAGAAGCAGACGTGAGAATCCAGCTGTCTTCTATTAAGCCAGACATTAAAGAGGTTTGCAAAAGTGTAAAATAATGGAATCAAATGCTTTGCTTCAGAATATGCAGTTGTTTTCCATTAAAAATGTTTTTATTTTTATATGTATTTGTAAATACATATAATGTATTTCAGCATTATTATTTTAAATGAATTAACAAATTCACATTTAAAATTTTATTACTTTTACCTTCTATTATGGCAAATATCCATAGGCTAACCCACATAACCAAAAGCTCTTTAGGATGTTCAATTGATTTTGCTTTTTATTTATTATTATTTTTAGTGTTATTGTGATTTTTATACCTTTGCTTATTCGATTTTTACGTGGTGCTGAGGATTGAACCCAGTGTCTTACATGTGCTAGGCAAGTGCTCTACCACTTAGTTACAACCCAGCCCCTGCTTTTTATTTTATTTCATTTATTTTTTAAATTAATATCTTTATTTTATTTATTTATTTTTATGTGATGCCGAGGGTCGAACCCAGTGCCTCACACGTACCAGGCAAGCACTACACCACTGAGCTACAATCCCAGCCCCTCTGCTTTTTATTTTAAATCAACATATAATAAAACTGATTTTTGCACTTAGGGAGGCTGAGACAGGAGAATCTCGAGTTCAAAGCCAGCCTCATCAATGGCGAGGTGCTAAGCAACTCACTGAGACCCTGTCTCTACATAAAACACAAAATAGGGCTGGGGATGTGGCTCAGTGGTCGAATGCCCCTGAGTTCAATCTCCAGTACCAAAAAAAAAAAAAACCACCAAAAAAAAAAAAAACCAAAACTGATTTTTGTTGGTGTGAAGTTTGATGAAATTTAAACCTGGTTCATGACACCATTACCACAATCCAAATAAAGATCAATTTTATTACTTGAGAAAATTTCCTTTTCTGTCCCCCTGTTATACTTTTATCCCCACCACATGTGCTGACAACTACTGACCTGTTATTATCTATCATTGTTGTTGCATCTTTTTGAAAATGTTACCTAAATGGAATTGTACAATATGTAACCTTTTGAGACTTGCTTCCTTCCCTCAACATAAGGCCTTTGAAATCCATTCAAGTTGTTGGGTGAATCAATAGTCTGTTCCTTTGTGTTCTTGAGTACTCCCACTGTTTGTTTATCCACTCACTCACTGAACAACATAGAGTTATTTCTATTTTGGGACTATTACAAATAAAGTTACTATGAACATTTCTGTACAGGTTTTGTGTAAATATTTCTCTGAGGTAAATACCAATGAGTAAGATTGCTAGATCATATGCTTAGCATATGTTTAACTTTATAAGAAACTCCAAATTTTTTTCCAAAGCGGTTGTACCTTTCTGCATTCTGAAGAGCAATGTAAGAATTCTAGTTGCTTTGAATCCCTGGGAGCAACTGCTTTTGTCAGAGTTTAAAAATATTTTTTTTTCATTTTAATAAAAGTGCAGTGGTATCTCAGCAAGGTTTTAACATGTATTTTTCTAATGATGAGTAATATTGAATATCTTCATGTGCTTATTTTCATTCATATGTCCTCTTTGTTGATGAGATTGTTGAAGTCCTTTGGCCATTTTTTTGTTTATGTTCCCCAAATATATTTATTTATCTTCCCACTTTTATTGGTGCATTACAGTTGTACACAATGGTGAGATTTGTTGGTACATAGTTGTAAATGCACACGATGTAACAATATAATTGGGCCAAATTCATTCCCTAGTATTTCTCCTTTCTCTCTCCTTCTCCCTCCCTTAGTCACTATCCTCTACTGATCTTCCTTGGATTTTCATGAGACATCCCCCACAACTATCTTTTCCTTTCTTCTCTCTGGCTTCCACATATGAGAGAAAACATTGACCTTCTGAGTCAACATGGCTTATTTCACTTAACATGTTTCTTTAGCCAAATTTTTGCGGTGCTGGGGATTAAACCCAGGGCTTTGTGCATGCAAGGCAAGCACTCTACCAACTGAGCTATATCCCCAGCCTCTTTAGCCAATATTTAATGAAATTTTTAATTTTCTTTCTGTTGAGTTGTGAGAAATAAGCTATGTCATTTGCAAATATTTTGTTCTGGTCTGTAGCTTCTCTAATCATTCTTTGAACCACATCTTTCACAGAATGAAATGTTTTAGTTTCAATGAAATCAAATTTATCTTTTTTTTCTTTTATGAGTCTGGCTTTTGGTATCATATATTAAAAAATTTTTAAAAAACCTATTTGCCTGCTGGGTGTGATGGCAAAGGCCTATAATCCCAGCAACTTGGAGAGACTGAGTCAGGGGTATTGTATAAATTCAAGGCACCAGCCTTGGCAATTTAGCAAAATCCTGTCCCAAAATAAAAAATAAAAATGGCTGGGGATGTGCAGCTCAGTGGTACAACTCCCCTGAGTTCAAACCCCAGTACTGCAAAAACAAAACAACACAACAACAACAAACTCTATCTATTTCCAGGTTGTTGGAGATAGTTCACTTATGTTTTTTTGCCAAATGTTTCAGAGTTTTGGTTTAAATTTAAATCTTTTATTGATTTTGAATTATTTCTTGTATAAAGTGTATATAGTTTGAGGTTCAATTTTTTTTGTATATGGAAGACTGGTTGTTCCAATATTGTTTGTTCATTTTTTGATAAGATTATCCTTTCTCTACTGAGTTGCATTTGCATCTTTATCAAAAATTGGATGGCCATGCTTATGTGGGTCTGTTTCTGGATTCTATTCTGCATTGAACAATAGGCAAGTCCTTTCATCACCACGCTTCTTTATTTTTGGGGGGCGGAGTTTGAACCCAGGGGCGCCTAACCACTGAGCCACATCCCTAGGCCTTTTTAAATATTTTACTTAGAGACAGGGTCCTGCTGAGTTGCTTAGGGCTTCCCTAACTTGCTGAGGCTGGCTTTGCACACTTGATCCTCCTGCCTAAGCCTCCCAAGCTGCTGAGATTACAGGTATGTATCACTGCACCCGGCAACACTATAGTTTCTTGATTTCTGTAGTTTCATAGTAAGTCTCAAAATCAGGTAGTGTGATTACTTCAACTTTATTCTCTTCAAAATTATTTCAGTTATTATTCATGTGTTTTTTCATTTAAATTGTGGCATCAACTTGTCAGTATTGACAAAAATATTCCTTATATATTGATTGTCATTGCATTTAATTGTATAGATCAATTTGAGGAAAATTCCCATCTTTACTGTGTTGAGTCTTCCAATTCATTTTTTTGATACCACGGATTGAACTGAAGGGCACTTAACCACTGAGCCACATCCCCAGCCCTATTTTGTATTTTATTTAGAGACAAGATCTCACTGAATTACTTAGTGCCTCACTGTTGCTGAGGCTGGCTCTGAACTCGTGATCCTCCTGCTTCAGCTTCCTGAGCCACTGGGATTTCAGGCATGCACCACCAGTGAGTCTCCCAATTCTTGAACAGAAATTTATTTAGGCTTTCACTGATTTCTTCCACTGGCAGTTTGTAGTTGTTAGTATATACTTTTGGGGTCTGAATCTGTAAATTCAGCTAATGGCAGGTTGAAAATATTTGAAGAAAAAATGTTGCATCTATACTGAACCTGTCCAGACTTTTTTCTTATCAGTATTCCCTAAACAACACAGTATAGCAAATATAAATAGTTAGGTATTATTATATGTAATCCAGAGATGATTTAAAGTATACAAGAGGATTTGCATAGGTTACATGAAAATAATTCACCATTTTATATAAGGAAATTGAGTATCTGCAGAATTTTATATACTCAGAGGATCCTGGAATCAATCCCTCTTAGATACTGAGGGACACTCCTCTTAGCTGTGGTTTCACTTTCCATGGTTTCAGTTACCCAAGGTCAA
Source organism: Xerus rutilus (assembly GCA_028644305.1). NCBI lineage: Eukaryota > Metazoa > Chordata > Mammalia > Rodentia > Sciuridae > Xerus > Xerus rutilus. Next base: position 83,999,706 of record CM053417.1, on the reverse strand, counting down.
CTCTATTCAGAAAATATTAAATATTAAATGGAAGTTGTAATATTAATATTTAATGATAAATTCCAGAATTAAACAATTCATTCCTGTTAAATAATGTTTATTTTATTTTTTTTGTACCAAGGATTGAACTCAGGGCCACTTGACCACTGAGTCACATCCCCAGCCCTATTTTGTATTTTATTTAGAGACATGGTCTTACTGAGTTGCTTCATACCTCGCTTTTGCTGAGGCTGGTTTGAACTTCCAGTCCTCCGGCCTTAGCCTCCCAAGCTGCTGTGATTATAGGCATGTTCCACTGTACCTGCCTAGATAATATTTATTATATTATATTATAATAATTGTTCTATTTTATTATAAGAAAAACATATAAAAGGTTTGGTACTATCCATGGTTTTAGCCATCCACATAATGTCTTGGAAAGTATGTAGGCAGATAAGAGAGGACTACTGTACATTTTCCCTAGTTCATCCTAAGTTCACATAGTAATTGGAGTAGCCATCTGTGCTAGCTAACTGCTTTTATCTGAAGGAAAAATCAAACTTCTATCTTTATGACAAGCAGGTGTTTACAGCTTAGAGCAAGACATCTAGGCTCAACTCACAGGATGACAGGGAGATAGGGCTGCTATCTTCCTTAATGTTCACAATTCAAAGAGATGGTTCCCAAGTCCCTTAAGAAAAACATTCTTGGGTTACACAGCTGGCAGGAGGCTTAGTCTTGAACAACTATATATGTATATGTATATATGTATATAAAATGGAAAGAGGAAGGATTCTCAAATACTAGAGTTTTCAAAAAATATTGCAAGGAAAGGACTTTTTCACTTTGGCAACAGGAAATATTTAATTTTATTTCTGTTTACCTTTACAGAATTTCCCTCTACAAAGATTAAAAACAAGTCTCAAAAATATCAAACTCTTTCCATGAAATTTAACTTCTTTTTCAAAAAAAGTTAAAATTATTAAGAGAAATATGAAAAATTCAGTATGAAACAACACAAAATTCACAAATCTGGCATTCAATAAAAAATTATCAAGTATTTAAAGAAGCAGGAAAAATGACTCATAATAAGGAATGAAATCAATAGCAACAGACTCAGAAATGGCACAAATGATAGAATTAGTAGTCAAGGACATTACAACAACTGTTATTTTTTCAGATATGTAGAGGGAAGCATAAACATGTTAAGGGGAAAGACAGAATATATAAAAAAGATGCACAATGAATTTGTAGAGATAAAAATATGTCTCTGATATGAAGTACACTGGATGGGATTAACAGCAGATTGGGTCCTGCAATTTAAAAAATATTAGAGGGTTAGGGGAAATGGAAACCTCCCTCCCAAAAAAGATTAGTGAACTTAAAGGGCATGGCAATAAAAATGATCCAAAAAGAAATATACACAGGAAAAAGTCTGATACATAAACAGAAAGTCAGTGAGCTGTGGGATGACAGCTCACAGGAAAGGAGAGAAAGGAGGGCAAAGAAAAATTATTAGGAGAAATAATGGCAAAAATTCCTAAATATTATAAATAAACAAACCTACAAATCTAAGAAGCTCAGACTCCAGACATAAAAAACATAAAGATGTCAAAATCAATTAACTTAAAAAAAAGTGACAAAGAAAACATCTTAAAAAGAGCCAGTAAAAGACACATTATGTAGAAAGGAACAAAGATAAAAATAATAGCATACTTTTCATCAGAAACCATGTAAGTTAGAAAACAGCCAAGCAATATCTTTAAAGGACTGAAGAAAAAACATCAACTTAGAATTCGTTGCCTAGCTAAAATACTTTTAAAAAGAAGGAAAAATGAATACCTTTCTAGATGCACAGAAGCTGAAGAAATTTATCACCAGTGGACCAGTGGTATAAGAAATGCTAAAGTTAGGCTTTCAGTTAGAAAGAACACCAGGCCTATATAAAACATATCTACATAAAGAAGTGAATCTACAGGGGCTGGGGCTATGGCTCAGTGGTTGAGCACTTGCCTTGCATACGTGAGGCACTGGGTTCAATCCTCAGCACCACATAAAATAAATAAAGATATTTAAAAAAAGTGAATCTATATAATAAAATGAAGAAATCAAAAAGGTAACTGTGGATTTTTATATTTTTATATTTTATATTTTTAAATCTCTTGATTTCAAAATCAAGAAATCACAGAAGGAATTAGAAAGCATTTTGTATTGAATGCAAATGAAAATATGACATATCAAAATTTAAGGGTGACAACTACAGGAGTGCTTAGAAGGAACCTTATAGCACTATCTTAGGAAAACATAAAAAAGAAGCAATGCAAACACACATCAAACAAAATACAAAATAAATAATAAATATTAGAAGAGAAATCACTATAATCTGAAATAGAAAAACAATAGAAAAGATCAATGAAACTGAAAGCAGACTCTTTGAAAAAACCTAATACAATTCATAAACCTCTATTCAGAATGATGGACAACAAAAAGAAAAGACATAATTTTACTGACATCAAGAACAACAGAGAGGAACATCACTATAGATCTTGGAAGCATGAAAAGGAAAATGAGGGAACATCACAAACAATTTGATACCAATAAATCCAGCAACATTGATAAAATGGACAAATAATTGGAAAGAAACAAATGATCAAAGCTCACTGTAGAAAAAGCAGATAACCAGAACTGCCCCATTACTAAAGAAGAGATTGAATTTTGATTTATCAACCTTCCCACAAAGTAAATTCATGGCACAGATGGCTTCACTGATAAATTCTACCAAACACTTAGGGAAATAATAATATAAATTCTGCACAAACTCTTCCAGAATACAGAAGCAGAGAGAATACTTACTAATGGTTTGTGGTCATCATTACTCTCTTACTCAAATGAGACAAAGAAAAAGCAAAAAAAAAAGGTCTGGGATTGTAGCTCAGTAATAAAGCACTTGCCTAGCACGTGTGAGACATTGGGTTTGATTCTCAGCACCACATAAAAATAAATAAAAATAAAGGTATTGTGTCCATGTACAACTAAATTTTTTTAATTTTAAAAAGGCAAAAAAGAATACCAAAATCCACACAAATACAACTAATATCCATCATGAATACTGATGCAAAAATTCTTAATAAAATTTTACCACAGCATGAACAAGTAATTTATTCTAAGAATACAAAGAAAAGTTTAACTTTTGAAAACCAATGATGCAACCCACTATATGAAAAGATGAATAGTTATGGCCATATGATCATTTCAATAGACTCAGAAAAAGCATTTTACAAAACTAAACATAATTTCATAATGAAAATTCTTAGCAAGCCAGGAGAAAAAAAGGCAACCATCTCAATCTGTTAAAGAATATCCACAGAAAAATCTATGCATGGCAACATATTTATGGTGAAACACTGCTTTATGTCCAAGATCAGAAAGACAGGAATGTATTTGCCTTCTACTTATATTCATTGTTCTACTGGAGGTCCTAGCCAGTACAATAAAGCAAGACAAAGAAACAAAAGGCATACAGAGTAGAAAAAAGAAGTAAAACTCCCTTTATACTAAGATGATATGATAGGCTATATAAAAATCCTTAGGAATCCACAAAGGAAATTACTAAGACTAAGAAATGACTTTACCAATCTTGAAGAGTACAAGAAATGATAAACAAAATACAATTGCATTTCTATACACTAGCTGCAAAATATCAGAGTTTCAAATTTAAAAACCTCTATGCCATTTACTATAGTGTTGAAATTTATAAAAAACTAGAGGGGCTGGGATTGTGGCTCAGCGGTAGAGCGCTTGCCTTGCACGCGTGAAGCACTGGGTTTGATCCTCAGCACCACATAAAAATAAAGATATTTGTGACCATCTACAACTAAAACAAATATTAAAAAAAAACAAACTAGAAATAAAGTTTCAACAAAGGGCTGGGATTGTGGCTCAGTGGTAGAGTGCTTGCCTCACATGCGTGAGGCACTGGGTTCGACCCTCAGCACCACATAAAAATAAATAAATAAAATAAAGATATTGTGTCCATCTACAACTAAAAAATATTTTAAAAAAGTTTCAACAAAATATGTGCAAGATCTGTGTACTAAAAACTAGAAAACATTACTGAAAGAAATTACAAAAGGTCTAAAAATATTGAGACTTATATAATGATCATGGATCTGAAGACTCAAGATTGTTAGAATATCAGTTGTCCCCAAATTGTTCTATAGATTTAATGCAATCTCAATCAAAATCTCATAAGATTTTTGGGAGAAACTTGCAAGTTGATTCCAGAATTCATATTGTAATTCTAAGAACCTAGAATAGTCAAATACAATTTTGAAAAAGGAGAATAGGGGCTGGGATTATGGAGCAGTGGTAGCGTGCTCACCTAGCATGCATAAGGCACTGGGTTCGATCCTCAGCACCACATAAAAATAAAATAAAGATATTCTGTCACCTACAACTAAAAAATAAACATTTTTAAAAAAATGAAAAAGGAGAATAATGTTGGAATATTTACAGCTATTGACTTTAAGTCTTATTATAAAGCTACAGTGATCAAGACAGTGTAATTGGCATGAACGCAGGTAAAATAGATCAATGGAACAGAACAGAGTCCAAAATATAGGCCCATAGAATTGATTTTTTACAAAGACACAAAGGCAATTCATTAGAAAAAGGATAGTATTTTTAATAAATATTACTCAAGTATTAGATACCCATATGCAAAAATAAACTTTGACAAATGCCTCTTTCCATATGTAAAAATAAACTCAAAATGGCATATATCTAAATGAAAAATTGAAAGTTTTTATGGGTCTCTGGAAAAAAATATAGTGGAAAATATTCTTTAAATCTTGGGTTAGGTATATATCTCTTATATATAACTCCAAAAGCATGGATCATAAAAATAAATCGGTAATTGGATTTTGTCAAAATTAAAATATTCTGTTCTTAGAAAGATATTTAAGAGAATGAAAAGACAAGCTGAAGATTGGGATAAAATATTTGTAAACCCATATTAAGCAAAGGATTTGTAGCCAAAACACAAGAAACTTTCAAAAGCTGAATACACTAGTAACCTTTAAGTTAGTCACACAGTTAGTACAAAAAATATCCTTAAAGAAAAGCAAAATGATTTTATCAGTTTTTAAAATATTTTTTAGTTGTAGATGGACACAATATCTTTAGTTTATTTTATTTTTATGTGGTGCTGAAGATCGAACCCAGTGCCTCATGCATGCAAGGCAAGTGCTCTACCACTGAGCCACAATCCCAGCCCCTTATCAGTTTTTTAAAACCAACTTTCAAAACATATATAACTTCTACTTCCCTGGTGAGTGGGAACTTCACAATTTTTCGAGGCTAGAATAATCTTGATTTCCAAATCTGAGGCAGTACATAAAAAAAAAATTAGGTCAATCTTGCTTGTAAGCATAAAGGAAAACATTGTAGCCCAAATACAGCAGATTTATTTCCATATAAACATTTAAAAATATATAAACATTTAAACTCATATAAACTCATTATTTCAAGAGTGGCTTAATGAGGAAATCTTAATGTAATTCACCATGTTAATAAACACAAAGGAGGAAACCCATAGCATCTTAGTTATAGAAAAGTAACTAAAATTCAAAAACCATTCAAAACAAACAAACAAAAAACAACAGATATAGAAGTGGAGAAGAGCATCTTTCCAAAACCTACAGCAATCTTGGTACCATTATTACCCAACATGATATTGGAAGTTAAAATGAATGCACTAAAAAGATACAAAGAAGGAAAAAAAAAATAAAACCAGAAACAAATATTGAAAAAGGAGATAAAAATATAATTCACATGGCTGTGCAGGACTTGAAGAGGAGGTGCAGTTGGATTCCAGGATGGGCTGCCATGGGGCCACAGGCTTGGCACCATGAACTGGGGGTTGCTCTGCCAGTGCAGCGCAGGTGGCCACTCCTGACCCATCAAGCTCTGATCCTGGTGCACCCTGGTGGTGGCTCTAGTGCCCTCTGCAGCTTTCCCTAGTGAGGCTTCCGCATCTGAATTAACTCCTGACTCTCCCATCTTCCTTCCTCCCTCAACTGAGCTTCTGGAAGTTTACTTTAGAAAGTAACTCTAAAATAGTGTCCTGTTTTCTGTAAAAGGAAAGATCATAGTAGAGACCATTGAAAAAATGTGCTACTTGCATGGAGATGGTGTGATACACAAGGGCCTGAAATTCCTTATTAATCATGTCTTTCACATAAAGATAGCAGACTTTGACATTTCTTCTTTAAGATGTTGGTGTAAACTGACTAAAGAGGAATACAATGAGCAGAGGAAAGTGAAAAGCACCTCTAAGAAAAATGGCTGTGCACTCTACTATGTAGCCCCTGAGCACCTGAATGATATCAATGCATACACATGGAGAAGTTATATGTGTGCTGCTTTGGCATAGCGCTTTGGGCAGTGTTTGCAAATAAGGAGCCATATGAGAATGCCATCTGGGAGCAGCAGCTGATAATGTGCATAACATCCAGGAACAGGCCAAGTGTGGAAGACCTCACTGAGTGCTGTCTGAAGGAGATCATCAGCTTCATGGAGCTCTGCTGGGAGATAAACACAGAAGTTGGCCAACATTTCCTGGTAATAGCATTTTTATGACTGTGTAGGATGTATCTCACTTGGTGATTTTCCTCAATAAGACAATGTTAGGAATGTGGTTTGAGTCTTCAGAAAGCTCCACCTTCCTTGTGGTTTCAAACTGACTTTCTGTGTTTTAAACATTTTGTTCAATAAAAAGATGCCATCCAAGGCAGAGTGTAGTGGTGCACACCTGTAATCCCAGTGGCTCAAGAAGCTAAGGCAGAAGATTGTGAGTTCAGAGCTAGTTTCAGCAACTTAGCAAGGCCCTAATCAAGTCAGTGAGACCCTGTCTCTAAATAAAATACAAAATAGGGCTGAGGATGTGGCTCAGTGGTTGAGTGCCCCTGGTATCAATCCCCAGTATCCCTCCTCAAAAAAAAGAAAGAAATCGAAAAGATGCCATCCCTCCCAAAAACTTTAAGGTATATAAGACATTGTTTGGTTTTTGTTTGTTTGTTTGATTTAATTTTTAATTAAATATATATATATATATATCATAAAATATAACATCTGAGCTGTTTTCAAGCATGCAACTCAATGGAATTAAGTCCATTCACATTGTTGTGCTAGCATCACCACCAGCCATCTCCAGGTCTTTTTCATCTGCTGAAATTGAATCTCTACCCATGAAGCACCCTGAAAAACCACCATTCTACTTTCTATCTCTATGAATTTGAGTACTCTGGGTGCCTCATATGAGTGGAATCATTCAGTATTTGTCCTTTGTGTCTGTCTTCTTCCATTGAGCACAATGTCTTTTAGATTCATCTATGTTGTACCACGTGTCTGAATTTCCTTCATTTTTTGTAGCTGAATATTGTTCCTTTGTGTATACGGGCCACATTTTGTCCAATCATCTGTTGATGGACACTTGAGTTGCTTGACTGGCCTTCTTGTTTACTAACTTCTTTCATTTCTTTCTCTCCTCTTATTCACTTGGCATCTTTAGGAATGTATTTTGTCATTTAAATTGGCACCATACTATAGAGAAAAGAAAGAAGACGTGGACATTTGATAGATCCTTGCACCCCTTCTTATTCCCCTAGATTACCTAGGAGCTTGTGAAATAGGGCAAAGTAAAGAAGTGAATCATGTGAGGAAGAAAGACATAATAGGAAAGTACTAGGCAGCCTATAAAGTATTCTCATATTTCTATGACAAACAGAATTAAAGCTCTGCCCACCACTATCACCAAGTTTTACAGGGGGTCTTTGATTTAGTTGCCTATTATCATATGCACTCAGCTAGCCTTAATCTTCTCCTGTTTTGATTCATTGCTATTTGGGATAGTTGTAAATTCATGTGCTGTCATAATTAAGAGATCCCATGGACTTTTTTTTGTTACCAGAGATTATAGAATTAACCATGAAACAAATCATAAGGGACCTTTCTTGTAGGTCATGATAAGGAATATGGATTTTCATTTGAATAAGATGGAAACATCGTTAGAGGGTTTTAAACAGAGTGACATGATTAGATTTGTGTTATAAATGGATCACTTACTCCTGCATTATGAGTGGAATATAGGATGGCAAGAATCAGAACCAGTTAGGAGACTAGTGCAGTAATCCAGGTACTAGATGAGTGTCTGTATAAAGTGTAATAGTGGTAAAGAAGGTGGGAAGTGATACAGTTCTGGGTATCTTTTGAAGAGAAAGCAAAACATTTTGCTACTATGTAGTTTTCATGTGGGGTGTGAGAAGGAGTCATACCAAAACAAATTGGGGATAGAGTTAGGGTTAAAATTTACAGATAAGCTATTTTGGCTTGAGTGACTATAACGACAGTTTTCCATCAACTGATATGGGGCATACCAGATGGGGCTAGAATAAATTTTCAAGGAAATCTTTGGAGTTCTTTGTTGGACATCTATTAGACATTCATACTGAGATGTTATAAGGCAGTTATATGATCTGGGATTTAGGGGAGAAATGAAGTCTAGAGAGAGAATTTTGGAAGTTGTCAGCTTTTTGATGGTAATTTAGTTTTTATTTTTTAAATTTTTTTTAGTTGTTGATGGACCTTATTTATATGTGGTGCTGAGGATCGAACTCAGTGCCTCACACATGTGAGGCAAGCGCTCTACCACTGAGCCACAATCCCAGCCATACTGATGGTAATTTAAACCATGAAATAGGATGAATGCATCTGGAAAATGAACATAGAAAAATAAAGTGGAACAAGGACTGAGCCCTTGAGTACTTAAACATCATCTTAACCACTGTATTCTCAAGCAGTTAGGATTTTGGATCTAAGTGGTAGACTCTATACTTTTTCCTATTGAGCTTGATATTTTATACTTTTTAAATTAGGGTATAATTTATAGGGTATACTGTGATATTTTGATACATGCATACAATATGTAAGGATCAGTTTAGGATAATTATCATGTCTATTACATTGAACATTTATCATTTCTTTGTGTGGGGAATATTCAAAATTGTCTCTTCTCACTATTTTGAAATATATGATAAATTGCTGTTAACTATACTCACCCTACTTGACTATTCAATTCTTCCAATTAAACTGTATTTCTGTACCTGGTATCCAACTTATCTTTAATACCTCCAACCCCCTTGCCTTCCCAGCCTCTGGTAACTACTATTCTGCCCTCTATTTCTATGATAACTTATTTAGCTTCCACAATGTCAGTGTTTTCTTATGGTTCCTGTGGGAAATACCATGAAATCTTTTGTCTCTATCATCCTTATCTTCTCACAGCTAGGTTGATAAACTTCCTTATCCATAGTCAGTCCAGGCCCAGTTCCTAAAACAATTCAAATTGGAAGCATGAAGAGTTTCAGATATATCAAAGTCTTCACCAGTGGGGTGCAGGATCATGTTACCGCCCTTGTAGACTGGGAGTAGAACTCCCTGCCGCCAGGATGATGTATCTCCATTGGGAGGAGAAAAGGCAAGCCCAGACCACCCACACTTTCTCTCAACACTTTCTGACATGGCCATGACTATCTACCTCAGATCACCGGAAATATGCCTTTCTAATTTGCTATGTCAATCATCACAAGAACCCTGAGACTCCTTGGTTACTACCCTTGTGTCTCATGTTCTAAGTCCCACCCTGATGTTTTTTATTTCCCTAACATATCTTTACCTCTTAGCCCTCTCCAGATCCAGAATTCCTTCTATTTTGTCCCCTAAAACCATAGTCCTGGTTTGCTCAGAACAATTTCAGCTTATACGTGATGTGCCACGGTCCTGCTCAATTTAGCATCTGTCATTCTCAAAAGGGTCCCAGATTGAATGAGATATTATACAGTCACATTATCAAGAACTCAAAAGCATCAGCAAAATCCTCTATATCCTTTTCCTGTTTGCTGACTATTCCCCTCACCTTCTTGATATAACTAAAATCTACCTAAGGACCCTACAGCCCTCTCAGCTTGAGTTCCCTCACTGCTGCTTCCAGGTTATTCTCTCTTTCTCTTCCTTAAAAAGCTCCATCTGTATTCATATATGAACACATAACCAGTGAAATTCCACATCATGTACAACCACAAGAATGAGATCCTAATTAGAATAAGATATACTCCATGGATGTATCACGTCAAAATACACTCTACTGTCATGTATATTTAAAAAGAACAAATAAAAAATCGTTATCTGTGATTCTCTGTAATAGAATATATTATCAATTTGCTACCTTGCTATTGTTATCTATAGGTCCTCAGGTGCCCCACCCTCAGTTTCTCAAACATTTGAGTCTCTATCTCACTGTTATTCTCGTCAGTTCTGCCTTTATTCTTTGTGATTCCAGTATCTCAATATTGATCTTTCCAATGCCCTACTATCTCAGTCTTTTGAAATCTCCCTTTCCAGTTTTTTCCTTAACCTATTTACAGCCTCCATCTTTTCATCACCAATGACTCCTACTCCTCTTCTGTATCTGTGGAGCTGAACATGGCTGGAGAAAAAAAATACCAAATGACATTCTCACTTTAAATTCAAGACCACGAACCTCAAGTGGGCACTTAATGTTGCCAGGAAATCACATAATATTATCCTAGTCCATTTACTCTGCTGGTTTCCTAGACAACTATTTCATACCTTCTCTTCTCCCTTCAAACCTCTAACACCTCCGCACACATCCTCATTCTCGCCCCATAACCTTGCTTCCGGTTTCACAGAGAAAATAGAGGCAATCAGAAAACAAAGCCCACAGATTTCTGCCACTGCCTCTACTCAGCTACATCAATCTGTGCATATACTCTGCCCTTTCTCCTATTCCTATTGATGGACTATCCCTGTACCTTATGAGCCCAACCCCTTCACTTGTTTATGAGATCCCATTTCCTGCTGGCAATTCACTCCATTTTTTAATATATATATATATGGATGGATGTATTGTCATTGTATTTAGAATTTTTTTTAGTTGTAGATGGACACAATACCTTCATGATAACATTATTTATTTTTATGTGGTGCTGAGGATTGAACCCAGTGCCTCACACATGCTAGGTGAGCACTCTACCACTGAGCTGTACTCCAGCCTCCCTCCACTCTTGCCCCTATCATATAATTTTTCCTTTTTACAGGTTCTTTCTCATCGACTTCAATCATGGTATTATTACACTCATTAAAACATTTAAAATCTTCTTTCGAGTCACCATCTTTTGCTCACTACCCATCTCATTTCTCTGCTCCCATTTACAGCAAAATTCCTTGCTATAATTGCCTATATTCAATGTCTGTAATTCCTCTTCTCCCATTCCTTTTGAAGTTTTTATTTTGAAAAATAATTACAGATCCAAGGGAAGTTGCAAAAATAGTACAGAGAGGTTCTTTGTAAATTGCACTCATATTCTCCCAATTGTTACATTTTACGCACTGTAGTATAATGTTAAATCTAGGAAACTGCTATTGACACAATGTGTGTGCATAGTTCTGTGCCACTGTATCACTTAAGTAGATTTGTGTAAGCTGACTGCAACAAGGTAAAGAACCATTCCATTGCCACAAGCATCTTCCTGCTACCTGTTTACAGCAATATCCCATCCACAAACCCTAATCTTTGCCAAACACTAATCTGTTCTCTATCTCTGTAATTTTCTGATTTAGAAAATGTTATATAAATGGAATTCTGAAATATGTGACCTTTTCAGATTGCTTTTTTGCATTCACCATAATGTCCTTGAGGTTCATTTGTTAATGCATTTGTCAATCATCTTCCCCCGTTGCCCCCCTTTTCCTTGTGTTTTGTACAAAAAGAAGATAAAAGGTAGTGCACAGGGACAGCAGCAGTATCCACAGTGATGAAAGGGGGTGGAGATGCTGTGGGTGTCTAAAAGGTCATGCAGGACAATATCAAGCATGGTGCCTATCTTTTTGGCCAGTTTGCCGTGCTCCATGATGCTGAAGTAAAGGCAGAGGCTGGGCAGCAAGAGCAAATTATATTCCATGCTTGTATAATTTGAAAATAAACCCTAAGGGGCTGAGGCTGTAGCTGAGTGGTAGAGCGCTTGCCCAGCATGCGTGACGCACTGCATTTGATCCTCAACACCACATATAAAGAATAAATGAATAAAATAAAGATCCATTGACAACTAAAAAATATTTAAAACATTTTAAAAAACCCTAATATTATGCATAACTAAAATTAACTAATTAAAAAAGAAGGATGCTTGACACTGTGTTCTTTATGATGGAATGGGTCAAGTGAGACATCTGGAAAGTATGAATTTTTGAAGCCAGCGTGGTGTGGCAGCATGATGGTCAGTGCTTTGTGTGACATCTGCAGCCAATGGTAGATCTTCACCAGCCCCAGGAACCTCATGGCTGCCATCCACAACTTCCTGCTGAGCCCTCTGAGGCTCCTTGGAACAAGGTCCTCCAGAATGTGTATGCACAGGTGCCTGCATGGATATTTGTCTTGTGCAGCAGGCATATGTCCTTGAAACTCTCCTTGGTCTCTGGGAGGTACATGTACACCATGAGGCTTTGGTCTCGGACACCAGGACAGCATGAAATTGTCCACCACAAATTCCTTGCTGTACACCTTGAGGAGCTTGGTGTTCAAGGACACGAGGCTCAGTGTCTTCTTCCCCTCCAGGTAGTATAGCAGTGAGATGCTCTAGATGATATCTGCAACCAGGTTGAAGTTTTCACCACCATGCGGTGGATGTGCAGGTGGCTGCTGATCAAGACCATGCTGGTTGGCTCACTGGCCTTCAGGACCATAGGAAGTGCTTCTGATCAATGGTAGACACCATCATAGAATAGTCAGGAGCACTTTCTGTTTCTTGTCATACAGGACTTTGAACTTGTTCTTGATCATATGGTAAGTGTGTCATTAGGTTCAAAAACAACTACACCATTCTGGAAAGTATGTCATTTTATTTTTCAGAGCATTTTCCATTACTGCCACAAGTGCGTGAAACATCCAGTTTCTTCGCTTCCTTTCCAGCATTTAGTATTATTACTGATTTTTAATTTAACTGTTCTATTAGGTGTGTAGTAATACTCATTGTGGACTTCATTTGCATTTCCCAAATGGCTTTTTATGTGTGTATTTGCCAACCATATATGCTTTTCAGTGAAATTCCTCTTCATGTCCTTTACTCATTTAAAAATGGATTATTTTCTTTTTTTATGTTGTTACAGTACTTTTTTCAAAATATTTTTTCTAGTTGTCGATGGACCTTTATTTTATTTATTTTTATGTGGTGCTGAGAATCGAACCCAGTGCCTCACACATGCCAGGCAAGTGCTCTACCACTGAGCTACAACCCCAGCCCCATGTTACAGTACTTTTCTAAAAAAGTTATTTGTTCTTTTTAGATATACATGACAGTAGAGTATATTTTAACATATCATACATACATAGAGTATAACTTCTCAATCTTGTGGTTGAACATGATGTGGAGTTACACTGGTCATGTATTCATATATGAACATAGGAAAGTTATGTCCAATTCATTCTAGTGTCTTTCCAATTCCCATCTCCCACCCTTCCCATAATTCCCCTTTGTCTAATCCAATGAACTTCTATTCTTCTCTCCCCCCTATTTATTTTCTTTTACCATTCAATTTTGAGAATTCTTTATATATGCAATTCTTTTTTTAAAAATTTTTTTCATTTGCAGATGGACACAATTTTATTTTTTATTTATTTTATGTGGTGCTGAGGATCGAACCCAGGGCCTCACATGTGCTAAGCAAGCACTCTGCCACTGAGCCACAACCCCAGCCCATATGCTATTATTTCAACACTTGAAAAATGTACCACTTCCTTCTGGCCTCCATGATTTATGAATGGAAATATGCCTTCATTCAAATTGTTTTTCCCTTCTAGATAATATGTCATTTTTCGTTTCTCACTTGCTGTTTTCCAGATTTTTTTTGAAGGGGGGTATTTTTTCTGTAATTATTTTTATTTTTGACTAACATTAATTGCACATATTGATGGGGTTCAGTGTGCTATTTTCACACATGTATACAGTATGCACTGTTTAAATTCAACCTCCTTTTATCCACCCTCCCCTACTTTCCAACCTCTATTAATTGCTATTTTACAATCAGGTGGATTTTTTTAAGCTTCCATATATGAAAGAGACTCTGTAATACTTGTCTTTTGTATCTGGCTTATTGCATTAACATAATGTCCTCGAGTCCCTTCTCTCCATTTTTTCTCCAAATGACAGGATTTCATTCTTCTTTATAGCTGAATGGTGTATCCCACATTTTCTTTATCCATTCATCTGTTTATGGACACTAACACTGATGCCATATATCTTAGCTATCGTGAATAGTGCAGGTGTCTCTTTGTTATCTTGATTTCAAGAAGTTTTCTTTGTTTTTTGTTTTATAAAAATTTGCTGTTGATTGGCATGGGTTTCTTTGGGTTTATTCTGTTTGAGGCTTGCCTTGCTATTGAATCTGTAAGCTTATGTATTTCCCCAAATTTTAGAAAATATTAGTCATTATTTCTTCCAATATATTTTCAGCCTCACATTTTTTCCCCTTTCTTCTAGGTCTCCTAGCCATAAATATTATATTTTTTGGAATAGTTTTACATGTCCTTGAGGCTCTGTTCAGTTTTCTCTGTCTGTTATTTAAACTTCATAGTTTCTATTGCACTATCTTCTAGTTCATTCAGTTTCCTCCATATTCTTTCTGCTGTTGAGCTCATCCAATGATATCTTTTTTTTTTTTTTGGTACTGAGGATTGAACCCAGGGGCACTTAACCACTGAGACACAACCTCAGCCCTTTTAAGTGTTTTATATAGAGACAGGGTCTCGATGAGTGGCTTAGAGGCTCCCTAAGATGTTGAGGCTGGCTTTGAACTTGTGATCCTCCTGCCTCAGCCTCCTGAGTTGCTGGGATTACAGGCCAATGCCACTATGCCCGGCTTAATGATATCTTTTTTTTTCTTTGGTGTGGGGATTGAACTCAGAGGCACTTGACCACTGAGCCACATCCCCAGCTCTATTTTGTGTTTTTTATTAGAGGCAGTGTTTCACTGAATTGCTTAGCAGCTCACCATTGCTGATGCTGGCTTTGAACTCACGATTCTCCTGTCTTAGGAGCCACCGTGCCTGGCTTCAATGATGTCTTAAACTTTAGTTATTATAGATTTTGGTTCTTAAGATTTCTCTTCGACTTTCCTTTATGTCATTTATTTCTTTGCTGAGAATTTATACTTTTTTATTAATTACAGCCCTGTTCATATTTGCTCTTTGAAGCATTTTTTCCATTGGGTGTTTTGAAATCCTTATAAATTTAGTTCCGATATCTGTGTCACGTGGGTCTTGGTATCTGTTGGTTGTTTTTTGTTTTTGTTTTTTTCTTATTTGAATTTCTCTTGGTCCTTGTTTCAACAAGTGATTTTCTACATCAGCAATAAATCCTCTGAAAGAGAAATTAGAAAAACTACTCCATTCGCGATAGCCTCCAAAAAAATAAAATACTTGGGAATCAACTTAACGAGAGAAGTGAAAGACCTCTACAATGAGAATTACAAGACACTCAAGAAAGAAATTGAAGAACATCTCAGAAGATGGAAAGACCTACCATGCTCCTGGATTGGCAGAATCAATATTATTAAAATGGCCATACTACCCAAAGCACTATACAGATTCAATG
>CM053417.1:83689005-83983505 GCA_028644305.1 Xerus rutilus | reverse complement strand
TCTATTTGCCTCAACAAATGTTTTCAGTGAATAGTGTGTACAGCTTCTGATAATTTGTTTTTTTCTGTTATGTTTGCCAACATGTATTAAAATGCAACTTTTGGGAAAAAAAATAAAATAATAATAAAAAAAAAAAAACAAGTGATTTTCATTTGTCTCTTGGACATATTGGGTGTTATGTGGTATGACTGAATCTTATTTAAACCCTCTATCTGAATGGCCACCGATATTGTACAAGGAAGGGAACACTCCTTGTTATTGTCAGTTGGGAATAGAAGACCATGTTCAGTACCTTATGTTCACTATGGTGCAGGAGAGGCACTTTGTTTCTATTGGGAAGGAGTGAAAAATCAAGCTCTCCACTAGGCCTCCACTGGTAGCACTCAAGCATCATGTCATTCCTAAGATTCCTAGGTCTCTAGTTGTTCTGCCTTCCTCTTTTCATCTTTCAGAATCATCTTAGTTTGTTTTATATATAATGCCTTGGGTTTTTCTTAGCAAGGGAAATAAGTATAAGTGCCTTCACTCTACCTTGAGTATAAGCAGAAGTTCCCTTTTTTCTATTTTCTCTTAAACTCACTCTTATCAAGGTTTCATCCTCCATGACTATCCCAAAGTGAATCTTGTCATTGTCATCGTGACTTCCACATTTCCAAATCCAATGTCATTCTCATTTTACTTGACCCATCAATAGTGATTCATTCAGTTGATCACTTCCTCCCTTTTTTCCTTAGTCTTTTTAAAAAACTGAATTTATTTTTTATTACATTTTCATTTTTAATTTATTTATAGTAACTTTACATATTGCAGGATGATATTTTAATACATGTAAATACTGTGTGATGATTAGGGTAATTGGTGTATCTGCCCCCGACATTTATCATTTCTTTGTGATGGAAATTTAAATCCTCTCTACTAGTTATTTTGAAATATTCAGTTTGCTTTTGTCAACCATAGTTCCCTTCCTCCTTCTTGAAACACTTTCTTCACTGTTTCCAGGATGCCACACTATTTGGACGGATTTCACAGCTACTTTCTTAGTTTTCTCTTCACTTCCTCCTTAGCTTCTTGATCACTTAATGTGGGAGGGTTCTGGAGCTCAGCTTTGTTCTCTTCTCTCCTTTGGTCATTTCATCTTATGGTTGTAAGTAGAAAACTGCTGCCAACTCTCAATTTTTTCCCAAAGAGACAGGTTCAGATTGGAATGTTTGTCAAATCATTCTTTTTTTTAAAATTTTATTTGTTTTGTTTAGATATACATGAGAGTAGAGTGTGTTTTGACTCTCAAATATCTATCTCTGATCCAAACCTCTGCCTTAAATTACAAATTGAACATCTATCTGCTATGTAATATCTCCACTTGGTATCTAATATATATTTAAATTTAAAAATGTTAAAACTCTTACCCTGATTTGGTTAGTAAACAATGTATATGTATTTTAAAATATCACATTGTACCTCATAAATATATGCAATTATTATATCAATTAAAATAAAATAAAAATTTAAAAGGAGAGAAAAATACTAACAAGTGATGAGTGTGAATAGCATGTGTGTGTTTTTGTCCTACTTAAAAATTTGCAACTTTTTATTTTGTACTGCCATGGATTGAACCCAAGGTCTTAAGCATGTGAGACAAACATTCTACCACTGAGCTAAAAAACAAGGCCAGAATTTGTACCTTAACTGTTAATTTGAAATCATTTCCCAGTAAAATTTCTTAAAAAGGTTAAAAATCTGAATTTAGGGGCTGTGGCTGTAGCTCAGTGGTAGAGCGCTTGCCTAGCATGCGTGAGGCACTAGGTTCGATCCTCAGCACCACATATAAATAATAAATAAATAAAATAAAGATCCAATGACTAAAAAAAATTTTTAAAAAAGAATTTTAAAAAATATGAATTTGCAAACCCCATCCTCCCCAAATCCACTTATCCTTTATTATTCCCAGTTGCTTAGACTGCAAACCTTGGGATCATTCTTGACTTCTCATCTCACATCTAAACCATCAGCAAATTCTGATGTTGCAGCCTTGAAGACAAATACCTCTTAATGCCCTCACCTTGGTCCAAGGTACCATTATCTCTTTCCTGGATTGCTGAAGTTGCTTCTTTATTGATAATTCTTCTTCCACTTTTGCCCTCCTATGTAACTCAATAACCAGAATAATCCTTTTAAAGGAGAAGTCAAATCCTATTATCCCTTTTCTGAAATCTCCCATGACTTCTAAGCCGTTGCTCAAATAAGAGCAAAAGTCAAAGTCCTTTTATGGCTGGCCAGGATCTGACCCACTGTTAGTTTTCCGACCTCTTCACCAACTTCTGTCTTCCTTGCTGTTTCTATCACACCAGCTGTTCCAGTCACACCAGGCAGGCTTCCACCTGAGAGCCCTCCCCCTGGCTTTCCCTCAACCTCGACTTCAGTGCCCTTCCTCTAGGCACCAGCATGGCCTCTTTTTTCAGTTCCTTCAAGTTATTTCTCAAGTCCCACTTCAGGTGTCTCCTCATAAGACCTTCTCTGATTATTTTAAGTTGCAACTTTCTTTTATATACTCCTTCACAGCTTAATTTCTCCCATAGCACTTATTTCCCATGTGTACCACAGAATATTGTTCATCTATTCATCATCTGACTTCACTTCCACATCCTGAAAGTGTAGGCTCTGCAAAAGCATGGGCTATTGTCATGTTCACCATTGTGTTTTCTGTACCTAGAATAGTGTATGATACAGAATAAATACTCAGTGTATAAATAAATGGAAATACCACCTCACTCATGTTTTAGCGTCCCAGCACTTTTCATAGTAGTCTTGTTAATATTCTTAGGCTTGGGGTCTTAAAGTTTTATTTTAAATTTGAGTTATTTTTGCCTCCATTATATCTAAAAGTTAACTTATCTACTATTACATTGTTAGATTCTGGAAGTTACCGGGATAATGGACCAACAGCAACAACAAAATAGAATGTATTCTTGTCAAATTCTTATCTCACTTAGTAAACTAGGCAAGATAATGATCTGGTAAATCATTATTCTGTTTATTCTAAAGGTATTTAAAGTGACTACAAAGATTTGTAAAGATGAGATCATCAAACCAAGGAAAAATACAGATAGGAAAAATAAAATGGAACTAGGATGTGTGAGTTTAATAGAATATACAATCCCCATCATTATGTACAACTGTAATGCACCAATAAAAATGTGGAAAAATAAAATCTATAGAGCCCCATTCATCTTCTGAGGGTGGATCAAGCAATGGACTCCAGGCTTTCTAGTAGCCAAAGTAAAAGAGAAAGAGAAGGACATGTTTCATAGATCCATTCCTACAGACAGCAATGTCCTCCTTCTAGAATGGCATTCTTTACTCTACCAGTAGATGGCACACATTCCATATGATGAAAATATGGAACAAATTCTTTAATGCAGGCGTTCTAAACTGAGCCTCATATTAAAGAATCATTCTTTATGAACTATGCGGCTGTGTATTTCACCATTTAGTTCTTAGTGCAGCTTTGTGGAGAAATGGTTATTACTCCCTTTAGAGATAAGGAGACAAGCTCAGAGGTAAAATCTCTTGCTCAAGCCTGGATTCCAAACTAGCTTTCTGCTCTATCATGCTCTTCTGTCAACTTGCTATTAGTTGGAAAACAAAGTAGTTTTTTTTTCTATCTGGCAGAACTCTTGCGAAGCTCTCTTTGACTAGAGGTCTTATGTAGTGCCACTGTGACAAAGCACAATAGGAGTCAGACGAATTTGGGGTTCTGATACTAGCTCTTTGAAACCAGGGAAATCACTTAGTCTGTGTACCTCAACTTACTCTTCTGACAAATGGGGATGATAACATCTGCTCCTCTTAACTCTGAAGATGGTGTGAGGATAGGAGGGAGAAAAATATGTGAATATCACTCTGTAAGAATGATGTATTAAGCCAGCTGTGGTGGCGCATGCCTGTAATGTCAGTGGTTGGGGAGGCTGAGATAGGAGGATCACAAGTTCAAAGCCAGCCTCAGCAAATTAGCGAGGACCTAAGCAACTCAGCAAGACCCTGTCTCTAAATAAAACATGTAAAAAGGACTGGGGATGTGTATCAGTAGTTAAGTACCTGTGGGTTCAATCTCTGACACCAGAAAAAGAAAAAAGAAGAATGATGTATTAAACCAGCATTTATGGAATCCTTATGGTGAGTTGGGTGCTATGGTAGTGCTCTCAGGCAGTACATTTCAAAGTGTGGTCTGTGGCCCAGTGCCAGGCCACAAACTGTTTATTATTGGTCCATATCAAACCAGAGTGAATTGAGAGTGAATGTTTCCAAACCTTAACAACAATTTGATGGACTAATTCTATGTCTATTGAATTGTCATAAAATAATGTAGCTTGTGTTTTGTATGTCTTTGTTTTTGTCTCATTTTTCTAATAATTAATATTTTACTGTGATTATGGAAAGTATGGGGTACACAGTGCATGTAGGGGAAATGGGCCTTCCCTTCAAGTGTAAGCTAGACTTGGACTTCTCTTACATAAAGGGCAACCTGATATGGGATTTTTTGGAAAGTAAAATTTCTCATGAAAACCATTTGTTAAAAATTATGCTGGACTCAATTAAAGACTGAGATTTTGCATACCATATATATTCTAGTATATGTTCACAAACTAACAGGATCTTTCTTTGGCTGGCACTAAGAAGTAAGTTAACTTATTGGCACTTCAAACTAATCACTATCCTTGACAGGTTATTAAAAATCTCCCTCTCTCTCTCTGTGTGTGTGTGTGTGTGTGTGTGTGTGTACTGGAGATTGAACCCAGTGGCACTTAACACTGAGCCACATTCTCACCCTTTCGTTTTGTTTTGAGATTGGGTCTCACTAAGTTTCTTAGGGCCTTGCTAAATTGCCAAGGATGGCCTCAAACTTGTGATCCTCCTGCCTCAGCCTCCTGACTCACTGTGATTTAAAAAAAATTTATATATTCAGGAAACATACTTTGATTGCACAAAATTAAGTATACAATTCTATATTTTGCTTTTTCCCAGATAATCTATTGAAGATAATTTTACATATAAGTACATGAAGTGCTTTCTTTTTTCTCATTTGATAAATATTCAATTATATATTTGAGCAGACTCCTATTGGTAGATGTATGATTGTTTTCCATTTTTATTATTGCAAAAATGCTACAGTAGATAACCTTGTACACATATTTTATACCTATGCAAGTATAACTGGAGGAGAAATCCCTAGAAATGAAATGAGATCTAAGTCCATATATTTAACATTTTTATAGTTATTGCACCTTTTTCTTCAACTGACTAATTGCACTCCCACCAGCAATTTATGAAAGAACTCTCCCTGGTTTGTTGACATAGCATATTATCAATATTTTTATATTTTGACAAAGTTGTCTCACTGTATTTTTCATTAGTATTTCTCTAATTATGAGATTAGCTATCCATTATCAGTATAGAAGCCATTAATTAATTTTGATGCTCAGCTCTCCAGGTACAGGGCAATTAGCAATGACTTCAGGTCACTCTATTTTCAGAATTTCCTAACCTACTGCCTTAATAGGTTCCCTGAGTTAGAGAGCTTTGTTCATTTCCTTTTATTCTGCACCATTTTCTAGAACCATCCCCAGTATTCATTGAATACCCCAGATATTTCACTTTGAAACTAGTATCTGGCCTGGGAATGTAGCTCAGTGATAGAGTGCATACTTAGCATGTGTGAGACTCTGGGTTCAATCTGTAGCACCAAAAATAAAAAAAAATAAAACTAGTATCCCTAGGTGGTAACACAGTAGCTGGCACAGTAGTAAAGGCTCAACAAAATGTAGAATGATTAGATAAAAATAAAACCAGACACATCCACTTGCTACTCTACATGGTCATGTAATCATCATGTAACTATTTCAGTCTCTATTGCGATGTCAAATTCAAAATGAAAGATAAAACTGCTATATACATGACAGTTTGACAGTTTAAGTGTCACCATGATCTATATGATCTATTGCTCTGGAGGATTTTTTTTTTTTGCTAAACTAACTTTAAAGTGTTACCTTTTATTATACAGAGAAATTCACTGGTGTTTTCTTTTTTTTATAATTAACTTTTAAGATCACATCGTGTTTACTTTTTGAGTTCTAAGACCTGAAATGGCTCTTGATCATCAGTCTGTTGAATATCTTGTCAGGGGGTGGGGAGTGGAGAACATCTTTTTCAATATTCTCTACCGGATTTGTTTATTTTGATCTCTCCTTATTCTTTTGGCCAAGCTAAGGTTTTCTGGAGTGGGCTCTGGGCCATGGAGAAGAAAACAGATTTAACACTCAGAATCCATACTTCTTGATTAAAGGATTCACTTTGGTTCATTAGCACCACACCCTGACTTCTTTGTCTGGAAAGGGATATTGGCAGTGATACCACATAAATAACTCCTTTTAAAAGTGGTAATCCTTCATCATCATCATCTAGCTTTTATTTATTTAAGACTTAATCTATTATAACTGTTCGACATCTACTAATACATTTAATCCTATTATCCCATTTTACAGATAAGAAACCAGAAGCAGAGTGAAATTAGGTAACTCAAATGAGGGATCACAGCTAATAAGTGTTGGGTTCTGGTTGTCTTTGAGCCCGAGCAGTCTGGCTCCAGACACCACTGTCATAACTGCTTTGTTGTGCAATTTGTAAAAGATAAAACGTTCTCTTTTTTCAAATGTACATTTTCTAAAATGTGCCCCCCTCCCGCCTCCGCCGCCTCCGCCTCCGCGGAGCCCTCCGTGCTGTCAGCGGTCAGTGGCGACACCAAGTGGCAATCTTTGTATACTGCAGCCCTGTCATATTTTCCATAAACCACCTTGCTCCATGCTCTTTCTCTCTCAAATAAACCTATACCTCAAATATCTCAAGTAAAGCCAATATATTCGTTCTGCAGAGGCATCTTGGAGCACTTGTCTTTAAGAGACAAATTTTCTTCCAACTAGATTGCTGTTTGTTAACCCTTTTTTTTTCCTTTATCAGAGAAAGAGGTGTTTATTCCAGGGTTAGCTTGTATTTTGGACTTCCTTTTTACTTCTCCAAGTATAAATCCATTACTTATGTCTATTTCACCAGGGCCTGTATCTACAAATAAACTCTTCTTTTTCTACCCTGAAATGACAGAGGTGGGTGGGTGTGGTTGGGGGAATCAAACAAGCAAACCTCTCCTTAAACAATCACCCCAGATTCATCTTCTTAAAGAAGAGTTCCAGTAAAGGGATTGCCTTGCTGGAAAACCTCAATTCTTGAGCTAGGTGTGTAGCTCAGGAATACAGTGAGTGTTTGGCATGCACAAGGCCCTGGATTCAATCCCCAAGATCAGAAAATCTCAACCAAAAAACAAAAAAATAAAACTCCTTAATTTTTTTCTCAGTCACTTTCTGAATTAAGTACAAATCCTCCACTTTTAGGATCCTTTGTAATCAGGTCCCAGAGTACCTTCTTGTTATATCTCAGACAACTCCCCTACACTTCCCTACACTGCAACTGTAAAGTGATAACATTTTTTAAATTCACTTTGTTTTCTAAAGTTTCTCTAAAGTCTAAGTGTCTTGGGAAACTTTGCTGCTTGAAATCATATCAGTAAGAATAAATCATCCCACATTTGTCTGTAGGATATAAGTTTCTTGGACAAAGAGAAGTAGCCTTGATTTTCAACCCAGGTGCAGAGCTGCAGTTAAGGGGTATCTGGACACAACATTTCACATCTATCTTTACTTATTAGTTCCCAAGGATACAGACCTGATGGTGACACCATGTGACACAGTGCTTTGCTTTGAGTTTATTGAACAGCTGCTTCTTATATTGTTTTTAGTGTCTTTTTTTACGTGGTGCTAGGTAGAAAGACAAAATGATTTTCTTTCAGGGGTATGAAGGGTTGTGTTGGCCAAACAAAACACACAAATTCTAATACATGACTAATTCACTCAAACACATTTTCAAAGAGAAGTTTTCTTTTAAATTCACCTATTCTCTACCCTTCGTTCAGATCCTATAATGACCCTGTCTTTTATTTTTGCTTATTTGGTGAGATGACCATGTTTTTTTCCTGGTGTGTGATATCCTCATTGCAATAGGTCAAATGTTTGTGTTGGATTACAGATTTGTCTTTGGACTTTATGCTGGGAGGAGGGGTGTGTATCTTCAAACCCTAGGGCAAGAGCTTTGGAGTCAAATCTTGATCGGAATGTGTCACATATTATACCTATAAGTTTTACTTTTCTGAGTGTTTGTAATGATTAAAATGTAGAAAATATCAATAACTGCAACATAGATTTTCCAGTGTTGCTATGAGGATGAAGTTGGTTGCTATAAGCATCATCATAGTTGAATATTATTCCTATTCCTAGTATTATGTGAGGTTGGAAAAATTTCTTCACCTTCTGAGCTTCTGTATTCTTATGAAATAAAAATGGAGAAATAATGGTACATACTCCATGGGGTTATTGTGAGCATTTAGTGAGATGGAAAAAGAGTAAAGGGCTTTGGACAATGCCTGGCATGTACAAGGCTCAAAATATGTTATTAGTATTAGATGATGTTATTAGTATTAGATTTCTACTACTAACTACTCTGTGGATCAGAAAGTTTTGATAAACAGTTTCATTCTAAGGACAGAACCAACATCAAGGGACTGACAGGCTTGAAGCGATGAAACAGAATGGAGCATTGCTTTCAAATGCAACTAGCACGCCCAGCACTAGGTTTGGACCCGCCCAGTCCTCATTAAATATGGCAGCGAGCTGGGCCGTCGTACTGCGGTTGCGCATGTTGAAACTCCTCCCAACAGCTCCTCCTTGGCCGGCCTGCCCCCTCCCCACTTGGGCCGAGGTGCCGGGCGAGGGCACTCCGTGGCGCGCACGCGCGGACGCCCGCTGGGCTGAGCTGATACTCTTGAGGCGCCTGTCACATGAGCCGCGCGCCCGCTCCGCTCCCCCTCCTCCCTGGCTGGGCTGTGTGAATGAAGCTCTGCCGGCTACGTGGGGCGCTAGCTCAACTTAGTGTACTGGACGCCAGAGCCGCCAGAGCCGCCCGAGAGCGCTGCCCACCGGCAGCGGACACAGACTCCGCAGCTCCTAACCTCGGCGACAGGTAAAGGCAAATGGGCTGTTCCTTCCCCAACAGGTCCTTAGTGGGCCGCTGGTCCCCGGCCCACCCTCGGAGCACCCTCTGATCGAAGCGACACAGGGGAAGCCTTCCCCTGCTGGCTCAGTCCCCGGGAGACGGGGGTTCCCCTTGCCCAGACGCCGCCGCCTGGCACTCAGAGGAGGTAGGCAAGCTAGTTCTAGCTAGTGCGGGGCGGCATCTTCCCGAGAGCCCAACCCAGTTCTCGGAGAAGGGTCCCTGGGCTGCCCAAGCGAAGTTTCCTTGCGGAGCGGCGCCAAGCCTGCCCTGCTTTTGAATCGGGGAGGTTAGCTGTCTGTGGTCCCCTTTCTAGGACTGCGATAGGGTGGCGTTTGCTGGTAAGGCTCAGTCGAGGCTCCGTTCTTCCTCTGGCTCTAGACTTGCCTCGGGTTTGTGTGGGTCTTTGCAAAGTCGAGTTCAGACTCTCGGAAAAGTAGGCGCGGCGCGTTTTCCTTTTGCCACTAAAATGCGTGTGGCTGGTTCTCTTCTCACTTGAGCCTGGCGCTTCAGCGCTTTTTATCAGTAAGAGATAAGGGAAAGCCTTACCTTTACATTGATGCGCTTTTACCTTTATGAACATTTCAGAACAAATCAGTTGCCTGGAGTTCCAAGTGAAGTTGTACGTGTGCCCGTGCGATAACGTCAGTGGAAACTGCCCCCCCCCCCCAATAAATGAGGGAAATACAGAAGTTGGAGCACTAAAAGCCAGTAAGAATCCGCTTTACATACCCTTCATACGTTTATTAGCAGCTCTCTGGGTTTAACGACAAATGTTAAATTTCTCCTTGTCCCACTATGCGCACAGTACTTCTTAACAATTGAAATAGGAGCAGGAAAAAAAGAAAAGAAAAAGAAGAAGTAAATCAACACGAACTGTGCCAGGTTTCAGATAAGTCTTTGGAGCGCCTTTTCTTGATGAATTCATCCTGGGACTTTCTAAAATTCCTCGTTTCCTAGGACGTGGCGAACCTTTCCTTATCCAAGGCACTGTCTTTTCTCTGTTGGTGTTTTGGGGACTGGTGTACACATTAACCTTTTTGTCCTTTAAAGAAAAAAGGTCATTAAAGACAGCTAACTGATCCTTTTATTATTAGTTAGTCTTTAGAGTTTGTGCTTTAGCTTTTTCAATTCAGAAGTGGACGTTTTAGTTGTATAGAAATAGCAATCTACTTCGAAGTTCAGGAGAGGGCTTTATTTGAGAAGAAGCAGATTGGCTTGTGTGCTAAGTAAGGAAGACCCAATTATTAAGTAAGAACTTAAATGGACAAGCAGAGTGTTTAATATATTAAACCACCAAATCCAACTATGTACAGTGGTCAGACCTCTCATTTTTTTCTCTCACATTTCTAGTTCTTTTCATATTCTTGCAAACAGTATTGCCTCACTAGATTTGAAGTTTTAATAGTAGGAATTAGCTAAATTAATTGGATTGTAAATAAACTGGCATTCTATTTTTTGCATTTTCCCTTTTCCTTGGTTAATTTCACTTGATATGACCAATATATACTATAGGAAATTTGCAGAGTGGAGAAAGTAAAATGAAGTGGAGAGGAAGAACAACCACCCAAAGGGTATCATCATTCTTTTCTTTTTATTATGCTTCCTTCCTTCCTTCCTTCTTTTTTTTTCCTATGCATGATCTATTTTAAAACTTTAAGCATGTACAAAACTTGCTCTTCTTTCTACAGATTACTTAATAGAAAGTTGGGTATTTGGGGAGTTCAGGAGGGGATTGGGTAGTAATGCTGCTTCTCATTCTCCTACATGTGAGGCTTTGAGATAGGAAACATACAACAGTTATCTCATCGAACCACTCATCCTTTGAGATTCTAAACCCCATGAACTGAAGCTCCAGTGATTCACATAGAATCCAACACTGAGTGACAATGTGAACTGACTCTAGATCTCTGATTTTATTCAGCAATACCTTAATGCTCAAGGAAAATGTGACACTGCTGTGTCTCTGCTTGTCTTTAAAAGGGACATTCAGAGAGGGGCAGGAGACAATTTTCAATCATTTGAAATGTTTTTCTTTTTAAGTGTTTATTTTTCTGTTTGCATTTTCAGGTTTGGAGCTTTAGCATATTGCAGAAACAAGGACCACATAGCTGTTTTTCTCTCTTGGTCCCATTCAAGTTTCCCTACAAAACTGGGGGGGAGCTCAGGGAAACTGAGCCTGTGACCCCAGCGTGGGAGAAGATAGGATCAAGATGGCCATGTGGCAGGGTAAGAAATTAGCACTTATTCTTCTAACTGGTTTTTCTCCTCTATCTTCCACCCCCACCCAACTCTCCAAGTCAGTGGCAGGCAGCCAGCTGTTTCTTTAATTTAACCCTTTGTCTTTGCAAGGACAAAGCACATTAATTTAAAAGAAGCTGCTGCTAGCTTGAAGTTCAAATTATTTTCAAGTGGTGGTTGGGGAAAATTAGAAAAAATGTCATGCCAGAAGCATCTAAAAGAATTCTCTTCATTTAAATATGTGCTCATGGGAGTTATATGTGAGGAAATGAGAATAATTTTTCCTATTTGTGTATTTCACTTGTTACCAGCAAATTTGTATCACAAGATTCTCAAAGGTGGGAAACACAGATATTGGTACCTGCCTGGCTTTCCCTTTGCAATAAAGATCTTCTTGGGACTTGGGCAGTTGGAAAAAGCATGTTTAATGTTGTAATGTTTTTATTTGGTGATAGAAGGAAAATGCCTATTTTAACAATTTAAGCTACCCAAGATCCAAGCTCAACAGTGTCTTAGCTGATTGATCACATTTCTTGTGATCCTGTGAATTTCTCTCACATACAAAGTTATCTTTTATTTTTGATGAGGTTGAGGCTTGTGTCCTTGGGGATTGTATCGGAATCTTCAGGAGTGCATAGGATTTTGATGTTTATCACAAAGGAGTTTGGGTTTAAGAAACCATAGACAACACCAAAATTGGTTGTGATCCACAAAAGGTTAAGGACCACTTAGATGGAGTAGAGTGAAGTAGCTTGAATATCTACAAATATTCAACAGCTAGGTTTCTAGGTGGATTAATGTATCTTTTAAAGATGTTTCATTGTGTTGGTTATGGTAGTATGTAGGCACACAAATGTCACAGTTTCTTTTCTTGGGAGGGGTTGCTGGGGATTGAACCCAGGACCTTGTGCATGCAAGGCAAGCACTCTACCAACTGAGCTATATCCCCAGTCCCAATGTCACAGTTTTGATGTACATGGATTGTCAAAGATAGTGGTTGACATGGGATTTGGGCTGAATGCTTGCTTTGACTCACATAATGGGCATTCAAGAGCAGTTTGTATAAACTCACTTAAATCCTGAGACATTCCTTCATTCAACAAACAATGCAGCCAGACATGGTGGTGCCTGCCTGTAATCCCAGCACTTTGGTAGACTGAGACAGGAGAACCGTGAGTTCAAAGCCAGCCTCAGCAACGCCGAGGCGCTAAGCAACTCAGTGAGACCCTGTCTCTACATAAAAAACACAAAATATGGCTGGGGTTGTGGCTCAGTGGTCGAGTATCCCTGAGTTCAATCCCTAGTACAAACAAACAAACAAACAAACAAAAAACCCACCAAACAATACAGAGATGAAGATGCAGAACCTTAGAGTGTTCCTTGTGGTCTAGGAAAGACGGACATGAACAAATAATTGTGTCACATTGAACCAGTGTTACAATAGGGAGAGGAGCAAAATATGATGGAAGAGCAAAATATGATGGAAGCCCAGAGAAAAGCTGATGAATTTTGAATTTTGAACTACTCTAAAAATGAGGAGGTGTTAGCCAGATGGGCAAATGAGAGAACTGCATTCTGGGCAGACAGAGCAGCACTGTTTAGGAACTTCAAGTTGCTTTGTTTGCCTAGTATGAGATATATAGGGGCATGACCTCAGACAAAGCCAGGAAGGTTGTTGGAGGAGGCCAGAAAATAAAGAACCTTGTATGTTCTAGGAAGGATTTTACACTTTATCCTGGAGACAAAGATTCCAAACAGGGAAGTAATATAAGCAGATTTTGTTTTAGAAAGATTACTTTGGCAGTGGTGCTGAGGTGGGGTGGGAGCTGGAGACAAATGAAAGCCTGGATTCATTCAGGAGGTTTCTGGAAGAGTGATTTAGGAGAAAGATGGTGAGAGTCTGAGCAGAAGCAGGGGCAGTGAGATTAGAGAGAAGAGGATAAGTTCTAGAATGTTCTGTGACTGAATGTAACAAGATTGTCAGCCCAGTTTGGGGGCTGGAGGCTGGTGGTGCCATTCTCTGAGATTGAGAACAGGAGAAGTGGTAGAAGGGCGTAGTGATGGTGGACGCTAGAGTACTGAGCTTAGGTTTGATCAGCTGGGTTGAGGTACCTTTGGGCTGTCAGGTCACTGTTTCATAGACAGTTTTGAAAGTGTGGAACTGGAGATTGTGCAAGTAGGGATATAAAGTTTTGTTCTTAATGATGCATGAAGACCTTGTGTTGTTTTTCCCTATGGCAATGGACATGTCTTTGGTTGTTAATGATTTATTTATTTTACAATAAAACATTTTAATGTTTGACAAATCTTAATAAAATATAATATTTTATTAATGAATATTAGATCTTGCAAGGCTCAGAAATCTTCCCTGCTTTAAATTACATTGACGTGAAACCTCATTTTTCAAGTATTAGTGAAGAGGGAAACAGTACACATAAGTACGTTCTTTTGATAACTGCAGCTAATCCCTTATTTTGGACAACTTCTGAATTGAGAATTGTAGTGAAATGGATATTTTGGAAGGCAATATGGTCTAATAGTTAACTGTGTGGGTTTGGAGTCAGTTCTTTAGGTTGTATCACTTGGTAGCTGTGAGGCTATGGGCAAGTAATTTAACCCCTCTGTGTTTCAGTTTCCTCCTTTGTGAAATTGGGTAATAATAGAACTCACCTTATAGCATTGTAAAGATGAATTAAGCTAATACATGCAGAACACTTGGAACATGGTAAGTGCCATATAAATGTGTGCCTTTATTATAACCATAAAATGCTTGTTTGATGTATAATGATGTTCAGAATATTATTTATTGTATAATAATGCTCAGTAAAATGTAGCAGTAGCTATTACTACTACCACTACGGCTATCACTATTATTTTCCTTTAGCTTGATTGGGGTTGGGACTCTGCTCTATGGAGGTAATTTCAGTTTGCCCTTGGAAGACCTGCCCTGTTGTAGGTCTTCAAGTAGATGTTTAGATCTGCAGAGATTCTCAGAGAATATCTAGCTCAAACTAGAGGTTAAGCAACATGCCCATTGTCAGATAGGTAGTAGTTCATCTTAGTGACAAGACTAAAACCCAGTTCTCTTGATTCCCTATCCACATATTCTGTCCATAGAAATGTGTCACTCTTCATCAGCTCAGTGAAGCTTCTGAGTCAGTCCCTGAGGAAATATAAGAGGTAGACAACCCCAAATCTCCTTGGTTGCTTGGATCAGTGTTGTCTGATTCCTCCGTGGAGAATTTGATCAGAAATCTTATACCCCTTAAACATGGTCAGTAGTATTATTTTGACTTCACTTGATGTAGCCCTCTAATACATGCTCTGTCCACCTTATACAGAATGTATCAGGCATACTTGAAGATTTTTGACAACTTATGGTGAGCCTTAATATCAGTTTTGCTTTGTCTTTTTTTATTGAATCCTGGACCTTGTATATGGTAACCAAGTGCTTTATCATTGAGATACATCCCCAGGCCCTTTTAAAAATATTTTCTTTTGAGATAGGGATCTTGCTAAATTGCTGAGGCTGGCCTCAAACTTGGGATCCTCCTACCACAGCCTCCTGAGTAGATGAGATTATAGATGCATGCCACTGTGCCTGGCATAATATCAGTTTTATTGGTCTAATGGTCAAGAAAATATCGAAGAGGAGACTAGCCACTTTGAGGTTGGAGACTTGTGTTGTCAGGTGTTATTTATTTATTCAGTTAACATTTGTTGAACTTCAGTTGTGTGCTGTGCCCTAGAGATGCAATGATCAAGGTAAACAGGTATGGTTTCTGCTCTCCTGGAACTTATTGACTAGGATAAGGGTAACATTACAAATTAATGAAATTATTTATGTAACAAACATGCTGAAGTAATTTGGAAAAAATGACATCTAAATAAATTTAGAAGAATTATCATTATTTTTGTAGTACTGGGAATTGAACCCAGGAGTACTTTACCACTTAGCTACATCTCCAGTCCTTTTTATTTTTTATTTTGAGACAGGATCTTGCTAAGTTGCCAAGACTGAACTGACTTGAACTTCAGTGCTCCTGCTTTAGCTTCTCAAGTCCCTGGGATTATAGGTGTGCACCACCACACTCAGCTAAAATAATTTTTCTTTATAAAAGAGGGAAGGCATTAGAATTTCCTATGGTGCTTAAAAAATATTCTTGCTCAGGTCTCATGCCCCTCAAATTATGTTTCAGTCTTAGGACCTGAACATTTAAAGAAGCCCTGCGAGCAATTCTGATGTGTAATCCTATTTTGAAGCTGCTGCATTAAAGAAACAAAAGTTAAAAAAAGAGAGCAATGATCAAAAAATTAAAAAAATTAGAGGAGACTGTATAATCTTGGTGTAGGGAAGATATTTGTGTGCATAATATCAAAGGTAGAATAATAAAGAAAAAGATTAATATCATCAATTATATGAAAATTAAAAACCTCTGCACAAACCATAAATAAAGATAATGAGAAAATTAGGAACAATTGCAACAACTCATTAACCTTAATGCATAAAGACTTAAGAAATAAGAAAACTAGAAGGTTTTTACTAGAAAAATGTGCAGTGTATGGGAAATAAGAAAAATAGAAGAGTTTTACTAGAAAAATGCGCACTGGATGGGAAAAATATACAAAGGAAAATACATAAAAGGAGAAATCCTAATGATCAGTAAACATGAAAAAAGGTACTATCTCAGTCCTAGTCAAAGAAAGGGAAATTAGAATGGGATGCAATTTTCTCTGATATAATTTGCAAAGATCAAAATGGAATGACAGAACTCTGTGTTGGCAAGAACTTGAGTGAGCAGCCATTGAAAACACTTCTGGTGGAACTGTAAATTTGGCAATATTTATCAAAAACTTTAAAAAATGTGTTTACCCCAGGAAAATAGATGGAACTTGAGATCATTATGTTAAGTGAAATAAGCCAAACTCAGAAGGTCAAGGGTCATATGTTTTCTCTCATATGTGGAAGCTAGGACAGGAAAAAGGAAAAGAGAGGTATGAGGGAGATCCCATGAAAATAAAAGGATATCAGTAGAGGAAAGGGACTAGGAGGTGGGAGGCAGGGAGGGAGGGGACATGCAGGAGAGGGATATTGATCAAATTGCTATATTGTATGCTTGTACGAATATGTAACAACAAATCTCACCATTATGTATATAATGCACCAATAAAAATGTGGAGAAGAAACATTGTAATAGAACTAAAAAGTATGTTTACCTTTTGACTTAGCAATTCATTTTTAAAAATTTATCCTAAGGAAGTAATTAAGGATGTGTCCAAGGATGCATCAATAAAGATATTAGTTGCACCATTTTCTATAAAGGGGAAAAATTGGTCACACTCATTTTTTTTGCAGCTATAAAATGGAATGCTATTGTTACTAAAAAAAATAATGTAGAGTTCTATTTATGAAAATATAAATAGGTTCATGAGCTAATGTTAAATGGGGGGAGGCAGATTCCAAATGATCTGTAGTTATTTTGGGCTTAGACCTGAATTCAAATGATAAAGATACAGCTGGCTATATCTTTATCAGCTGTGTGATGTTGACTTGTTAACTTGCCTTAGTGCTCCTTAATTTCTCCATTTGTAAAATAGGGATGAAATAGTAGCTAACCTAATAGTTTCCAACTTCAGTGTCTGTTAGGATCACCTGGGGAATCCCAATTTCTGAAGCCCAGGCCTCACTCAGCTTAATTGAATCTGAATCTCTGGGGGTGAGACAGAGAAATGAGTATTTTTAAGCTCCTCAGGTGGTTCCATTGTGCATTTGGGAACTGCTGAGAAGTTGCTGATGCCATTAAATGGGAAAATCATAATGACTGGCATGTGGCAAGGATTCAATAGATAGTATTGCTATTTTAATATTAATATTATGGCCACATTTTAAAGTGTTTGTATCCATGTATGTATAATGTTAAGAAATTTCTGAGAGGGTATATGCAAAATTATTAAATAGATGTATCTCAGTTGTAGAATGTGTGCTTAGCATACACAAGGCTGTGGGTTTGATCTCTAGGACTGCAAAAATTATTAAAAGGAATTATTATTGGGGCTGGGGCTGTAGTTCAGTGGTAGAGTGCTTGCCTCACATGCATGAGGCACTGGGTTTGATCCTCAGCACCACATATAAATAAATAAAGATATTGTGTCCATCTACAACTAAAAAAATTAAAAAAAAGAAATTGTTGACTTATTTTTTATCTTTTCGGTTTTCTGTGAATAACATGGATTATTTTTTAAAGTGTACTTTCTGGAGGAAATGTATATATGTGCCTAACTTTTATTTAAAAGCTATTTACATTTAAAAACTGAAGACATAGTTTCTATACCAGGGGAATATAAGTAAATTATGGCAGATCCATAGAGTATAACACCTGGCCATTAAAAATAAAGACTAATGCTGTGCAAAATATTCATGAGAGAAATACAGAATGTAAGGAAATGATCCAAGTTGCTAAAGTGGCTTGCTTCAGGTGATAGTATACACTTAAAACTATTATTTCCCAAATTTGTACAATAAATATGTATTACTTTTTTTTTTTTGGTACCAGGGATTGAACTCAAGTGCTTAACCACTTAGCCACATCCCCAGACCTTTTTAAATTTTATTTACAGACAGGGTCTCGCTGAGTCGCTTAGATCCTTGCTAAGTTGCTGAGGCTGGCTTTGAACTCTCCATACTCCTGCCTCAGCGCCCCTGAGCTGCTAGGATTATAGGCGTGTGCCACCATGCCTGGCTATGTATTACTTTTATAACAAGTGAACAAGTGATTTGAAAACGAAATATGAATGTCACTGGACTCTTAAAAAGTGCCTCCAACATGGAGCACAGCATTTGGACTTAATGGAAAATTGTTTCAGCCGCTCTGTGTCCCCCTCCACTGTTGAATTACAAAAACAAAAGAAAAGCAACCAAGCCCTGGAGAGTTTGGTTAGAGCAGAATTTTTGCTATTACTACTTCCTCAAGTACTCTTGTAAGTTTTGGCTGTCTTATTGATTCCAAAAAGTCCTTTGGGGAGTGAGAGTGTGGGACAGGGAGATTGTGTAAAAAAGGAGGAGATTACACTGCATGGAAAGAAGACATTACATAATAAGAGAAGGTGGCAAAATATGTCAGGGTGCACATGAAAATAAGGCAGAGGAAATTGTCATTAAATAGATAGTTGCAAGGAGAAACTGTTCTGCTGGCTTCAGATCCAACCGGAGTGTATGTTTCAACTTTGCAGATTTTTTTAGCACATCATCCTGTATTTGTAAACATTCTGGATATTTAGCTAACATTTGGTGGGCCAGAGGGAGTGTCACAAAGCAGTCAGTGAATTGAAGACAGAGGATCGGTGTGAAATCTCGGCAACCCCATGGATTGCTAATTGGACCACCATTCCCTAAAAAAAACCCATTGGGTCCTGACTATTGACCAAAATGTTAGTACCCGTGTGACTCTGGAATGAAAGTCAGGTTTTTATAGCAGTAGTAAGGAAGCAGCGCCTCCTCCCATTTTCCCTCCATCTGGCACAGTGCCTTCCCTACAGCAGGTACTCAAGAAATGAGTTCTTTGTCAATTTAAAAATAAATACATAAAATTTTAAAAAATTAGAAAATGAGTTCTTTGTCTTTCTTTACCTGTTACCTTTCCACAACTCAAGTGAAACAGATGGGGGATGAATTGTGGTGGAAAGAATTGAGTAGGGGGTAAATGAAAACAGCTTTTCAGGAAATTATTCTTTATGAGTCAATCATTCTTTCCCAAGCACACAGCTGCAGGCCTTGGAATCTGATACACCTGGATCTGAACCCAGCTCTGCCATTGGACAGCCAAAGTTACCTAAACTCTAAGAGACTTAATTGTCTCATCTGAGATTGAGTACAGTCTCTGGAGACACACTAGCTGACTTTGAGTCTTGGCTCTGTCACTACTAGTCCTGTGACGTTGGGCAAGTTATTTAATCTCTGTGCCTCACTCTCTTCATCTGTAAAATGGGATTAGAGCTATTTATAGAATTATGGGTAGAATGTGATCCGTTAATACATTTATATAGCCCTTTGATAACTGCTTGGCAGTTATTCAGTGCTTGCAAATGCTGGCCTTTGTCATTATAATATGCAAAAGAGACAATATTACCTCACATATTTCTAGATGTGAATGAGGCAGTCATGAAAATGGCTGGTTCATTGTAGTTGCTTTGATTGTACTATAATTGGGGTATAAAAATAAAATTATGTTATGAAAAGGATGTTCTAAAACTGGAAAGGATCTTTGGAGGCGATCTCTTTCAAATGTCTAATCTTGCAAAGGAACAACTGAGGCCCAGTGAGACATTCTGGGCCATATAGCTATCACAAGATACCTAGATCAGGAACAGATCCTGAGGCTCATGCTAATCAAAGCTGGCTCTTTTTCTACCTGTTTAGCTCCATTGCATCGGGTTGGCTCCCTTTGGCTTGGGAATTTTATAGTTTTTGGCTAAATGTTTGTCTTTCTTCACTATCTCTTTTTTTGGGAGAGGGTACTGGGCATTGAACTCAGGGTCACTTGATCACTGAGCCACATCCCTGGCCCTATTTTATATTTTATTTAGAGACAGCATCTCACTGAGTTGCTTAGCACCTCACTTTTGCTGAGGCTGGCTTTGAACTCACAATCCTCATGCCTCAGCCTCCTTGAGCTGCTGGGATTACGGGCCTGTGCCACTGTGCCCAGCTCCCACTATCTCTTATTGGTACTGTGAAGAGTTATTTTTTTCCCTCAAAACATTGTGCTTCCATTGAGGCTTCTGGGATACTTTTTTCTTCTTGTTACTACCTTAGCATTTTTAAAATAAACTGTTAGTTCTTATGTTTTAATCAGAATTATGATTCAGAGCTTCCTGTTTCATGTAATGCCATTTTGGGTGTCAAGGGTAGGGATAGAGGAAGGACTAGGAAGTTTCACTATTGGTGGCAACAAATGCCGGATTCTTCTTCTTACTACCTTCATTAGCACTCTGGGTATTAATAGACCTGTGGTCAGACCAGAGAAACAGTTGAGGAGTTAATAGTATAGGTAGCTCTTTGAGTAACATCATGTTTGATGCTTTTCTACTCCAAACAATTCTAGCATTAGGTTGCAATTTATTGTATTTATTTAGGATTTTTCCTTTGACAACTTTCTGTGAGGAACATAGAGAAACAGTAATTACAACATAGTGTAAAAAGAAAGAACTCCAGAACTGGGACCATCCAGTAGAATTGAAATAGTCATTACCAGATAATGTGAGATACTCAGACACTGGATATTTCTTCTTTCTTCTTCTGACCTTCCAAGTTAAACATCCTTAATTACATTATTGACATCTTCTGGCCAAATATATGTCCAGATTTTGTCTATGCTAAGTCTTCTGGTCTTTCCACCACCTCCACTTTGGTCTGCCTTGACCTATGAGCCACCTGTGACTCAACACTGAATATTACCTGGTTGAAATCATGAAGTTTCCTATTTAGCTTGAGAATGGTGAGAGGCAGGAGAGTTCCTGCTGTCCAATTCCCAACTCTGCCAAGATCTTTTCTTCCTTGGTTTCTGTACTGCAGTAGTAAATAATAACAGCTTCCTCCTCTTACATTTCTCTGCACTGATTAATTGTACCACCATGCACTCAAATATCAAAATCCCAATTCCGAGAAGCACCACATATTCCTTGCTCTTGCTCCACCTGCAGGCTGCCTACCCTGGTGGCCTAAATCATTTCAGTAAGAAGTGTTCCTGGCAAATACCTACCTTCCTTTAGCAATAACCTCCCTCATCCTCTGATAAGATTTGCCTTTGCCTTCTTTGTGTATTTTCCCTGCTCTGTTGTTTAGCCCTCAAGGGCATTGGCTGCATTCATTCAGTCTTATTGTTTTCTCTGATGTGTGCCGGCCTCTAGGTTGGGGCTGGAGATGCCGGGGTCATGATTACTGCCCTTTTAAGCCTTTCAGTCTCCTGTGGAAGTGGAGTGCAAACAAATATATGGGTATTTCCTTACAAAGTGTGTGAGTGCAAGGAAAGTCTTATGAAAAAATAGATGAGGCATAATTTATAGGGGTGGGGTGGGGGTCTGGGAGGAAATGACAAATTCATCTGAGACCTGAAAGATGTAGTAGGAGTGATTCAGGCAAAGAATTAGGATCCAAGGTGGAGTAAATTAAGTGGAAATCCCTGATGTGGAAAAAAACTAGGGTTTTTTCTCAGTGTAGTCTAGTGTGGCTGGTCCATAGCAAATGAGGTATTAAGGTGTATGAGATAAAACTGGAAGAGTGGGCAGGGGGCAGGTCACACAGGCTGTGGTAGGCTATGTTGCCTACTGACTGGGTAATGTGAAGCCTTCACAGGTGGGTCTAATGAGTGTGTGACCAGTGAATGATCAGGGAACGTCTCATTCATCTTCTAATACCAAGTACATAGCAGAGAGTGTTCAGCACATAGTATGTGCTCAATTAATCTTTGTTTAATGAGCAATAACTGGCCTTTCTAACAGATTTGTGATGAGATTAAATGAGAGAAGGTACACTAGGTACTTTGCAAAACATAAAATGTTAACCAAATGTTATTCTAGATGTGATTCAGAGGCTTGCTGTCTTACTTACAGAGGTTCACTGTCACTAGGAAACTCTCCTCCCATTCTCTGTTAAACTAGCAAATCTCTCAGTTAGATCATCCCATCCATAAAAATGCTGATGTACTTAGTTCTTACATATTCAAAGTGTGTCTCAATTTGCCAATGCCTTTAACTAATTATGGGTGAGTGGAAACTACCTTATATCACACCATTATGTAGCACTCCTGGTGTTAGAGATAATTATGGGTGATGTTGCCAGGGGCAGTATAGGTTTCTCTTCTATGCTGAATTCACTCTGTAAATCTCTGAAGCTAACAAATCCATTATTTAAGAGCTGGATTAATACTGAGGAATAACACCCTCTGAATTTGCATTTGGATGGGGGCAAGGCTAGTCACAGCAGGGTGTTGTTGCCACCAACTGTGGCACTTGGTTTTCTAAACTGTTAAAAGATATAACAAAATTATCAGTGCTTTGTTATTCTTGTGTTAAATATCTAGTTTTCTATTTGAGCTGCAGGAGCTTCAGACCAGACCACTGACTTAAAAGCCTACCTCTGTGCACTGTTGGTGGTAGTATAAATTGGTAGAGTCCATTGGGAGGACAGCTTGGAAGTCCCTATGAACAGGTGAAATGTGAACACCTTTTGATCCAGTGAATCTATTCTAAAAAGGAACTGAACAAATGTCACTTGTTACAAGGATGGTGATTACCTCATTGTTGCCCCCTTTTCACTATGAGCAATCTTAATGTCCACCATGAGAGATGGAATATGTTAATTATGGTATATACACACTATGGGATTCTGTTCACCTCAATAAGAAGAGTGAAGTAGATATATATAGTGATATATAAGAAGTAGTGAAGTAGTATATATAGTGGCAGGGAATGATGATGAAGATACTTTTTTTCAGTGAGGAAAAAGGTGCAGAATGCTATGTATTATAGGAGCCCATTTGTACGATAGAAAGAAGGGGGAGGTTATGATGGGATAGATGGATGTGAATTTGTATGTATACTTACATATGCTTAAAAAAATTCTGGAATCATGCATAAGAAACAGTTCTCTATTACCTTGGAGATTAGGGGTAGCAAGGCTAGGGGATTTAATTTTCACTTGGCACTTTTTTAGACTGCTTGACTTGTTTACAACAACCTAGAATCTCTCTAAATAATAAAGTTTAAATAAAACTATACCCTACTATATTTCTTCCTTTCAACTACTAATTTATTCTAAGAAATAAAAGGTATACTAATGGTTGAGGTGAGAAATCTGATCTGAAGCACAGGAGGCAGAGTTGGGGGGTCATAAAACTATGGGCCTCTAAAAGCCACCAAGGAATCATCCATAACCATAAGGCTTAGGGGAGATGTTGCCTTGTTAAATCTTAATGCTAAGAAAACAAGTATGATTAAATTAGGTGAAGATTGTGATTTTATTATTTTTTGATGCAACAATTATATCATTAGTTTTGATCTGAGTGTTTAAATACCTAAATAGTATAGCAATTGTATTCCAGACCACACTTTAAAAGTTAAATGTCTTAGGTGTCTGGAATAATAGCTGCTGTTCTTATTCAACTCAATTGAATGTTGTAAGTGAACACTAGGCTACAATTTCTTAAGCTTTTTGCTTAAGGACCTGAAGAGAAATACAGGTACGTATGAAGTAGAGGAGATGTAAGTTGTCTAATATATACATTATGGAGTTTTGATTAAATTAAGTATTCAAATCCCTTCAGACTTATTCACCTCAAAAAGAGGGCTTTGGCCTGTGATACAAGAAGTCAAGGGATGTCCATCTGAATGGCCACTTGATTTGGTATAATGCACAGTTCCTTTACCCCATTGTGGGTGTTCAGAGACAAGAGTGACTGTTCCATGGTAAGTGAGCCTAATTCTCTAATATTTATAATATTAGTCAGGAGATGGACTGTAGAAAACTTAACAGATAAAGAATTAAGACAAGAGTTGGGATGTATAGCTCAGTGGTAGAGCACTTGGCTAACATGTGTGAGGCACTGGGTTCAATCCTCAGCACCACGTAAAAATAAATAAAGTCATTGTGTCCATCTACAACTAAAAAATATAAAAAAATAAGCAAGATAAATTTTATTCTAGGGTATTAATGGAGAAAGCTATATAATTGGGCAGGTGGCAGAGACTGGATTGATGGGAATAATGGCAAGAAAGGAGTTATGATTATCATTTCAGGCTACGGGTGAAAACTGAACAACTGGAATCATAAAGAATAAAACTTCTGGTTCTGGGGTTGTGGTTCGGTGGTAGAGTGCTTGGCTAGCATGTTTGAGGCACTGTGATTCTCAGTACCACATATAAACAAATAAATGTCCATTGCCAAATAAAAAATGTAAAAAGAGTAATACTTCTCAGAGATTTTTCTGGTTGAGGGAACCAGAGAACATGAGGATCTTGCTGGAGTATGGTTTGAGTTGGACTTGAACCTGAAGGTTATTAATAGTGGACCAGACAGGAAGTCTTACCCTTGCCAATGATCACAGAAGCTGTTAGAAATGTATCTAGCTTAGACAAGGCATGAAGGAGGGAGGAACTGGGAGGAGAGAAACCAGACATCCTAGAAAGTCAGAGAAAATCCTGAGCTATGAGAAAGTTGGATTTTGGCCTGAGAACCCATACTTGGCTGTCCTGGGTAAATGATATTGCTTAGATTTCTCACTCCATAGTAAAATATTCTGATTTGACTGAGGTTGAGAAAGAGAAGAGAGCAAATAATAATTATTGTCATTTATTTGAGTACTTACCATGTGTTTTTAAAAGTGCTTCATATGAATTGTCTCATTTAATCTTTACAGTAACCACTTAGGAGGCAGGAACTGAGATATAAAGTGGTTGAGTAATGTTCTAAGATTGTACCTGGTGGAGCCTATGTCCAAGGCAGCCTGGTTCTAGAACTTGTGCTCTTAGTTAGTGTGTATTCCTAGGAGGGCAGCTCCCAGAATCCATCTTCCACTGCCACTCCAGAATAATCATGGAAGTGACCAGTTGTGAAAGAAGGGAACTTCCTGTTAGAGTACCCTTGCTGTGATCCTAATATGCAAGTGAAATGATTTCAAGAGGTGAGAAAGTGGAAAACTTGAATAAGCAGCCTGTGGATAAGTGGAATACAGTTCTATGGCCAAAATTACATATTCTTTCCAAATTTAAGTAGGTAATTTTGAGAGTGTTTCTGTGTGGAAGACATTACTAAGTGCCATGTGTGGGACTAAGAAGATTCAGAAGCAGAGACTATCCTCCAGAAAGCTAGTTTCTTAGTGTTATGGTTTGGATGTGAGATGTCCCCCAAAAGCTCAGCTGTGAGACGATGTAAGAAGGTTCAGAGGAGAAATGATTGGGTTGTGAGCATCTTAACCCAATCAGTGAACTATTCCTCTGATAGGGATTAACTGAGTGGTAACTGAAGGCTGGTAGGGTGTGGCAGGAGGAGGTAGGGCATTGGGGGCATTTCTTTGGGGTATATAGTTTATATCTGGAGAGTGGAGTCTCTCTCTCTCTCTGCATTCTGATCTCATGTGAGCTGCTTCTCTCTGCCACACACTCCACCATGATGTTTGGCCTCACCTCAAGCCCCAAGGAATGGAGCCAGCCTTCTGTGGACTAAGACCTCTGAAACTGTGAGCCCTCATATAAACTTTTCCTCCTCTACAGTTGTTCTGGTTGAGTCTTTTAGTCACAGCAGTGAAAAAGCTGACTAAAACACTGAGGAAGTTAAAATGTATACAAATACATGACCCAAGCTAATGTTAGAGACACGTTCTGAGAGAGATGGAATACTGCTATAGTTGGGATTTAAAATGTCCCCCAAAGACCCATGTGTTGATGGCTTGGTTCCCAGCCTGTTGTGCTCTTAGAAGGTGGAGGGATCTTTAGGAGGTGGGACCTAGTGCAAGTAAGTTAGGTGTATGTCCTTGAAGAGGACATTGGAATCCCAGCCCCTCCTCTTCTGCTCTCTTTCACTTCTTGGCTGCTATGAAGTAAGCAGCGTCCATTGCCACATGCTCCCACCATGATGTACTGCCTTACTACACACCTTAAAATAATGAGGCCAGTTTACCATGTAGGGAAGCCTCCAAAAATGCCAACCAAAACAAACCTTTCCTCTTTTTAAGTTGACTTATCTCGTATTTGTTACAGTAACAGATGACTAACACAAAAATCACAGGATTTAGACAGAGGTGAGTAGATAGCATCTGAGGTCGTCTATATATTATGGGTAGGTTCTTCTATTGTTAGAGTGCTTGGATATAATTTCAGTCAGCAAAGTGCCAAGGTACCCTTCAAAAAACTAGAAAGTGTAATTCTAGGCCTGTTACATTTATATGTGTTATCTCATTAAACCCTGGTAACAACTCTTTGTTGATCAAATGATTTTCAAACCAGGACACTTGTGAGTAGAGTGCTAATCAGCTTGAGTAGGTATAAACAGGGACTGACCCAGGGAAACCAGGACCACAAAGCAGTTTGTATTATTCTCATTCAACACATGAGAAAAATGAAGCCCCTTGTCACATAGCTGGAAAGTGATGGCACTAGGACTTAATGGATCTGAAATTAAGAGGTCTGGACTTTATTCTGTACATAATGTGGTGCAATTAAGGGCCTTGAGCAAAGAATTACCATGGTCAGAATCATGCAGGACAGATGGAAAGGCAAAACTGGAATTGGAGAGATGATTTAGAAGATTGCTGCAAAGATTAAATAGAAGATTTTAAGGGCCTGGCTATAGGTTGTTGACATTGCAGAATTAAAGGTAGGGCTAAATGTGAAAGACATCACAAGGGAAGAAATGACTGACTGCTTTGGAGAGAGAGGAATCAAAGATGATGTGAGATTTCAAAATACTTAGTGAAGACATTATGTTTACTAAAAGAAGCCATTGTAACTTAGAAAAGCAATGTGAGTTTTCATGAGAATACCAGATTAAGAGAAAAATCTGCTTCCCATTTAAAATGACCTGCTGTGTTGTAATCAGGAGCAAATTATTTAATACCTCTTTGCCTAAATTTACTCTTCTGTAAAGAATAATGCTATTTGGCACTACAGAGTGTCCTGAACTAGCACACATTGTTTTGATGTTTTACCTCCTTAGTTTTGAAATTTGAGAACCCATCCTCAGTAATGTGAATTCCAGTATTGAATATAGTTTTTACATCTTATTCCTAAACAATAATTGCAATATTAATAATGATGAGTTATCTTCTTTTGCTGAATTTCTGCTTCTGTTATGCCTCTAACTAATAATTACTGGGTGAATTATAATATCAGCTTTATAAGCCTTTTCTATCATTGTCTTAAACTGTAATTTAAATTCTTTATCATGGTGTAACTTTTTATATGTTTATCTTAGCACCCCAAATAGAGTAGAACATACTTGAGGTGCAGGGACATAGTTTGTTGTCCCTCTATTCCTTCTATGCCTTACATAGAGGCACTCAGGAAGTATTTATTGATTTGATTCAACCAGTTCATATGGTACAAAATTCTTTTGGTGTGTTATGCTCTGTTATTATGGTCTCATGTTACTGGGTTTTGGTAACTATGTTTGTGAGTTCACAATGAGTCCATGGCCCACTTTTTCCTCCCACTGTCTGTCCGTCCTTCCCTTTAAGTTAAAAAAAAGTCTCAAAAATTTGCATGTTATCCTTTGTGCAGGGGCCATGCTAATCTTTTTTGTGTAATTCCAGTTTTAGTGTATGTGTTGCCGAAGTAAGTACTCTTTCAATTTTTTAAAAGCAAGAACCTTTCTCCCTCTGCCTTTACTTAAACATTAATATAGTTAAATTTATATTCCTTGTTCATATTGTTAGTTTTAGCTTTATTATCATACATACTTTATAAATGTTTTTACCCGAGTAATTAGTAAAATATTGCTTCATATATTTGTTTGCTATTACTGTATAATAAATTACCACAAACTTCATTGCTCAAAACAACACACATTAATTATCTCAGTTTCCATACATCAGGAGTCTGTTATGGTTCAGCTGGTACTTGGCTCCGGGTCTCACATGCTACAGTCAAGGTGCTACTGAGGCCTGTGGTCTCATCTCAGGCTCAGGGTTCTCTTCCAAGCTCATGTTGTTGTTGGCAGAGTTTAGTTCTTTGTGGTTGTAAGGACTGAGGCCCTAACATCTTAGCAGCTGCCAGCAATTGCCGGCCATGTGCCCCTTTCCATATAGGCAGTTCAATTATAGCAGCTTGCTTTTTCAAGACCAGCAAAAAAAGATTCTGTCTCTCTCTCTCTCCCCCTCTCTCTCCCCCCTCCCCCCTCCCTCTCTCTCCCCTCTCTTCCTCTCTCTCTCTCTCTCCTTCTTTCTCTCTCTCTCCCTCTCTCTCTTTCCCCCTCTCTCTCTTCCTCTCTCTCTCTCTCTCTCTCTGTCATACACACACACACACACACACACACACACACACACCCCTAATCAAGGGAGTGAAATCACATCACCCTTGCCATATACTGCTGGTCATAACCTAGTCACTGGTCCCACTCACGCTCAGGGCAAGAGCATTGTTTAGGGAAATAAACACCAGGAGGTGCATATTATTGGGAATCACCTTATGATCTATCTGCTGTACTTGGCATAGATCTGTATCAGGCTAATTTAAGACTTTCCAATTTACCATTAATCCATCATTAAATGCTCAATGGGTAAGGCTGCTCTAAGACAGATATGACTCTAATGAGAAATGATGCTCAGTACTTTGCATAAAATAGTTCATTGTGTGGGACCTTTTCTGAGATTGAGTGCTGGAGTGAGAATACAGTGGTGGGGGTGGTGATTTCAATTTGAGAGCCCATTAGATATCTAAGTAGAGATGTTTGTCTCTGCTTTGCCTGGA
The DNA here is from genome assembly GCA_028644305.1 of Xerus rutilus. NCBI lineage: Eukaryota > Metazoa > Chordata > Mammalia > Rodentia > Sciuridae > Xerus > Xerus rutilus. Next base: position 83,954,657 of record CM053417.1, on the reverse strand, counting down.
GTTTAGGAGATGGTCTGGGCTGGAATAGAAATATAGAAATCACTCATTAACAGAGAGTTAGTAGAGCCTAGGATATGGGGATACTTTGAGAGAGGAATGTTGCCAAAGGTAGAATTCTGGGGAAATCCAGGTCCTCTCTCTAAGGGATTCCCCTGACCTCCTGGAAATGAAAAAGGAAACAAACAAGTTATCCTGCCTCAGAGGAAAAGTTGTATTATTTTTCTGCCTACAGTCTCATCTCTTCCTGTCTTTTTTAAATATAATTTTTTAGTTGTAAGTGGACACAGCACCTTTATTTTGTTTATTTATTTTTATGTGGTGCTGAGGATTGAACCCAGTACCTCACACATGCCAGGAACATGCTCTACCACTGTGCCACAACCCCAGCCCTCTTCCTGTCTTTTATAGGTACTACTTATCCAATTATTCCCCATTTCTTCTGGTATCTTTCTCTTTCCACTGCACCCTTTGCTATATTATCCATAAACATGTTCTGGTTTTCTTTTGCTGTGCCATCTAGCTACCATTACCTATTGAGCCAACCACTTACCCTTTCTGGGCCTCAGTTTTCTCAAAGATTAAGGTGTGTGATGTAGGGAAGAGGGTGTGATTTTTTTTTTTGGGTACTAGGGATTGAACCCAGGGGCATTCAACCACTGAGCCACATCCCAGCCCTTTGTATATTTTATTTAGAGACAGGGTCTTGCTAAGTTGCTTAGAGCCTTGCTAAGTTGCTGAGGTTTGCTTTGAACTCAGGATCCTACTGCCTCAGACTCCTGAGCCGCTAGGATTACAGGTGTGTACCACTATGCCTGACGAGGGTATTTTTTAAAAATATTTATTTTTTAGTTGTAGGTGGACACAATATCTTTATTTTATTTTTATGTGGTGCTGAGGATTGAACCCAGTGCCTCACGCGTGCTAGGCGAGCACGCTACCACTGCGCCATAACCCCAGCTCCGAGGGTATGATTTTTGAGGAGCCTTTTTTAGATATAATTTCTGTTCTGCCATTTTGTTTCTCTCTCCTTTTTCCTTTTTGATTCTGTTGACTGTTAAGTTCCCTTTTGAAACTTCTCTGCCTTGGCCACAACACTGTTGTGCTCCCATAGTTCTCTTTCTGCCTGCCTCTCTCACTGCTTCTGTATTGCTTTTGTTTCCTCCTACCCCTTAATTATGTTCATAATTGGGGTTTCTACTTCTTTGCCTTTTCTCTCATTATTCTCTCTGCCTCTGAGATCCCATCTACTCTCAAAAATAATAGAGAAGAATCTAGAGCAAAAAGCAAAAATGGCCTTTTAGCCTCCTCTTCCAAGGTAACCACCATTGTCATGTTGGTGTCCTTTCTTCCAGGTGTTGAATCCCATGCTTATTAACAGGGTAAACTATAGTTTTCAGCTGGATCTGCAGGCAGGATACCCTTACCTTGAATGCTCCACTGATAGTATATCACATCTGCTAGCTCAATGACTCTGGGCATGTGGTTTGTTCTTTTCTCTGCTGTGGTTCTTCTATACATTATGTTTATTTCTTTTTGTAGAGCATCAAAGAGTAGATGATATTCCTTACAGGTTTGGCTGATCCTATTATCTTATGGCTGATAAGCTGTCATAGTTCTTCCCAATTTGTTTATGTGCATAGACCTAAGGAAAGATAATAAGCTTCTGTCAAAGCTTTAGATAAGAAGGTAATGATAGAGTCTGGTCATTGGAAACCTGCACTTTAGTGGGTAGCAGGAAGTGTGGGGACATGGTGGAGGAGAATGGAATGGTGGATGTGTAGTATATTGAAAATTTTGGTCAGATGTCTAAAAAAAAAGCTAGGAACATAGTTCAGTAGTAGAGCACCCAAATTCAGTCCCTAGTAGCATTAAAAAGGGCTAGGGTTGTGGCTCAGTTGTAGAGCACCTCTGGGTTCAGTCTCACTTAGCATGTGCAATGGCATGAGTTCCATCCCTAGCACCAGAAAAAAAGTTGAGTAAAAATGATTCAATCTCAAAAGGTCACATGCTATATGATTCCATTTGTGTAACAGGCACCAAATGACAAACTATAGAGCTGGAGAACAAACTAGTGGTTATGTGGGATGGGGAGATGCTGTAAAGGGGGAAGCAGGATGGGATTTATTTTTTAAATACATTTATGTATGTATGTATGTATGTATGTATGTATGTATGTATGTGGTGCTGAGGATTGAACCCAGTACCTCACATGTGCTAGACAAGCACTCTACCACTGAACTACAACCCCAGCCCCCAGGAGGGGATTTCTGTGGTGATGGAACAGTCCTGTGTCCTGATCAAGGTGGAGCCACATGACTACATGGTGTACATCTGTATACCTTGGGTCAATGCCAGTTTCCTGGTGTTGACATTAACTCAGATATAAGAGATGTTATCATTTGGGAAAATGGGTGAAGGGTATTTTGGAACTTTCTGAACTACTTGTGCAACTTTCTGTGAATTCATACATACTAGAAAAAAATCTTAAAACTGAAAAAAATTAAAAACTCCCCAAAAATCTTTGGTCAGTAAATTAAAACCAGGGTGTTCACATTAAAGAAGTACATGATTGGCTCTAAAATTTAAATAATCCCAAATATTAGCTACCAAAATCACAATTTATCTAGAAACATGGTTTAGGATCTGAAAAAGATAAATGGATATCCAGTGTAATGGGTCCATAGAGGAAATGCATGAGTATATTCTACTATATATGTATTAAATGAAAATTAACTGGAAAGGTGCCTTTTGAGAATCCAGATTGCCAATGGGTGTTGATCATTTTGTGTTGTGTTAATGAGGCTGTCATAAGCTGTCACAATTTTCAGTGACTCTGAAAATTGCAGATCTCTGTATAAGTTAAATTCCAAGGGAATTTAGGGCAGCCATAGTAAAGGTTTTCAACTGAGGGCAGTTTGCTTCTGGGGACATTCAGTAGGGTCTACAAGCATTTTTGGCTATCACAATTGTGAGAAGGTGTTACTGGTATATAGTGGGAAGAGCCCATGGGGGCTGCTAAATATTCTACAATGCACAGGCCAGCCTCCTGCAACAAAGTACTTTGTGACCCAAAATATCAGTAGTACTAAGATTGAAAAACCAGATCTAGGAATTTGGAGTGGGGTGAGAGATCTGTGAATATAATCATTGATTGATTTATAATCATAAACACTTTGTGTTTATGCTCATGTCCTGCAATTCTTTTTTAAAATTTTTTATTTGTTCTTTTTAGTTATGCATGACAATAGAATATATTTTGACATATTATACATACATGAATTATAACTTCCTATTCTTGTGGTTGTACCTGATGTGAAGTTACACTGGTCACGTATTCATATATGAACATGGGAAAGTTATGTCTTATTCATTCCATTGTCTTTCTTAATTCCTATCCCCCCTCCCTTCCCTTCTTTCTGCTTTGTCTAATCCAATGAATTTCTATTATTCCCTTGCCCCATTATTGGTTAGCATCCACATATCAGAGAGAAATGATGTCCTGTAATTCTTAACCTTGCTACCTATTTGAAAGCTGGGGGATATGATGATTTCCTGGATTTCAGTGATAGCAGCATCAATATTAGATGGATGTATCCTTTATTTGCTTTGCTAAGTATTCTAGTTGTTTGAATATTAAAGTAAATCATCCCCAAACTGTAGATGCTTATTTTTTAAGGAAAAACAATTGCCAAACACTTAAAGAGAGAGAAATAAGAATGCTTAGACTTGATGCAACTTCATCATGAGTGATTTTATATTTTAATACTCAATGTTACCTTATCCTAAACTGAGGTGTAGTTTGAGTGGATATCCCTAGGTCACACTTATTCACAAACCCAAGGCCAGAAATAAGGTTCCTTGATTCCTAGGTCATTGTTCCTTCAATTTGGCTGTGGCTTCTGTATCTCATCTCTGCTTTGAGTGTCCCGAACAGCACAATCAATATTTGAAAAAAAATATCAGATGGTCTTAGATGCTGGGAATTTTATATACTTATACAAGAATATTCAATCTTGCCTGTCATTTAAAAAAACACAACAAAATAACCCAAAGTAATGTAGAGTAAAATGTAAGTTGGATTTTTTGCACATATTGACATGGATGAAATATTACAGCAAATGGGGCCAGAGCTTAAAGGAAGTGGTAGGGCGAAAGAAAAACATTAGTATAACACAGCTGGATGGCATTTCTGTAAGCTACCATTTTGAAGAATGTTGCCTTTTGGACTGACTCCCGAACTCCATTTGGCTTACAGTTTGGAATTTAAATGGGTAAAAATATGATTTTCCATTGCTCCCAGCTGCTCTGCCTGATTTAATAGACAACTATTTACAAGACAGAGAGTAGTACCAGCACTGATTTGCTTTATGAACTTGGGAAATACACTTGGTTATTTTTTAGCTCAGTCTTTTCATAAATGCATGATAATCATGATAGTTAATATTTATTTAGCCCTTACAGTTTACCAAGTCCTCTTCTAAACCCTTTATATGTATTTCATTATGAAAGTTCAGTCCAGCTCTGTAAGTTATTTATTATCCCTTTTTTAAAATTGAGGAAATTGAGGCAAAGAGAAATTAAATAATTAGCTTTTGTGACTAGCAAGGAGTGCCTGGTATGAATTGAGATATGCTACAAGTGTAAAATGCACACTGAAATTCAAAGAATTAGTATGATAAAAGCATGTAAAATATCTTAATCATTTTTACATTGATTACATGTTCAAATAATATTTCAGATATATTGAGTTGGATAAAATATTAAAGTCAATTGCAACTGTTCCTTTTTGCTTTTCTTAGTGTGGCTTCTAGAAAATTTAAAATTATATATGTGACTTGGAATTTTGTATTTCTGCTAGTATTCCTGTAGAGAGTTTTATCAAGCTAGCTCCTGCAACTGGGAAGTATCTCACCCTCTTATCACATACATGAGACTAAAAGCTGAGGAAGCCAAAAAAGTTAAATGCGTGGGGCTAAAGTTTGCTCTTGTAGCCATTAAGTCTCTTAGGTGGACATTAAGCCTATTCTCTAATGACTATTATTAAGGGGTGAGGGGCAAGGAAATATTTAAAGTTAGGAACATTCTAGTATTTTAGTCCTATATATATCTATTGAGTAACTATGTAAGATATTGTGTTGGTACTATCACTCCTGTAAAATTATTGACTTGGATATTTCCATCAAGAAACTTTTAACCTAGTAAAAGAATGTATAGGGGCTGGGATTGTGGCTCAGTGGTAGAGCACTTACCTTGCATGCATGAGGCACTGGGTTCGATCCTCAGCACCACATAAAAGTAACTGATATAAAGATATCGTGTCTATCTACAACTAAAAAAAATATTTTAAAAAAAAGAATGTGTATACACATGACTACATAAATTCATATAAAATGCGTGGTAGAAACAGAGGGCTTAGAATTTCGAGAGATAATGAGAGAATGTATAGATAATGTGAAGAGGGAACTTGTAGGAAGGAAGCAACGTTTGAACTGGTTGGAGAAAAATGAAAGAAATTTTAATACAGATACCGTCTATACTTGAAGGGATACCCAGACCTAGACAGGTCCATGGGCTGTCATGGTTTTTTTGCTCACCAAACAGGAGCTCTGTGTGACACAAAATGGAGTGAGGTCAGATACCTTAAAATATGGATTTTTCAGGAACCATTTGTGTTCCTGTACCATCGTTGTCAGACCCCTTTCTTGCTTATACATGGAAACTTTCTATTATAGAACAGACTACTTATCTTAAATCTTTTGATTTCTGATCTCCTGGATTGGCCAGGCAACAAGCAATGATTAAACACATGAGTCGTGCATGTGCATGTTTTTCGGTGTGTAAGGATAGATGGGCAGGCAGTTACATTGTTTTAAAACCATGGTTAAAATGGCCCTACCTTGAAATTTTGATTTAATATGCATTTCTCCTTGTCTAATCACTCAGGCAAATAATTGGAACTCCCTCCATGGGAAGGAGTAAGTAAGGGGGCAGAAGGATGCCAGAAATGTCACTATAACAGAAACTTTTCTACCTTGAAATGGGAGGAGTGGAAAAAGTACCCCCCACCCTCTACCAATACCACTGTATTCAATTGTGGACTTTCCTTTCAGCTACCAATTGTACATTAAATTGATAGGTTTGGTTTTGTATGAAAATCATTTGTCATTATAAGAAAACCTTTCAAACAAAAAAAATCATTTTCAAGATAAAATCCAGAAAGATTTTATCTGTGGCTTTAAGTAGTAGGGACTCTCCAGTATGTATTTACAGGCAGGTTGCCTTTGTCTTCTAGGTGAGTTTTTATTATTTTTTGGCTTGTTTGTTTTATGCTAATAGAGTTTTGCCCCATTAATGTAGAATATGCTACAGTGACTCCTTCCTTCTCTCTAGAGGATACCATCCAGTTAATTGGTTTTTCCTTTTATAGAATCCTAAAATGTTAAAGCTACAAAGAGGTGCTCTTGTGGAATGTTAGAGTAGCTAAGTCTCTTAGTTAGAAATGATTTTTCTTTAAAAAAAACCCCTAGAAATAAATGCAATATATTCTTTTTGTAACCAGATTTTTAAATTAGAAGATATAAATAAGAAACAAAAAATTAACATCCTAAGTTTAAAAGACAGATAACCATGGTTAATACCAGCTATATAGCCTTGTAGATATTGCATGTGTGTTTGTATGGAACTTGAACACTAAAATGGATTACACTATTTTATAAACTGCTTTTTTCTATCTTTATCTTGTGGGCATATTTTTATATTGTTAGCTGTTCATCAGCAGTACCCCTTTCGACTACTCCATTTTATTGATGCAACGTGAGTTGTTTAAATGGTCATCTGATGTTGGACATTTGTATTGTTTCCTATCATTATCAGTGCAGCAGTGAACATCTTCATGGTTAAATCTTAATGCATGTCCTTAATTGTGTATTTGGAATAATCATAAAAATTGGATAGCTAGAAGAGCAAAGATTGATCACTTTAAACTTTCACCAATAGTTGATAATAAACTTTCATCAAGTTGTAAACTTTCACTGAATTCTTGCCAATCCTGTATATTGTCATTTGGAAAATATTTGCCAGTTTGATGAATCAAAACTTTTTTTTTTGCTTTTTTATATTTTATTTAGGGACAGGGTGTTGCTAAGTTGCTTAGGGCCTTGCTAAATTAGTGTGGCTGGTTTTGAACTTGTGATTCTCCTGTCTCAGCCTCTCGAGTCACTGGGATTACAGGCATGTGCCACCATGCCCAGCTCAAAAAGGGTTTTTTGTTGTGTGTATTCCTTTAATTACTAACAAAGTTTAACTTTCTTTATATGCTGATATTTTTGATGGTTTCTTATTGGGTAGTCACTTTTTAAAAAAATTTACCTTTTTATTATTCCAAAAATCAAAATACTCTGATCTTGAGTCAGAAGGAAAGAACCTTAGATGGTATAGATAGAGAAGTCATCAAACCCATCAGTATTAGTCTTGGGTTATCCTGGGTCAAATTCTGGTTCTCATAGTTACTAGTCTAATAAATTTACACATGATGATTAAGTGTTCTGAGCTTGATTTCTTCATCTGCAAAGTGAGAGTAATAATTAGAACTACTTCTTAGAATTAAGGGAGGTATATACTGAAAGAAATGTAGCATAGCACACAGAATATTCGTGACTATTCAATAAATGCTAGCAATTAAGTTACTGTTTTAGTTATACTATCCAGAGATGGGAGAGAGGGGAATTAATGAGGTGCATTCTAACACTTAAGTCTTTTAAAGTCAGATTTATTGATATATTATTTTCATAGTGTAGCATTCACCCTATCTGGGTATACATGTGACATTTGCCCTGTCTGGGTATACAAGGTAGTCACTTTTGAATTATTTTATAAGTTATTTAAGTACTAAAGATAGTTTTTGTCAGAATGTTAACATCTCTTTTTTCTCATTTTTGATATTTGCTTTGTAATCGATCTGTTTAAATGTCTACACAGTTTCCATTCTTATATAGTCAAATGCATCAAACTTTTCCATATGGTTTATAATTTATATGTATCTTACCACAGGGCAAGGAATTGCAAAGGCCCAGGAGATGTGCCCACCCAGATCTCCTGCCTATTCCTTCTAGACCCTACTCCAGGTAATTTGAGGCTGAGAATGCCCTGTTCGTTCTGCTTCCAGGGCTTGAAAGGGCCTCTTTTCTGGATCCCTTTTACCAAGGGATGACTGTAGTATAGGTGTGAGCTCTATTAGGTCTTACTTGTTTAGTGAGAGAAATGTGTGGATGGAGCTCAGATGTGAGGACTGGGTTATCCACATATGGATGGCCAAGGCCTCTAGCATTGTAGGAAGCAGTAGGGTAGAGGAGAGAAAAGAGGAAATTGTGACCCATCTAGCTCCTGGCCTTGCAAATATTAGGGTTGAACCTGTTTCTCATAGTAATAGTTAAGATTTTAATGACATTTATATCTCAAATTCATCTGGCATTTCCTTTGGGATATGATCTAAAAGGACCTTTTCCTGCCAAAAGCCACCCCTATTTATAAACAGGGAAACTGAGCTTTAGGTTAATTCATCCAGAGTCAATGGCCTGGCTAGTGGCAAGACTGTTACTCATGACTGACACACTAGTGTTCATTCTTTTGAGGCAAATAGACCTTAGTTTGATTCTGTAGTGTGTTAATAATTGCCTTTCATGCATTCCCTAGGACAGGCTACTTTGACCTCTCAGAGTCTCTAATTAAGTAAGAGAATCTCACCTACCAACCTCCCCTGCTGTGTCACCATTTTGCCCAGCTACATTTCCAGGTTATGTCCTTTATGGTGATGCCAACCTCAGCCTTATACCCTTGGCTGACTGTTGTCTCTATTTTGAAAACAGTCAAGACTATAGTCCTTAGTTGTAATTTCTGCTGCTGCTTTTTTTTTTTGTACCAGGGATTGAACTCAGGGGCACTCGACCACTGAGCCACATCCCCAGCCCTATTATGTGTTTTATTTAGAGACAGGGTCTCAGTTACTTAGCGCCTTGCTGTTGCTCAGAATGGCTTTGAACTCGCAATTCTTTTGTCTCAGCCTCCCAAAGTGCTGGGCAATTTCTGCTTCTTAAGCTCCAGCTAGAACCCTGATGATGGGAATGCAGATATCTGTAGACACCCAACAAAGCGCTTACATTTTATAGAGTTGGCATATTTCTTTTATGTCTTCTGATTAGCCATTTCAACAGTCATCCCCCACCCTCCATGAGGTGCCATAAGCTCAGCTGTTGGTAAAAGTCTGAGATAATTTGAGTACTTCTGTATATAAGTTGTTTATTTTTATGACCTTAGTGCATTTTCCATTGTCCAATTTATTTTTCAGAAATTCATCTAGATTTGATGCATTGCTTTATATTCTATCTTGACTTTTAATGATGTACTGTATATTAAAAAGACAGTTCAGCATAGCAACTATTACATTGGCTTTCAACATGGCAGGTTTCTTTCTTTTTTTAATCTTTAATGAAGGAAAACCCTACCGCTCTCTTTCCCCAGAGGTAGAAATTGCAATTTATATAGTTTTAGCTAAGGGAACTTGTTAATTAAAACTGTCAAGCTGTAGTGAACTGTGCAATTTTAATACATGTTACATCAGTTGATGGGAGCAGGTATTGGAATATGAAATAGAACAGAGATATTCCCACAATTCAATTACAATGACACTAATCTTCTAATGGAGTTTCAAATTGTAAATTTTGGTGAAGCTGAGACCAATCCCCAAATATAGAGAGCTATACCACTATTCCAAAGATCTGTCTCAACTCTTCAGGCCTGACACTGTTGCCTTCACTCTCAAACTGCGTGCTTTGGGCCCTTAGAGCTAATATTAGCCCTAGACTGGAGCCATGCCACTTCCAGAGGAGTTTCATGCTGGCTTTCAAGTCCAAACTGGCCTATCATCCAAGATTCCTAGAATCATGTTATCTAGGAATATCTTTATCTAGCGTAACCTCTAACTGACTCTGCTGTAGCCTCAGTGCGTGATTGTTCCAGTTACCCATAAGCAGTGGCTCTGGAATGGGGCTTCCTCAATTCTAATTCTAGTTTTGAGACTTGACTAGCTGTGGTTACAGCCATGGGCAGATTACCTCACTCTGCTTTAGTTCTCTCATCTATAAAAGGGGGACAGTAGTACCCATTTTGTGATGATTAAACCAGATAATAAAACGTACAGTACCTACAACATCATCTGGCACATCCTTGTTGCTCTTATCATTGTCCTTCCTTTGTCACACAGATCGAAATGTGTGAAAACCCTTCCTTACACTTATTCTGTCTCTAACTCTAACCACTTTGGCTATGCAGAAGAGAATCTAACCCTTTCCCTACCTGCCGGCTTTTTACACATTGGACAGAGAAGAAGACAAATATGAAAGCCATTGTAAATTGTGAAGCATCATTACCTACATTGAGGTATGTATTATTATTATTATATTATGGCCTACATTATAATTATTATCTAACTTTCCCCTTCTACCTGCCACATTTTATCTTTTCTAGGAAAAATGTCTTGCATTCCTTCTGGTGTTCTTCATATAACAAGATTTTTAGACATTTAATCACCATAGTTGCTTTAGTTGGATAAACTGTAGTTCATTCATGTCTCCTTTAAAACATGGCCCACAGGACTTGACTTAGTCCTATAAATGCAGAACAAGGAGCCGAGATCTGGCCAGTACAAAGCACAGTGATAATGTAATATTTGCTGCATCCACCCTCTCTCAGACAAATGCATACTTTTAAAGAAATATTTTAGTTGTGAATGGACACAATAACTTTATTTATTTTTTTGTGTGGTGCTGAGAATTGAACCAGTGCCTCACACATATTATGCAAATGCTCCACCAGTGAGCCACAACCCCAGCCCAGCCCAAATACATACTTTTTAATGAAGTAGAATATTCTGCCAATTTGAGGGAATATTATCATTCTGTTGACTAAGGAACCTTTTAAGATAAATTTCCACTAAACCTATTGAATATTTTCAAACTTGCATTCACTCATTTCTTCAGCAGATGTGTTTGGAGGAGACCTCTTCTTTTTTTTTCTGTTTTATATTTTTTATTTAATCTTCTTTTTATTTGTTCTTTTTAGATATACAGGACAGTAGAGTATATTTTGACATATTATACATACATGGAGTATATCTTACTCTAATTAGGATCCCAGTCTTGTGGATGTACATGATGTGGAGATTCACTGTGGTGTATTCATATATGTACATAGGAAAGTTAAGTCCGATTCATTCCATGGTCTTTACTATTCCCATCCCTCTCCCTTCCCTTTATTCCCTTTTGTCTGATCCACTGAACTTCAGTTCCCTCATCCCCATGGTCTGTGTTAGTATCCACATATTAGAGAGAATATTTGACCTTTGGTTTTGGGGATTGGCTTATTTCACTTAGCATGATAGTCTCCAGATCCATCCATTTATAGGCACAAGTCATAAAGTCATTCTTTTTATGGCTGAGTAATATTCAATTGTGTATATGTACCACATTTTCTTTATCCATTCATCTTTTGAAGGGCACCTATGTTGGTTCTATAGTTTAGCTGTTGTAAGTTGTGCTGTTATAAACACTGATGTGGCTGGATCACTGTAGTATGCTGATTTTAACTTCTTTGGGTATATACTGAGGAGTGGTATAATTGGGTTAAATGGTGGTTCCATTCCTAGTTTTTTGAGGAATCTCTGTACTGCTTTCCAGAGTACTTTGGAGCCCTCTCCTTTGTGTCAGGCACTGTGCCACATGCTAGGAGTGTAATGTAGGCGCTTACCTTTACCTCTATTACTTTACAACTACTCTTGATGTTTTTGGATTGTATTCCTATTTGAAAAGAGATTAACTATGTCTCCACGTTTAATATCATTTGTAAATTTTATGAACACACTTTCACTGTCTTTCCTAACTTGAGTTATTAGTGCTAAGTATACACACCTGTGGCATGTAAGCAGACTATCTTCTGCATGGCAAACATTGATCTATTGGCATTCTTTAAAAAGTCTATTTAGAATAATTATAGATTCAGATAATTATGGATACTGCAAAGAAACAGGGAGGTCCCATAGAACTTCTTCCTGCAGCTTCCTCCAGTGATAACATCTTACTCAGCTATGGTACAAAATCAAACCAAGAAATTGACATTGGTACAATCCATAGAGGTTATATTGAGAGAGAGAACATAAATGTGAGCACACTTGGGTATGTGGCACTCCATGCAATTTTATCATATGTAGTTTTGTGTGACCACCACCATAATCAAGACACTGAACTATGGCATTACTACTAGACTCCCTTATACTACCCTTTTATAACTACATCCCTTCCTCCTAGTCACTTCTAGCCCCTGGCAACTGCTAATGTGTTCTCCATCTCTATAATTACATTATTTCATGAATGTCACATGAATGGAATCATGCAGTATGTATCCTTTTGAGATGGTTTTCTGTTTTACTCAGCATAATATCCTTGATGTTCATCCAAGTTGTTGCATTTAGCAATAGTGTTCCATTAGCATTCTTTTTGAGTAAAGTTATTCAGTCATAAACCAAACTACTTGTATAGTAGTTCAGAACATGCCTCACTGTCTCATGTAAATGTATTATATAAGGAAAAATGTCTTTAATGGTATTCCAAAACTCAAAAACACTTAGCCTTTGGTATTACCTTGATCTACCATTTTCATGATTTGATCATTGCTCATAATCTATTTTCTCTTCTCTCTCCCCACTCCACCCCTCTCTCACCAGGGATTGAACTCTGGGGCACTGTGCCACATCCTCAGCCCATTTTTATTATTATTTTTTTAAAATTTAGAAACAGGGTTTTGCTAAGTTGCTGAGGCTGGCTTTGAACTTGAAATCCTCCTGCCTCAGCCTCCTGAGCTGCTGAGATTACAGGCATGCGCCGCTGTGCCTGGCATAACCATCTCTTTACTACTTCATTGTAGTCTTTTGTTTTTCATCAAGATCAGCAGTTTTTGTATCCTGAGTTATTTCAGATAGGTCCTGACTTTTGAAAGTTGTGCTGTTGTCACACTGATGTTCCTTCATCTTTCTAGTTGGCCATGATTTTTTCAGAGTTCACAGCAGAGGCTTCACAATCAAGAATATAGGTTACCTCAATACCATAGGCTACATTTTATCTGGGTCCACAGATCCAAATTAATTTAAAACCTCTCTACTATTTTCTACATCTCAGCATCTGTTGGGTTCTCATGAACCCTCTTTAGTCATGTTTGTATTACCATTCCTGGTGTGGAAAATTATCCCTATCATTTAAGATGGGATACAAATAGGAACTGAGTCATTCCACTTGTGGTTTTGCTTGCGCACTTGTGCACACACATTCTCACTTACTCTCTTTTTTCTGCCACCTGTTCACATATATCTTCTACTTAGGGTAGATGATCTTACCTTGAAAAATCTGCACCTGCTACAGCTACATTTAGTTCCTGTAGCCTACCAGCTGTTTTCTGTGTAGCTACATTGTGTTATTTAGTTATTTTTTGTTTTTTCTTTAAGATCATAGGGATTTATAATATTACAAGACCCTTTCTCCAAGATCTATTATTTCTCTTAAATGTCAGTCCACTTAAGGGTCAATGTGGTCTCTTACAGAAATGTTTATTCCCGATATCTGGGGAATATCTTTGTACCTATCATTTATTTTATACATGATCTTTACAGAGCAGTACTTAAGATGGCATGGCCATATTTCCTAAAGTTGATTTCACTTCTGCATTTATCAATCACTTCTTATTTTTTGGTGAGACTTACAGAGTTTGTGGTTCCTTTCACTGTTTCCTTAGCATCCTATGGGATGAAATTCCCCTCTTATAAATTCAACACAGCCCTTCCCCTTTTATAAGCATATTGTTTGCTGGTCATCCCTCCATTCTCAGATCATCTGTGCCTTTCAGAACTCCTTTTTTTATAAGAATTTTTTAAACCTTTATTTTATTTATTTATGTATTTGGTATGTGGTGCTGAGGATCAAACCCAGTGCCTCACTTGTGCGAGGCAAGCACTCTACCACTGAGCCACAACCCCAGTCCCACCTTTCAGAACTCTTGTTTGTTGGTCCAGAAATGTCCATGTATTTGCAACCATTTTTTCTGGAACTCTTTCCCTTGATGACACTCTTCTTCATGACTCTCTTAAATGGAAGCTGCTGCTTCTGTGATAATTCCTTGATCTCAAGCAAGCTTCTGGTGCCAGAATGATGTTCAACAACTTTTCTAACTTTTCATTTATCTATCTATCTATCTATCTATCTTACTTATTTATTTATTTTCCTTTGGATTGAACCCATGGGTGCTTAACCACTGAACTACATTCTCAGCCCTTTTTAGTTTTTATTTTGAGACAGGGTCTTGCTAAGTTGCTTAGGGCCTTGCTAAGTTGCTGAGGCTGTCCTCAAACTTGGGACCCTCTTGCCTCAGCCTCCCAAACCAGTGGGATTACAGGTGTGTACCACTGTACCCAGTCCCCTTTTTCTTTGACAGGCATGCTATCATGTATTATGCTGACTTTCTTCATTGGCATATACCAATCTCTGGGTTCCTTGATTATATTCTTTGAGGCCTCTGACACCTAGTTTAGTCTTTTATGCATCCTGACTCCTGGCATCATCCTAGACCTCATTACTGGCTACACTGATGTATCAGCAAATGCCTTCATATAATGCTTATTTGGCCTACAGTCATATGACCTTAATTTTAACTCTGCCTCAGAGACTTCTTCATGTGACTACACTGATTAATCATGTCACCATTTGGAACCATTCTACTTCTAAAATTTTGCTTTTGACTAACATTTCTAGCCTTCCACATCCACTGTTCCCTTACTCTGACAGAAGCTCTTTGACCTCACTGATACTTCTAGTACCTTCATTTTTCTTCTCGATTTTCAGCCCCCTCCTACTTCTGTTCTTTCCCACCCAATAAGCATTTCTCACGCCCACTTGGCCCCATCAGCCATTTGATATTAATTCCCACAGTATCCTCAATACCCTCACATCCCTCTTGTTCCGCTGCACCTGTCCTGTCAATCCCCAAACCTAGATGGACTTGAGCATCTGCTTTCTTGTGTCCTGTTCCCAGGCTGCTGAGTAAGTACTAGGGAAAATTGCCTCACCATGCTGATTATATCCATGACCAAACTGTGATTTCTAACCACAGCTGGATCCTCAACGGCTGCTCACTAATCCTTTTTTACACATTCCTACTTGATTTCTTTTCCAATTTCCCACAGCAACTGTTCCATTTTACCATGCCCCTCCATCCCCTTAATTTTGGCGTGTCTATCCCCAGCTTCCTTCAGTAGATAATCTAGTTACATACATTCTTGCAAAGACAGAACCCATTGGTCACAAACTCTCTTTCTCTCCAAACATTTATTTACATGGCTGCTTTTATTTTCATTTGTTCTGCATTATCTTTTCCAAGGCTAACCTTATTTTTCTTTTTACCCACTTCTGGAAGCCTCCTTTAAGATATTCCATTCAATTAATCATTTCCCTTCTATCTCTTATGTCTACAGTATTTTCTTTTAAGAGCTCATGTTCTTCTGCCTTGAAAACATATCCAAGAATTCTCTTTTCATGTTTTTTCCCCCAAGTCTTCCTTTTAGTTCCTCTAGCTTCACAGACTAATGGTATATTTTTCATTCTCTTTATCTCAAAATATCTTGAAAGAGCCATTTATATTTTCTCATCTTTAGCCTTCAGCTCATGCAGTTGTGCTTCTGCACCATTCTGTCTACCAAAAACTGGCCTTGCATGGTTTAGCATGACTGACAGATTTCATATTGGTTGGATTTTATGTCCCAGGATATGGAGAACAGAGGTAGGAAGACATACATTTGTGTGCACATGAAGTTTAGAATGAGGAGAGCATTCAATAGTATACTTTTCTTCTGATCCAAGGAAGTTCAGAATGTGGTCCAGTTAACACTACTGCTGGGCATGGTGTGCATGCCTGTAATCCCAGTGACTTTGGAGGCTGAGGCAAGAGAATCAGAAGTTGAAGGCCAGCCTTGGCACCTTAGACCCCTGTCACAAAATAAAAAATAAAAAAGTGCTGGGGATATAGCTCAGTGTTAGACCACTCCTGGGTTCAATCCCCAGTACCACAGTAACCACACTACTTCTTTCTCATTGTTTCTCATTCTCAACCAAATATTATTTTCCAGGTTTCCACCTTCTGTTCTGTTGAGTTACTACTTTTGCTACAATTGGTGGTGATGGTGATGATGATGATGTTGTATCTACCTTTTGGATGCCTACCCTGGGCTATACATTGTGATGTATATTTAAATGCTTTATAACCTTTAATTTTCATTAAAAATTTAGTGAAGTAAGTTAGTATTCCAACACCCAATTTACAGATGAACCAGTTAAGGAGCAGAGAGGGCAGGTGTCTTGACCGACATCTTATGACAAATGTGAGGCAGCACAGGAAGTTGAACTCTGATCAGCCTGGCTTCAAAGCTTCTCTTTAACCATGACATCATTGCCTTCTATAACCAAGTATCAGATGCCACCTCATTCGCTCTAATGATGATAACTGTAAGACCATATTTGCTTTCTGGTGTTCCAAGCATCCCAATAACTTTGTTACCAATATGCTAAAGTCAGCATGTAGATTTATCTAGTGCTGGGCATGCTTTCCAGCTCTTTTGCTTTGTTTTGTCTTGAGAAGCCATGACTATCCCTTCCACTATGCTGGAATTTTTTTCCTCAACATTTTCACTGAAGTTTATATTCATCATATTAGTGAATCTCCAGTAAAATAATTTGTCGGTCTTTGTGAAATTTCTTCCATCCCTTACCAGAAGTACATCATTCTGAGATGTTAAGTGATTATCCAGAAAACCACATCCTATTCTTCAACATCATCAAAATAGCGAGATAGTCATTTCCCATATCCTCCCTTCCAGCCAAAGGTCATGACCTTTAACAGGAATGAAGCCAAAGCTTCCACATGTCCCTAAAGTCTTTAGTTTTTTTTTTACACAAACCTTCAAAGTCAGGTTCTTCTTGGTTGTATAGTTTGGTCCCAGATATAAACAATTGGAGGACTAAAAATAAACTGGAAGTGCATAAGATCTATGCCCATCTCACTGAAAGACTCAAAAAGATCTGGAGAATCTGTTTGAATGTGAGAATCAGTTGTGACCGAATAAAGAAAAAGGCAGCTCCTGCTATTAAGTGCACTGAGACAATGGCAAATTTAACAGCAGATATACGTGGCCAGAAAGGCCTCCTCTCTCAGTGACAACTGATTTCTTGATCATTGTTGCCTTGAGACCCATTTTGCTCTTCCATTTATCACTTAGAGATTCCGTTTGCTGAGCTGCTCTTGCCCCATAACAAGTCCAGTTCCTAGTTTATCCCCAGTTCTCCTATTTCTGACTCTGAAATAGTAACCAATCCAGAACTAATCCTACTTTCCTTAGGTCCACTTGGCATCCTTCAATAGGAACCTTCAGGGGCTTGCTTTTTCCCTCTTGTTGAGCAGCATACCATGGTTCCTCTGGAGTTTCATTCCTTACATTAAGCAAAAAAAAAAAAATTGGGATGAGGTGTAGCTCAGTGGTAGAGTGCTTGCCTCGCATGCGTGAGGCACTGGGTTCAATCAGCACCACATAAAAATAAATGAATAAAAGGTACTGTGTCCATTTACAACTAGACTATTTTTTTTTTAAAATTGAGTTTGTCAGACTACAGACTTGTCCTTGGTGGCCTTGGCTGACTCAACTTTAAGTGACAATCTCACCTTGATGTTTTTCTTATTTGATTTTAAGCCTGAACCAGTCCCACATTTCCTGCCTTGAGAATGGAGACCTATCCACTTCTTGTTGCAGCCCAGGGGTACTGCTGGTAACAGACTGATAGGGTCTTGTCTTAGTCTAGAAGCAGTAGAAGGAGCCAAATCCAGTAATGAAATGGTATTAAGGAATTGACAAACCTGTACCAGTACCGTGTATGGGGTTAAAAGCAGTGCAGCAGCCAGTGACTGCAGAAGGAGCTGAGAGGTGAAGGAAGTGAGAGACATAATTTGGCATTTGAAATATTTTTAAGGATAAGTTGAGGGTAGGGTAGTGTGTCAAAAGCAAGTGATTCTGAGTAGACTAGAGTGATGTATATAAAAGGATGGGAGAAAGCATGGGCAAATCATGTTGGAACAATAGCCCTTTGAGATTGCAGAGGTGAGGAGCAAGAAAACTCACATTTCCTCATCTCACTCCTCTGTGAAATATATGGTTTGAAGACTGGGAGAGGTTGATTAGGATTTCAGGTGAGGCTACTGCAACAGGTGTCCATCACAGTAACAGAAAAGTAGTCTACACAGAAGAAGGAATGAAAATATCTCTCAGGACTCAGGACAGAATAGTGACTATTAGTAACTTTGATTGCATGCTGTGCACTGAGAAGCCAAAATCTGTATCTGTACACACATTCTCTTCTCCCATAAATACACACACACGGGGGCTGGGGCTGTAGCTCAGTGGTAGAGTGCTTGCCTAGCATGTGTGAGGCACTGGGTTTGATCCTCAGCACCACATATAAATAATAAATGAATAAAATAAAAATCCATCAACAACTAAAAATAATATGAAAAAAAATTTAAAAAATTAAAAAAAAATACACACACACACACACACACACACTACAGGAACAAGCAAAATGTATAAATAAATAAACTGCTGGTTTCATTTTTTTTTTTGGTACTGGGGATTGAACCCAGGGGTACTTAAACACTGAGTAACATCCCCAGATATTTTTTGTATTTATTTAGAGACAGAGTCTCTCTGAGTTGCTTAGGGCCTTGCTAAGTTGCTGAGGCTGGTTTTGAACTTGTGATCCTCCTACCTCAGCCTCCTGAGCTGCTGGGATTATAGGAGTGCACCACTGCACCTAAAGGCACTTTTCTTGTCATCTGTAGAGAGGATACTTTCAACTTTTGCTCACCTGGATCACTCAGAGCAGGAAGGTAATTATTCCTACTTGATTCTGGTCTTATATTTGGAAAAAAGGAATTTCATTTCCTAAATTAGGAGCCATCTTGGGATAAATATTACAAGCAAGGTCGGTATCTTCCTTCCAAAAGAGGGACAACCTCATGAATTCCATATCAGAGGTACCCTGAATACCTGTGCTGTGTTCCAGCAAGGCCATTTAGAATATGACACATTTTTCCTATTTGTGGATTGTGTTTAACTATTTTTTTCTTGTTACCATGAAAATGTCCTAAAAAATATGTGCATTGCATCATCATTTTGATTGAAACCAAAGCCTTAAGTTTGCTGCTTTTGCAGTAAACCAGCACCATTCTTATCTTGGGCAACTTCGCTGAAGTTGGTTAACTGGTTAGGTGGTGACCCTACTTATTATGAGGCCTTTCTTCCCTATTTGGATGTGATGCATGTTGCATTTTTAACTCTGGTAAATTTGCTTTGGCTTGGAGGGATGTTTAACCAGCAACCATTTATTGAGCACCAATTATGTGCCAGAAACTGTCAAATGATGTTTGGAATAATCAGATGCTTTTGGATCCAAACATATCAGTACACTACTTCCAAGATATATTATTTAATAAGAACCATCACAGGAGGAATAGTAAGAGATTACTTTTTGAAAAGAAACTCATTAATCTCATCTACTGTAACTAAAGTCAGTGCATTTCAGTGAAGTGCATAGCTTAAATTTTATTAAGTTACAGTTTTAATGAACAAGTAGCAATGTATTTATTCATATTCCATTTAAATAGGATGAACTGTGTTCCAGGCTTTCTTCTAAGCACCATGCTAATATTAACTCATTAATCATCACAACAAAGTTATGAAGCAAAAACTGTTTCACCTCCATTTTGTAGATGAAGAAACTGAATCACAAAGATGGCTCAGAAATTTTCCCAGGCTTATGTGGCTATTAAGTTATGGTTGGGATTTGAATACAGGCAGTCTGTTTTCACATATTATACTACCTATACTAAGCTACAAACAGGTTTTTCTGAGGGGCCTATAATGTTAACTTGCTCAGGTGGATTTATCATGTACCCAAAATCTTGCTTATGTTATTGATTAGCAAATTCCTTTATCCCTGTCTCAAGATTTTTTCTATCCATCTGTAATTTATATCATGACAAATTCTGAATTAATAGTGTTTTTTTCACCTCAGTCTTTATTTTCAGGAATACAAACTAGAAACGCACGGTACAGAGATCTACTTTAAGAATGAATTGCTGGTGAACGCAATATAAGTTTGGGGACATTTTCTCCAGGTAGTACATTTTCTGGAGACTTTTAAACAAATTATTTTGCACCAAGCTCTTCATATTAATTGCATGTATAGAATTCTGCTATATGAGGAATTTTCTTAGGCCTCTGAAACTATGTTACAACTGACAATTCTAAGAATTTTTCACATTCACAAGGTTTTGATCCAATGTAATATAAAATAATAGTATTTATTTTTAAATTTAGTTATTTCTATTATGTTATTTGAACTAGTTTTTGAAGCATTTACGGTGTGCCATATACTTGTCTCCAGGGCTCATTCTCTTTTTTGTTTTTAATTTTTTAGTTGTAGTTGAACACAATACCTTTATTTTATTTATTTATTTTTGTGGTGCTGAGGATTGAACCCAGTGCCTCACATGTGCTAGGCAAGTGCTCTGTCACTGGGCCACAACCTCAGCCCCAGGGCTCATTCTTTCACCAGCACACGTTATTTAGTTCCATAAACCCTCTCTTTTGTGTTGCTGCCTCAATGGCAGACTCCTGTAGACTCTACATGGGATAACTCCACCCTGCCTCAGTATTATAGTGAGTAAGTCATTAACATTCAGAGAAAGCCAAGCATGGTGGTGCACATCTGTAATCCTAGTGGCTCAAGAGGCTGAGGCAGGAGGATTGTGAGTTCAAAGCCAGCCTCAGCAATTTAGCAAGACCCTGTCTCAAAATAAAATACAAAAAGGTCTGGGGATTGCCTCAGTGGTTAGATGCCCCTGGGCTCAATCCTCAGTACTACCCCTGCCAAAAAATAGTTCAGAGAAAAACCTTTTTTTGAATCTTATCAGTATGTATAATGACTGAAAATTTTGTCATGTACAACAAAAATATGTGCTCTTAGGGTATCCAGCAGGATTGAAGTAGGTCAGCCAACAGTCTTGGGTTGTTTATTCTACTTGGATCGTGAAAATGTGAGGTCATACTCCTTTTCAGCCAAAAATCAGGAGCATTGACGTAAAAAGGGGACTGGAGGATCTGCCTGGGGTTGATCTGATGACTTCTGAGAGTCTGACCTTGAGAGCAGGTGATTTTTATCTATGTTTTATCAGCTTTCTTGAGGCATAATGGCATACAATAAACTAAGATACCTTGATATAGGTTGTATTTAATTTCTCTGAGCAATGTTTTGTAGTTTCCAGTGTGTGTACAAGTCTTGCATATCTTTTGTTAGATTTGTACCTAAGTATTTAATTGTTTGATGCTATTTAAAATGTTACTTTTGTCAATTTTTAATTATTGCTAGTATATAGAAATAGAATTGAGCACCTAGGGCACCTACCCAGTTGCCTTTGGGCTGAGTACATATCTATGGAGTCTTGCCTTTGGGCTGAGTACATGTCTATGGAGTCTTGCCTTTGACTTGGGCTACATATCATGGGAATCTAAGGAGAAAGACCACTCAGTTTTGCAGGGCTGGCAAAACTGTCTCAAGGCAGCAGTTACCCCTGTTTCACGATTGGGACTCCACATATTGACTCAGTAAGGATCTGTTGATTGAGTTAATTAAATATACAGTAGCAATGATCAATTAGTTCCTAAAATAAAAATGTAAATTTAGTTTTTGTCATACAAAACAGTTTGTTTGAAAATTTCTTTTAATAATATATACTGAGAGATATATAGAGGTCTTTAATCCATAGTCTTAGAAAAAATAGTATTACTTAGCTTCAAACCAAAGACTAAAAATAAAAATGAAGAAAAAATATTGTCATTTTTTTGTTTCTACAAAACAAAATAGTTTGCTCCTTTGAGATATTACATGAGTGTGTATGTGTGTGTGTGCTTTTGTGTGTGTGTACAATTGAAAAATCCTGTAAGAATTTAGAAAATGATATAAAAATATATACTAAATCCTGAAAAATAGTTTGAAGTTAAATTGTCCCTGCCACTATTTCCCGACTGTATTTTATTCCAGTGGATTGCTTTACTTGTGTGTTTGTTTGATTTTGTTTTTATATCTGAGGGTTTAATGAATCAACACATGTAAGTTATTCCAAAGGATAAAAGAAAAAGAAATAGAAGCTGGGCGCGGTGGTGCAAGCCTGTAATCCCAGCACTTAGGGAGGCTGAGACAGGAGAATCGCGAGTTCAAAGCCAGCCTCAGCAATGGCAAGGTGCTAAGCAACTCAGTGAGACCCTGTCTCTACATAAAACACAAAATAGGGCTGGGGATGTGGCTCAGTGGTCAAGTGCCCCTGAGTTCAATCTCCAGTACAAAAAAAAATAGAATTGATTTTTATATCAACCTTGTGTCCTGTAACATTGCTGACCTCATTAGTTTTAGTAGCTATAATTTTGTACCTTCTACACATGGATGATCATGTGTCCTGCTAATAAGAATTTTCTGTCCTCCTTTCTGGGTGCTATTAGTTCTTTGTCTTAACCTGATTGCTCTGCCTAGAACCTACAGTACAATGTTGAAAAGAAGTAGTGAGAGCACATATTCTTCCCTTGTTTCTGATCTCAGGGGAACATATTCAGTCTTTCACCATTAAAAATTACGTTTTCTGTAGTTTTTTTTTTTAATAGTCGCCCTTTATTTCGTGGAGGAAGTTCCCATCTATTCCTAGTTTGCAGAGTTTTTTTAATGTTAGAAACTAATTCAGATTTTCTTAAATGGCTTTTTTCTATCTATTGCAGTGATCATATAGTTCGTTAAAAATTGTTTAGTCTGGTGAATTATATTTATTTTCCAACGTTAAGTCCGTTAAGTCATGCCTGACTTAACGTTGGAAAATAAATGTAATTCACCAGACTGGTCCAGTGTTGGACCCTGCTGGATGATCAGTTTTATGTATTGTTAAGTTTGCTAAAATTCTATAGTTTTTATGTGTAGTGTATAAGTGCTATTGGTCTTTTTTATATCTTTATTTATTTGTTTATTTTTATGTGGTACTGAGGATCGAACCCAGTGCCTCATGCATATGAGGCAAGCACTCTCCCACTGAGCCACCACCCCAGCCCAGTGCTATTGGTCTTTGATTTTCTTTTCTAAACACATCTTTGCCAGGTTTTGATATCATAGAAATACTGGCTTCGTACAATGGGCGGAGAAGTATTCTCTCATCTTCAGTTTTTTAAGTTTGGTAGAACTGGTGTTATTTTTTCCTTAGTTGTTTGGTGTAATTCCCTAGTGAAGCCAGCTGGACTTGTAATTTTCTTCAGGGGAATGTTTTCAACCACAAATTAATTTTCTTTCATAGATATATTGTATTCATGTTATATATTTCTTATTTAATATGCATGGGTAGTTTTTGTCTTGCATAGAATTTGCCCATTGCATCTGTGTTTTCAAATTTATTGTGATAAATTCTTCACAGTATTTTCTTATATTTGTAAAATTTGTGGAATGGGTAATGATATCGCCTTTCTCATTCCTGATATGGTGTCTTGCCTTTTCTCGTTTTTCCCTATTCTATCTGGTTACAGGTTGGTACATTTTATTGATCTTCTCACAGAATCAGGTTATCATTTCCTTGATTTTCTTTTTTCTGTCTCATTGATTTCTACTCCAATCTTTAATATTTTCTTTTTTCTTCTGTGTGTTTCACTTGCTCTTCTATAAGTTTTTTTCCATGCACACTGAGGCATTTGAGACCTTTCCTTCTTTTCAAATAGGAGTTTAGTGGTTTAAATTTCCCTTCAAGTATTGCTTAACTAGTGTCCCATAGTTTTTGATGTGGTATGTATTCATTTTCATTCCGTTCAGAATAGCTTCTAAATTTCCTTTTGATTGCTTCTTTGTCTCATTGGTTAGTTTGAAGCTTGTTAGTGGTTTCCAAATAGTTTGGGGATTTTGCAGTTACCTTTCTGTCAGTGATTTCTTATTTAATGATGCTGTAGACTGAAAACTTACTGCATATGATTTGAATTCTTCTAACTATATTCTGGAAAAAATAAGTTTGTTCAGACTTGTTTTGTGGTCCAGAATAGAGTCTGTTTTACTGTGTTCAGTGTGCACTTGAAAAGAAAATACATTCTGCTTCTCTGGGGTGGAGTGTTCTGTAAATGTCAGTAAGATCCAGTTTGTGTGCTAATATTTTTTAAGTTTTCTATGTCCTTTCTGATTTTCTATTTGTTCTATGAAATATTGAGAGAGTGGTGTTGAAATTTTTAGCTGTAATTATGTTATGGATTTATCCACTTCTGCTTTCTGTTTTATCAGTTTTTCCCTACATATATTTGAAACTTGGTTGTTAGATGCTTTCACATTTAGGTTTATTAGATACACTTGATAAATTGTTTCTATCAATATCATGATATGACCATTTTTATTCCTGGAAATAGTCTTTTCTCTAAAATCTACTTTGATTTTAACAAAGCCTTTTCAGCCTTCTTGAATAGTGTTAGCATGTTGTGTCCTTTCCCAGTGTTTTACTTTGAATTTATTTGTGTAGTTATTTTTAAAGTGGGCTTTTTGTAGGCAGAATATAGTCAGTAACATATTGCTTTTTAAATCTAGTCGATGTATTTCTGTCTTTGATTTGTTTATATTGCTTTTTAAATCTAGTCGATGTATTTCTGTCTTTGATTTGTTTATATTTACATTTTGAAATGATTTAGGTGTAATTTACATATTATGCAGTTCACCCAATTAAATGAGTATGATTTAATGGTTTTTATAATATTTAGAATTGTACAACCATAACCATAATCTAAGTTAAGAACATTTTCATTACCCTGAATGAAACTCTGTACCCATTAGCAGTCAATTTCTACTCTTACAGTCCCTACCTCAGCCCTAGGACACCACTAATCTACTTCTTATCTCTATAGATTTGTCTATTCTGGAAATATCCTGTAAATGAAATCAATATCTGGTCATGTCTGGCTGTTTTACTCAATTTTTTCATGGTTCATCTACTACATACTGTAGCAGGTAACAATATTTCATTCATTTTGTGGATGAATAATATTCAATTCTGTGACTATACCACATTTTATTTATCCATTTATCATTTGATGAACACTTGGGTTATTTCCACTTTTTGGCTCTTGTTAATAATGCTACTCTGAATACTCATGTATAAGATTTGAGTGGACAGAGTTTTATTTCTTTTGGCTGTATACCTAGGGGTGGAATTTTGAGTCATAGGATAACTTTTTAGTATTTGAGGAACTGCCAAACTGTTTTCCAAAGCAGCTGCTGCATTTTACATTTTCACCAACATTGTGTAAGGGTTCCAATTTTGCTTCATTCTTGCCAAAACTTGTTATTGTCTGTCATGAGATATCTTTCCGTTTAATGTAGGTCTTCTTTAACTTAACAGTGTTTTGCAGTTCTCACAGTGCAAATTTTGTACTTTGTGAAATTCATTCCTATGCATTTTATTATTTTTGATGATTACTTTAATTGTTTTCTTAATGCCGTTTCAGGTTATTTATTACTAGAGTATGAAAATATGTCAAGTTTTGGTATACTGACTTTGTATAATGTAGCCTTACTGAATTTACTTATTTGTTCTAATAAATTTTAGTGAATTCCTAAGTATATTCTATATATGAGATCACGCCATCTGTATTTAGAGATAGTTTTACTTACTTTCCAATCTGGATGACTTGTATTTATTTTTCCTGCCTAATTGCCCTGGCTAGAACTTCCAGTACAGTATTGAATAGAAGGTCTGAGTACTTCTTGTCTTATTCCCGATTTTAATATCCAGTCCTTTGCCGTTAATTATGATGTTAACTCCGGTTTTCAAATAGTTTTTAATCTGGTTGAGGAAGTTCTATATCTGCTTTATTGAGGGTTTTTTTTTTGTTTGTTTATGATGGAAGGATGTTGTAACCTCTGCTCTGGAAGGGAGCTGGGGTGACCATGATCAGGGCTCAGGGTTCTTGGCAGGCTGCACTTGGAGTAGTTTCTATCCTATGGGTAAAGGCTGGGCTTTGTTGTGGAAGGGAAGTTTGGTCTTCTGGGGTATACCTACCTGTCTGTCTGGAATATAACTCTGCAACATGGGGCAGTGGGTAAGGATGAGAAACAGCAGAAACCTGTCCATCTTGGTGTGAAACTATAGCTCTAGACTGGGAACTGGGAGAGGGAAGGATCCCATACCTTCTTGGCTGTCCAAGGTGGATTATATAACACAACTGGAAGTGATGATAAAAAAATAGACTAGCTCAGATGCAAACCATGCTCAGTGTTCTTGCTGAGATTGAATAGTTTCACAAGTGTGTGAATTCTCCATTTTCTGTATGCCCTTAGCAAAAGCCTCAGAGACTTGAAAATAATTTAAAAATAATTTTTACCAGTTAAATTGTTGTTTTGCTGGGGAGAGAATCTGCCAAGCTATTTACTTTGCCATTCTGGAAGTATCAGTAAATGACTAGGGCTTATAAATAAAAAATGACTAGGGTGAGGGGGATTTGGAAAGAATTTCAAGCTTACAGAAAATTTGCCAAAAAAGTAATAGAACAATTACAAGCCCATTACTCTGATTCACCTCTTGTTACCATTTTATTCCATTTGCATTATCATTTACATAATCTGGCATTCATGTGCATGTGTGTGTGTGTGTGTGTGTGTGTGTGTGTATGTATGTATGTATATTAGCCTCTTGGGGGTAAAGGTACATATCTCATGATTCTTTACCTTCAAATGATTGTATATTTCTTAGGAATAGAGATCTTCTCTTACACAACTGTAGTATAATTATCAATTTTAGTTAATTTGATTAATTATTTCTCATCTACCATAGAAATTATAATATTCTATTTGTTTTATCTCATGCTTTCTCCCTGATTTTAATATGCTTTATATTATGCATAATACTAGTATAGTTGTACATACATGAGAGTGCATACACAAATTTTTTTTTGCTGACAGACATATGCAATAAAAAATTGTGGGGCAGTTAATCCAGAGGATGACATAAATGTTATCACTATATCAGCTCAGTGGATCCTCGTGACACAGGCAAGATATATTTTCCCCACTATATCAAATATGAAGAAACACTGAGGAATTTATTAAAGACAAAGCTCAGCAAGTGTTAGATATTGGCCTCAGCCCCAGGATTTTTGACTACAGAGTCCATACTTTTTCCACACACAAATTACTTTGCTGAACAAGTTCTCAGCTGTCTACATGTGATTTTTCTACTTTATGAGTTTTAAAGCAGTTTAAGATTGTAAAATTATAAAAATGGCCAGATGCTTCCAACATAGAGAGTTGAAGACACTGGTTCCATGAGGTTAAGTGGCCAATCATTTCTTAAACCTTCCCTTGGGCTGAGGCTGTAATTCAGTGGCAGAGTGCTTGCCTAGCATGTGTGAAACACTGGGTTTGATCCTTAGCACCACATAAAAATTAAACAAATAAAGGCATTCTATCCATGTACAACTACAAAATAAAATTAAAAGAGAAAAAAACAAAAAACCTTCCCTTAGTCAGAAATGGTGGCTCAAGCCTGTGATCCCAGCACTTTGAGAGGCTGAGACAGGAGAATCACGAGTTCAAAGCCAGCCTCAGCAATGGCGAGGCGCTAAGCAACTCAGTGAGACCCTGTCTCTACATAAAACACAAAATAGGGCTGGGGATGTGGCTCAGTGGTTGAGTGCCCTGAGTTCAATCCCCAGTACCCACCCCCCCAAAAAACCTTCCCTTAAGCAGAAGGAAAAATAAAACCTTCCTGCCATTTTCCTTCCACCTCTCAGAATTAGCCCCCACACCTTCTCAGAAATGTTTAATTTGATTTCATAACAACATTTGTATGGCACATTAGTGATTACAAAATGTTTTAGTACATTCTTTCATTTTAAAGCTACAGCAATCTTGTGAAAAGAAGATGCCCCCTTACAGTTTAAGAAGCACTCCTCTAGAGCATCTAGCCTTTACTTCTACACATACCTGCCTTTCATTTTCTCCTCACTAATATCTCTGACAATGCCTGTGAACTCATGCCATTGCCAGTGCCAGAGACACTTTATAGCTGGATGATTTCTCTTTGGTCTGTATCAGCAGTCCTTGGAGTGGGATACACAAGATAATATAAGAGAATATAAGAAGAAAATACTTACTATTGTTACCATTTCTCTAGGTGTTTGTTTTTTCTTTTTAATAGCTTCAGTGAGATCTAATCCATATTTCATAGAACTTACCCATTTAAAATATATAATTTGATGGTTTTAAGTATATTCACATGAATTTCTGAACATTTGTGTCTTACCAAAAAGATATTCCCTACCCATTACCCATTAGTAGTCAGTCCCTAGTTCCGGCCAAACATCAGTCTATTTTCTGTCTCTATAGATTTGCCTATTCTGGATATTTCATGTAAATGGAATGTAAAGTATGTGGTCTTGTGTCTGACTTCCTTTATTTAGCATAAAGTTTTCATGGTCCATCCATAGGATGGCATGTATCAGTACTTCTTTCCTGTTTATTTCTTAATAATATTCCATAGTATAGATAGATTGCATTTTCTTTATGGACATTTGCGTTGTTTCCATGTTTTTGCTGTTATTTGCTATGAACATTTGTCTACATATATTTTGGTGGACTTGTGCTTTCATTTCTCTTGGGTTGTCCTGTGTGTATTCCTAGTTTATTATAAATGCAACATGTCAAGTTTTAATATCAACTACAACAGAATTTTTAATTCCTTTTTTGGCTATCTATGTTATTCTCCTTGCTTTGCCCCATTTTATTGATCTTCTGTGACCTGATATTTCTATCCATTTTCCAAAGTACATCTTACTCTTGCCAGGGATGCTGTGTTGAAAGGAATCTTTTATTGAGTAACACTGGAATGCTAAGTACAGCATGTTTAACTCCACAACGACCTTATGAGGCTAATGTTATTAAATTCATTTAAAGATGAGGACATTAATGCTCTGCGAGTATAAGCACTTGTTCAGAGTCACTCAGAAATTAAGAAGTGGAAGTAAGGTGAGCCCATTTTGACTTGATTTCAAATCTCAGACTCTCTTCATAGGCTGTTTCCCAGATAGTGTTTATGAGATGTTTAGAAGACAGATCTTACTTCTCACTTGACATACCAATGATGAGTGTATAAAGAAAAAGGAAGTGAAAGAACAAGGCTATGTAAGAGAGCTTGGTTGTGAGTCTAACTCAGGGATTCTTAACTAGGGGTGATTTTGACTCTGCAGGATATTTTTGGTTGTCATAAATGGCTAGGGGTAAGTAACTATTGGCATACAGTGGGTAGAGGTCAAGGATGATATGAAACATCCTATAGTGCACAGGAGAGTCCCCACCAACAGTTATACAGCTCAAAATGTCAGTAGTGCCAAGTTTGAGAAATCCAGGTCTAATCTGGTTCAGCTTTCTTTTACCTAAAGTAGTGGTTCTTAAAGTATGGACCCCACAGTGGCAGCATCACCTGGGAACTGTTAGAAAGGAAAATTCTAGAATCCCACTTGCGAACCAGTGGAGAAACTCTGGGATTAGGGCCCAGTATTCTGTTTAAACAAGCCCTCCTGGGGATTCTGATGCAGGCTAAAGTGTGAGAACCACGCCTAAAGTGAAAAAGCTGATTGGTAACAGAACCCCAGCAGAAGCCAGCATAGGAATGGTCAAGGAATAATGTTAGAAAAATCCACAAGAAGTGGTGGCTTCCAGGGTGAAGTGGTCACTGCTGTCAAATATTCCTAGAGAATTGCTAAATATGAGAACAAAGGGAAGGGAGATGGCCACTAACAGTAAAGACTTCTGAAATGGAGAGAGGCAAGGATGATGTCATTACAAAGGGACAGTTTTGAAAGCTTTTAGTTTGCAGTCATCTATGCAAAACAACTACTTTTAAACTTTCTATTTGATGTTAGGCATAGAGGAGTAAATTGCCAGGTACTTGCATACCTCTAAAATAGCAGCTCTTAATATTTTTGTGTTTTCTTCAGGCTTTGCTATGTACATAAATATTTTTACAGTGGAGCGTTAGCTGTCACAGTAAATATCAAGGCATTTTCAGAGGTTATGACAGAGCAAAAGGCAGCATTTTGTTTTACCAGTAAAGGTAAACTTGATCTTGCCAATTCGTTCTCCTTGGGGAGAGGGTTGTTTTGTGGAATTTGAAATTCTAGAAAAAGCAAGGCAGGTGCACTTAGAGAAAAATAGGAAAAACACAACTTGAACAGAAGATTTTTTTTAAGCCTCATTAAGGAAGGTGAGGACATAGATCAGATAATGTAAAAAAAAGATCTTCATTGGGGAAGAGCTTGCATCATAATAAATTGATCTCCAAAGTGGTATCTCAGAGCCACCCTGGGGATTCCTTACACATTATTTGAATTGTTCATTTGGATTGAATTGTTAGTTTCTAAAAAAGCTTTTTATTGAATTGAGGTTGGGGAACAAGAAAGGATTTTCAAGTACATCTGTTTTGACAGAGGGGGAATTAAAACAGGTACTGGAGTTAGGGATTTGTTGCTCTTACGAATTGAGTATGTTAAGGAGATGCTTCCTAAAATTGAAAATGCAAGTTTTTTTGAAGCAACTATTGTGCACAGAGAATATTTCTCTTTTCAAAACTTTGTGAGCATATGTGTTTCAGGCACAGTGCAGTGGACCTAAGCCTATTTTGCAACACAGGAAAATTGATGGTATATCCTCAGTTTATAGACAGGGAAATTGAGGCTCAAAAAGGGAACCAACATGGCCAGAGTCTGACATCACATGCCAGTGCTAGAATTCTAAACTGTGGTATGTTTTTCTCCAAGTCCAGCATAATTTCTATTGTGAATCCTTCATCCCTCCCCTTAGAAGACTAAATCAGTGGTCATTACCCAAGATTGTATGTCAAGACAAGTGGATTTTTTTTAAGATATGTGTCCAGATTCCCCCCATAGAAGATGGGGGGCAAAAAAGATGGGGGAGGAATGGGAATAACACTCTTATCCCCATCTCCTAGTCCCTCTTTCTCCCCACCCGCCCAGAAGCCTAGGCAGTACAAAGGCTTTTTTTAGAGTTATAGAGCAGGTGGTGGGTAGGGCTGGGCTAACCAGCAGCAGTGAGCCCATTCAGCTGTGATGGTGACAGCTGCTCCTCTCCAATTGCCCACAACCAGCTGATCTCAATCACCTGGAAGGACAGGGCGAAAAGGCTCTTTTGTGGCCATGGGCAACTGGAGTCAAGCTCCCTGCATTCAGATTTTATCTCTGTTGCAAACCAACGGTGTGACCTTAGGTAAGCTGATCCCTTAAATTCTCCAAGATACAGAATAATGTCGTGGGTATGTGCATAAGGACTTGGAGGTATGAGGGGAGTGGGTAAACCTCCAGTTATACAACTTTTACTAACTGTATATCCAGCATCGACTTTGTGAGCACATGACCTGTGCGGCCCCATGAGGCTGGACACTCAGAAGGACCTTGCTCTTGGTTTAATGATCTGCTGTCACTGTCTTGAAATTCTTAATAATTTTGGAGCAAGGGTCATTGGAGCAAGGGTTTCATTTTATAATGGGTCCTGAATTTTATGCAGCTTGTCCCATGTTACTTTTGGGAAAGTACTTAACTGTTTTGAGTCCATTTCCTAAACTGTTGAATGGGGATTGTACTGAGGTTTATGCATGGGATTGCATGTAAAGCACTTACTTGGTGCAAAATATAGGCTCAGTTGATGTTAGCCATGGCTCAGAAGGCCCTGGGCCTCAGTGTCTTTATCTACAAAATAAAAGTGTTAGATCACTTCAACATGTTAGAGCATGTTGAAGACTTCCTGTAGAAACAGAATATACCTACAGTTTTCCTTGACCCTAGCCAATAGGAAAACACATTAAACACTGTTTTTTTGTTCTTAATGTTATTTTTTTAAATTTTAAATGGTATTGGGGGTTGAACTCAGGGCCTTATGCATCCAGGTAAGCACTTTACCACTAAGCAACACCAACAGCCCTGCTCTATAAATGTAAGTGTTCATTTCCTATCTTTATATTCTTATTAATCAATTAATTAATTTTGATGCTGGGAATTGAACCCAAGGCAGTCTTGATTTTTTTAAAGCACATTAATTGTCTTTGCTTATAGCTCCTACCTGTCAGTATTGAAATTACCTTTGACAGTTTTTTTAAAAAAATATTTTTAGTCATTGATGGACCTTTATTTTATTTATTTATATGTGGTGTTGAGAATTGAACCCAGTGCCTCACACATACTAGGCAAGTGCTCTTCCTCTGAGCTATAACCCCAGCCCACCTTTGAAAGTTTTTACATAATGATTTTAATCTCTATTTAATCTAAGTGTACACTTTATGTAGTGAATATAATATGTTGAGAAGGTAGGATTGGCCTATAGATTTGCCCAAAATGGTAGACTTTTTTTTAAACAATGTGGATGATCAGGGCAAGGGCAAAGTGTGTGTGGAAGGGTAACAGACTTCTGGAGGGGATAGCAGAAGATAATTGAAACACAGGTTAGGGGCTAACTTTGGAGGGGATGAGGGGAAACGAGAAAAAAATATTTGAAGAGGCCATGACTTTTTTCTTTATCCTATAACTAAACACCTTGGAAGAAAAGAAGGCAGTATCTTACCCACATTAAGTAACAACTCCCTATATAACTCCATAATCTCTTTGTATCCTTGTCATTTTTGCCAAAAAATATATTTGTTTTCTACCTTTATTTTAGCAGAATCTTGCTACAGTCCACCTCTCCCAGAATAGGCCACCACACATTTATCCTTTTTTCACTTTTGATGACTAGAGTTTAGCCCTTTACAAACAGATTAGAGTTTATTTAACTGTTGATGAGTTTTAAAACATTTGAGAAGAAGCAGATTTGTTTGAGAGAATGAAACCATCCACAGTCCTCATATATTGCTCATTTCTGTGTGTATCACAGAGTAGTTCTGAAGCTTTTTACCTGTGTTGAATCATATCTGTCCATTCTTCCTACTTAACAACATAGAATTCATTTTCAGGCAATCATACCTGCTCAACTTGTTTTTCAGTGTGTTCATGGCATTCAAAAATTTCCTCCAATATAAAGTAAACTTTCAGGTGAGTGATTGATTCTAATTAACAAAAAGGGGATTGAGGAAGAGGAAGAAGAGACAGGAAAACGAAGAACAGTGGAATGAATCTGACCAAACTTTCATATGTGCATGCATGGATGTGGCATGGTGGGTCCTGGCATTGGATGTATCCACAGGGAACTAATTTAAAAAAAAAAAAAAGAAAACTGTAAATGGATTGAAGAGGGATTGCTGGAGTGGAGGGAGGGGAGTGGGTGTAGGCGGGAATGCTGGAGACTTAACTGGAGCTGGTTGTGTTCCTTGCTTTTGTGATTATGTCAGGGTATATCCCGGTGGTCTATATAACTAAAAAGAAAAAAATAAATAATTTAAAAAAATGTATATATTTATCATGTACAACATGATGTTTTGAAATATATATACCTTTTGCCTCAATGGAGCTAATTAACATATCCCATACTTATTTTTGCGGTGAGAGCACTTAAGAATTTACTCTCAGCAATTTTCAAGATTAGACATTGTTATTAATCATAGTCAGCATGTTGTACAATAGATCTCTTGAACTTACTCTTCCTGTCTAACTGAAATTTTATACCCTTTGGCCAATATTTTTTTTTTTAAATTTCAACTTCTCTGCTGATGTTATCTCTTTAGCTATATTCTCCACTTTCTTTTTCTATAATTTTTCTATATTGAAACCACTTTTTTATAACTTCTAATTAGTCACATTAAAAGTCTAGTACTATCTACCATATTTAGAGTAAAGATACAAATATTCATGGTTTTTGGAAAATTGAGTTAATTATATGTCTGTATATGTCTCCCTTACTTTTACATTACAATGTTAAAATAACATTTAAAATCTAATGTTTTTAGGAACATCTAACAAAAAGAAATTTTTTCAGCCCTGTTCAAAGCTTTGTTTCTTTTTACAATATAGGTAAAACAAAATAGTTTTAATTGGCCCAAAATACTTTTAAAAGTACATTTAAAATATCTTTTAGCCATTTTTCCCAGAGGAAACTAATATTAGCTATAAGGTTGTAATAGAACTTTATTATTTTCTGTATTAAGTTAGTTTTCTATTGAATTATGAATTTTTATCATTTTAAATAGATGTTCTTTTTAAAATGAAGAAACAGCTTTAAAAAAATTGTTTTGAGATGGATCTTTCTATGTACCTAGGTTGACCTTGAATTCCTGGGCTCAAGGGATTTTCCCACTTCAGCCTCCCAAGTCACTGGGACTATAGGCGTGTGACACTATGCCTGGATAATGTACTTTATTTTTATTTGGTCATATTCATCTCACATGGGTGATCATTAATTCTTTTGCCTTGGTGTTAATAAAATTCTCTCAGTGAGTATAAATATTCCATTCCATTTTCTTATAGCTTTTCATGATTAAAATTTTCTGAATCCTCAACTCATCTGGAATGAATTTGAACCATTTGCCTAATAGTACTTATTAAAAGTTACTTTCCCCGATGAACCATGATTTCTCATACTATAATCCAAAGATACTGTGTGAATTTTTTCCATTATCCATTCTCCCACATAGCTGAAGTAGCTTGAATCCTAATTTCTGATTTCATGGCTAATGCATTCCTCAGTCTCTGAGCCTTATCCACATCTTTATCTACTTTTTAATCTGGAAACTCAAGTCTTACACTAAACCTCCACCAAAAACTAATGATCAAATGAACAAACTAAAACTGTATGTTGAAATTGTATCAAAAGATACAATGGCTTTTAAAAATTTAATTTCTCCATACATATGTGCTAACACCTCAGTCTTAGCAGGTTTTCTTTCTTTTTCTTATTTGTTAAATAGAGTTTTAAACCGCAAAAGTCAAGACTTTCAAAGAATCAGGATTTCAATCTAAATATTACTAAATCCATTACTTTCTCTTACTAGCAGCCTGAGAGCAGCAGCTGTTGAATTTAAGAACAGCAAAAGGATTCAGAGAAGAATGTAGTTGGGCTACAATTCATTGTGTTTAAGCTAACTGTGAAGCCACAACTGATACAATGAATGTTCATGGGATTCAATTCACCAAACTCTTGGTGGCATCATGAAGTAAATTAGTTTAAGTCCTTGGGCCCAGCGTACTTCGCCTCTGAGTCTTAGGGCTTTGTAATTTCCAACTTGAGCCAGTAGGCTGTGTATTGGAGAGGATCTGGGGGCGATTATCCTGGCTTTAGTGGCAGTTCCTCTTTTTGCTTTGACTGCCATTATCACCCATGCTCATTTCTTTCTCTGTTTTGCCCTAATTTGGGGCTGTTTTTCAGAGCTGCGGAGGAGACAAAACATTGCTTTTAATGCAGGTGGCATTTAGGGAAAATGAAGTTGGAAGTTTTCAGAATAAACATATAAAATCCCTTTGAATGTCTGGAAGGGCTAAGGGTAATATGAATGTAGAGGAGCCCCCTGCTCCTGATGCAGACTTAATGTCTGCTTCCAGGGTTTCTTTTTATATTACAACAAATAGAATCATATAAAACAGAATGGGAGAATTTTGAAAATTTTATCAAGGGCCACTGACCCACTGAAAGAATTCAATTAAGAGTTACAAGGAGGAAAAAAAGCAACTTTTTAAAAAGCAAGGAAATAGAACATGTTCCATTCATCTGGTTTTAAAATTAGGAAAAGGGAACATAAAACCTCCTTTTCAATAAATGCAGCAAGTAATTTACAAGAAGTGCTTCAGTTTTATGTTATTGGCAATTAAGAATGAAACAGAGGAGAGGGGAGAAGAGGAATATCCTGAGTTACTTACACACAAAGGCTGATCTCTAAGATGTACAAGTCTAGAATAGAAGGAGCTAAGTAATGCCAGTTTGTTCTTGAAAGCATTCTTAAAGTTGCAGTGCAAGCTTGTGTGTGTGTATAGAAAACTATTTCACATGTTTAAAATCCTAACTATATTATCGTTTTTTTTTTTACAAATTCCTTTACTCTCCTTTGTTTCTATTTACATAATCATAGGGCATTTATTCACATTGCTTTTTATAACTGGGTAAGCAGTTTTTTTTTGTTTTTGTTATTAGATATTTTTCAACTGTTGTCATTTTGTACATTTATTTCCATGCATCAGCATGGGAAACAAATACTTATTTTAATGGCTAAATTAAATAATACTATGCATATGCCTTGAGATCAGATACTACCATGTTTTTCCCAGATTTATTGAAGTATAATTGTTTTACAAAAACTGTGCATAATTAATGTGCAGTTTGGTGCATAGACTGCATGTTTTGTGCATTGTGTATGCCTCAAAATGAATGAAGAACCAGTGGAGGAGGAAAATGCTCTACCAGAATAATTTTAATCTACCTCTGGGATTTAAAAAATATTTTAAATACAGCCACGAGAAATATCTTTTGTACAAATCGCCCTTTTGGATGGGAGAGGAGATGTCTATTTTGGGGGAGACCTGGTCTCCAAACGAGGAGTACTGGATCAGAATGGTTGGTATATATTATGTTGGCAATATGTAACAATTTCTTGAAAGTCTTCATTATCCATGTAGCCACATATTTCTTTGGTTTTGTCTTTTTTTTCCTATCATAGTGGGTAAATATGGGATTCCATAATCATTTACTTGTATTTTATTCCATTCATTCCTTTTATACAAAACATCTGTCTCTAATGCCTTGTTTTGAGGAACTGCTATTCACTTTATATTTAGATGGCCAGCTTTTTGGATGTCATATGTTTATAATGGTATGGAGTTGCTTGATGGGGTTCAGTAATCAAGGTGGAAATGAAGGACTGAACCATTGTCATCTTTGCTGTACATAGTCTCCACAATATATGGCTCAGAATAATTGTCAGGTGTGTGTGTGCGTGTGTTTGTGGCTATGGTAAAAGGAATTTCTGTCCAGGTTGTATTTGGTAGATGTTTATTATGGAAGTGGGAATGTAATAGATTTTTATGGGTCTATCTTATAATTTGCCCCACTTGTTGAACTCATTAATTTTATTTCTCAAATATCTCACTCTTTTAAGTTATATAATTAATTATATGCTGTGCAAATAGGGCTATTTTTATTTTAGCTCTTTTTATTATTTTTCATATTTGATTACAATGGTCAAATTTTTTAGCATGGTTAATTAGGAAGGATCACTAGATGTCTTTGTGAGGTTTTTCTTTTTATGTTTTAGAGATGAGTATCTCTAATGTGTCTCTCTTAAGAATGTTGACTTCTTTCAGATATATTATGTTTATAATATTCAAAGAAAATCCTCCCACTTCTAAAGTTGAATTTTCAGCTTTTAAAAATCATTTATTCGGATAATTGTATTTCTATCATTTTTCTTATGATATATTTTCCTTATTTAAAATCAGCCTTGTAACTTTAGGCTAAATTCTAATTAAGCATGATGAACAATTCTTTTAAAGTGTTAATGTATAGTTTGCTAAAATTGTATTTAGTATTTTGCATCTATGTCCACAAATAAGACATATATATAATTTTCTTTTTAGATTTTAGCCCTAAGTCAGGTTTCCTTATGAAGCCGACGTTCACTTCATGAAAATGAGTTTGATAGAGTCCTCTTAAGAAGCATTTGCAGGGGCTGAGGTTATGGCGCAGCGGTAGCGTGCTCGCCTAGCACGCGGGAGGCACTGGGTTCGATCCTCAGCACCACATAAAAATAAAAAATAAAGCTATTGTGTCCACCTACAACTAAAAAATAAGTATTAAAAAAAAAAAAAAAGAAGCATTTGCATAAGGAGATCATTGTTCATTTCATATTTGAACCATTTCATTACCTTTTTTAGTTTCTTTTGAAGTTTGTTGACAATATTGCTTATTTTTCAGTCTGTTTAGATTCTTTATTTCTCTTTAGGTATGTGCTATGTTTTCTTTCAAGAAAGCTAATTCCTTTTGTGATTTTTAGCATATTTGCACATGAAATTTCCTAATATCTAAAATGGTTTTACATTAATTATAACTAAAATATGCCTTTTTTTTTTACTGGATATCTACATCAATTTAATTTTTAATTTATTTTTAACTGATACATAAAAATGGTACTGATTAACGTGGTGCCATGTAATTAATGTTCAATACATATATGAATTCTATAATGCCCAAAGCAGGTTAAGCATATTTATCTCCTCAAACATTTCCCATTTATGTATGGTGAGAACTTTAAAATTCTTTCTTACGGCTTTCCAAAATGTATAGTACATTATTGTAATTCAAAGCATACCAGAGTTTCTTGCACCTATGTATAACTTAGTATCCATCAATCAAAAGATATCTTTAAAATCAGTATTTTTTCTGCTTTTCACCTTTGCTTAATTGTTTTAGCAGCTTATAAATTTTATTAATTTTTCAAATTGCTCCTTTTATAAGATAGACTTGTGAAGCTATGTATATATTTTTATTCCCAGTATTTTTTTTTTGGTATCATGGATTGAACCCAGGAGCACTTAATCACTGAGCCACATCCCCAGCCTTGTTTTATATTTTATTTAGAGACAGGGTGTCACTAAATTGCTGAGGCTGACTTTAAACTCACGATCCTCTTGCCTCAGCCTCCAAAGCCACGGGGATTACAAGCAAATGCCACCATGCCCGGGAATCACTGTATTTTAAACAGTTCTTTCTTTTTTCATTCAGTTGTTATTTAAGAAAGATGTTTTAATGATTGGCATGTGGTTGATTATATTTTTATATCCCTTTTCTTCCTGTCTTTTTTGTAAAAATCTTGCCTTTTCATATTTGTTGAGAATGTCTTTGTGTTCAGGTATATAATAAATAATTATTAAAAAAGACATTTACCCAAAGTGTTTCAATTGAAGCTTATGATGAACCTGATGATTGTAGTGTACTGTTTTGTTTACATATACAGAATTATTTGTTGTTTTTTATTGCTGATTTTATTCTCCATATTTAGATAATGCAATAAGTCTCCAACTAGGCTTGTGCTTTTCTCTGTCTTGTTGAGTTAATCAGTTTTTTAATTTTGAACAATAATCATACAATTTTTAATTACTGAATATTTTAAAAACCATTTTGTGGCAGCCAGGTGTGGTGGCACCCTCCTATGTACAATCTCAGCTACTTGGGAAGCTGAGGCAGGAGGATCACAAGTTCAAGGCCAGCCAGTAAGGACTTATCTCAAAAAAAAAAAAATGTCTGGCAGCTCAGTGGTAAAGTGCCCCTGGGTTCAATCCCCAGTACCAAAAAAAAAAAAAAGAAAAGAAAGAAAACAACAAAAAATCATTTTGTGGTGTCTAAATTTATCATTTTATAGTATCCTCATGTTTTTGGTTTAAAAATTTACTGTTTTTTTCAGATTCTGTGACTAATGTCTTGCCCTTCTTATTTGCTTTGTCAAGCTTAAAAGAAGATGACATTTTTGACAAGAGTCAGATTTTATTTAATCCAATTTATAATTATTTAAAAAATGTTACATAAAATTTGACATTATATTTTTACTTAGCAATGAACTTGTTTTTCTTTTCTAAAAAATATTATACTCTAGTAAATTTGAGGGACGGTTTAATGATGTGAAAACTTTCTTTAATTTATTGTGTTGCTTTAATTTCTTATTGCTTTGTACAGTGATTCATTTATTCCTAATATAGGTTGAGTCTCCCTATTTGAAATGCCTGGGAACAGAATATTGAATTTATGATTTTTTTCATATTTTTGAACATTTGTGTATGAATAATGAGGTATTTTGGGGATGGGGCTAAAGTTTAAACAAAATTCATTTGTGTTTCATACACATATTATACACATAGCCTGAAGGAATTTTTATAAAATAGATTTAAGAATTTTGTGCATGACACAAAGTTGTATGGTGTAGAATCTTCCCTTTTTGGCATGATATCAGCACTCAAAAGTTTTGGTTCTGGAGCACTTCAGATTTTGAGAATAGGGAAGTTCAACCTATAATCTAATATTTACCTGTAATCTAAGTAATTTAA
This sequence comes from Xerus rutilus, assembly GCA_028644305.1. NCBI lineage: Eukaryota > Metazoa > Chordata > Mammalia > Rodentia > Sciuridae > Xerus > Xerus rutilus. The sequence continues at coordinate 83,914,450 of CM053417.1, read as the reverse complement.
AAAACCACACAGAACTATAGTCTGTCTTTATGTACATAGTAGGCTGTCCATCTTGTTTTATTTGTTTTTCTTCTGGGTTTTCATTTATCTTAGTTACTGCTGTCTTCATCCTATCATTGTGACTTTGCTCATCTACTTTTTGTATTATAAAACTTTCATTTGGACCTGGTTTGATTTTTAAATAATCATTGATTTTCTTGATTTTTAAAATTAATAATACTTGTTATTCTATAATAAAAACTAGTATGTTTAATATCAAATGAGCTGTTGTCTTGCCATCAGCCCAGATGACTGGCTTTTTGTACTGCCCTATTTGGTCTTTATTTATTAACAATTAACATTGTTTTAAAAACACTTACATGGAATTTATTTTCTAGGACATAAAAATAAATTGCTCTTTCCTTAGCCAAATGTATGTAAGAATTTGTGTTTTTGTTTAGATTTTAAAATTTCTTTGGGTATTATAATCTTTATGTTCACAGATATGCAATTATCTTATTCATATGTGATAAACCTTAAAGATAGATTTTTGTATTGTCTCATTTTCCACTCTTTCATTTTTAGATAGGAAAACAGAGTCAGTTATTAAAGAAATTACTGTGGACTCTACCTTCCTGTCTCCATTAGCTGATCATTTCCAAAATGATGAGTTCATTGAAAGATTTAATAAATTTCTTTATTATAGGACTTCTCAGAGCCTTTAGTATATCAGTATATTTCCCATACTTTTTTTTTAAAAAGTAACTTAAATATATTTTATTGCTTTTATTGTATTCTTCATCTTTATTTTTTATTTTATTATTTTACTAGTTCTTTTTAGGTATACATGACAGTAGAATTCAGTTTTATTGACCATGGGCAATTATATTTTTTTAAAAGGAGAATGTAGAAACATCTCATAGAAGTGGTTGTTCCATAAATCACAATTTTGAAAATACTGGCTAAGGAGTATATACTTGTACTTACTCAGAAAAGGCTGCTGGACTAGGTACTCTTCAAAATCAGACGATTATGCAATAAGGAAAAATGCAAAGCAAGCCCAGGAACAGTGCACACAGGCATAGAATAAGCCAAAAGCTCAAGTGCTAATGGGGGATTCAGTTTATATTACCAATACACTCTTTTTTTAAAATTTCTTTTTAGTTGTTGATTGACCTGTATTTATTCATTTTTTATATGCGATGCTGAGGATCGAAACCCAGTGCCTCCCACATGCGAGGCAGGCACTCTACCACTGAGCCACAATCCCAGCCCACCAACACACTCTTGAAATGACATTTTCTCATTCTTACAGGCACCCCACCTGCCCTGTGTTCCTGAAATGTTTCATTGGTCAATGTACATTGATATCTCCTGCTTATTGAAATTTCTAGAAGTGTATCTTCTTAGGACACTACACCCACATAAGTCTTTTGTTATCCTCTAAGCTTGTCCAGAGTTGTTGGTAGTCTCCTCACTTTAGATATTTTCTTATCTTCCACACCTCGCCCCTTTGGGGGGAAACAGTGCAGTTCTCATACAAGATGGATGATATCTTATCTGGTAAGTCCTTTTCTCATCCAGATTTGGGGAGAAATGTATCTGTTTATGCTTTTGGAACATCACTAAGAGCAATGTACTTGTATAAATGCAGTCTGTTAAATACTGCTTATTAAATATATAAGAGCCAACCCTGACAGGTAAAAGTATGGCAAGGGGGGAAATCACTGCCCTTCATATAAGATGTCCTGGGAAATACGTATCCCCAATGGAATGTTCACAGACCATTGACATTATAATTGCAAACTTTATATGGCAGTCTTTCTGAGGCATCATAAAACATTCTTCCTGGAAGTTCCCAACTAGAGGTGACATCTTAATTAGGCTCTGTTAAGTCTCAGATAATATCTTGTTGCCTGTGTCTGTGAGAAGGAGGCCCAGAGAAGCAGGGCAGGCGGCCATTTTAAAGTATACTCCTTATAATGCAAAGGAATCTCAGGGTAGAAACTATATAGATTAGTTTACAGATTGAAAAGATTTGATGAGTTTCAGTGTTTAAAGTGATACTCTTCCAGATTTCCTGATTCCTATGTTACACCCCTTGTATCACTCCACCTCCCAGAAAAACCCCTCCATCCTCTAAGTCAGTGTGTTGTACCTGTCAGGGGTTGGTTCTTATATATTTAATAAGCAGTATTTAACAGACTGCATTTATACAAGTACATTGCTCTTAGTGATGTTCCAAAAGCATAAACAGATACATTTCTCCCCAAATCTGGATGATAAAAGGACTTACCAGATAAGATATCATCCATCTTGTATGAGAACTGCACTGTTTGCCCCCCAAAGGGGCTAGGTGTGGAAGATAAGAAAATTTCTATGTTCCTTACCAGTCTGTCTTTACTTGTCATCCTCAGTCAAGACTTAGCTTTTCCTTTTATAGAAACAGGTCCTTTTGTGTCAGCAAGAAACCTGGGAGTCCTGTTTTTCCTTTTTTCATGCCCAGATAGCCAGAAGATCTAAGATTTGCCCCTTGTCCTCCAATGCTGTTGTCCATCACCCTGGGCTGGGGTGTTTAAGGTTCAGCCTCTTCATCATATTTCCAAATTACTCAAATCCCTTTTTGTTCTGAGAGACTGTTCTCTGTTCCAATCAAAACCAACAAACCATTGCCAGACTTTGTCCTATAAAATAACTGCTTTCTTTGTGTTACTTCCTTATTCATGAACCTAGAGTGACTTTCTAATGCTTATTGTCTCAAGTAGAAATTCCTCCATGTGCTTGAATTTCAAGGCCTTCGTCATGTTACCTCACCTCATTTATCCATCCTTACCTCTCCAGCACTCCCACACACCCCAGCCCCTCCAATCAGATGATACATCATTGTCCTTGACCGGTGCTTCTTGAAGAAGCTGTGTTGAAATACCTACAGTTTTTATTTTAAATTTTAACTTATAAACCATCATAGATGGATACTTTTGCAAAATACAATAAAAACATAAGAAGAATTAACTTATAAAGACATGTAAAATATAAGCGTCATTGTTTATTATTAGATTCTTATGACAAAATCACTCAAAATGCTGTAAATTTTCCTAAATGCTTATTAATTTCTGTACTTATCTCCATAAACACCAATAATAAGGAGTTTGGGAACTAGCACCTGTCTTCAGGCCACACTGAATAACACTAGTTTTCCTCCTGGCCCTTTGCTAAGACCCTCTGCTCTAGCCTGGAAGGCCCTGTCTCTTTTTCAGCAGTCTGACTGCCTAAGCTGGATGGTTCACTCTACAACTATATGAGGCTGTACTGAATGGACTCCTTTCTGAAACTCCTGCTGCTCTGGGGTTCACTTAATGCCATAATGCTCAATACTTGATTACATATAATACTTATTTTTCTTAAACAGTTCTCTTAGTTCCACTCACCTCATGACTTCCCAAATAGCCTGGGATCCTACAGGGTATGAAATGTATCTTCCCCCAAAATGCACAAAGTTTATCCTAGCACCTAGCCATAAAAGTCCCCAGTACATATAGGTTATGGATAAATCTGTCCAAATAAAAATATATTTCTCCCCTCTCAAAACGTGTCTTCCAGAATACATAGTAGTAGGCACTTGATTAAAACATGCATTTAGAAAGTATAAGTTGATTGATTATACTCTGAGCACATACAGTACACTCATTTTCCAATATTGCACTGTTATATAATCCTTTGGCCACTATATAGGGTTGACCATGACACAGATTTTGGTTTGGATAGAGTGCCTTTTTTAGACATTTTCTACTGATTCACACCAGTTATTCTCAGCCCTGATTTTATTTTTATTTATTTATTTTGGTACCGGGAATTGAACTCAAGGGCACTTGATCACTGAGCCACATCGCCAGCCCTATTTTGTGTTTTATGTAGAGATAGGGTCTCACTGAGTAGCTGAGTGCCTCCTAGTTGTTGAGGCTGGCTTTGAACTCATGATTCTCCTGTCTCAGCCTCCCAAAGTGCTGGGATAACAGGTGTGTGCCACTGTGCCTGGCTTCAGCCCTGATTTTATGATCCCATGAAATGCCAACATGTTAAGAGTGTTGCAAAACTTCAGAATTGTTTTTTTTATTTACCCAGTTTCTGTACACTCCCCCCATGCAGCGCTTTTTCCCTTAAGAGTTTAGAGGAAGTTTTTTTTTTTTTTTTTTTTTTTTTAAACTGAGAGTATTACCATTGCCCAAAATTCTGGAAATTGCCTAATTAACCTATTTCAGTTCGAGTGGTGCAGTCTCCATATCCCTTGTTCAATGAATATTTTCTCATTTATGTATTTAGTTGTAGGGTCAGTTCTTACCGTGTGCCACTAGTCCATAAGAAATTGTATTTCCATTTCAACCAGTGAGTTAAATGTAATGCTATGCCATTTAAGCACTTGTATGACAAGGTGTTTAATGATGCCATTACTTTGGACAAAGGATACTGAGAAGTTTTAAAACTTTTAAGATATAACACACATACAAATAGTGCACAAATCCAGATCTACAGCTCAATGATTTATTGCAAAATGAACATACTGGTGTAACCAAGGGTGGTGAAAATTTGCCTGGGAACTTTCTTTCCATTTTTCCACAGCCGCAACGATGGTTTCTTAAACATATGGCATTAGTGTGAGTGTATGTTATGAAGTGTAAATAGTAATCCATGTGGAGAGGTGCTGCTCAGTTGAATGAATTAAGCCTTTGACTTGTCTCATTGTCCTAAGAGCATTGACGCCATCTGTCTGGCAGCACAAATTCTGACAACTGCTCAAATCTATAGGGTCTTTCAGTTCATTTATTTTTTTTAAAAAAGATTTCCAGGTGTTTTGAATTATATTTAGTTGTGGTTAGTGGGAAATTTATGAGCTGGCTGGCTACATCTTCTTGATGTGTGCCATAGAATCTGCAAAAGGGTCTCAGTGTCTTTCTCTCTCTCTCACACACATATATGCATATATGTATAATATTATTATATACTATTCAACTGAACAGCACCTCTGCACATAGATTGTTACTTATACTTCGTAATTCATAATATTATATATCCTTATATGTAATTTTTTTAACTAGCCAAATTCCAGCATGGAAAAACAGCAAAAAGTCTCCCATTTTCCCACTAATGCTACTTTATTTGAGCTTGGAAAAGATGAATCTTGACATAGGATTTTTTTGTCCTACCCTAGAATTAGACGCAACTCTCAAAGTACCTGAGCTTGGAAACTTGTCTGTGTTCTTCTGAAAGGTCCTATGTGGTTTGTAAGGTTCATATTGTAATCAACACCCATGTTAAAATTCTCAGTGATGATCTAGGCAGGATCTCCATGATCTCTGTTTAGGAATAAGAAAGGAAGAAATACTTAAGTATCATTCTTATGGTTGGTATCTAGGAGAAAAACAATCACACAGCTAGTCTCTTGCAGCTCAACTAACACTTTGCTAGGAGAATATGCTGAGTGTTCTGCATGTTGTTTTCTTCATTTCCTCCCAGCAATAATTTCTTTACTCAATGTTAAATTAACCTTGAGGCAAGCAACAGCAACTTTTTAAGGTTGCTTTCATGTAAGTAATTTGCTTGCCCCTATGATTAATTAAGGGGTGTGTTGCAATTATACAGGTTTGCATATATATGGGGCTATAATTTTTTCTTCATTTATAAAGTAGTTAATTAAATTCTGCTGGCCCACAATAAACTAACTGTTGCAGTTCCTACTAGACAGAGTATGCTAGGGTGTGAGACTGGTGTGCTGTTGTTTCCTTGAACTAACCAGGGAGAACTTGTTCTTTGGTGGCTGGGTGATGGGTTAAGTAATACAATAGTTTAAACAGACTTAAGAATCCAGTAAGACAAGTTAGGAAGTAAGACTCCTATGAACTTCTGGCATTCAAGAGTGATGTACTGGGCCCCAGTAGATTTGGGTCTCTTCCTCCCTTGGCTTGAGCTCTCTATTCTAAACATTTAAGGTTTCCTCCCCACACCCACCTTCCCCACCACCAGGGTCAGCCTCAGAGCAGTGTTTCCCCAGAGACCTGGAGAGGAAGGGTTTCCGGTTGTCCTTGCTTTTTAATTTAAGGGCTTTGTTTTAACCTGAATGCTGGGGTGGGGAGCAGATTTTCCACATGTAAGGGAAGTATGTAGCTGGATTTTGTGGTCCTTTGTTACCACATTTCTAAAATTGTAGATTTTTAGTATTGTGTAATATGTGTTTATCATGTGTTAAAATCCAAAGCAAGAGAATTGGAAGGGGGAACAATGTCACTCACAACTCTTATGAGCTCTTCTCGATTTCAGTATGTGATCACTAAGAAAAGAAGTATGAGCGGGGGTTTTAAAATTAAATAGCACAATTTGAACAGAAATCATTGCATACTCCAAAAAGATTTCTTGAGCACTCGTTATGTGTCCACCATTGTGGAGGATACTAGATAAATATGCCTCAATCCTTGCTTTCTCTTGTGCTTAATATGCAAGAAATGATGAGCTGGGCACTGTGGCACATGCCTGTAATCCCAGTGACTGGGAAGCTGAGGCAGGAGGATCGGGAGTTCAAAGCCTGCCTCAGCAACTTAGGGAGGTACTTAGCAACTCAGTGAGACCATGTCTCTAAATAAAATACAACAAAGGACTGGGGATGTGGTTCAGTGGTTAAGCATCCCTGAGTTCAATCCCTGGTACCAAAAAAATGAAAGAAAGAAAGAAAGAAAGAAAGAAAACAATGGAGGGGTAGTGGTAGAGAATAATACAATAAAGCAGTGAGCAGCATGCTCCAAAGGGGATTTAGGAAAGGGAGAATAGCAAGAAAGGGAGATCTAAGTTGACTTTTAAAGAAAGCTAATACTTGGACATGTTAAAAAGAGGAATGGCAATCCAATGTGGCCCCAAAGCGCATGTCTGCTTAGGCGTGGGTAGGAGGCTGACCATGAGGAAGTTTGCTTGACTAGAGAAGAGGGCTTCAGAGAGCTGGGAAGCAGGGGAGGAGTCAGCAATGGAATGTGGCCAATAATAGGAATGACCTTGCAGAGGAATAACTGAACAAAAGGTGTAATCAGAGCCTGGATATCTGTGACGAGTGAGCATAGAAAGCAAAGGAATAAGTATGAAATATGGGAAACAAGAAAATTTGGACTTGGTAAAAATCCAAAGGCTGAAGGAGGATGGAGTGAAAGAGAATCAGTTTTCTAAGCAGGCAAGATCAAAATAGCAATCGTGGCTGTGCGTGGTGGCGCATGCCTGTATCCTAGCAGCTCAAGAGGCTGAGGCAGGAGAATTGCAAGTTCAAAGCCAGCCTCAGCAACAGCGAGGTGCTAAGCAACTCAGTGAGACCCTGTCTCTACATAAAACACAAAATAGGGCTGGGGATGTGACTCAGTGGTCGAGTGCCCCTGAGTTCAATCCCTGGCACCTCCTTCGCCGAAAAAATAGCAATAGTGCTTGCAGGGAATTTTGGGGAAACGAAGCTGCTTTTGTGGAGTGGTAGGGACTTAGCTTTAGGTATGTGTTGCACGTATCAAATGGTTTGAAATGTGTTATGGTTTGAATGGGAGAGCAGAACTATATATTTAGAATTTGAAATTTATTAGAAAATATGATGTTTGAAACCTATAATAGAATTTGGAGAGAGATGATTAGAGATGAATTTTTGGGACAGGAGGGACTGGAGGACTAGATACAGTAAGAACCTTGAGGAAGGAAGGGATGACAATAAAGATTATAAAGAAGGAAGGGTGAGAGGTAGGATAACCACAGTACCATAAAGTACTATATAAACTAAAGTGAGGGCTTTCAAGAATTAGGGAGGCACTTTATATCAGATGCCAAAAGAAGAAATTAAGAAGGAGAGCAGGAAGTTTTTAAAAAAAAATTATTTAGCCCAGTGTGGTGGAGCACGCCTGTAATCTCAATGACTTGGGAGACTGAGGCAGGAGTATTGCAAATTTGAGACCAGCTTCAGCAACTTAATGAGGCCCTAAGCAATTTAGCAAGACCCTGTCTCAAAATAAAAAAGAAAGGGGGAGGAGGCAGGGATGTGGTTCAGTGGTTAAGCACCCCTGGGTTCAATCTCCAGGACCAAAACAAACAAATGTTTTTAGCTGTGTTATTTGTAGTGTATATTAAGCTCCCTGTAAGTTAGACTCTCACTACAATAATACAACTTACAGCACCAAACATACAGAATTTGATACAACCCTATTCAATCTTGTAGTCTATTCCAAGAGGGTAGATAGATGTTCTTAGAAGCATCTTCCTTGTGATTCTATTCTGCTACATAAACCTCAGGGACAATACAAGATGTTAACAGTAGGTCATGAAAGTGGAACGAGATGAGATGAATTCTTCCACAATGTTTCAGCTGGCTTTCTCTCCACCAGCTGCCCCAAACAGCTTTTATTCATATCAATTCTGGCATAAAAGAAGTAGGATGCACGAGTGTCATCCTTTTGCTTTTCAGGTTCAGCTCAAGTAAGATAGGACTGGAACAAGAATCCAGTTCCCCAGATTGTTTAATATGTTTTTGCTTCTCCATCCCATTCAGAGGATAAAAACTAACCTTCAACTCAATGTATCCTATCTCTTGGGCCTAAATTCCGGTCAAAACTTACTTGTGAGCTTACATTTTGGAATTACAGAGTAAGGTGAAGGCAATATTTGTCACAGCAGTTAGCCACCACACCTCAGGTGGGTAGTTAGGCAGAACCCAGACTAAAGGATAGAGTGTGTGTCCCTAACTCTGACACACCCTGAAATCTTCCTGAATTAGTAAATGTTTTTACCCATACTTTCTTGTGCAATAATGGTGAAGGGGAAGTAATTTGAATAGCTGCTGATAAGACATTTTTGGGCCCTTGAAATAAATGGCAATAGTTCAAACAGAGTGAGAGCAGCTGCACTTAACCTAAAAGCAAACAGATCTGTTTCATAAATAGTTGTGGAGCTTCTACGTGTATCTGAGGCCTCCCAGCAATGGCAGGCAGTCTCTTCCCTTAGGGAGAGATAAGGCACAATGCAAATAACTCAAACGCAAGGCAGGATGTGTGTAAGTGCTGTGTGAGCGATTCATAGCAGAGACATTCTTAGAGTGTGTTCTTGGAGGAAATGTAGAGTGCAGAAGCTTGACAGCTCCTAAGAAAAGCATAAACGAAGAGATAATGAATCTATTCATTTCACCAGTCCGCCAAGAGGCAAGATGTAATAAGTTTATGTACCAAATGAATGGTGTAACTGTGTCTATTTTTAGAGGGGACTTGAGCTCATGAGTAAGGTCCTTCCAAGTTGTTGGGGGGTTTTGTTTAAATTTCCCTTGAGCAATAAAATAAAATTCACTCAACTGCCAGTTTTATCATGTGTTATGTCTTGACTTTAGAGTTACAGGGTTGGGAAATGAAGGAAGTATTAGTGTTTCATGTTGGGAACACCAGAACAGCATAGGTACATTGCCCAGGACCAAGGGTAGCAAAAGTGTATTAAATACCTTGGTATCTGTATGGCACATAATGCGCTGTTGTTTAGTGCTTTGCAATACAATGTGACCATTTCAGTGATGGGTGCTAAGACCCCCACATACCTAATTCTGGGCTCAAGCCATTATCTGTGTGTTAATGCTGGAATTCTTGGCATTTTTAGATGTAATCATGCCCAAGCTTGATTACCCAAGTCCTGTGGATTGTTGAAAGTGTCCTTCATGCTCAACTCATTTATATTGCCTCAGCTATTATCCCCATTCAAGCCTTGTTCCAAAGACTGTCTCAAAATTCATCTTCATAAAACACTGCATAAAATGAGTTGCCAATTCCTTTTCTTAAAATCTATTGAATCACTCCTCTCCCTTCCCTCCTTCAACTTCCCTTCTGTTCTCACTTCTATTCAAGCTAGTTCAGGCCCTCCTGAACGGTCTCATCTATAGATTGTGAAACTTGAGCTTTCTTTTTTGCTTCTTTATTTTTTTATTTTAGTTTTTCAAATGTTTTATTAGTGCATTATAGTTACATAATGGGTTTATTTTAACATATTCATAACTGCATATAACATAGTTTGATTCATTTTAGTCCTCAGTATTTCCCTTTCCCTGCCCTCCATCCTCCCCCATCCTCTTCCTCTTGCTATATTGAGAGCTGAACTTTTAAATTGCTCTCCCAGTGCCAATTGATATTTCCACTTGCTGCTAGACCAAACTTCCCAAAGAGGCATTTTATTCTCCAGCTTAAGAAACTTTGATAACTACACTTTGCTTGTAGCTCTGCTTCACAGCCAGCCAGTCATTTGCATATTGTCATCACAATCCTCATGTCTATCTGGATATGCTACCTTCCTTTAAATCAGCTAATTTGGGTGTGGGGTTGTGGCTCTATGCTACAGTGCTTGCCTAGTACATGTGAGGCACTAGTTTCCTTTCTCAGCACCACCTAAAAATGAATAAATAAAATAAAGGTATTGTGTCCATCTACAACTAAAAATATTTAAAAATAAGCTCATCTTAAAAATTATATCTATTTTAGTCTTATTATAAATAATACACTTCATACAAATATGAATTGGGGTTAATTTTACTTTATTCCTCTTCACAATCAAATGGCCACATTAACTAAGAGAAATAATGCCAGTGAGCCATCTAAAATCCCCTAAATGGTTGCTCACCACAGTGATAGTCCAACTCATTATTATTATTATTGCAGCATTTAAGGACTATAGCATGGCCTTCACCTTATTCACCCTCTTTCCCTGACAGAACTCTCTACTCCTGCCAAACTGGTTTATTTGTGGCCTCTTAGGTAGTAGTATCTTTAGGTGTGTTCCTCCTTCCGATCTAGAATACCCTCTTCCACCTCCTCTTTCTCTTGACCTGTCTTTGTCTTTTGCATCCTCTTGGTTGCTCTTCCCTCTGACCCATCTGGTCTATAGCAACGTCTTTTCTCTGAATTCTTGCATTTTACATCTTTTGCCTTGTATCAGTATTCAACATATCCTTTTACATGGCCTAATTCCATCTTCATTGTGTCATAAAATTTCATAGTTAGATAGTATCTTAGAGAATTTTTCATAAGACTCTTACTTGAGGTAGACACTTGAAGCTCCTTAAGGACAGCAAACACATTATATGTACCAAACACCAAATGTATATCTCCCCTTTAGGGTTTTTCTGACTCCTCTGGGCACTTTATGTAAGGATTTTTCAGGAGCTAGTTTTTCTGGCTTATTCTGTTGATTACATGTTTCCACAAGTGATGTCAGTCACATCTGTAATATCTTGTCTTCCATCTGTCCCTATTGTATGGTCCCACTCTCTATACCATCACTCAGTAGCTTACTCATCTCCTGAACATGTATTATGGCCTTCTCAGCCTCCAATTTGTTTTTACTACATTTTCCTTTACTTCAAAATGATAACAAACATTTTAAAATTGAAGATTTCATTTTATGTCTCTTTATACTCTTTCTCTCTACCTTAGCTCTACATTGTTGAACATAAACTTTGGAATTCACCAGCCTTTAGCAACTCCTTTCTGGTATCAGATAAAAGTAAAGGTGAACAATTGGAGCCAGGGGCATTCACGGGGGATCTTTCAGTGATATTTCCATAAAGAGTCCCATTTTGCTGCAACTGATGCTGACACCGAGCATTAACATTGAGCACTTACTGTGTTCCAGGTGCTGAACTTGACAATGGTCATGGTGTCCTGGTTAATCCTTAGAGTAATCCTAAAAATAAGGTACTTCTGCCATCCTGTTTTGTGGAAATATAGACATAGGGAGATTACACACAGCTGTTGATGGTGGAACAAGGAATTCCAAAGCTGAGATGAAATGGTGCTACTCAAGTGACACATATATAGGAGGTGTGTGGGAACCTGAGCCCCATTTCCTGTTTGCATATTCATACTCAGACATACACAGGAGTCTACACTTATGAGATACGTTCACTGGACCCTTCTCACTTACATCACTTCCTCCTCCCCTGCCATTATGTGGGCACAACATATACCTACAGAGTAAACCTTATCTTGAGCAGATGCTCACAAAATGTGCAGATGAACAAGCCTTCAGCCTCAGATCCACCACACTTCCACTTTACAACCTGCTTGTTCACTGACTGAGGTGTCAGAGTATGAATTTTGCAGTTCTCCTCCCACACTGAAGGTTTGCAGGTGAATGAACCTTGCTTGTGTCCTCCCTCCCTCCCACTCACACAGAGAGCCTAAGTGAAGAACATTGTGATCCCACTCACCCTTCCATTGTCTTGACGGTAGGAGAGGGAATTTTCTAAATACCTCTCCCACCCATGCAGTTTACAGGAAAGTAAGCCTTCTTATTATTTCTTTTCTTTATTCACACATTCATGACACAGCACAGGGAGCGCTGGGCTTGAGACTTTTTAATATGTGGCTGTGCTTGTATACCTGCACACATGTAGTCTCAGGCATCTGACATATTCACTTTCCCATTTGCCTTGAATAGTGGAGTATGTACTTTTTGTGTGGAGTACTGAGGATTGAACTCAGGGATACTCGACCACTGAGCCACATCCCCAGCCCTATTTTGTGTTTTATGTAGAGGCAGGGTCTCACTGAGTTGCTTAGCACCTCGCTGTTGCTGAGGCTGGCTTTGAACTTGTGATTCTCCTGCCTCAGCCTCCCTAAGTGCTGGGATTATAGGCCTGCACCACCACGCCCGGCTATAGTATGTACTTTTTAAATCCCATTTCCACTTATAGAAGGTTGAACTTTGTACTGCCCCCACTACTAACCACACACAGGTCATGTGCCCCTTTTCTTCTTCCCAGCATCACCCAGTGCTGAGATTTCTTAGTACCTTTCTTATAGGCTTGGTTATTATGATGACACCCTCCCCACCCCCAGATGCCACACACAGATGATACACACAGAGTTATAAGAGAATGAGACTCCTTATCACCCCACACCTCGTCATTCTTATGTCTGCATGCATCCTCTGTCAGCGAGGGAGATGGGAGGAGACTCCCAATCTGTCTCACATGCCTTGCATGTCGGGGTGTGAGCTGTCTCAGTTCCCTCCCACACACACGGTCTACAGATGTGCAAGCTTTTTGAGCTGTGCACTGTCTCTTTAATCCAGCAAATCTTCTCGGTGCCCCACCCACAAGTGTGCTTTGTAGGACAGTAGACTTTAACAACAAATTGATTCTGAATGCAGGCACATGTGTATACACACACACGCATACACACACTGGGAGGAAAAAGAATCCTTCAGCCTGTTAGTGTTTGCTTTGTACTGGGGAGTATGTAGAGGAATAAAAATAATCTACCCCTCTAAACTTAGGAAAACAAATAAGCTAAGAAATGAGAGTTTAACCTTTAAGGATAGTAGGCAACTTCTAAGCTATAATCTACTGGTCAGCAAGCTTGAAGACTCAAGAAAGAGTGCCAAGGTGAACATATTTGACTCATTACGCTAGACTCAGTGTTGTTACTTAACTGACATCTATGGAAAAGATTGTAAGAATTACCCTTCCAACATGGGGGAGGCGGGGGGCAGGAAAGGGGAATGGGTGTAGTAAAGATGGTTGATAAAAAAAATATATATATATATATATATACTGTTCATTGAAAGTGCATATAAAGGTGTTTAATATAAAAAAAGAATGAACAAAAGAAAAACAATATGTTGTTTCTACAATATATAATTTAAGATTTGAACCAATTTTATTTAACTATCATGGTACAAGTTACTATAAAGGATATTAGATTAGTTGGAAGTCATAATATAGTGCTCTCACTTTTTTTTCAAACAATAGTGAAATCTGTTTGAGGTATACCATATGCACCATTTCTCAAACTTACCTGAACATGGAATGTGTATGTGTGGGAGAGAGGCATTTCATGGGACTGTTGGGCATTTAAAAGCTGTTGAGAGCCTCAAGGGACTCCTTATGAAAACTGGAAAATACTTGAGGTAAATGTTAATAATAACTTGAAGGACAGTGAGGAACCTGTTGGAGGCACTGAATTTGGGATAGTCTCTTACATCTTTGATTAATAAAGTAAAATTGAGAAGATAAAAAAAAAGAATTACCCTTCCACTAATAACTTTGCTTCTTTGCTCTATATATTAAAAGCCCTTTGACTTTTAGTTGTTTCAATTGTTGTGGGACATGGTTCAAATGATAGTTATTTACTTCACAAAAATAGTGTGAATGTTTATGGTGTTTAAAAATGTTTCATAGGATTAATCAGTATGCATTCTTCCCTGTACCGGCCCCATCTCTGCTTCTGTCCTCTTTCCCCCCACTTCCTTTGCCATCTATGCAAGGTATGCAAGCCTCTTGAATAGACCCATATTTTCCTACTTGACCTATGAGCTTAGTTGAAACCATGCTTCCCCCAAATACACACATACAGAGTGAAGGCTAGTGAGCCCATCAACATGTTTTGTCTTATGTACCCAGTCCTTTGGAGTATTTCACTGCCCTGCCTCTCATTTGCAGGGTTTGCAAGAGACCAGCCTCTCTCTCATCCTGCCCACTCTTTCTCTCATGTGCATGCATGCACAGTGTGCATATAAGGGACACCTCTGAGCTGTCTCATTACATCTTCTATCACACAAAGTGAGCCTTTCAGAGCTGTCATCCTCCTACTGTGTGCAAAGCTTAACCTAAAATAAAAGTAACCTTGTTATTACAACCTTCCAGTGCACATATGGGCTGTACCACATACTGGCCAGCTGTCTCCTTCCTCCTTTCTCTGTGCAGCCACACATTTATGACAGGATCCTGAGCATTCTTTCTTTCTCATTCTCTCTCTCCCTCCCTCTCTCATCTCCTCTCTCCTTCCCTTCTTCCCTCCCTTTCTCTATCTGTTCTTCCTTCTACCCTTTTACCACTCTCCTTCCTTTCTTTTCATTTCCTTCCCTTCCATCCAGTCCCTTCCTACTTCCTTTGTTTCCTTCTTTTCTCATTTTTTCTTTTTTTTCATGTCAGTGAGGTTCTGGGTATTGAACCCAGGACCTCCTATATGCTAGGCACTTGCCCTACCACTGACTAACACTGCCAGCCCCAATCAAGCTTTCTTATATGTTCTTGATCTTTTTCTTTTCTATTCCCTCCCTCCCTCCCTCCCTCCCACGTGTGAGCCTGGGATGTGCCAGAAAGTGGCTCCTTATCACTTTGAGTTCTCATATACCTTTGAGTACAGCTTTAGGGTTCAGTGGCCAGGCCTACTATCTTGACAGATTACCTGCTGGAGAATCCTGGCTTGCCTCTTTTCTAGCATGTTCATCCTGGATGAGCAATTTGTGTCTCAGTTTCCACAATATGTAAATGGTATAACTAATTGTGCTGACCTCACGGGGCTGTTGTAAGAATTAAATGAGTAGGCAATATATGTAATGAGATTAACACATGATGACCTCCCTTATTCCATGCTTTGCCTGGAGCAACTGATTCTGACTAGAGGTAAACTCATACCTAAGCCGCCTATTCTCACTATATGAAAATGCTTGAGAAGTACTGCCCTGGGTGATGATTTCATAATCCTCCTCCCCCCTCAAACTCCAGTGTCATTTCCCTTCCTTCCTCCTTGCTGTAGGTTGCTGACCTTGCTTCCTCCTTCCCTGGGAAAAAAAAGGAAGCTATCAGAATGGGCCTTGCAAAACTTCCACAACATCTCTGGTCACCCACAGGTGTGTCTGAATGTGAGCTCCTCTCTGGGATACAAGAGATGAACTGTCTGCACACATAGTTAAAGGCCAGGCCCTCTACTTGCAGAGTAGAACCCACCACTGCCCCCTACAGAATGACATTGCTCTAGCAATCCATCTCCCTCTATTTACTGCATCAACATATGTTCTCTATGTAGTCAAATGTTTGTATTCATATTTAAATGCACTGCAATATTTCTCATCTAAAAATAATTTTAAAAATTAAAAAAACACTATCTTCTCCTCACAGAAAGCTCTTCCAGTTTCTACCCATTTCTCTGTTCCCCTTTACAGAACAAAAACTAGTTAAAGGAGCTGCCTCTTTCTCTGTGTGTGTGTGTGTGTCTTTGAGCCAGGGTCTCGCTTTTTTTTTTTGGTACTGGGGATTGAACTCAGGGGCACTTGACCACTGAGCTACATCTTCAGTACTGTTTTGTGTTTTATGTAGAGACAAGATCTCACTGAGTTGCTTAGTGCCTCACCGTTGCTGAGGCTGGCTTTGAACTCGCAATTCTCCTGTCTCAGCCTCTCAAAGTGCTGGGATTACAGGCATGAGCCATTGCGTCCAGCCAGAGTCTCAGTCTTGTTTTTTTAAATTTTTTTAGATGTTGATGGACCTTTATTTTATTCATGTATTTATATGCAGTGCTGAGAATCGAACCCAGTGCCTCACACATGCTAGGCAAGTGCTCTACCACTGAGCCACAGCTCCAGCCCCTGGAGTCTCACTCTTTTGCCCAGCTTGCCTTGAACTCCTGGGCTCAGATAACCTCCTGCCTCAACCTCCCAAGTAGCTGGGACTTCAGGTGCATGCCACTCAACCCAACTGACATTCACTCTTGAACAACTTCAATGTAAGGATTTAACCTTTACCACGCCACTAAAATTACCCTTATCAAGGTTCCCAATACCCTTCACATCTCCCAATTTGTCAGGCCATTCAATCATGTTGATCTATTAGGACACAGTTGGTCACCACCTCTTCTTCAAGACTCTCTACTTGCTTCCCAGGAGTCTACACTCTTGGAAAGTGTGTAGACTTTTACCCTATAAGTCTCTTTCTCAGATTCTTTTGAAAATTTATGCTCTTCCTGAATTCTAAACATTAGAGAGAGATAGTACTCGGTCTTTGAACTTCCTTTTCCCACTTCTCATTAGCTTTCAGCTGTTACCTTGTCCTGCAGCTCTCAATACCAAACTACAAGGATGAATTTCATATTTGTATTTCCAGCCTGGACCTATTTACTGAATTCTTGACACCTCTGTCCAACTGTGTACTGAACATCTGCCCTTGGATGTCTATTAAGCATCTCAAAGGTTAACATATCCAAAGCTGAAGTCTTGGTTTTCTTTTACTCTTCATCAAAAGCTATACTCCTCTTTCAGTGTTTCCCAACTCAGTAAACAGTATTTCCCAATTGCTCAGGCCAAGAATGCAGAGGAATTGTGTGAGCTACAGTCTCTGGATTGGTTCGTTTTCTCTCTCTCTCTCTCTTTCTCCTCCCTTCCTTCCTTTCCTCTCTCCTTCTTTCTTTTCTTTTTTTCTTTCTTGTACTGAAGATTGATCCCAGGGGTGCTTTACTACTGAGATACATCCTCAGATCATTTTGTTTTATTATTTATTTTTTTATTTTGAGACAGGGTCTGCTAACATGCTGAGGCTGGCCTCAAAATTATGATCCTCCTGCCTCAGCCTCCTGAGTCACTGAGATTACCGGAGTGAAGCACTGTGCCCAGCTCTGGATTCATCTTTGATACTTAATTTTCCTCTATCATCCAAATCCCAACCATTATCATATCTTATTTGCTGTACTTTCAAAGAACATGTCTGTTCTGACTATGTCTCACAAAGCTGCTTTTCACTTCCTCCATGACTTCTGCCCTAATCAGCTCTTCCCTGGGCTAACAATCATAAGGCCTCTTGCCTCCCTACCCTTGTGCAAGCACACACACAGTGGTCAGGAGATTGGACCTTCTTTGTCATGTCCTCTTTCTAATGGCCCACATGCCAGATTCTGATAATTCTTTTTTTTTAGTTGTATATGGACACAATGTCTTTATTTCATTGCTTTGTATGTGGTGCTGAGGATCGAACCCAGGGCCTCACCCATGTGAGACAAGCACTCTACCGCTGAGCTACAATCCCAGCCCCTCTGATCATTCTTACTATCTGTTCTATGTGCATTGATATCCCAGAGTTATTTCATCTATAAAATATGGATAATGATCATTATCTCACAGGTATTTTGTGAGAATAAATGAATTGTGCATGAAAAACACTTAAAAGAACTCTGCCACTAATCAGTGCTATACTGATGTTAGGAATAATGATAGAGGAAAAGAAAGAAAAGGAAAAGATTGATTGTAAATAGTGAACATTCCTCATGGTATATATGTGGACATAAACAAGTTCACATTCTTATTACAGTATATATGGGACACACTCACACATGTATCTGTCCAAATCATCCAGGTATGTGAACACATATACACTTCCTCGTGTGCCTGCAGTGGACTGGAGAGCCAACTGCCCAATGTGCTTTCTCTCTTCCATGCCTTGAGTGTAGGACCGTTAGCATTTTAATGACCCTCCCACACCCAAGGCTTGCAGGAGAGTGAGCCTTGTCTTCCCTTCCCAGTACACAGGCACAAGTGCATACATACCTGCACCAAAGGGATATAGTCCCTCTCTTGTATGGCCTGCATGTGGGACACGTACGTATATACCATTGCCAGCACCTACCTCTTCTGGGACGTCTTTCTCACCTCTGTGAAGTCCCTTCCTGGTTTACCCACAAGTGCTTCTCCCATGGCTGCCATGCTGCCTACATGCAACCTGCTGGCCTGCTGCCTCTTCCTTAAGCACACCCACACATCATGCCAAGAGAGTGAGCCCTTCTTTGCTCCCTCTCTCACATCCCTTGCATGGTGGAGGGTGTACTTTCTGGAAACCCCTCCCACATGCAGGGTTTGCAGGATGGTGAGCCTCAGCTTTCCTTGCTCTCTTGTGCATGTGCACATACACATAGGCACACCTTCACAAAGAGAGAAACACACAAAATCAGGCAGTGGGAAGGAGGATACCCCTCTCTCCTTTCTCCCACCTCAGTCATACACAGATATTGCAGGAGAGGGTGACTTCTCTTACTTTTTCCTTGTATAGAATGCAGGCCCTCATGCTCAAGGACAGGAACAACCCAGAAGGAAGGGGAGTCTTTTGACTAGGTCCTGCCTTGTCATTACTTAGGGGAGGACAGAAAGCCTTTTTAGGACTTCCATGCACTGGGTATGATGGAAAGGGAGCCTTCTAGCTAATTCTCACAAACCCCAAGTATGAGAGAAATTGCATTATATATTATAAGCATGCATATGTTTTCATACACACTTAGGGTGTAGGGAGTGAAAGTCCTTCTCATGTGCACACTTATTTGCACAAGAGGATTATGAAGGATCGTCCTCTTAGATGTTCAAGTAGACATGAGTCAAAGAGCAAGATCTCTTTCTCCTCCCAGACCTATGATCTGCAGCTAATTTTTTGAATCATTTATTTATTCAACAAATATTTAGTGAGTATCTACCATGTGTTGGGTACTCCCTTAAGCACCAGGAATATACCAGTGATTAAAAAAGAAACAGTAATCTGTCCTGGTAGGGGAAAGCAGACAGTGAACAAAATGAGTTAGTAAAATATATAGTGTATCAATTGACAATAAGTGTTCTGGACAACAATAAAGCAGGAAAAGGGAGTATAGGATTGTTGGGGGCAGTTAAAGTGGAGATGGTCATGGAGAAATTTCATTATCAAACAGGGCAGTCAGGAACTGCCTACTGTGTTCTAGGAACAACAAAGGCATTGTGGCAGCAACAGAGAGGTGGGATGTAGTAAGATAGGATGGAGGAAATGGAAAGCTGGTGTGTATCTCCAAAGTTAAGGACTCTGGTTGGTCTTTCCTTTACTTTCCCTCCCTCCCTCCCTTCTTCCTTCCTCTTCCTCTTTCTCTTTTTTCCTTTCCTTTCCTTTTCTTTTCTCCTTCCTTCCATCCTTCTGTCTGTCCATCCTTTCATCCATCCCAGGAGTACTCTTTGCTGAGCTATATCTCTAGTCCTTTTTATTTTATTTTGAGACAGGGCCTTCCTAAGTTTCTCAGGCTGGCCTTAAACTTGTGATCCTCCTGCTATAGCCTCATGAGTCACTGGGGTAAAGTCCAAACATTGCATTTGATTGTTAGATATCTTAAGACTTCAAAATTATAACTTCCTTATCTATACATACTTTTTTCTTATAATCTACTTGTTGGAAAAAAGTAAGCCATTCATCCTATATGATTTTCAGTGTCTAGATTTCTCTGGTTATATACCTGTAATGAAGCTGACATGCTCCTTTTCCTTGTTTGTATTTCCTGTAAATTGATAGTTGCATCTAGAAGTGTGATAAGATTTGGGTTTAACTGGGGGGAAAAAGGGGCAGAACTACTTCCATGAAGAAGCACATAATGGTGGGTTGTCTCTCTTTGATGTTAGTTTGCCATTGATGTTCAATTCTGGGACACATTATTTCATTAGGATTTGCAAAATGATGATATTCTAATTCTATTATTGTCTCTTTATTAGCTGAATTACTTATATAAAAAAAACTTCCCCTCATCTACTATTTGATTATCCAGTAGCACATTTTTATAGCAAAGACAGGATGAATGAGTGCTTGAGTCTCTTTATTGGGATCCAAAATAATGAGTTGATTCACTAGCTTACTCCAAAGAAGACTTTTTATTTGTAAAAACTATTATGGTAAATGGATGGTCTTTCAATCCATTACAGTTCTCCTCAGTGAAGCCCAAATATTCCAGTGTGAGCTTCTTCAATTTGACTCCTTAGTCCTTTATTTGCAGTGGGATACTAGGGACTGAACCCAAGAGTGCTCTAATGCTGATCTACATCCCTAGCCCTTTTTTAAAATTTTGAGATAAGGTCTTGCTATGTTGATGAGATTGGTCTCAAATTTAGGATCATTCTGCCTCAGCCTTGCAAATAGATGGGATTATAGGTGTGTGTTATTACACTCTCTCTTCAGTCCTTTTGCTATGGACCTAGTAGCTTTTTTTTGATAACTTCTCTGCTTTCAGGATTTTTTTTTAAAAAAAGTTCCTGACTCATCTCAGACATCTCCTTCCTCTTCCATGTCTTCAAGAATCCTTGTTTTGTTTTTCAGTCAGACATAGTATTTAGAGAGTGTATTCTGGGCACTAGGGGTGATCATGCCTTTGGATTGGGCATTGCTTTTAGACTTCTTCAAGATCAGAATGACAACAACAAAAATTTTGTGGCCTCTTTGTCTTGTTTCTAGATAAAATACATCATGAGTGGGCTGGAGATATATCTCAGGCTCAGTTGGTAGAGTGCCAGCCTTGCATGCACAGGCCCTGAGTTCAATCCCCAGGACTACACACACACACACAAAATACATCTTGAGTTCATTCTCACACTTCTAATTCAAAATCAGGGTTACTGGGATATTACAGGCCTTTGTTTCACAAGTATCATCCTGACTGTTGTGTGGTGGATAGAGTGAGTAGGTGCAGAATCAAGGAGACCAATTAGGAGACCATTGAAATAATTCAGGTGAGAGGATAGATGGAGACTTAGAGCTGGGTGGTAGTGGTGAAGGCAATGAAAAGGGGTCAGATATGGATATTATAATATAATATAAAATTAGATATTATAAAATTATATAAAATACAAAACTATATTTTATATCTAATATAAAATTAGATTATATAATCTAATGTAAAATAATATAAATTTAGAGCCAGTTGAATTTACTGATATACTGGACATACAGCTTGAGAGAAAAAAGGAATTAGAGACTGAACCTTTTCTTTCTTCTTAGTCATGTATGAGTTGGGTACATGTGTAGTCACCACCTTTCTAATCCTTAGTACACATGCAAGTACTGCCCCCTGTGCAGTGTACCTGAGCAAGGACTCAGAAGGCAAGTGTCCTTTACACAGAAAGGAAACGAGCATCTATCACTTCACCTAGTTCCTTTCACAGAGATTTTGGAATCTCTCTTGGATTTGGTGGTTCAATAGTGAGCAAAGCATTAGGGGCCTTGAGCTTACTGTGTGGCAATCTTGTTCCTGAGAATTAAGCCTGCCTTGATGTGTTCAAGGAGCTAAAAAGTGAATGTAGCCTTTCATCCCTCTCACGCCACCCTTCTCAGGCAGATGCCTGAGCCTTGTCATTCACTGTTCCTCTCTAATCCTTGATAATTATTGCTAGTGCTTTTTACATGCAGTGCTCCCAGGCAAGGATTCAGAGCAGGATGAGTTTTATTGTCACCTCACTCTCTTGCCTGTCTGCCAGCCAATATGCATCTATAGCCATGCATTGCTTAATAATGGGGATTTCTGGGAAATGTGTTGTTAGGTGCTTTCATCATTGTGCGAACATCAGAGTGTACTTCCACAAACTAAGATGGCTACAACATCACTAGGTGATATGATCTTATGGAAACTACATTGTATATACAGTTTGTAGTTGACAAAAATGCTTCCAAGTGGTACATTACTGTAGTTCCTACTATGCACCAGACAGCCTTCTGACTGCAGGGAGCCAGCAGTGTACAGGACAGCCATAGTTCCCTGAGCATCTGCCCAGTGGGCACATATAGGAAGATGAAACTCATTTGTACTCACCGAGTAGGTCCATTCATATGCTGGGGATGCTGCAGAATGAATTTACTCTTTAGTTCCTATTTCTGAAGCACCTTACTCCATCCCCAGAACAGACTGGCATCTAGGGATGTGTACCTATATGTGCAGAGTTCCCTTGACACAATAAGCAGGAGATGGAGTCTTTCTGCTCTTATCTTGCTCTCTCTCACCTCCCAGGAAGGGTAGTGGGCTATCAAGGTATTGTTTCCTGAAGTAGCTATTTAATGAAGGTGCACTTGTGTATTAGTGCTCTTTGCCACTTTTTCACATGCACTCAAGCAAGGTAGACAGGACAGTAAACATACAAGGGAGACCCACACATAGCTAGGTGTCTAGCATATAAAGGCATGAGTATATAGGGGCAGGAGAGATGGGGGGGCATTTTGTTTCATACAAGGAACCCTGTTCCTACTCATTAATTTATTTTTTAATATTTTAAAATATTTTAGTTGTATATGGACACAATACCTTTATTTTATTTATTTTTTTCTGTGGTGCTGAGGATTGAACCCAGTGCCTCACATGTGCTAGGCAAGCACTCTACCACTGAGCTACACCCCCAACCCCTACTCATTCACTTATATTCATTATCTCTCTCTCTCTCTCTCTCTTTCACACACACACACACACACACACACACACACACACACAGAGCAGAAGAGAGTGTTTTTCTTTATATCCCTTCTATGAAGGGATGTGAACTCTTTAGATTTAGGGAAATTGAAGGAGAGACTCATCTGTTCACACAAAAAGAATTCAAGAGAATAAATCTGTGCCTTCCTCCCTGCAGGTACTCACACTCATGGATATTCATAACTCTTCCTCTCATATGGTCTTTGCATGCAAGAGTATGGCCACCCCTCTTACAAATACACATTCATCCAAACACATATACACATAGAAATGGAGAATAAGATAATAGTAACCGTGCTCCATTTTAGGTTTGTCATCTTATTCCATTTTCTTGGTACCATTTAAGAGGTAGGCTTTGTTATCCCCATTGTTCAAAAGTGGTACATGACCTTGGGAAAATCAGATTGATTCTTCTAAGCTCAATATGTGGTGGAGCGTAAGTTTGAACTAGGGTTTGCGGATACCACAGACCATGGTTTCCATACTACGTCAGTAATTCCTCAGTGAGGTTCCCAGATCAGCACCATCAGCATCACCTGAGAACTGGTTAGAAATACAAATTCTTGGGTCCTAGGCCTATCAAATCTGAAACCCTTGTAACCATCTTGTTACCAAGCTCTCTGGGTAATTCTGATGTGTGTTAAGTTTGCGAACAAGTACACCAACTATACTGCCATCTTGTTGCATATCACAGAAATGATTTGTGGGAAAATGAGGCTTGGTGTTGTCACGTATTCATTTTCTGTCCTCTTCTCCCAGTCTCTTTGTCCTTGTAGGTTTATACTTTGTTATTGTTATCCAAGATAGCAAAGAAAATATATTTTCAACTAGACATCTTTAATGTGAAGCTCAAAAACCTTCTCTTTACTTCTTTCTCATCATAAATAAGCGCCTTGTGTAAAGACAAGTGACCCACTGGGGGCCTTCTGCCCTGCTTCCCCTCTCTAATCCTTGCTACCTGGGTGAGAGTGCTGTCTAAATGCAATGCACCTGGGCAAGGATTCTGAGAGCGAGAGCTTCATCTACGTATGAGACAGAGCACCTTTCTGTCCTCCTTCCATGCTGTTCCACAAATGTGTGTTGACCAACTTTTCTGTAATGGGATATAAAGGTAAGTAGATAGTCCTAAAGAAGACATTCCTGGTCCCTGCCCTTATAAAGCTTATGGTTGAGGGAGGAGAATGGAATTCCTCATCAGCCATTTCACCTACATGCCCTGAGAGTGGGTGGGCTGCAGTGTGGACTTGTCATTGCCACTGTTACCCACAAACAAATGCACAAAGGCATGAATCGTCTGTAATCTCACATTGAACTGTGCAGGAGAGAACATTCCCTGCCTTTGTGCAATCACTGATAAGCAACACTATAGTTCCGGGTACTCTGAAGGCTGAGGCAGGATTGCAGAACAAGACTCTTTGTTCTAACCGCACATACACACAGCTATCAAGGGCAGATGCCTGGGCCTTCCTGTCTGCTCCCCCTCTCGAATCCTTGGAACCTAGGTGTGAGTGCTACTTCAGTGCAACACACCTATTCAAGGATTCAAAGAGGCCGAGCCTTGTCTCCATATAGAAGGACCAAGTTACCTGTTCATCTCCTCTACCGCTTTCCCACCTTCTTTCCAGTATTTGAGTTTGTTGTAGGGTGCCAGACCCTGCACTGGGCATTAGAAACACAGTCGTGAACAAGATGGCCAAGGGCCCTGGGCTTTTGAAAGGGTGTGGGAGAATAAACATGCCCTATGGACAAGCACCTCTCTCTGAGCGTGAGCTTTCTCTTTATTCCCAGCTTTGCTGTGTGTCAGATACTGCGATGGGGAAACATACATTGGGTGATGAGACTCACACACCACTCATTGCCATCAACGAGCTTAGAGCTGAGCAGAGGAATGAAGGGAATAAAATATCCCCTTCGTGGTAGCATCCTTCAATGTGTGTGTGCATGTGTCATCCCAGCCTTCTTGCTACCCTCTAAATGTGCATGGAGCACAGGCAGACTCTCAAGTGTGATCTGAAAAAGATGCCATTCACAGAGCATGTTCAGAGGTTTTGTCTGAGAGAGCATGTTTATGTGACCTGTGCATGGGGGCAAATACATACACATGCCTGGGGAGGGGCATCAGTCTTAGATGCTCGTAGTGACGTTTTGCCAGGATTGGACCAGGAAAGAGAAATATGCACAGAGACACACAAAAAGAGTACAGGTACCTGGGCCTTCTGCTCTGCTCCTCTTCTCTAATCCTTTGTCCCTGGGTGAGAATGCTTTCTGAATGCAATGCACCCGGGCAAGGATTCAGAGAAGGGGAGCCACCTCTGCATGAAGGACAGAAGATCTGTAAAGCACCTCTTGCCTGCTTGCCTGCATCCTGCCTGCTTTCTGTCCCTCATTCATTTTTTCTTTCTGTGAATACCATGTCTTGAGCACTAAGCTGGGCATGGGAAACAGAAGAGCAAATGAGACAGGCTTGGCTCCTGCCCTCCTGGCTCTTAGTGGGGGGTAAGAGAAAGAATTTTATCATCATCCATCACCCCTGCATGCCCTGAGGGTGCCACACAGGGAACCTCTTATCTTCCTTGTTCAACTTGCATACAAGTCCAACTCATTCTCATATTGACACTTGTAGGAGAAGCTTCTCTATTACTTCAGTTCAATCCTAAGTGAATGCCCTGGGCAAGAACAGCAGGCCTCTTCACATCCTGCACAACCACAAGAATGGGATCCTAATCAGAATAAGTTATACTCCATGTATGCATAATATGCCAAAATACACTATACTGTCATGTATATCTAAAAACAAATAAAAAAGAATAGCAGGCCTTCTTGTTAAACCCACATAAAGGTGTGCAGGTGCTGGAATCTCCTGTTCTAGCTCCCCCTCTCTAATCCTTGCTACCTGGGTGAGAGTGCTTTCTGAATGCAGTGCACCTGGGCAAGGGTTTCGTGAGGGAGAGTATCATCTTCACACAGGACAGAGCACCTCTGTGTCCTCCTTCCATTCATAGTATGACTGTCTATTGAGTACTTACTCTATGGCAGGTGCTGTGCTGGGCAGTTGACCCATATGATAATGGGCCACATCTGGCCTACCTTCAGGGAGCATACAGCTCAGGGAGAGTGCACTCCTTATTCATTCAGCTTGCATGTCCTAAGAGTGGGTGTATTGGAGATTGGGACTTGATGCACAGCACCCCTCATGTGCACATACTCTTTCTCCTTTCCTATTTTCTTGGTCTTACACAAATGTGTGGAAGAATCTTCTAGATCTCATTATAATCCCACATAAATGCACTGTGTGCAGGGAAAGGGGCCCAATGGGTTACCCACACACAGACTCATACCCACAGAGTTGGTTCTCTGACATACTGAATTAGTCACATTCTTTCAGCTATATGCCAGCACTGTCTTGAATTACAGTCCCTGGCCTTCAAGGGACAGAACCATGTCTGCATTTAAAGGGACATGAACTCCTGTATATTAATTTTCTCTCTTCCTTTTTTTCTATAAATATTTAAGTGTCTGCTACATGTTATGTACTCTGTTGGTCACAGATGTAGAAAGGATAAAAATGGATAAAAGTTGCTTCCCTTCATTCTTGTAGGAGACTAATAAATATACCATAATCCATGGATGTTGTGGATTAATAGACTTTCTCTGCTCAAAAGAATGAATGAAGTAGTTTATATGTTCTTCATTACCCAATGTGCATGCATGAACATGCTTAGGTTCTGCTCAATGAGATTTCTCAAACTCTCCCTACCCCTGTGCTCCCAGACATTTCCAGAAGCATGGACCTTTGTGCAGGGAACCCACTTACAGAGATGTAGGAGTCGGAGGCTGTTGTGCTCTCCCCCTTTGGGTTCCATTGTAAAGACCAGTGAGCTTTCTTATCCCTCCCATAGACAGGGATCAAAAGAGGGGAATCTTCCTGCTGCTGCTGTCTGAGACAGATCTTACTTATCTGTACACTCACATGTGAACATAATATATATAGAAAAGTGAGCCTTCCCTATAAGTATGTATGAGCACACACATATAAACAGGTTGTGGGTGCCTGAGCCTGGAGTCCTGTTCCCTGTCTTGAATCCTTGTACCAGGGTGCAAGTGCTGAGGTATGTGTCAATGAAGTGCACCTGGGCAAGCACTCAAAGGTTGAACTGCTTCTACATACAACACAGTATGTGTATATAACACCCATTCCTCGTTCATTTGTATCTGTCACAAACAGGAATGAACCCCTTTCATGTGGCAGTTGTGGAGATACAAGGTGAGCAAGACTGACATGGACCTCGTCCTCACATGTCTAGTGGGCATGTTGAAGAGAATAAACTTCCTCTGCACTCATTATTCACGCAGGGAGTGAACCTTCTCATTGTGTCCTTCACCCCCTATCTTTTTTACATATACACACACCCAGCACTCAGATACAGAAACACAGAAGCTATGTCTTCCATACACAGAGCTGCATCCCTAGTGTGTATAGGACAAAAAACTTTATTAACAGTGAAAGCACTCATGCCCAGTGTGCAAGACAGTGAGCTTGAAGGAAAGTAGACCCTACTTATTGCTCTTCTCACACATGCACACACAGAAAAGACATTTCACTTTTGTATGATCATAGGCAAACAACCATGAGTAGGAGATTGTTGTTTCTTGTGTACACGTGTGAACTGAAGATGCCTGAGCCTTTCATTCTTGGTGCATGGGTACAAATACTGTCCCAGTTCATTGCCTTTGTACACAAATTCAGAGAAAGGGAATCTCATCCGTGTTTAGATATCTTTTTTTTTTTTACAATACTTGAGATTGAACCCAGGGGTGCTCTACCACTGAGCTACATCCCCAGCCCTTTTTATTTTTATTTTGAGTCAATGTCTTGCTAAGTTACCCAGTCTGACCTCTATCTTAGATACTTCTGTCTCTGCCTCCTATGTCACTGAGATTACAGGCATGCACCACTGCACCCAGCTAAAAGAGTAAATTCTTTATATCACCCCTGCTCATTCTTTCACTTCTTTAATGCACAATTAGGGTAATGTTTCTCAAAGTCTGTTCCCTGGAGCAGCAGCAGCAGGATCACTGGGGGGCTTGTTCAAAATACAAACTTTTGGGCCCCACATCTGACCTACTAATTCATAAACCAAAACAGTCTGAACTCTGATTCTTATATTTACACAAGTTTGAGAATCATTGACTTAGTGTAAGTGCTGGTGACACAGTGATAAGCAAGTCAGTCAAGGGGCTAGTAGGGAATTAGCTCCCCCATTTCTCATGTATGTTCCCATAGCCCAGTGTGGGGAGGGGCACCGTCCCATTACCTTCTCACATCTCTTCCATAACCACACACTTGGTGAGCACAGGAGGTTAAATGAACACACAAGAAAGGGAAGAGGAGAGCTTTAACACTAGTTCTCTAGGCATCATGTACCTTGAACCTGACACTTTAAACACATACACACACACAGTGTGCAGAAGAGCAAACTGCTCCTTCTCCTATACCCATTGCATATCGGAGTTGTGAATTCTCAAAACACCTCCTGTGTGCATGGATTACAGGAGGGCGAGCCTTTTCATCATGAATCTTCTGCCAGACAGTTCAATCAACACATGCTTATTGATCTTATTGATTACTATCAATGTGCCGTATGCTGTGCTGGGAGTACCCTATTGTGTAAGGGAAGTTTCTCTCTCTCCAGGACTTCCTATCCAGTGGAGGTATGTGGCAAATGGACTTCCACAAGCTGAGGAGATAGGCACGTAGGTGTACCAGTAATTGAACCTTCTCATTCTTATGCATACACTTGTCCCCCTGTGCACACCTGTGTAAATGTAGATATTCCTGTATGAAACTGAAAGACTGGGAGGGGAGCCTTTTATTATATATTCTTGTCTGCAGGAGTGGGAATTTCCTTGCTATATTTGCACTCAAATGCATGCAGGTGTGCATGTTTGAAACCTCAGCATGAGTGCTGTCTTATCAGCAAATCAGGCTTGTGCAAAGATACACAATCATGAGCCTTGTCTACATGAAAGATGGAGTCTGTGCAGCATTTTGCTTTCTGTTGCTCATCTTTTTTTTTTTTTTTTTTTTTTTTTTATTTGTAGGTGACAGAATATCTTTATTTTATTTTATTTTTTATGTGGTGCTGAGGATCGAACCCAGTGCCTTATGCGTGCTAGGCGAACGCGCTACCACTGCGCCATAATCCCAGCCCCTGTTGCTCATCTTTTTAAGTGAGTCATTTGTATATTTTTGGTCCATCTATCTATTCATTTATCTATTCCTTTAACAAATTTACTGATTTCCTGCTTTGGGGGGATGCCACATTGAACTAACTTGTCAGAAATGCCAGCCTTACTGTCTTGTAGGTTCATGGATAATATACTTCCCCATGACATCCAGTTTTCTGTGGATAGATGGGCTCAGGATGTCAGAAATTGGGCCTTATCCCTTCAAACAAATGAGAGTACCTATGCATGTGCATGTGATGTGCATATCCTTAGCCTTCTGCTCTGTTCCCTGTCTTGTTTCCTTGCCACCTGGACATGAGTGCTATCTTGATGCAGCACCTACTCCAGGATACGAAGGGGGACCCTTTACTGCATGTAGAAGGACAAAGTGCCTGTGAATCACCACTTCCTCCTCCTCTGCTTTCCCTTCCTTTTCCTCCTCCCTTTTACAAGTACTGATTAAGCACTTAAGATGTGCTAACGCTGTGCTGCCAGGGTCATGAGCACTTAGTAGTATACCAGATGGACTTGGTCCTTGCCTCAAAGAAGATGTGTATGAGAATGGACTTCCGTGTCACCTAATATTCCTGCATGTGCGGAGTTGCCACAGAATGGGACTTAATATTGACACCCTCTCCCAACACACCCAAAGTATGAGACTTCTCATTCCCATTCTCACACAGACCTATGTAACAGAGAACCTTCTCCACATTGAACAGTGTGGGGTCCTGAACCTTCTGCCCTGCTCCCCCTCTCTAATCCTTGCTGTCTGGGTGCTAGTGCTGTCTCAATGCAATGCACCTGGGCAAGGATTCAGAGAGGGTGAGCTCATCAGCATCAAGAAGGACAGAGAGCCTGTGTACTAATGCATCCCTCTCTCTCTTATTTTTTTTAAATATATATTTTTTTCAGTTGTAGATGGACACAATATCTTTATTTATTTATTTTTATGTGGTGCTGAGGATCAAACCCAGTGCCTCACGCATGCAAGACAAACACTTTACCACTGAGCTACAATCCCAGCCCTTTCTCTCTCTTATAATAGTTTTTTTTCTTCCTGTCCTGGGGATCAAACCCAGGGCCACACACATGCCAGGCAAGCATTTCACCACCGAGCCACATCCCCAGCCCCCTTATAATAGTTTTTGAGTGACATGCATGTGTTGGAGAAGCACAGCAGAGAATAGTTAGGAATTTCAGGCATTTTGGTGGTCTTGTCTATGTACTAGAATAGATGTCCTTATTAAATAATGTGCACATGCCCAGGTACCCAGAGTATGAAAGTGAATTTTCTATGTATTCCCCTTCTGTCATCCATATATTGGATAGTAGTCAGGAACCAGAGCCTTCTGATCTGTTCCCCACTTACTTCCTTTCAATCTAGAGGTGAGTGCTCTCTCAAGTTCTCTCTCCAGCCAAGAATTCAATGAGAGGGAGCCATGCCTACTTCTAGAAGATCAAGTGTCATTATGTCTCCCTTCTTGCCTTTCTCAATGTCTTGATTTTCTACTATGTGTCATTCACTCAGTTTAGTGTTGAGAATGCAGTGCTGAACAAGATGGGCAGAGTCAAAGGGTATGCTTTCTGGTGGGCACATTTAGGAGAATGAGCTTTGTGTGTACCCATAGTTTAGATGGGCAAAAGTGATGGGGGTGCCAAAGAGTGAGCCTTCCTATTCTACCATCACCATCTGCTCTGAGAAAGAGAAATGTGCACATTTGTGGAGAACCTCCATACCTACAGGATGTGTAGGAATCTGAGCTTGCAAGCTGTTCCCTGTCTCCTAAAACTTATGGATAGGACTGCCAGCTGTCCTTAGATGCCCACAAAACAGACTCTTTAATTGGAGAGGGAGTGAAGAGAAGGGAGTGTGTCTGTCATTGATCTTATATGCATAGCACACAATATGAAAATGAAAACAACCTAGATCTTTGTGTGTGTGTGCACCTGTCTGTCTCTGATTCTGTCTTGGTCTATCTCTGTCCATCAGTTTGTCTATTTCTCTCTCTTTCTCTGAGGAAATACAGATACCCCAAGACCTAATTCCCTCTCTGCTCCTATGCTTGGTGCCTGAGCCTGAGTACTTTCTCAGTGCAATGCTCTGCTAAAATAATTCTAAGAGTGTGAGGTGGAGGTACTTGCATACATATATACACATGCTGTTCCAGTAGTTGATCCTTTAGTTCTGTGCCCTCTCTCATCTCCACTGCAGAGGTGCCATGTTTTCCATCTGTGTGCATGGGCCTAAGGAAGAGTGCATTGTTCTGTAAGAATACTGTGCACCTACCCATCAGTTCCCTCAGATTCAGGCATTCTTTCAACAGTTACTTGGGGAGCACTTACTATGTGTAAGCCATCCTGCCGGTTGCTAGAAGCACAGTAGTGAACTCAATAGGCAGAATTGGTTGTTTGGTCTAGTAGGTAGGTAAAAATGTTTCTTAGAAACTTCTTTTATTAAGTACTGGGGATTCAACCAGGGTGCTTTGCCACTGAACTGCATCCCCAGTTCTTTTTATTTTATGTTGAAACAGAGTCTCAGTAAGTTGCTGAGAATGGCCTTGACCTTCCCTCAGCCTCTCAAGTTGTTGGGATTACAGGTGTGTACCACTGTGTCTGGCTTTGGAAACTCTTTAACTCAGGTTTGGGTGTAGAAAGAGACAGAAGATCATTTTCCCATTTATTGATTGGGCACTTGGTTTATTTTATTTTATTTTTGGTGTCAAGCTTTTTGAGTTCTTTATATATTGTCAATATTAATCCCCTGTCAAAAGAGGGATTCTCTCTTCATGCTCTTGTTTCCTTTGCTGTGCAGAAAGAAGCTTTTCAGTTTGATGCTATCCCACTTATTGATTCTTGGTTTTATTTCTTGAGCTTTAATAATCTTACTAAGGAAGTCAGTGCCCATACTAACATGTTGGAGTATTGAGCCTATGTTTTTGTGTAGTAGCAATTTCAGTGTTTCTGGTCTAATTCTTAGGCCTTTGGTCCACTTTGAGTGAGAGATAGAGATCTATTTTTATTCTACATATGGATTTTTGGTTCTCCCAGCCCCATTTGCTAAAAAGGCTGTCCTTTACAACATATTTTTGGTGCCTTTGTCAAGGTTCAGATGATGGTATCTTCATCTTCTATTCTATTCCTTTGGTCTTCATGTCTGTTTTTATACCAGCCATACAGTATTTTTAAAAATATAGCTCTGTAGTGTAATTTGAAATCAGGTGTCAATGCATGGGCAAATGATCTTAACATACATAACTAGAAATGGCCAATAAATACATGAAAAACAGTTCAACATCCCTAGTAATCCAGGAAATGCAAATCAAAACGACACTGAGATTTGATTTCACTCCAGTTAGAATGGCAATAATTACTAGCAAGGAAGAATATTGGGGAAAACGTAGAGTTAAACATTGTTGGTGGAACTGTAAATTATATAACCATTTTGGAAGGTAGTTTGGAGATTCCTCAAAAGACTAAGAATGGAACCACCATATGATCCACTCCTTGGTATATGTCCAAAAGGTCTAAAATCAGCATGCTATAGGGATGTAGCCATATCAATGTTTATAACAGCACAATTCACAATAGCCAGGTTATGGAACCAAGCATTTATCTGCCCATCAACAGATAAATGGATAAAGAAAATGTGGTATATATTTGTGGGCATGTGTGTGTGTGTGTACACATAGTGGAGTATTATTGAGCCATCAAGAAGAATGAAATTGTTGGCATTTGTGAGTAAATGGATGAGCTGGAGAACATCATGCTAAGTGAAATAAGGTAGACTCAGAAAGTCAAATGTTGAATGTTTTCTTTCATGTGGAAGCTTGAGAAAGAGAATAACATAATAAAAAGGGACAATCTCATGAAAATAGAAGGGACACCAAAAGAGTAAAGGAAGGAGGTGGAGGTTGAGGGAAGATGGGAACATGGTGTAGTACTGGGGAATGAAGTCTACCAAATTATGGTATGTCCATATATGACTATACCACAATGAATCCCAGTTATATATAATTATAATTCACTAATTAAAATAATAGGGAGATATATAGAGTAGAGCAAGTGAATCAGGGAGAAAGAAAAGGGTGGTACTAAGGAAAAGATTGATAAAATTACATGCATGTGTATGAAAATGAAATAGAGTCCCACTATTATGTATAATTTTAATGTACCAATAAAAATTTGAAAATTAAAGAAAAAGAAGAATGTCATTGACTTCATGATTATATATCAGTAATACATTTTGTATTCTGGAAATAAGGGGCAATCAAATTAGTTGAAATTTAAGAGAAAAGGGGCAGGAATTGGAGAATTCAGATTTAACCTGTCCTTACTGTCTTCTCAACAGTATTCTTTAGTAGTTAATCTCAACTTCAGCTTAGCTGAACTATTCATTCCTACCTTTTGTAGTACTCATGCTCATTATAAATTTATAATTTTTTAGGTCAACATAATAATGCAGGATTAGAAATTACAGAGGAGAGATGGAGAGAGAATATTTTAGCTTCCTTTCTTAAGTTTTTTAAACAGCTGGGACTTACACATTTTGATTCTTCGTCCTTCTTGCCCAGCTTCTTGCAATATATGCTGTAAAAAAGGCTGAAATTATTTAATATGTGCCCCTTAAATCTGTAAACCCATTGTGGTTATTGCTCAGCTATCCTCTTGTTTTTCTGTTTTTATATCTTGTGATGCTCAGTACTAACATTGTCAGCATCTTCTGGGAACTTGTTAGACATACCAATTCTCAGGCTTCCCCCCAGTTCTACATAACCAGAAAGTCAGAGGGATCCAGCAGTCTGTGTTTTAACACACCCTCCAAAGAATTCTGATGTACATTCAAGTTTGAGAACTATTGGTTTAACTGAGTTTAAATTTCCATTCTTTAATTACTAGAGAGATTTCTGCATAAATCATTCCACAGGATGATTTTTAGCATCAAAATTTTCTTATGTGTAAATTTCCTTATATGACTTTTTAAAAAATCAATAGACTTAATTTTTGGAGCAGTTTCTGATTTATGAGAAAGACTGAGTGGAAAGTACAAAGTTACCATTTATTTCCTATCCCAGGATCCCCTATTATTAACATATTATATTAGTGTTGTGCACTTGTTACAATTGGTGGGCCAATATCATTATTGTTAATGAAAGTCCACAGGTTATGGTTTGTTGTTTTGTTTTTGTTTGGCTGCTTTTTAAAAATTTTTTGAGACATGGTCTTGCTATGTCATACCTAGGCTGGTCTCGAACTCTTGGGCTCAAGTGATCCTATTGCCTTAGCCTCCCAGGTAGCTGGGACTACCATAGTGCCAGCTATGGGACTACCCATGCCACTATGCCTTGTAGTAATCCTTTTTTATGTTCCACATCCTTCGGGTTTTGACAAATATATAATGACAGTAACCAACATTACACAGTACACAGACTGGTTTCACAGCAACTCCTTTGTGTTCCACCTCTTCAACCTTTCCCCTTCCCTGATCATTTTATTGTCTTGATGGTTTTGCTTTTTCTAGAATATAATATACTTTGAATCATAGAGTATGTTGCTTTTTAAGAATGCTTTCTTTAACACTGTGCATTTAAGTCTCTTATATGTACTTTTAAAAAATGTTTATACCTTTTTTTACTTATTTATTTTTATGTGGTGCTGAGGATCGAACCCAGTGCCTCACACATGCTAGGCAAGTGCTCTACCACTGAGCCACAACCCCAGCCCTCTTCCATGTATTTTAATGGCATGATAGCTTGCTTGCTTGTTTATACTTATTTATTTATTTGGCACTGAGGATTGAACTCAGGGGCACTTGACCACAGCTACACTCCCGGCCCTATTTGTATTTTATTTCGAGATAGAGGCTCACTGAGTTGCAATGATCAGTTGGCAATCACTGATCATTTTATTGTCTTGAGAACTATTGGTTTAAATAAGTTTGAATTTCCATTCTTTAATTACTAGAGAGATTTCTGCATAAATCATTTCACAGGATGATTTCACAGGATGAACTATTGGTTTAAATAAATTTGAATAAAATGATCAGTGATTGCCAACTGATCATTGCAACTCAGAGGGACCTATTCCGAGACAGAGGCTCACTGAGTTGCTTAAGCATCTTACTTTTGCTGAGGCTGGCTTTGAATTCACAATACTCCTGTCTCAGCCTCCTGAGCTGCTAGGATTACAGATGTGCACCACCATGCCCAGCAGCTCATTTATTTTTATTGGTGAATAATGTTCCATTGTCTGAATGTACCACAGTTTACTGTTGTCCCAATGACTCAGAAGACTGAGGCAAGAGGATCATAAGTTCAAAACCAGCCTCAGCAACTTAGTGAGGCCCTAAGCAACTTATTGAGACTTTGTCTCAAAATAAAAATAAATAAATAAATACAAAGGGCTGGGGATGTAGCTCAATGATAAAGCACCCCTGGGTTTAATACCCAGTACAGAAAGAAGAAAAAAAATACCATAGTTTATTTATATTGTTCATTTATTGAAGGGTAGTTTAGTTGTTTCCAAGTTTTGGCCATTATGAATAACAATGCTATAAACATTTGTGTGCAATATTTCTTATAGATATAAATCTCAGCTCAATTGGGTAAATGGAAGAAATGGATGGATCATGTGGTAAGACCATGTTTAATGGAAACCAAGAAACCATCAAACTGTCTTCCATAGCAGCTGCACCTTTTTACATTCCCACAGGCAATGAATGAAAGTTGCTATGCATCCTCATCAGCATTTAGTTTTGTCAGTGTTTTGGATTTTAGCTATTCTAATAGGTATGTGGTCTTATCTCATTTTAATTCGCAATTCCCTAATGACATATGACATTAAGCATCTTTCCATATGCTTCTCTGTCATCAGACTGTCTTCTTTGTTTGAGTGTCTCTTGCCCATATTTTAATTGGTTTTTTTTTTCATTTTTGTGTTGAGTTTTAAGAGTTCCTTATATGTTTTAGGTATCAATCCTTTATCAGCTATGTCTTTCACAAATATTTTCTCCCGGTAGCTAATTATTTTTTCACTCTGTTAATAGTGGCTTTGGCAGAGCAACAGTTTTTAATGATAATGAAGTCCAATCTATTATTCCTTTCATAAATCCTGCTTTCCATGTCTTATCTGAAAGCTCATTGCCAAACCTGAAGTTGCCTATGTTATTTTCTAGGACTTATACAGCTTGTGTTTTTAACATCTAGGCCTATGGTGCATTTTTAGTTAAATTTTATTAAAGTTGAAGGCCTATGTCTAGATACATTTTTTGCATGCACATGTCCAGTTGTTTCAGCACCAATTTTTGCATCATTGTATTGCCTTTATTCCTTTCCCAAAGATCAACTAACTATATTTTGGGGAAAGTAATGCTAGGTGCTTTGTTCTGTTCTGTGGATTTATTTGTCCATTCTCTCACCAATACCACACTGTCTTGATTACTGCATCTTTTTTTTTTCAGTATGCATCACTATTTAGGAAGCCTGTTTCATTTTATTTTTATTGGTTCTTTTAGTCATATATAAAGGTAGAATCCATTTTGACATGATTATACAAGCTTGGAATATATCTTATTCTAATTCAGACCCCAGTACCTCTCCTTCCCCTTCCCTTCCAACTCCCCCTGTTCCCTTCATTCTCTATTACTTCATCTTTCTTTGTTTTCTTTTCTTTCTTTTTTTTTTGGGGGGGGCAGTACTAGGGATTGAACTAAGGGGCACTGTGCTCAACTCTGCCTTTATTTTATGCAGTTTTAAGGATCCAACTCTGCCTCACGCATTTTAGGCAAACGTTCTGCCACTGAGCTACAGCCCTAGCCTTGCTCATACAAATCTTGTATTTTGACAGTTTTACACTTAATTATTTCATTTTTCATACTACTTTAAATGACATTGTGTTTTTAATTTCAAATTCCAATTTTGCATTGTTGTAATATAAAAGAGTTGACTTTTATGTATTAATCTTGTATCTGGCAACATTTCTAAAGTTGCTTATTAGTATCAGAAGTGTTTTTGTTGATTCTGTGGAATTTTCTACATTCTCAATCATGTCATCTCTAAACAAGGACAGTTTTGCTTCTTCCTTCCTATTCTGTATACATTGTTTCCTTTCCTTGTCTTCCTGCATTAGCTAGAACTTTCAGTATGATGTTGACAAGGCATCCTAGAAGGTAACATCCTCACTTTGTTCTTAATATTACTGGGATAGCTTCAAGTTTCTCACTGTTTAAGTATGATGTTAGCTGTAGATTTTTGTAGATGTTCTTTATTAGGTTGCAGAAGTTCCCTGTATTCCTAGTTTATTGACAGTTTTTATCATGAATGGGTGTTGGATATTGACAAATGCTTCTCTACATCTTTGATAAGATCAGGCGATTTTCTTTAGTATGTTGATATGATAGATTTTATTTGTTTATTTTTGAATGTTGAACTAGCCTTCAATAACTGGGATAAATCCCACTTGATCATAGCATGTAATTCTTTTGTTGTATTCAATTTGCTAATATTTTGTTCAGAATTTTTGCATCTGTTTGCGAAGATATAGGTCTATGGTTTTCTTGTCATTTCTCTACCTGATTTTGGTATTAGGACAATGCTGGCTTCATAGAATCAATTAGGAAGTTTCCCTTTGCTTTTATCTTCTGAAAAATTTGTAGAGAATCAGTATAATCTCTTTTTAAATGTTTAGTAGACTACACCATTGAACCCATCTGGGTCTGTGCTTTCTTATTTGGAAGTTATTAATTATTGATTCAGCTTCTTTAATAAGTATAGGCTTATTCACATGATTTTTTTTCTTCTTGTGTGAGTTTTGGTAGATTGTGTCTTTCAAGAATAACTAGTCCATTTCATTTAGTTATAAAATTTGTTGACATAGAATTGTTAGTAATGTTCCTTTATTATCTTTTAATGTCCATGTGATCAAGAGTAATAGTCCCTGTTTTGTGTTTCATATTAAGGATTTGTGCCTTCTCTCTTTTTTGGTTAGGTAAATGGACAAGAGGTTTATTAATTACATTAGTCTTTTCAAAGAACCAACTTTTTGTTTGTTGACTTTCTCTTTTGATTTACTGTCTTCAATTTCATTGAATTCTGCTCTGATTTTTATTACTTCTTTTCTTCTACTTACTTTGGATTTAATTTATTCTTTTCTGATTTCCTAACATGGAATCTTAGATAATTGATTTTACATCTTTCTTTTATATATATATGTAAAAAGAAGTGCTATAAATTTCCCTCTAAGGACTGGCTTTTCTGCATCCTACAAATTTTTGTGTTATTTCTTTCCTTTTCATTTTGTTCAGTGCTTTTATAATTTCTCATGAGACTTCTTTGGCTAATGTAATATTTAGAAGTGTGTTTAATCTCTAAGTTATTTTACTTTTTTCCAACTGACTTTCTTTTATTGATTTCTAGTCTAATTCCATTGTGGTCTGACAGCATACTGTTTATGATTTATGTTCTTTTATCTTTGTTATGGTGTATTTTATGGCCCAGACTTGATGTATCTTAGTGAGTGTTCTCTGTGTGCTTGAGAAGAATGTGTATTCTTATGTTGTTACACAAAGTATTCCATTGATGTCAAGGAAAAATTCAGTGGATTGATGGTGCTATTCATAGTTTATTTCAGAAAACTGTGTAATTATTGATTTTGTGCCCATTGGATCTAACAGTTACTGATAAAGAAATGTTAAAGTCTCCAACTCTAATAGTGGGTTCGTTTATTTCTCCTTGTATTTCAGGTTCACATATTTTGACACTGCTGTTAGGCATGTACTCATTAAAGATTGTTATGTGCTCCCAGAAATTTGATCCCTTTATTGCTACATAATGCCCCTCTTTGTCTCTGATAATTTTCTTTGCTCTGAAATCTGTTTTTTCTGAAATTAATAGCCTAGTCAGGATTTGTTTAGATTAATGGTAGCATGTTATATCTTTATATCCTTTTCTAAAGAGAAGTCTGTTGTAATTCTTACCCTTGCCCTGATATACATAAGGTATTTATTTGCACTGGCTAATTGCATGATGTTTATCCTTTAATTTTCTGCAGTTAGGATACGATTTGCCTAGATGTAGAATTTTTTTGGCATGTATCTTCCTTAGATTTCTCTGAGCTTCATAAACCTGTGATTTGGTGTACCATAATTAATTTTGGGAAATTACCAGTCATGATTACATCATGTATTTATTTTGTTCCTTTCTTGTGGTAGTCCCATTATGCATGTTATATCTTTTGTAATTGTCCTACAGTTCTTGGATATTCTTTTCTTTTTTTTAATTTTTTTTCCAAATTGCATTTCAGTTTGGGAAGAGTCTGTTGATGTTTCTTTAAGTTCACTGATTGTTTCCTCTCCCATGTCCAGTTGATGAGCCCATTTGAGGCATTCTTTGTTTCTATTATAGTTTTTTTCCTAGCGATCCTCTTTGATTTTTCCTTAGGATTTCCATCTCTCTGCTTATATTACCTATCTTTTGTGTGACATCCAACTTTTCCATTGTGGTCTTTAGCATGCTAAGCATAGATTCTTTAAATCGTTACTCTGATAATTCCAACATTCCTTCTGTATCTAACTCTATCTCTTCATATAGTTGTTGTTGTTTGTCTTTTGGTATAACTTATGATTTTCTATTGAGAGCTGAACAGGATATACTGGGTAAAAAGTAACTAAGGTAAGCAGACCTTTAATGTCAGTTTCTTTAAAAATTCTTTTTAGTTATATACACCACCAGGATACACCCTGACATAATCACAAAATCTTGGAACACAACCTACTCTTAATTCAGTTCCCAGGACTCTCTCTCCCACCCCTACCCCTCCCTCCACTCCACAATTCGTCTTCAATCCATTTGCAGTTTACTTTTTTAAAAAATTAGTGTTCTGTGGATACACTTGATGCCGGGACCCACCATGCCATATCTGTGCACACACATACAAAACTTTGGTCAGGCACTCTGTTATCATGTAAGCCTAAATAGAACAGATTAATAAATTAAATATGAAAAAAAAACAAACTTTGGTCAGATTCATTCCACTGTTCTTCCCTTTTCCTGTTTCTTCTTCTCCTCAGTCCCTTCATCTACTCTATTGATTTTTCCTCTATTTTGATGAAATTTCTTCTCCACTTTTTTTTCCTTTCCCTATTTGTCTTTTTTTCTCTTTCTTTTTTACTCTCCTCCTCTTATTTTGGAGTAGCTTCCATATATCAGAGAAAACATTTGACCTTTGGCTTTTGGGGACTGCATTATATCACTAAGCATGATAATCTCCAGTTTCATGCATTAACTGGCAAATGCCATAAAGTCATTCTTTATGGATGAGTAATACTCCATTGTGTATATATGCCACATTTTCTTTATCCATTCATCTGTTGAAGGGTACCTAAGTTGACTCCATACCTTGGGTATTGTGAATTTCACTGCAGTAAATATTGATGTGACTGTGTCACTGTAGTATGCTGATTTTAAATCTTTTGGATATATACTGAAGAGTGGGATAGCTTGGTCATATGATGGTTCCCTTCCTAAGTTTTTGCTTTCCAGAGTGGTTGCACTAATTTGCAGTCCCACCAACAGTGCATGAATCTATTACCCCACATCCTTGCCAACATTTATTATTATTTGTATTCTTGATAACTGCCATTCTGACTGGAGTGAGATAAAATCTCAGTGTACTTTTGATTTGCATTTCCCTAATTGCTGGAGATGTTGAACATTTTTTCATATATTTGTTGAAAATTTATACTCCTTTTTTTGAGAAGTGTCCATTTAGTTCTTTTGTCCATTTATTGATTGGGTTCAAAAATCACATAATTATCTCAATAGATGCAAAAAAAGCATTTGACAAAGTAAACTGTCCATTCATGTTTAAAACACTACAAAAACTAGGGCCACAAGGAACTTTCTTCAACATTTTAAAGGTTATACATAACAAACTCAAGGCCAACATTATTCTGAATGGAGAAAAACTGAAGCCTTTCCTTTAAAAACAGGAACAAGACAAGGAGGCCCACTTTCAACATCTTCCTTGAAATTCTAGCCAGATCAATCAAGCAAGAGAAGGAAATTAAAGGAATTCAAATAGTAAAAAAAGAGCTCAAATTATCTGTTTGCTGACAACATGATCCTATATTTAGAAGACCCAAAAAACGCCACCAGAAGAGACTTTTATTGCTGATAAACGAATTACAGCAAAATAGCAGGATACAAGATCAACACTCATAAAACAATGACGTTTCTAATACACCAGTAATGAATCTGCTTAAAAAGAAATTAGGAGCCGGGTGTGGTGGCTCAAGCCTGTAATCTCAGCACTTTAGGAGGCTGAAACAGGAGAATCACGAGTTCAAAGCTGGCCTTTGCAACAGCGAGGTGCTAAGCAACTCAGTGAGACCCTTTCTCTACATAAAACACAAAACAGGGCTGGGGATGTGGCTCCGTGGTCAAGAACCCCTGAGTTCAATCCCAGTACCCCTCCCAAAATAAAAAAGAAAAGAAAAAGAAATTAGGAAAATGATCTCATATAAAATAACCTCAAAAATACTTGGGAAGCAATCTAACCAAAGAGGTGAAAGATCTCTACAATGAAAACTATAGAACACTATAGAAAGAAATTGAGGATGACCTTAGAGGATGGAAAGACCTCCCAGGTTCTTGGATAGGCAGAATTAATTTATCAGAATAGCCACACTAGCAAAAGCACTGTTCTTGGATAGGCAGAATTAATTTATCAGAATAGCCACACTAGCAAAAGCACTGTACAGATTCAACACAGTCCTCATCAAAAGTGCAATGACATCCTTTCCAGAACTAGAAAAAAAAGTTCTGAAATTCATTTAGAAAAATAAGAGACCCATAATAGCCAAAGAGATCCTTAGTGAGCCCACATATATACAGTTATCCCATATTAGGTTAAGCTGCTGTAAACATACATTGGAGAAAAGATAGCTTCTCCAACAAGTGGTGCTGGGATAACTGGAAATCCATATGTAGTAGAATGAAACCCCTATCTTTCACCCTGTGCAAAAGTCAATGCAAAGTGAATCAAAGACCTAGGCATTAGACCAGAGACCCTGAGCCTACTAGAAGAAAATATAGATCCAACACTCCAGGATGTTGGCACAGGCACCAACTTCCTTAGCAAGACTCCTAAAGTGCAAGAAATTAAAAAAAAAGTGGAATGGCATCAAATTAAAAAGCGTCTTTACAGTAAAGGAAACAGTTAAGATTGTGAAGAAAGAGCCTATAGAATGTGAGAAGATAGTTTCTATCTGCTCCTTAGATAGGGCATTAATATCCAGGATATAAAAAGATCTCAAAAAACTTAACAACAACAACAACAAAAAAACAAAAACAAAAACCCCAATCAATGGTCAAATGAACTAGTGTCAGTTTTTGTGTTTATCTGAATAGGAGTTAGGCTGCATTTCATATGGTTTTATGTGTCCAAGGGTAAAATTCCTGTTAGTGTTTTTGTTTTATGTCTTTACTGTGTATTTGTGTTCCCATTTCCAAGATACTTCCTAAATGAGGTTTAAGAGGCACAGTACTTTCAGTTGTAGTCCCTGTGTTGTTTTCCAGGAGTCTTATGGAAGTGGGGGTAGGGTGTGGAGGAGGGGCAGTATAGTCCTGTGTTGAGGTTGCAGTGTTTTAGTGAGCCTGTGCCTCTCAGTTTTGCCCTTTACAAATGCTTCTCTGTTTTGTTTTGTTTCCCCCTTTTAGGTGAGATAGAAAAGCTAAAGGGAACTAGAGCTGGATGTTGACTTTCTTCAGGTTGTTTAGGCTTTGGCAAAATAGTTTCTCTTAAGGGTTAACCTTATAAGAACAAAATGCTCTGGGTGTGTTGTAAAATTACTACATTTCCCCTCCCTCTGATGGAAGCAGAAGGGGATTTTTCACTGATCTTCATTGTAAGAAGCTTATAGGACTCATGAAAATGTGGGGTTCCTCTAAGACATAATTTTGAACTCAAATTTGCCCACAATGAGCCTTTAGCTATTTTTCAATTACTTCTAGGTTCTCCTACCCTGGTACAGGTTCCCATTGAAGCTTCTGTTTGTATAAACTGATTCTCTGCATCTGCCAGTCTGTCTCTCCAATTTGGGGAACAGTAATATGCTCAGTGATCTCAGTCCTCATGGATCTAAGAAGGGTTGTTGATTTGGGGTTTGTTCAGCTTTTTTCATTG
Source organism: Xerus rutilus (assembly GCA_028644305.1). NCBI lineage: Eukaryota > Metazoa > Chordata > Mammalia > Rodentia > Sciuridae > Xerus > Xerus rutilus. The sequence continues at coordinate 83,871,032 of CM053417.1, read as the reverse complement.
TGAGAAGACAAGTTAGGACTTCCAAACTTATATGCAGAATCAGAAACTGGAAGTCTTCCTTTGCTTTTTACTTGGATATTTGTTTCTACCTTTTCTTTAACTTATCGGTGATGGCACCAATGAATTCCCTTTTTGTTCCTTTCACTTCATTTCATTGAATAATTCTCTTATGCAAAATGTTATTTATTTATTCATTTATTTATTTATTTAGGTGCTGGGGATTGAACCCAGGGATGCTCAACCACTGAGCTTTATTACCAGCTCTTTTTTTAAAAAAATATTTTTTAGTTATACATGGACACAATGTCTTTATTTTGTTTATTTTTATGTGATGCTGAGGATCGAACCCAGTGCCTCACATGTGCAAGGCAAGCGCTCTGCCACTGAGCCACAATCTCAGCCCTTACCAGCCCTTTTTAATTTTTTTTAAATTTTGAGACAGTGTCTCACTAAGTTTCCTTGGGCCTTGCTAATTTGCTGAGGCTGGTTTTGTACTTGGAATTCTTTTGCCTCATCCTCCTGAGCCATTGGGATTACAGGCATGCACCACCACGCCCCTTCTTTATTTTTAGTAGAAGTGAATTAATCCATTTTATCTGTTTACATAATTAGAAATAATTTTGTATATTATCCACATCTCAGATAAATATACTATTCTGTGTATTTTTATTTTTTTGTACCAGGGATTGAACCCAGGGGTACTTAACCATTGAGCCACATCCACAGCCTCTTTTTATTTTTTCTTTTGAGACAGAGTCTTACCAAATTGCTTAGGGCCTCACTAAGTTGCTGAGCCTGGCTTCGAACTTGTGATCCTGCTGCCTCAGCCTCCAAAACTGCTCAGATTACAGTCATGCACCACTGTGCCTGGCCTGTGTTATTTTTATAATCAACTTTTAAACATTCCATCTGGAATTTATTACATTGTTGTATATGTTATAAGCCTGTGTTTTCAATTTTCATGCCTAGCAGTCCCTCAACTGCTTACTAAAATGTTGTTATTACATTTGTATTTCTTCTGCTTTATAGAATATTGTTACTTTTATTAGTTTGAATACACTGTTAAAATCTGTATTTTCCATCCAATGTCTTAAGATTTCAATTATTACTTCTTTGTAGAATATTAAAATCTATAGGATTAGGTTTTCCATATTTATATTTAAGAAAATACATATACTAGTATCCTTTCCTTGTTATTATTTCAGATTAATTTCACTATTAGTCTGTCAAGTTATATAAAGGGTGCTGTAGATGCTTTCAATTAATAGATAGAGCTAATATAATTCAAATTAGAGTTTTTTATTATTGCTATATTTGGACTTTTCAACCAAAGATATGATGTGTCTGTTGACTTATGAATTCTTTTTTTCCTTCATATTTGGCTTTTATGAATTTTAAAGTAATGTGTTTCAAATATATGCCTCTATCATAAATGAATGCTTTTATAATTGTATTTCTAGATCTATGGTAATATTTGGAAATGCAATTTTTTGTAGATTCACCATATAATTTCTGAATTTATTACTCTTCACTATTTGTAGTTGAAATTCTTAGAGTTGTATACATGTGCATTCATATGATCCAACCTAGGATGTCATATTTCTTCCTTTCCTATGTGGTTCCTCACTTTTTTATTCTTAAAAGTTTTTCTTATACTATGTTAAATAAAATTGACACCAGGAGGTATCATTGCCATCCTGTTGCAAGGGGAATGATATTTTGCTTTTTGGTTTTAATTTAAATATTTTGTTATATTCAGAAAGAAAGCCTCCATATGGAGTGTTTTTTAAAAATTTGATCCAGAATGACTACATATTTTAAAGGTCCGTTCTTGACATCTGTTTGAAATAATGATGGATTGAAACAATTTTATCTGTTCATTTGATAACTTATGTTGACAGTTTCCCTTGTGATACCAGTCTTCCATTCCTGGAATAAATCCTCCTTATATATAAAACAGGGAAATCTTTCAGTGTGATACTATATTCAGCTTGTTAAAAGTTTATTTAGTAGTTTTACATGTGTGTTCCAAAGTAAAAATGATCTATAAATGTCTAGTGTTGTCTTTGTCAGGCCTGGCAGTCCCTTATTCTTGAACCTCCAGGGTGCTTCTGTAGCCATCCCATTTATCACACACTTGAAATCCTGTGTAACAGAATATTTGTCATTATCCAAAGAATCTCTGAGACAAAAACCAAAGAAAAGCTCATTTACTAGTGGAAGATAGTATATTATTGTTTAATTTTAATTTATCTGAATTATGAAAGCAATTTTTATTTTTAATTATTTTATTGGTGCATTATAATCATATATAATATCAGGATTCATTGTGATATAGTCATACATGAATATAACATAATTTGGTCGATTTATTCCCCAGTATCTCCCCTCCTCCTCTCCTCCTCCCTTTCCTTAGTCCCCTTCATCTTCTCTACTGGTCTCCCTTCTATTTTCTTGCAATTCCTTTTTTCCTCTTTTTTCTCTTTACCTTCTACAAATAAGAGAATATGTACAACCCTCGACTTTCTTAGTATAGCTTATTTTACTTAACATAATGCTCTCAAGTTCCATTCATTTTTCTACAAATGCCATAATTTTGTTCTTTTTATGGTTGAGTAAAACTCCATTGTACATATATACAACATTTACTTTAGCCATTCATCTGTTAGTGGGCACCTAGGCTGGCTCCACAACTTGGCTATTATGAATTACACTGCTATAAACATGGGTATGCATATTTTACTATATAGTATGCTGACTTTAATACTTTTGGATAAACACTTAGGTGTAGAATAACTATGTTATATGGTGGTTATCCATAGTCTTTTGAAACATCTTCATGCATATTTCCATAGTAATTTTACTAATTTATAATCCTACCCACAGTGGATATGTCTTTTTTCCCTATATCCTTGCCAATATTTTATTATTTGTATTCTTGATGATTGCCATTCTAAATAGAGTAAAATGAATTCTCAGTGTGATTTTGATTTGCATTTCCTTGATTGCTAAAGATGTTGAACATTTTTAATATAGTCATTGGCCATTTACATTTCTTTTTGGGCAAGTGTCTATTGAGCCCATTTATTGATTTTTTTTGTGAGGGGGAGATATTAATTCTCTGTCAGAAAAGTAGCTGGCAAAGATTTTCTTCCATTCTGTAGGCTTTCTCTTCATACTCTCAATTGTTTCCTTTGCTGTGCAGAAGCTTTTTTTTAAAAAATATTTTTTTTTAGTTGTAGATAGACACAATGTCTTTATTTTATTGCTTTGTATGTGGTGCTGAGGATTGAACCCAGGGCCTCACGCATGCGAGGCAAGTGCTCTACCGCTGAGCTACAATCCCAGCCCCCAGAAGCTTTTTAATATGATGCCATTCCGTTTATTTGTTTGTGGTATGATTTCCTTATTGTAAGGTGTCCTATTGAAGAAGTTGTTTCTTGCAGCTATGTGTTGGAGTTTTGACCCTGTGTTTTATTTTATTTTAAATATTTTTTTATTTGTTGATGGATCTTTATTTTATTCATTTATTATTTATATGTGGTGCTGAGGATCGAACCCAGTGCCTCACGCATGCTAGGCAGGTGCTCTACCACTGAGCTACAATCCCAGCCCCTGTGTTTTATTTTAGCAGTTGCAAAGTTACTATTCTAATTCCTAGGTCTTTGACCCATTTTGAGTTGCCTTTTTATACATGGTCAGAGATAGGGATCTAGTTTCTTTCTTCTGCATATGATATCCCGTTCTCTCATCATCATTTGTTGAAAAGGTTGTTTTTTCTTGAACACCTTTTTGGCACTTTTGTCGAGGATCAGATGACAACCCACAACTGTGTTGGTTGTCTCTGTGTCTTATATTCCATTGATCTCTGTGTCTGTTTTTATGCCAGTACCATTCTATTTTTTGTTTTTGTTTTTTCACCTTTATTTATTTTATGTGGTGCTGAGGATTGAACCCAGTGCCTCACACATGCAAGGCAAGCGCTCAACTGCTGAGCCACAACCCCAGCCCTACCATTCTGTTTTTGTTACTGTAATTCCATATTATAATTTGAAGTTGGGGTTGTAATGCCTCCAACATTACTCTTATTACTCAGAATTTCTTTGGCTCTTATGGGAGTTTCATTCTTCCTGTGAATTTTAGGACCTTTATTTTCTAGTTCTGTGGAGAATGGCATTGCACTTTTGATGGGGATTGTGCTGAATCTGTGGATTACTTTTGGTAATGTGGCTATTTTGAAGATGTTAGTTTTGCCTATTCATCTGTTAGAATTCAATTATAATGATCTAAATAATCTATATATTAAAGCTATTACTCCGTTGGGAAAAAATTGCATAAGGTTTGTCATCGGCTTCACTTTCACAGCTATTAAACTCTGACTGGTGTGTCCCCTTTTCCTTTCCCATGCATCATGGGTATTGTCCAAGTACAATTTCTCTAAGATAAGTTCTTTCTCTCCTTTAGCAATTTTTACCATATGGTCTGTGGTTTCCTGAGATCCTTTTCTGGGAGGGGGCTGCAGGGTCAAAACAGTTTCTATATTAATATTAAAATATTATTTGCATTTTTGACTCATTTTCTTACAAACATAGTGGAATTTTAGAGGCTATGTGATGAGTGATGATGCCATTGCTCTGATGGCTGATGGAATATATGAAGCAGAATTCAGCTGTCCTCTATTAAGCCAAACATTAAAGATATTTGCAAAAATTTCTCTCACTTTTGTTTTGGAAAATAGTTATTTTTAAAAATATTAATGCTAACATAGTGAGTTCAGTGTTGTTATTTAGTTTTTATTTATGTATGTATTTATTTTATGGTGCTTGAGATGGAACTGAGGACCTTGCCCACATTCTACCACTGAGATACACCCCCTATCACTATTACATTGAAATTAGTGAATATATTATTAAATATGTCAAAGTTTTAATATCAAGTGCAGTAATTAACTATAGAAAAAAATCCCTGTATATAAGAGCTGTTTAGTGCTGGGTGCAGTGACACATGCCTGTAATCCCAGCATCTCAGGAGGCTGAGGCAGGAGGATGACAAGTTCAAGGCCAGCCTCAGCAACTTAGCAAGGCTCTAAGCAACTATGAGAGACCCTGTTCCAAAATAAAAAATGAAAATGAATGTGGCTCAGTGGTAAATCACCCTAGGTTTAATCCCTGGTACAAAAAAAAGAAAAGAAAAGAAAAGCTGTTTAGGGTCCTCAATTTGCAGACTAGGGGAATCCTGAGGCCAAAATTTTAAGAACTACTGCTGTGCTATTTCCTGTTCAGACATTTCACCATTTCTCATCACCCTTGCCCATTTGTGAAGATGACTCTCAGATGAAGGCCACACTGTAAGAAGCAGCACTGTGATTTCCTTCTGAGGCTTTATACCTGTGACTCTGAAAGGTGAGAGCATGCCTTGGACTAAGTATTATCCCAAACTTTTGAAATAAGCACCTTCTAAGGCATCTAAGAGATTAACATTCAAGATTTGTATTTATTTCTGCTTCTCAAAATAAAATAACTAACTCTGGAATCAGAGTATAGAGTGAATTATTTTCTGAACCCTCTCTTTGCAGTATGCCATTGGGGACACAGATTTAAGTAACCCTGTCCTTGAATACCTCAAAGTATAATGGGCAGATAGAAGATGATCTTACCTGTGTCAACTTTCATCACTTTCACCATTACATTTAGAATTGTCCTAATATTTCACATTAAATGATATGACAATACTCCTCTCTTGATCAGTTTTATATTCTCTCTCTTATACCCCCTTCTTCATCTTTTGCACTCTCTTTTCCACATTTGTAGTACCATGCATCTATTACTTTCCCAGACTGCCATGTGCAGGTCAACAGATGTTTTTGTGGAGCAAAACCAAGAAATAATACAGTTTATTGCTGCTGTGTGCTTGTTAGTGTTGAAGTCCGTGATGTGCTTTATATTTGCATTTGAGGGGTCATGTGTGTCAGCCCACTCACTTATTGCTTTATACATTTGTATTTGCTAAATGGGTTACATGAGATGAGAGTATTAATTTATTTGAACTAACACATGTCAATGTCACTAGTAAAACAAGATACCAACATGCCTTACCACAAACTGGCACCACCCTGTTCACACCCAGCATCTGGCTCTTGCTTTTATCTTAGTGCCAACTGGTGGGAATGTGTGCTCCTCATTTTCTTTCTCCTCTTCCATTGAAATCACCTGCATTGAAATTGGAAGTAACAAACTTTTCCCTGCCCTTTCCTACTCTCCTTATTCTACCCTACTGCTGCCACACCTCCTAAAATGTTTTTTAATATATATTATTTTTAGGTATGGATGGACATAATACTTTTATTTATGTGCTGCTGAGAATCCAACCCAGTGCCTCACACATGCTAGGCATGTGCTCTACCACTGAGCCATGGCCCCAGTTTTTTATCGTATTTGTTCTCAAAAACTATAGTGACTCCGCTAGTTTCCTAGGTCCTTTGTGACCTACTATTAAGCAGTAGTGCTCAGATTACTGTCCTCTAGTTAGGCACACATGGCAGCCTCATTCTCATCTTTAAGTTTTTGGACATTTTGTTTCCTGGGTGTTATGGTTTAGATGTGGTGTCTCCCAAAAGCTCACATGAGACAATGCAAGAAGGTTTGGAGGAGAAATGATTGGGTTAGACTTAATCAGTGAATTAATCGCCTGATGAGATTAACTGAGTGGTAACTGGAGGCAGGTGGGTGTTGCTTGAGGAGATGGTTCACTGGGGAAGTGGCTATTGGGATATATATTTTGTATCTGGAGGGTGGAGCCTCTCTCTCTGCTTTCTGATCACCATGTGAGCTGCTTCCCTCTGCCATATTCTTCCATGATGATGTTCAGCCCCATCTGGAGCCCCCAGAGAGTGGAGCTGGATGTCTGTGGGTTGAGACGTCTGAAACCATGAGCCCTTAAACAACCTTTTCCTTCTCTACAATTGTTCTGATTGGGTCTTTTAGTTGAAGCAGTGAAAAAGCTGACTAAAACACTGGACCTAGAATACCCTCTCTCCTCCATCAAGTTTTCTCTAGCTTATATTCTCCTCTCCATTTTCTGAATGCCAACTGCACTTTTATTCTAACCATTGAACACTTACCTGTTGTGTCACTGCATTATGTGAAGCCTCTCTCCACTTCTAGACCATAAATTCCTTGAGAGTTAGTGACTGGGCAATAAACTCCCTTTGTATCCCCAGTTCCCTCCCCTCATAATACAAGGTATAAATTTATTGAGTGTCATCCGTATAAATAAGTTGATTAGCTCTTAACCCTTCTTCCTCTACGAGAATTCTCCTCATTGAGCACTTAATGAACACCTACTCTTAGACAACACAGGAGTTGCTGGAACAACAGAAATGTGAAGGACACTGTGTAATCACAAGGGTCAAGTGAAAGAGATTATGCAGTCAATGTAGATGTCTGAACAAAGGATGTATTGAGGGAAAAGCTTATTTGAACTGGCCCTAGATGGACTCAATGGGATTTTATCAGACTGAAAAGAGAACAGGCATGGGGATGGGTGGGATTCCATGTATAGCATCTGTCCTGTACAAAGGCATAGAGGCCTAAAATGCAGCCATCCCTTCATATCAGTTGGAGAATTGATTCTATCTGGGACCCCTTACAGATCCCAAAATCCATGGATGCTCAATTCCCTTTTATAAAATGTCATATAACCTACACCCATCTCCCTGTACTCAGTGTATTATTTCTAGATTATTAATAATATTTAATACATTGTAAGTGCTATGGAAATGGTTGTTATTCTGTATCATTTAGGGAATAATGAAAAGAATTTAAAGTCTGTCATTGCAGTACAGAGCCAATTTTTTTCCCAAATACTTTAGTTCCATGGTTGGTTGATTTAGCAAATAAAACATCCAGAGATACAGAGAGACATCCTTCATGGCCTATGGTGGGATATAATAAATATGGGATATACCAAATATTTGATATAACAAATAGGTATATAGGATCTAGAATTGATAGGACCCTGAATATGTGATGCAAAGAAATTTAAACTTGACCCTGTGGGCAGTTGGAAAATAGCTTACAGTTTTAAGCGAGAAAGTGACAAAGGGCATATGTCAGCTTTGTAACACAAGTATCAACTATACAACATTCCCCTTGCTTGCCCTCCTCCTCAGCCATCCATGTTCTCTAGTCGGGCCAATAACTAAATTCCCTTTCATCGTTCCTTGCCTACCCCAAATTCTGACTGACCTTAGGCTTATACCATCTAGAGGTTTGATTTATTCCAGATGTGCTATTCTTTTTCTTCTTTCCTTCCTTCCTTCTTTTTTTTTTTTTTTTTTTTGGTACTGGGATTGAATCCAGGAATGCTTAACCACTGAACCAAATCCCCCCAGCCCTTTTTATTTTTGAGACAGGGTCTCACCAAGTTGCTTACGGCTTCATGAAGTTGCTGAGACTGGCCTCGAATTTGCAATCCTCCTACCTCAGCCTCCCAAGTTGCTGGGATTATAGGTGTGTGCCACCATGCCTGGCTAGATATGCCATTCTTTGGATTGATGTGTCATAGTGAAGCCCCAAAGTGTTATGGAAAGAGCACTGGGCCTGGGGTTCAGCTGTACTTGTGCTCAGAACTCAAGTTTAAGGAACTTTAAGTTGTTTCCTAATTCTACTGCTTCAATTTTTCATAAACATCTTTACATCTAAAAGTAAAACTAAACTCTATCAGAATGAATTATCTGTGAGCAAATACCACTTTCACTTTTACTGATTGTATTTGTGTCCTTTGTTGAATTCCTATTCCTAGCATCTGTTTTGCTTGATTTCCTCACTACTTCTAACTTTCTTTTGTGACCCTTCCTTTCATTGCATTTATTAAGGAAACACTTTATAACCCAAACAGTGAACGAGAGAGCTGCTTCAGGAAATGTTTGAAACGAGGCTGCTTAGTTTAGCTTGATTGTTCCATGTCAGTGGGTTACAGGAAGGAGTTTTCAAGGTCCCTATGGGGAAAATGAGAAGTTTTCCAGCTTCTCCTTTGTTGGATCTTCTCTGGTAGCAGCATTATTTTGTTTTAATGAATTCCCAGAACAATAGGTACACCCATTTGAAATTATGACTACAGGACACATACCAAAGCCAAACATAAATTATTTTTGGACTTCCCATACTTTTTTCTCCCTATGACCTGTGTAGCTAATATAGAGTTGCTGGAATCATGTATATTAAATCACTTCCTGAATGAAACATATAACCAGTAGGGAGAGGGGGAAGGGATTCTGCATCGCCTTACAAATTTTCTTGCTTTCTTTCAATGCTAGTCCCTATATGAAATTCATGAGCATTTAATAAATTTACACTAAAAGAAAACTTCTTGAGTTGTGTTGTTCTGTTAGCCTTGTTTTTTCTTGTCAGCTAAAATGGTTGTGGTTTTCAGATAAATTTCTAGACACCTGAAGTGCCTACTGAAGAGATCGGGGGCTTTTTGTAGATTTGTTGAATGTAGTGAATCCTAAAATCAAACGTTATGTGTAAATACTGACATGGATGCCACATGCATTTAAAAAGGAAAGTTGTCATGGGGCTGAGGTCACAGAACATGTCTTGTTTATGTTTTGTGTTTAGGTTAATATTGTTTCCATTGTTCTTTTTTTTCCTCCTGCTAAGTTTGAAGTAGCAACAAAGGTATCAGATGGAATTCCTGGAAAATTAGGACCAGAGTTTAAGGGCACAATAAGAGCTAGAGATACAGGTTAAGTATCCTTTATCCAATGTGCTGGGACCAGAAGTGTTTCAGATTTCAGAATTTTTCTATACATAATGAGATATCTTGGGGATGGGACCTAAGTCTAAATATGAAATTCATTTGTGTTTCATATACAACTTATACACATAGCACGTAGGTAATTTTATACAGTATTTTTTATGTGCTTGCATTTTGACTGTGACTCATTACAGAAGATCACACGTGGAAGTTTCCACTTGTGATGTCATGTTGATACTCAGAAACTTTGAGATTTTGGAGCATTTATAAGATTTTGGGTATTCAGATTGGGGATGGTCAACCTGTAGAAGGTTTTCTTTTTGGTACCAGGGATTGAACTCAGTCAGTGGTACTCGACCACCGAGCCACATCCTCAGCCCTATTTTGTGTTTCATGTGGAGACAGGGTCTCACTGAGTTGCTTAGCGCCTCCCTGTTGCTGAGGCTGGCTTTGAACTCGCGATTCTCCTGTCTCAGCCTCCCAAAGTGCTGGGATTACAGGCTTGTGCCACTGCAACTGGCTTAGAAGTTTATTTTTTTAAAGGATAAAACAAGTAAATGAGATTAAAGCTGGGAAGCATCTTTTATCTTAGTCAATTAGGACTAAGATCCCGAGTTAAGTGGAGAGGCTATTTTTGCTCATCTTTTAAAAATTATTTGTCTATTTATTTGTTCAAAGAGGACATCTGTGCATGTGGGTGGACAGAATAGGGAGTCAGAGGCCAAGTATGAGAAGGGGACAAACTCAGAAGGGAGTTAGTTTGGGGTGTTGGAGTTCAAATATATTAAAGATGGTGTCAGGACATCACACAAGGCCCTTTGTAGTGTCAGAATAAAGGCTAAAGAAAGCACTGACATGAGATAGTGGCTGTTTTATGAGTCAGAACCTGATAGGTATGAGAACATCTATGTAGGGAAAATATTTGGGAAGGAGATGGAAGATTGGTTATATGCAGGGACATTGTTCAAGAAAGAAAAAAAGAAATCAGGTGATATGATCCAGATTTTTCATTGTCAGTTGAAAGAAGGTACAAATATAGGAAGGGGAAAATCTAGGTTGATCCCTGTCATGTTTAATGGAAATCAGAGATATAAGATAAGTGAGAACTTATGATGTACTATATGTGTGTATATGTAATATATAAGAACTTATAAAATGTAAGTATGCAGAAAGCATTTTGGTCAACATATAGGTATGGATGTGGAAATATATATGAAACATGTATGCATTTCCTACCTATGTCCACTGAGAGAGTTTGAGAACAGCAACATCCCAATAACAATGAACATATTTATACCATATCTTGCCTTCTAAATACCTTTCTTAACTAAAGGATTCAGGGTTTCTTGAAAAAATGGCTAGTTCTAGGAATGAAGCACAAAAGTATAAGACGAAACACTGGACGCGACATGGGGGAGGCGGGGGGCAGGAAAGGGGAATGGGTATAGTAAAGATGGTTGATAAAAAATATATATAAATATATATATATATATATATATATACTGTTCATTGAAAGTGCATATAAAGGTGATTAATATGAAGAATGTAATCTGCTTATAATTTTGTGCAAAGTTAGAAAAATTATGATTGTAACAATTTTTTTTCTATTTGCCTCAACAAATGTTTTCAGTGAACAGTGTGTACAGCTTCTGAAAATTTGCTTTTTTTCTGTTATGTTTGATAACATGTATTAAAATGCAACTTTTGAGAAAAAAAAAGTATAAGACGAGTCTGGGATGTTTTTGTGACAGATTAAGGGAATTGTCAAAGTATGATGGGAATATGTCAAAAGGACAGACAAACCCACTTGAAAGAGGTTCCCACTAGCTGAATTTTAGAAAATTTGAACATGAAACTAATAATAGCAAGGGATTATACTTCATTGAAGAAAATAGTCCACATGAAGATTGAATAAATAAAAATTTTATAAGTAATGGTTTATTTGCCTAGTGTTAAAGTACATCATCAGAAAATAACCACTCTTATGAGACAGATAATATATTAACAGTGGAGAGTTTTGAAATATACCACTTTTTGCGGGGGGCAGTACTAGGGATTGAATCCAGGACCTTGTGTATGTTAGGCAAGTACCCTACCACTGAGCATCCCCAGTTCTTTTAATTTTTTAAAATATTTTTTAGTTGTAGATGGATACAATATCTCCACTTTTTCTTATATGGTGCTGAGGATCGAATCCAGTGCTTCACACATGCAAGGCAAGCGCCCTGCCACTGAACCACAACCCCAGCCCTCTTTTAATTTTTTTTTAAGACAAGGTCTTCCTGAGTCACTCAGAGTGGCCTCGAGTTTGTGATCCAACTCCCTCAACCTCCCAAGTAGCTGAGATTACAGGCACTCATCACTGGCCCAGCAAGACATGACTTGTATCAAGTTATCAAATAAATACCAGTAATGGGACAAATAAAAACCATGTGCCCTCTGATAAGAAACAATTAGGAGAACAAAGCTTTTTCTACGATCTCTGATCTTCTTGCCAAATATATATAACCTGAATCTACTCATGAGGAGATATCAGACAAACCAAAATTGAGAGATTGTCCACAAAATAACTGGCCTATGTTCAAGAGTGTCAACATTATAACCTCAAGAAAAGACAGGATCTGTTCCAGGTAGCAATTTCATGTAGGTATCCCTTCTGTCACTTTCCAGAAAGGTAATATTATTCCAAATTTCATATCCTCCAAAATGTCAGTTGAGAAATTAGAAAGTGGGAAAGAAAAAATCAACATAGAAATCATGATGGTTTGAAGGAATCCACCCATGTCAAGTTCAAAGCAAGAGTATAAAACACTGACAGAAGGGCTAGAGGTGTACCTTAATAGTATAGCCTTTGCCTAGCATGCACAAGGCCTGAATTCAATCCATAGCACTGCAAATGATGATGGTGATGGTGATGATGATTATAGGAAAAAGAAGAAGAGGAAGAAGGAAATAGTCAAAAGTTAAGGACTACATTTTCAGAAAGGAGGCCAGGAGTTTCTAAGAGGAAAAAGTCATGGTTTAAGCAGTTAGCCTTGGATGTGGCTGTTAGATATTTGTATGTCTATGGCCCTGTCTGCTGCTAACAGTGAGTCATTCTTGTAAATAAAATAAATAGTAATAAGTTTATGTGCACAGTGTACTTTACTCAAATCCTATGAATTTTGTTCCAAGAAATAACAAGCATAGGAAGTGAAATAAGTCCTTAAGTCGGCAATTCTGTATAGTGTTCTTAACCTTGCTTAGGAGATCCAAATGTTATGTTATTTGAATATTACCCAACAGTGCTTGCCAGTCGTGTCCTCATTGAGTAATGCAATATTCACAATGGATTACAGTTATTTTCAAAGCCAAAAAAAGATTTTCACTATAAAAAAGGATATAAGTTCATGTAAGCCAGCATGTGCCCCTAAAGTCCAAAGTGAAGATGCTTTTGAATGCAGTCATCATTTTGAACAATATCAACACAGAAAAAATATTTTTTCTTAAATAGTAAAGACACTTCTTCCTAAATGAGAGGAGTAAAGACAGAGTAAAGATTTCCTATGTTTTTTAAGGAAAAAAAAACTTCTAACAGTCCTGTTTTTTCTGGCTTCCCAGAAGCAAAAGCTGAGGCAGAGAATTTTGTGTAAGAGCATTATGGAGGGGGCCCTCTCAGGAGAAGGGGAATGAAGGAGGCAGGATAGAGGAGGAAAAGCCCAGCAAGGATAAATTTGTGAGGCGTTTAGAAGCTTGACTGAGATTGCAAAGCATGGATTATTAGTATCCTAGGACCCATTTAATCCACACAGCAAGGTTAGTTTGTGTAGCCAAAGAAATGATCAGCTGAGTGGTACACACCTGAAATCCCAGTGACTTGGGAGGCTGAGACAAGAGGATTGCAAGTTTGAAGCCAGCCTCAGCAACTTAACAAGAACTTGTTTCAAAATAAAACAGCTGGGTGCAATGGCACACACCTGTAATCCCAGTGGCTCAGGAGCCTGAGGCAGGAGGATCACGAGTTCAAAGCCAGCCTCAGCAAAAGCGAGGGAGGCACTAAGCAACTCAGTGAGACCCTGTCTCCATGTCTCTACATAAAACACAAAACAGGGCTGGGGATGTGGCTCAGTGGTCGAGTGCCTCTGAGTTCAATCTCCAGTACCGAAAAAAAAAAAAAAAAAAAGAAAGAAAGAAAAAACAAAAAAACCAAAAAACAATAAGGACTGAGAATGTAGATTAGTGGTTCAATCCCTGGGTTCAATCCCTAATAACCAAAAAATAGGGGGTTATGGTTAATAATTTTATACATTAATAGTACCTTAAATTAGCTTTGTTCCCTTTTCTACCTCACTGCATATCATGATAACATAGTAATATTCCAGTACAACCTTTTATTAAGTTCACATATGCAGATTTCAAGTTGTTTGTGCATACAGCAGAATAGTGAGAATGCATTTCTGTTATTTGCATTCATACTTATCAGCTAGTAAACAGAAAATTTCCCTTGGGCTATTTGGTCTCTTGGTTTCAACCACCACCTCAACATTATTAACTCCCAAATCTTTGCCTCCCAATCTTCATCTCAATCAGGCTACCCAGCATCATTTTTCTATCTGCCCTACTATTGCACAATGATCGTACATAGTAGATGGTTTTTAAAAGTCATTCACACTTAACTCAGGCTGGTCACTTATCACAAGGGAGGTATTGTGAAATTGAATTTGTGATTTGGAGCCCAACTTTTTAAAAAAATTAACATTTCCAAGCTTCAGTTTCCTTGTCTACACTAAGAGTAATAATGCCACAGCATAGAAATGATGCAGAAATTAAATGAAAGAATTTACTTGAAACACATAGCCCAATGCTTGGAAACAGATAAGTACCTAGCAAATATTGGAGGTGGTTCTTCTGTGTGTAGTGTTTAAAATATTTAATTTATCTGTTCTGATTCTACTTTCTCAGGTCTTTTTTTTTTTTTTTTGGTACTGGGAATTGAGCTCAGGGGTACTCAACCACTGAGCCACATCCCCAGCCCTATTTTGTGTTTTATGTAGAGACAGGGTCTCACTGCATTGCTTAGTGCCTCGCCATTGCTGAGGCTGGCTTTGAACTCACGATTCTCTTGTCTCAGCCTCCCAAAGTGCTGGGATTACAGGCTTGCACCACCGTGCCTGGCTTTTCTCGGGTCTTTTATTGAAGTTATCCTAATTTTCTTCTTACTACACTCATCAAGCATCATTCTATTGATTGATTGATACTGGGGATTGAACCCAGGAGCACTGTACCCCTGTACTACATTTTCAGCTATTTGTTATTTATTTATCTATCTATTTTTGAGGCAGAGTCTTGATAAATTGCCAAGACTAGCTTTGAATTCACAATTCTCTTGCCTTAGTTAGCCTCGTGAGTAGCTGGAATTATAGGTATGTGCTACCATGCCTGGCCAAGAAGTTTTATTAAAGAGTAGGAAACCTCAGAACAAATGTTATTTATTTCATTCGGTAGAACTTTACTGGCGATGATCTTATTGCTAAGATTTCATTATTTTTTAAATGGGGGAAGAAGTAGGGCTACATATATTTGGTCATAATGTTTTTTTTAAACAGTATACTGATTCTTTTAAAGTGAAAGTTATAATCTGGGAATTTACATTTGGGAGGTAGAAAATTTTACAGTATTAAATTATTGAGTAGAGCACAATATCAAATGGCACATTATGCTTCTTCTTCCTATATCAAATCATCTGGCATTTCTGTGCATCTGTATTGTGTTAAGCTCTACAAGAATCAGAGGCATAAGATTTTTTTCCCATTCCCAAATGGCTAGTACATTTCTCAATACTGTATCTGATTTTTATTTCAATTATTTGTGAACTCCATTTATATTTGTACACAGGCCCTTATTTGGTTTTATGTTCATTTCAATCGTTCTCAACAGTGTCCCCCATTTAGTACATAGTACTGTCTAGAGTTACATTATAGCTAGAGGGTAACTGAATATATTAAGTACTTCACAGGTCTGTATTGTAAAAGTAAAAGTACAAAAGAAGGCATAAGAATAAGTGACAACTTCAGCCAGGCACAGTGGCACATGCCTGTAATCCCAGCAGCTCTGGAGGCTGAGGCAGGAGGATGGTGAGTTCAGTGCCAGCCTCAGCAAAAGTGAAGCACTAAGGAACTCAGTGAGACCCTGTCTCTACATAAAACACAAAATGGGGCTGGGGATGTGGCTCAGTGGTCGAGTTCCCACCCCTGAGTTCAATCCCTGGTACTCCTCACCAAAAGGATAAGTGGCAACTTCAAAGGGGAAAGCTACCCAGGTGTCCTTCAACTAATGAATGGATAAACAAAATATGGCCTATATATAGAGTTGAATAACATTCAGCCATAAAAATTAGTGAAATACATGCTATAACATGGATGAACCTTGAAAACATTATGCTAAGTAAAAGAAACCAGGCACAGAAAGCTGCATACTATATGATTCCATTTATATAAAATATCCAGAGCCAGCAAGTCTATAGAGACAGAAAGTACAATAGAAGTTACCAGAGGCTGAGGGATGGGGAGTGATTATTTACTGGGTCCAGAGTTTCTATTTAGAATGATGAAGAAGTTCTAGAAATGGACAGTAGTGATAGTTGCACAGCATTGCAAATGTACTCAGTGCTACCAAATTGGATACTTTAAATGATTCAGATGTTACATTTTATGTGTATTTACCACAACTGAAAAAGGAGAGGCTGGGGACTTAGATGTTATTATTATAAGCCTCCTATTTTTCTTTCTTCACAGGAGCCATGGATAACAGAGGCTTTCAGCAGGGGAGTTTTAGTAGCTTTCAGAGCAGCTCCAGTGATGAAGACTTGATGGACATACCAGGAACAGCTATGGATTTCTCTTTGAGAGATGATGTTCCTCCTTTAGACCGAGAAATAGAAGGTATCATCATTACTGATGACAGTAATTTCTTTTTTAAAAATGACTTTAGATTTATGTACAGTAAAATTTATTTCTTTACTGGCACAAAATCTTCTGAGTTTAACATATGCCTAGATTCTTGTAATCTTCACCTCTGACAGGTTCAACCCCATAAGAATGCTCTCTTGGGCTGGGGTCATGGCGCAGTGGTAGCGTGCTCGCCTAGCACATGTGAGGCACTGGGTTCGATCCTCAGCACCACATAAAAATAAAATAAAGATATTCTGTCCACCTACAACTAAAAAATAAATATTTTAAAAAAAAGAATTCCCTCTTGCTACCCTTTTGCAGTCAGACCTCCCTGCTCTTTAGCCTCTGGTACCACTGATCAGTCCCTATATTCTTTCTTTTTTGAGAATGCCATATACTTGAAATCACATGTTATCTTTTGAGACTGGCTTCTTTTACCCAGCTTAATGCCTTAGAAATTTATCTTTTGTTAATGAATAGCATACCTACAAATGGGATCACTTGGTTATATGGAAAAGGTATATTTACCTTCCTTCCTTCTGTCCATCTGTTCATTCATCTGTCCTGCTGTCTGTCCATTCATCCATCCATCCATACTGGGGATTGAACCCAGAGGCTACCACTGAGCTATATCTCTAGTCCTTTTTATTTGTTATTTTGAGATGAGATCTCACTAAGTTGCTCAGATTGACCTTGAACCTGGGATCTTCCTGCCTCAGTCTCCCAAGTAGCTGGAATTTCTTTATTTACTTTCTGGCATGCTGTTCTTTGAGTTTTAACACATGCCTCAGCACTTGCCACTCCAAGGTAGTATGTTTATAAGAAACTGCCAAACCATTGTCCAAATTGCCTATACCATTTTGCATCTGAACTAGCTATAGCCATGAGAGTTGAGTTCCATTTGCTTCACATCCTTGACAGCTCTTGGTATTTTCAATAATTGTTATTTTAGCTGTCCTAACAAGTATGTAGTGTTATCTCATCATGTTTTCAATTTAATTTCTTTAATGGCTAATAATGGCTAACATCATATCTTGTGCTTATTTATCAGCCGTATGTATTCTTTGATGAAGCGTGTGTTCAATTTCTTTCCCCATTTTGTAACTGGAATTACATTTTTATTAACTAGAATATACCTACAAAGTGAAAATTCTCCTAGTCAGTTGTTTGGTTACCCACTTACATTATATGTTATTTGGTTACCCACTTTTCCATGATTGTATACAATCTCATGATATGGTTATACCATAGTTAATGAAACTTATGTTGATGCACATTTCAGTTGTTTACCATGTTGTTTTGCTAATACCAGTTGTTTTGCTATTATAAACAATACTGCAGTGAACAACCTTGTAGATACATATCTTTTAAGCATATGAACAGCATTTTTGCAACTTGAATGTATGAGTGCTTTTTTCCCTAACAACTTCACTATGCTGAATATCACCATTTTTAAACTTTATAATATGTTAGGGTAAGTAAATAAGTTTCATTATTATTTTAATTTTCATTTAAAATATTTTTGTTTTATTTTGTTTGGTACTGGGGATTGAACCTAGGGATGCTTTGCCACTGAGCTACATCCCCAGATCTTTTAAGATGTTTTTGGCTGGCCTCCAACTTGTAATTCTCCTTCCTCACCCTCCTGGGTTGCTGGGATTACAGGTGTGCACCATCATGCCTGGCCATTTAAAAATTTTTGTTTTGGTACTGGAGATTGAACTCAGGGGCACTCGACCACTGAGCCACATCCCCAGCCCTATTTTGTGTTTTATGTAGAGACAGGGGCTCACTGAGTTGCTTAGCGCCTCACCAGTGCTGAGGCTGGCTTTGAACTCGAAATTCTCCTGTCTCAGCCTCCCTAAGTCTGGGATTACAGGCTTGCACCACCGAGTCTGGCTACAATTAGTTATTTTGTAGGAAGGAGAACATGTGAGACAGAAAACAAGCTTTTGCAGAAAGATATCAACAGGCACAAGATACAGAGGTATAAAAAGACAGAATGTAAGTTCAGATAGCTAAGTCAGAACCTTGAATGTCATGCTAAGAAATTGAATTAGCTGAATGTGGCAGTGCATACCTAAATTTCCAGCAATTCAGGACAGTGAGGCAGGAGAATCACAGATTTGAGGACAGACTGGACAACTTAGCAAAACCCTGTCTCAAAATAATAAAAAAAAAAGATCTGGGGATGTTGCTCAGTGGTAGTGCACCCCTGGGTTCAATACCCTGGTACTAAAAAAAAAGTAGTTTGAGTTAACCTTAACCTTATTGTTACTGGGAGGACAAAACTCCTTCATCCATTCATTTAACAAATAGTTTTTTGAGCACCTACTGTGAATGAAACACTATTATAGACACTGTAGATACAATGGTGGAACTGAGGCAGATATTGACCTAAATTTAGATGTGTTAAGGGAAGATAATAAATGAGTAAATACAGTTGTCCCTTGGTCTCAGAGGGAGATTGGTTTCAGGACCTTCTCAGATTCAAAATTTGTGGATTCTCAAGTCCCTTAGATAAAATGGCATAGTGTTGGTAGAGTGTTTGCCTAGCATTCACAAGGCCCTGGGTTCAATCCCCAGCACCACCAAAAAAAAAAAAAAAGAATACAGGAGGTTGTGTATAGATTCTATATGAACACTTGGCCTTGTGCATGCTAGGCAAGTACTCTACCAACTGAGCTATATCCCCAGCCCCTCATGTATTATTTTAAAAAATACTTTAGTTGTAGATGGACATAATACCTTTATTTTATTTATTTATTTATTTATTTTTATGTGGTGAGGATTGAACCCAGTGCCTCACACGTGCTAGGCAAATGCTCTACCACTGAGCCACAACCCCAGCTCTCCTCCTTTGTTCTTTAAATAATCTGTAGATTACTTATGATACCTGATAAAAAGTAAATGCTTTAAAATACTTGTAGTGTTGTTTACAGAATAATTACAAAGAAAATAGTGTGCATATTTAGTAAAGACATGGTTTATTAATAATATTTTCAATCCTTAGCTGAATTCCACAGATGTGGAAACGTTTGAATACAGAGGGCCAATCATAGACAGATTACATAGTTAATTACTCATTGCAATAAGTACTAGGATGGAAATAAACTGAATGGCAATAGATAATAACTTGGGAATAATACTGAAGTTAGAGAATGCCTCTCTTTCTGAGGAGGTAATGAATTTGGGAGGAACCTATTGGTATGAAAACTAGAGGTTAAAAAGGATGAACAAAAGTTCGCCTAGGAGAGAGAACTCAGGAAAGTGCCAGCAGGTGACAACCCTGAATTTAAAGTTCACAGAAAGGAGATACTCGTGGTTTAGTAGTTAATGATTTTTCATATTTGCCTACTTCTACAAAAAGGAACTGTGTTTGCACAAATTCTTTGAACTTACATGTATTTATATCCATAATGTGTCAGTTATAATAGCAATCATGACTCTATCTGGCTGAGCCGGTTTGGTCTAGTTAGTGATCATGGTTGCTTCTAATAGAAAATGGTCTCATCTAGCATCCGTATCACCAAAATACATTTTGTGTGTTCATATTGGTCTCAGTAATGATTGGGGAAAGTGACTGTTCGTTATTCCCATTTCAGAGACTAGAAAACTGAGGCAGAACAAGATTGTTTTTACATTGCCTATGATTATAGAATGGGGTTTTTACATGAGAATTCCTTCATCACTTTTCACTAGCTTTTATAGGAGAATTACTGCTTGTGGTTTACAAGGTCTAACCATAAAATAATGAGGTTGCTTTCCATGAGCCACATGTAGAAACAGTCCACTTACTATACTCTCTGGTAATGCAGTTTCTTGCTTTGCTTTCAAATTGTTCTTACTTTATTTAATGTTTTCAGATGGGGTTTCCTAATAAAGACAGCACCAACAGAAAAAATGATCACAACATCCTTGATATGTGGTGATGAAACTGTGCATAAAATGCTACATTTTGTAGCAGGCACAATAGCACGTACTAAAAAGATTAGTTGGAAGGAGCTTGAAAGGCAGTAAAAGTGGTTCTTGTTTTCCAGATGGCTAGAGGAATTGATTTATGGGGAATGAATAAATAAATTATGCATGGCATGGCTAAATGCATCTGAGGTAGTGTTATAGTAGTCTGTAAATTAGAAGAAACATAAACACAGAGATCTGAAAGAAGCAGAGGGGAAGGAAAATAGAAAAAGGGAAACATTCAGAGCTGTTCTCATCGTCCATCTGTTCTCACTCCCTGCCTCTGCAATCTAGACCTCATGGTCAGCACTGCATTCATTCATTCATTTAGTATTTGTGGAGGACCCAGACATGAGCCCAGCCCTGTACTAACCTAGTAGTGCTTTCCCTTTCTCTTCTTTCCCTGACTTTCTTGTCTTTCTACCCAGAATGCATTAACTGTTTGTATGAGGAGACATTCCTGGCTGAGGGAGTGATACACGGAGAGGTGCAGCAGCAGGAGAGTGCCTTTTGAATTCCAGAAACACAGACTCTGCCTGTCTGAGGTCTAAGGTTCCTGGGGTGTGGAGAGTGGTGGCTGTTGGAACAGAAGAGAGAGCAGCAGGGGATAGGCTGGATAGCTAGCTAGAAATCTAGGTGAGGTCAGATTGTGTGTGCTTTGGGATCATATCTTGTAACCAAGTCACCTCAAATGATTTAAAAGCAGAGGAATACCATGATCATATTTGAGTTTTTGAAAATTGGCAGTATGGAAGATGGATTGAGAGGAAGTGTCAGTGAGTGGAAGACCATTAAAACTGTTATTATTTTAAAAATCTAGGCAAAAGATCAAAAGGCCTGAAAGAAGAAAAAAAAAGGAATGAAGAAGAAGGAATAATAGGTTCTGGAGAAATTTCACAGGGGAAATTGATATGACTGATTAGATGTGGGGAATAAAATAGAAACGGGTCAGGAATAACTTCAAAGCCTAAGCATATTATGAGGTAGGCTGTGTTCCCACATAACACCTGTTGAGACTCAGCATAGCCTCCCAGTGTCCCAGAGCAGAACAAAAATCATAGTAGTCAAACGAAATGAATAGTCAGTGAAAAACATGATGGAACTTGAAATCCACCAAGGAACTTGTGAAACAGTTCTGTTTGTTCTGCCACACTGTATAAAAGTCATAATTTTCCTCCAGGGAGACTTAGGCTCCAGCTCATGGAGAAACCTACCATCCTAACTTCAGTTAGTCTTCCCCCAAGTTACCCAACTAAAGCAATTGTGTGCATTGTAAATGGAGGAGAAGAAAAGGTACTTTGGAATCCATCATCCTCATAATTCTGGAACTCCCCTAAACACTTAGTCTGGGAAGGTGGCAGTT
The DNA here is from genome assembly GCA_028644305.1 of Xerus rutilus. NCBI lineage: Eukaryota > Metazoa > Chordata > Mammalia > Rodentia > Sciuridae > Xerus > Xerus rutilus. The sequence goes on along the minus strand of CM053417.1, from coordinate 83,849,021 downwards.
AACTGCTACTTTTTAGGCTTGAAAATAAAAGCGTCCCATTTCTAAACCTCTGTGGGGCCATAAAACACATCAGTTTCATATGCTAAATCTTTAAAATGACGTCTATGATGATGTCCATAGGCTTTAAAGGTTTCCTTATGGTTACTTCACAGGAAAATGGGCAGCTTTTAGAATTGATATCCTCTAATGTTTCCCCCTTTTATTTATTTCTATTTTTAATTAGCTAAAGTACATACTTTCTTCAGATTTATTTAGTGTTTACCTAATGTCTCATCCAGAATTTCACATTACATGGAATACATCAAGTCTCATGCACATTCTCAGACTTGCCTCGTTTTGGTGACCTTAAGAGTTTTGAATACTGCTCAGGTATTTTGTAGAATGTCCCTGAATTGGAATTTATGTGATGTTTTTCTCTCATGATTAGACTGGGTTATGGGTTTTGGGGGGGGGGAGACCATTGAGGTCAAGTGCTGTTCTCAGCACACCATATCAAAGGTCCATCCTGTCGATTGCTTGTCAGGTTTCTCTACTGTGAAATTATTCATTTTTCCACCATTCCATACTATACTCATTGGAAGGAAATCACTGTGTACTTCAGGTCTTCATTTCTTTGAAGGTAAAGCATCTATAGAAATTATTTGAGATTGTTCTGCATGGGAGATTTGTTTGTCCTCTCCCATTCATTTATTTAGTCATTCATTTATATCAGTATGGATTCATTTACTTTATACTTTGGGTTGTAATTCATTTCTACTTTATGTTGTTGCTCAAATTATTCAGCTTGTGCCATTAGGAGCTCTTTTGGTCGTCTCTGTTTCCCTTTGATAAACCCTTATTATTGTGTTCTTTAAAAAATCATTTCCTTATTTTTGGACACTACAATATACTCCAGGCCCATGTTATATATTTCCTGCCCCAATACTAGAATCAGGCATCTTTCCAAGGAGCCCTGGTTCCTTTCTTTAGAGAATATTATTTGGAACCAAGCTATGGGCAGTATGTTTGCTCATTTCTACCAAGACATTGTTGCTTTAGGCCTTTCAGCAACTAAAGAAATAAATGTGTGTATGCAAACACACAAAAGCATGTGGGCTGGTGATGTAGCTCAGCAGAAGAATGCTTGCTTAGCATGTATGGAATCCTGAGTTCAATCACCCAGCACCATAAATAAATACCCTCCATGTATGTGTGTGTGTGTGTGTGTGTATGAATGGATGTATATCTATCTATCTATCTATCTATCTATCTATCTATCTATCAAACCACTTGAGTCTAAATTAAGCTAAAAATTTAAACTGACTGATTCTAGTTCTAACCCATTACTACATGGATCATCTTAGCCTTTCCCCCTTGCTTATTTGTGTAACCTTCCTCTCAAACATTAAGATACCTGGCTCCCATCATCCATTAGTTCATGACTAGTATATATGTATAGTGGCTAGAGAGACAACTTTATCTACTAGAGTGCAGTTTTTATGCACAGTTCTTTTTGCCTTTGCTCTAACAGATTTCATTTCTTTCTAGTTAACTTGGTTCAGCATCTTCTCCCCTTATCCACTTCAGTGAGGCTATTCCATTAATTTATGATACAGACATTCTTTTGTCACATTCTGCATTCTATCCTGGGATCCCAAACTCCTAAATGGTTTTTTAATTTACATACATTAAAATTGACTCTGTACTATGAATTTTTATGGGTTTTGATAAATGCAGAGTGAAATGTATCTACTCTTACAGTAGCATGAATAATATTTTCACTACCCTAAAATAATCTGTGTTTTACCAATTCAACCCCCACCCTTCCAAACTCCCAGAAACCACCAATCTTCCTTATTATCTCCATGAATTTACTTTTTCCAGAATGTCACATATGTGGGACCATATGGTATGTAGCCTTTTCAGACCAACTTCTTTCACATTAGAATTCACAAATGTTGTGGGACACCATAGTGCATTCCTGTAATCCCAGAGACTCCAGAGGCCAAGACAGGAGGATCACAAGTTTGAGGCTAGCCTCGGAAATTTACCAAGGCCCTAAGGAGCTTAAGTGAGAGCTTGTCTCAAATTAAAAATAAATAAGTAAATAAATAAAGGCTGGGGACAAAGCCCAGTTTTTAAAGCACTCCTGGATTCAATCTCCAATTCCCAAATAAATAAATACATGGATGTTCATTCTTTGGTTTTTGGGGTGTTTTCTTTTTCTTTCTTTCTTTTGGAACCAGGGATTCAACCCAGGAGTGCTCAACTACTGAGTCACATTCCTACCTCTTTTTTATTTTGAGACAAGGTCTTGCTAAGTTGTTCAGGGCCTTGCTCAGTTGCCAGCTGTACCGTTTTGTGTTCATAGCAACAAAGAATGTAAGTTCCTCAGCAGTGGCAGTGTTTTAGATTTTGACCATGCTAATAGTATGGTATCTCATTGTTTTTTTTTTTTTTTTTTTTTTTTTGGTACGGGTGATTGAACTCAGAGGCACTCGACCACCGAGCCACATCCTCAGCTCTATTTTGGATTTTAGTTAGAGACAGGGTCTCACTGAGTTGCTTAGCGCCTCACTGTTGCTGAGGCTGGCTTTGAACTCGCGATTCTCCTGTCTCAGCCTCCCATAGCGCTGGGATTACAGGCTTGTGCCACCGTGCCCGGCTCCTCATTGTTGTTTTAATTTGCATTCCTCTAATGACAAATGGTGGTGAGCATTTTTTTCATTTATCATTTGCCATACATATGTCTTCTTTGATAAGATTCAGGTCTTTTGCTCATTTTAAAATTTAGGTTACTTTCTTACTGTTGAGTTTTAGGGCTTCTTTGTATTTTGAATACCAGTCCTTTACCAAATGTTTTTCAAGTCAATGGCTTACCTTTTCATTCTTTGTACAGTGGAATTTGCAAAACCTTGCACATGCTAGGCAAGTGCTCTGCCACTGAGCTACATCTCCAGTTCCTGTAGTTTTCCTGTCTTATAATATCTTTATTTGGTTTTCATATAGAGTAATATTGGCCTCATAAGTAAATCAGGAAGTATTCTCAAATATTTCTGATGTCAATTGGTATGATTATATTACTTTTTCCTGGAAGACATTGTGAAAAATTGGTATTATTTCTTCCTTAAGCACTTGCCAGAGAAACTGTCTTCCTCAGGTAGAAGTTTAAGCTATTGATTTAAGTCTTTCTTCTTTTCTAATATTAAATGCTATAAATTTATCTATAAGCATTACTTTTGATGTATTCCACAAATTTTGATATATTGTGTTTTCATTCACTTCAAAATATTTTAAAATTTGTCATCTTTTTTGGCCCATAGTTTATTTGGAATTTCCATAGGTTATTTATAATTTCCAGATATTTGGGGATTTTCCAGCTTTCTTTATTTTTTTGGTACTGAGGATTGAACCAAGGAGCCCTCACCAACTAACTCATATCCCCAGCTTGTTCTATTTTTTTATTTTGAGACAGGGCCTCACTACAATGCTGAGGCTGGCCTTTAATTGGCGATCCTCCTGCTTTAGCCTCCTCAGTCACTGGGATTACAGGTGTGTGCCACTGTTTCTGGCCCAGCATTTTTTTCCCTGTTACTAGTTTTTTATTTTAATTTCATTGTGTTAGGATTTATGGCAAACTGCCTGCAAGTTAGGTTATATTTACTGTATAGTATAATTATGTGTCAGGTTAGATTTCTATATTCTGGGTTTTATCACCCTTCTTGATTTTGATTTTCCCTAAATATATTTCCTCTAGAGATTCTCTGTCTAGAACTCTCAACTGTAATTTATTAGTAGTATAATAAAGCCCTTTGGTATGGTGGTAAAGTATGGGTGAGGAGGCAATTCTCTAATCTTCTGATTCTCAGTTTTCTTGGTACTCTCTTATAGCTGTGACCTTCACAAGTTTTTCTCCAGTGGTATCTAGCTTTTTGTTCTCCCTGCCTTCCATTCCCTTCCTTGATTGTATCATTCACAATGATACAGGACCTAAAGCCCTGGACCTTGTTATGTTTTCCCCCTTAGGTGAAACTGGAAAGCTAGAAGGGGCTGGAGTAGGAGGAATGCCCCCACCCCACCCCCATAAGGCTTAGGCAAAGTATTTTGCCCTGGGGCATATTTCACAATGAGTGACCTTCTCCCCTAGTAAGACTGAAGAGGGGATTTTTCTTGGACCTTCACTGTGAGAACTTGGTCAGGTTCCTGGAAGTAGAGGTTTGGTCTTGGGCCACCCCACAGACCGTGGATCCCAGAAGTTTCCTAGACACACATTGGTCTATACACAGCCTTCAGCAGTTCATCCAAGTTGCCATTTAAGCCTTTCTATTCCCAGTTATGGCTTCAGCCTTTTCAGGTAAGCAGATTTCAACTGTTATCTCTTTGGATAAGTTTGTATCTTCAGATATTGGGGTGGCAGTTTATTTTGCAAACCTGAGTTCTCTGATGGGTCCAGGAAAAAAAAAATCATTGATTTTTCTGTTTGTCTAATCTTTTCTTGCAAGGATGAGTGTGATAAAATTTAAGCTGTTTACTTGTAGGAGCTGAAATAGGAAGCTTTCCATTTATTTTTCAATCAGTAAAACACTTTGGTCTGCTCTTGACAGAAATATAATATTTTACAAGGCCTTTGGTGGTACTGTAGTTCCTGAGTGGAATATTTTACACCCCACCTTCTTCCAATTTATGCCACGTGGTAGAGGAGTTATAATGCTTTAGGGACATGGGCTGCATGTTTCTAGGGTCTGTGGCTACCAGAGATAATGTACCCATATTGGTATAGTCCTAGTTAACCATACGCCAGAAATGTTGGGTCCCAGGAAGCTACTAGGTTGTCTTATATTTGACTGACAAACTGAGTCTTACCTTTCTTCTAAGGATTGGTAGCACCATTTTATGACCTTCCCTGAAGAGTGTTCTCAGATAACTATGTAATTACAATACCATTCAGAATTCCTCAAAGATAAGGACTTCATAGAAATCATTCCATACAGTATGAGTGATCAAATAAAGAATCATTGTTCAAATAATAAAGCATGATGTTAGAAGGGACCTTAAAAATCATACCTGCTCATATCCCTCAATTTTACAGATGACAAACATGTAAACTCAGCAAGATTAAGGAAATTGCCCAAGGTGATAAAGTAGTAAGTTGTGGAGCTAGGATTAGAATTAATATCTTCTCATTGCTGGAAAAATAGGCCCTTCCAATCACAAAGGCTTTTCTCCCATTAACTTTCCTTTATAAACTGGGCTTTCCTCCTAGTGTTCAACAGCAACTATCACTTATCTGTCCCTAAATATCAGTGTTCTGCTTCCCAGAATATAGAACAATGCTGCATGTCTTGTTTCTATTGTTTTAGCTGAGTTAAATATTTTTCTTTTCAAAATCACTTATATTGGCAGGACCTGAAGGTTTAGTTAAGGAGTGGAATCTTTGCCTAGCATGCATGAAGCTCTAGGTTTAATCCTACCACCACAAAAAATCACTTATATAACACATAAATACACCTCACCATAAAAGATTCAAACAACACCCACACTATAGGATTCAGAAGCCTCCATTCTTCTTCCCACTCCAAACACAACTGCTAAAAAGAAATCAATACTTTCAGTTTCTCCATCCAGTCACACACAGACACACATAAAAAACATATTCTAATTATGATTTTTTTAAATATTTTGTTTAGTTGTAGATGAACACAATATCTTTATTTATTTATTTTTATGTGGTGCTGAGGATCGAACCCAGTGCCTCACGTATGCGAGGCAAGCGCTCAACCGCTGAGCCATAACCCCAGCCCCTCTAATTATAATTTTTAAAAGAATTTAACCTTTTTTAAAAATTTATTTTTTTATGTGGCTAAGGATTGAACCTAGTACCTCACCTGTGCCAGGCAAGCACTCTTCCACTGAACTACAACCATAGCCCTAATTATAATTTTTTGACTTGCTTTTTGCACGTGTGATATGTCAGGGAGATTCTTATATTTCACTACACATCTGTGTGCTTCTTTCCTTGCACTAATCCCCTATTATTGGACACTTTCATTGTTTCCAGGTTTTTTACTAATACGAACCAATACTAGGTTTTTATTAATAGAAACAGCACCACATTGAATAACATACACATATTGGTGTGAAAAAATGTAACTGTTTACTTTAGGGTAATTTTCAGATGAGATATATATGCTTTTTTAACCATTCATTTTTCATTTCTGTCTATGACATCACAATTTTCTCATGGATCTGAGAAAAGTCTCCTGATGGTATTTCCTCTGTTGGAGGTATTTTCCCCCATTAGAGAATAATTGCTAATCTCTTGTGGGGATTTCTTTTTGGAGATTAATAGAGAGAAACCAATGTAGGCTCAATGTAGAAAGAAACTAGAGTATTGCTGCTTCTAAAAAATAATTATTTATCTTGATAAAGAATCATGCTACCCAAAGATTTTTCCAACACTATAGCATGTAATATACGTTTTCAGGCTCACTATCCATCACATTCTGCATTCTCTTGTTTGTCCTACAACATGTCAATTTGGGAACGAATGAATGATGAGCAAATAATAGAGAAGAGACCTGTTTTCTTTATATGTACAACCCTCTCTGCACCTTTGACAAATCTAGCCCATTGACTTCCAGTTCTACATTGATTTCTGTGGCTTTCTATTCAGTGGGATCCTGCAGATGTCAAGCCAAAATCCACATGCTGTTTGTCCTAATTCTGCTAATTAGCACCCTACCTCTACTGGTGTAGCAGGTTGGGAACTTCCAGATTATAGCAGATGCTGGGAGTAGGAGGTATAAGAGAAACCCCAAGCAAATGTCTGCAACACAGGAGGAATAGGACTGTGTCCAGTTGGAAACTAGGAGCTAAAGTTGATGTTAGAATCTAGATTCATACTTGTTTCTAGTTTCCCCTCTCCCTTTCTTCTATGCCTCATGTTCCTGTTTTCTTCTTAACTCTTGGAAATAATTTCAATACTATATACCATAGATTTGTTGCAGTTTTTACAGTTCCATTACCCATCTCCCTGCACCCCTCATTTTGTCTAGCTCTCGGCAGAGTTAGTATAGAGTTTCTTCTTCCTTGTCCTTCTGGTGTCTTCGGCATCTGCAAGTTTTAACCTGCTCTGAGCAAGAACAAAAGCAGTGGATCCCTAAGTGAGAGCAGGGCAGGGGTGATATTCAAATCAACACAGGACACTGACCAATCAGACTGAATGTCACACTTAGCACTGGGAATGAATCCTGGGGCTTCCTGGGTTCTAGTTGCTGGATCCAGGAGAAATTCAGGAGTTTCTAAGGGACAGCAGAGGTGGGGGGATCCTCAGGAAAGAGGTTATTTATCAATGGCTACAGGGGTATTTCAGTATTTAATGACCAGTATGGCATACAAATGCATACCAATAGAAGAGTCTCCCTGAATAAGTTTTTCAGGATCAAACTAAAATACTACATTAGAATATAATGTGGGGCTGGGATTGCGGCTCAGTGGTAGAGCACTTGCCTCGCATGCATGAGGCACTGGGTTCGATCCTCAGCACCACATAAAAATAAATAAATAAACATATTGTGTCCATCTACAACTAAAAAAATATTTAAAAAAAACATAATGTGGGCCAAGTACAGTGGTGCATGCCTGTAATCCCAGCAGCTTGGGAGGCTGAGGCAAGTTCAGAGCCAGCCTCAGCAATTTAGTGAGGCTCTGAGCAACTTAATGAGACCCTGTCTCAAAATAAAAAAATAAAACAGGCTTGGGATATCACTCATTGGTTAAGCGTCCCTGGATTTCAATCTTTGGCGCGCACACACACAAAACCATAATTTGACTGGGTGTAAGGGCACATTGCCTATAATCACAGCAATTGGGTAGGCTGAGGCAGGAGGATTACAAGTTCAAGGTGAGCCTTGGCAATTTGGCAAGACCCTCTCAAAAAATAGAAAGGGCTGGGGATGTAGCTCAGTGGTAGAACACTTGCCTAACTTACACGAGGCCCTGGGTTTCATCTCCAGTACTGAATAATAATAGTAATAATAATAATAATAATAGTAGTAGTAGTAGTAGTAGTAGTAGTAATAATAATAATAATAATAATAATAATAGGGTCCAGCAGTACGATCCAAGGTTTCGATGGGAGAGCTACTCCACTAACATTTGCTTTTTGGCCATTGGATTTGGATAAGTGGGAAAGCAAGATTGAAAGCAAAATAAAGGCACAAGTTGCAAGATAGAAGGGTCCCACAAATGTTGACTACTTTAGTGCTTTGGCTGTAATGTATTCTCAAACACGTAGGTGAAATGAAATGTGAAAGTTTATGACTTATTGGGAGATCTATAATGGATGAAGCAGTTCAAGAATGGGAAGTGGGGGGTGTGCCAGTATGGAAGAGATAAATAGCATGTAAGAGGCTCTTGGTGTTTGCTGTTATATGGGGGCAAAATTTAAATGACCACAAGATGATATCTGCTGATGTGTGCTGGGAATCATGTTTATTGTTTTTGTTGATGTGGTTGTTGTTCCAGCCTTGCAAAAATATATCCCTGTGAAACTGAAATACATTTTGAAAGGGACTATTTGGTAGTCCTGTGACACATACCAATAGCCCAAACCCATTTCAGCCCAAGTGCTCATTTCTTTCTCTAGGCTATTGGCAACAAATGAGCCCTCCCACAACTGTGATCTTATTAAAGCCAGTACTTCAAGATCTATGCGTGAGGTTTCTTTTTCTACTTTTTTCTCCTTGTGTCTTTGTTAGTGTTTAACTAGTTCACTTAATCAGTTACTATTCAGCCCCCAGGTAAATTTCTAATGGCTTCTTGGTTAAGGATTGAAGTAAACATTATTCTCAAACCAGAATTTGTTTTCATGTATTTTAAGGAGTGTTTCTAGCTTTAAGCATCAGGTGATGTTTAGAAAAAAAATTAGAGAGTGGTTTCCATAATAAGAAATAGGTTAAATACATTCATTTATATGCCTCCTCATTCAGGCAGTGTGTTTCTAAAGACCCATTGTTAAAAAGTTCTTAAACCTAAGTATAACCTACGGGAAGACTGTTTCAATATTGACTCTTTTCTGACTAGTTTACTGTATGTTTTCCCTGGACTCAGCTAAGGCAAATTAGCCTTTAGGGGGCTTTTCTTGTATCACTCAATTTAAGATCTAATTGTACTTTAACTTGAATTATTCTCCTGTAAGAGCATTAAATTATTTTACCTATAACACTATGCCTTCAAAGCTTGACGTAAGTTTTACTTTTTTTCCTATCAGATGCAAAAATCTAGACTCAACTAAATACCCCAGTCTGATAGTAAAACAAGAAAAGATTTATGTGATCTGAAGAGAAACTAGAGTCCAATCTGACATTTAGGCTCATTGTTTAATTTCACTTTGCTTTCCTTGCCAGTACATGTACACACAAGAAGCTTAACTCTTAAAACATAATATTTGAAAAGTCTTTTGCGTTTTGTTGCTTTGTCTGTACCTCACTATTTGGTCCTGCTGCCATTCTTTATTTTCAGTTTTATTTTTTTAAAATACTTTTTTAGTTGTAAGTGGACACAATTCCTTTATTTACTTATTTTTATGCGGTGCTGAGGATCGAACCCAGTGCCCCAAACGTTCTAGGCAAGTGCTCTACCACTGAGCCACAACTCTAGCTTCTGCTGCCATACTTGACCACTAAGTTTTATGAAGTTATTCTTGCTATTAAATTGAAAAAATGCTGGGCTGGGATTGTAGCTCAGCGGTAGAGCGCTTGCCTCGCATGCGTGAGGCCCTGGGTTCGATCCTCAGCACCACATACAAAGCAATAAAATAAAGACATTGTGTCCATCTACAACTAAAAAAAATAAATTGAAAAAATGCTAACAAGAGAAACCAACAAGATGTGGAATATGACTAACAGCTTAAGCTATTTGTAACCAAATCACATATGGGCCAGGCACAGTCACACATGCCTATACCCCAACAACTGGGGAGGCTGAGGCAGGAGGGTCACAAGTACAAAGCCAGCCTCAGCTACTCAGTGAAGCCATAAGCAACTTAGTGAGGCCCTGTCTATAAATAAAATATACAAAGGTCTGGGGATGTTGCTCAGTAGTTAAGAACCCCTGGGGTCACTCCCTGGTACCCAAACCAACCAACCAAACAAAAAAACCCAACTCAAAAAAAATAAATAAATAAAAGGGCTGGGGATATAGCACAGTGGAAGAGTCCCTGGGTGCAAACCCCTCCCCCCACAAAATCAGACATGGACACCTTGGTGAAAGAGAACAAACCATTTAATCTCTCTTATTGATGAAATCTAAAAGAGTAGTAGTATCGTTATCATCATCATCATTATACATTTAAAATATTTAGTTTTCCTATTCTAAAAATTACTATGACTGTATTTTAAATCCCTGGTTCACACTTGTGCCAAATTCTCATTAAATGTTCTTCACTTGCTTAACATTTTCAAAACATTGTTGTAGGAGCCTCTGACAACTTACAAACCAGGAAATGATCTGCTCAAATCTGCATTCCAGAAAGATAACTCTGCATGCCCCAAAATATTAACTCGAGTATTTATCATAAGATGTGTTAAAATTGGCAAACGTTTTGTCTTAATTTGATAATAAAACCATTGTCCACCAGGCATGGATATATACCTGTAATTCCAGTGTCTTGGGAGGCTGAGGCAGGAAGATTACAAGTTTGAGGCCAGTCTTGGCAACTTAGTGAGACCCTGTCTCACAATAAAAAGGATTGGAGATAAAGTACTCCTGAGTTTAAACCCCAGTACTGCAAAAGAGACAAAAACAATTGTTCTACACTGAGCAGTCTGTAAAAGGAACATATGTTAGAGATTACAAATTTGGCAGAGGAGGGAATGGAAGATAGAAAAAAGAAAGAAATATAGCATGTCAAACTCTGAATACTGGTGCTTCATTTCTTAATCCTGAGTGTAAGTAAATCTCATTTTAGCATGAAAACTGCATCATACCTACCAGCTTTCTATTACTTAAAGAAAACCTTACATGAGATTTTAAAAAGTCCCTTCCTTAAAAGCACTGATAGAACATTTGAAAAGCACCAGAAATTTCAGTAAAAGGTATTAACATGGGCCCAGCTATATAATCTATAGAACTACATATTTTGAGTACCAAAAAATACAGTACCTTTGCTACATTGGCTGCTAAATACTGTATCTGATGAAATGTGAAATAACCCAATAAGATGTCTTATTAAATAATGTAAGTGGATTCTGTAGAGGTCTTCAGATACTACAGATAAAATCTTATTTAATAAAGAGTGACTTTGAAGGAGCTTATGAGGTTGGACATGCAGTCCTCTTTGGAATAAAATATACCTAGTTTTCTAAAATTTTAGTATTATAAGACAGTCACATTTGGGCCATAAACGACTGTTTTTTTTTTTTTTTTTTTACAGATTTATAACTCATTGCCACATAATATTGATTGCCAAATAATGTAAATTTTCCTCATTAACCCTCCTCAAGAGAGTGAGAGGTTAAAATTATGATGAACTTAAAGCATACAGATTTCCTGCAATGCCTCACATTTTATAAGGTTTTGTTGTGTTAACATTGGGGGACATATCAGACCTTAAGAGCTGATGAAAGTAATAACATTTCAGAGCCCTACATGTAGTCTGATTATTGGAGCGCACTGTGTCTGGGTTAATGTTTAACAGTGGCTGTCCTCTTGATTCACTTAGGGAGTTTTAAGATGGCAATTTTATTCTTTTATTGGACTGGCCTTATTGCACTATTAATTAAGACCTGCTTAAAAAATAGCCTTCGGAATAGGGCCAGGGAAGGGAAAGCCTTTAAAACAATGGACATATAGTAGTGAATCTATTGTCAGGGTTGCTGTAACTTCTTTTACCCAGGTGAGATTAATGAGTGTCAAAGTCAATGTTGCTTTCTGGGGAGAGCACTACTCCTTTTTTTTCTTTTGTGGTAATGAGGAATGAACCCAGGGGTGCTCTACCACTGAGCTACATCCCCAGTTCATTTTACTTTTATTTTGAGACAGAGTCTTACTAAGTTGCTGAGGGTGGCCTTGAAATTGTGATTCTCCTGCCTCAGCCTCCTGAGTCTTTGGGATTATATACATGCATCACCATACCTGGCAGGAGAGCACTACTACTAAGAAAGAAGTCATTTTATTGATTGTACTCTGAGGTTTCAAAGGGTCTGGGTGCTATTAAAGAACTGACTTTGTATGGTAAGTTCATATGCAATTTAGTTTATCCATGTATTTCTTTTCCTTTCTTCCCTTCTTTCCTTCCATCCTTTCTTCCTTGTTGCAGTATTGGGGATTGAACCCAAGGCCTCATGTACACTAAGCATACAGTCTACCACTGAGCTACATCTCCATCCCCAAAATACTTTTTTTTTTTGAGATGAGGTCATACCATACTGTCCAGGCTGGCCTCCAACTCCTAGGCTCAAAGCAATGCTCCTACCTCAGCCTCTTGAGTAGCTAGGACTATAAGTGTATAACACTGCATCTGGCTTCACATTATTCTTTTCTTTTTGTGGTACTTGGGATTGGACCTAGGAACACTCTGCCATTAGACTACATCTCCAGCCTGCTCAATTTTTTTAAAATTTTGAGACAGTCTCATTAAGTTGCCAAGACTGGCTTCCAACTTGCAATCCTCCTGCCTCAGCCTCCTGAGTTGCTGGGATTACAGGAGTGTGCCATGGCTCCTGGCTTCACATTTTTCTTTAATTATGATATGTCCATAGCAACTAATATATGAAACATGTACATTTTAAACAGTAATTAAAAGTGATCACTCAGGTCACCACCACCTGGATGAAGAAAAATGACTAGCATTCCAAAAATCCTACTCTCACCATGTGCTCCTCCCAGATGGCAACCTTCTCCTCTGGGTAATTCCTGTCTTTCATTTTGTCATTTTATTCCTCCTCTTTGTAATGTAATCACATGGATCCTAAAATGATATATTTTAGGTTTGCCTATTTTTGAACTTACAGGTATAGACCCCTAGTGTTGTGTGCTCCTTGCTTCTGGAACCTTCCACTCAGCATTGTGTTTGTAAGATTTTATACATGTTATATCTATCGAATGCATTTTTTAAAACCCCTTTTCTCTGTTTGCCTCCCTCCCTTTTTTACTTAGGACCCCTGTAACTTGAAAGTCCCTGATTTGGGACTTTGTGCTAAATGATTGGTCTGAAGGCTAAAACTTTGGACCTCAGTTTTGTGAGCTGACCTCACTGTCCCAAGTTTGATGGCATTGGTTTAGATGAGACTACATCTTTAAGGCTTCCGTGCTTGGTTAAAAATCTTCCTTTCTCCAAGGCTGGTCCAAGGGTCTGGTCACGTGATCCCAACAGTGACATCACACTCTGACCGCCGGGGAGCACTGGTGGCTCTTTAGGTGGCGTTTGTTGCTGTGAAAGGCAGAGAACGCAGCAAGTGCCCTTCTAAAGCGCCTCGGAGCGAGCAAGCAGCAGCGCTGCTTCTGTAAAAGCGCCTCAACCTAAATGACTAAATGCGGGCTGCCAAGGTTATTTCTTCCTTGAGACAGAAAAAAAGAGAACTGTGATTGAAGGTAAGCAGACTTGAGCCCGACCCAGGACTGAAGCATGCCCCCCAGGGAGCAGGGGATCTGGAGAATCGCAAGCAGTCTGTAGTAGGATTCTAATCACTGCCTACCCTTTGAGAGGGGCCTGACAGTTGCGTCTCTAACAGGAGACGGCTACGACAAAGGAGGATGATGCGGTGGTGCTCATGTTACCTAGTGATGTAATAGGATTCTTTCTTTCCTGCCAGGACGCTGTTGCAGATCTTCATTTTGCTTTAAGATCTCTAAAGCTGGGGGCCTCATTTGATATAGATAGCTTTCAGATGCTTTTTAAAATCAGTTTCACAAAATCCTTTCTTTCTTCTTTTTTTTTCCTTCCTGAAAGAACTCTCAAACCAGAGAAAATTCAAGGGAAGCCTTAAGCTGCCTTTAAAAGTCAATTTCTGGTTGTCTGGTGTCCTGTGTTCATGTCAGCATTTGACTTAGGAATTGAAACAGTTTGGTCCCCCTCTCCCCCATATGCACTTTATTCTCTTTCTGCCCTCATTTCCTAGCTGGCTTTCCCCTCCAAACTCTCAAACAACACACCAGCTTTCATCTTTATCAGCATGACACTGACATGATAGGAAATGCTGGGCTGGTGATTCAGCAGCCATCCATTTTACAGCCAGGTACGAGTGAAGATACGGAAAGGACTTTGCTTTGGGGTTTTAAGATTAACTTGTTCACCCACTCTGTGCCACCTCCCTGTCCTTCCCCCTCCCTCCAGATGATGTGAACTCTGCTAAGCTTTTCCATTCAAATGTGTACATTGCTTGTGTAAAGTATACTGAATTAGACATTCAGAAGAATTACAGTTGGTAAAACACATACAGCTTGACGTATTCATTCGAACTTACCCCATGAGAGTGCTGAAGTTGTCTGGTAGGAGTTTCTAATGAAAGTGGGCGTGCAGATGGGGGAGACGGAGTCAATGGAGGCCCACTCAGGCCTTCTCTGCAGAAGAAGTCATTACTAAACTGTCTGGATGAAACCTTGTCCTGCCAAGGTTGTCCCTGCTGCAAATGTGAGCTGTGACTGAGTGAATTAAATGATGGCATTACTCTGCATTTTTCCCTCCTGTGTGCAATTTGCATAACTTCCTCAATACTGTTTTATATTTTGTGTTTAATAGCAAAATATTGTTTCATCAGATGATTCTGCCAAAATATTTTGAACAAGTGTGTTAAGCAGTACTAACCATGTGTGAGTACAACTGTTTCGGTACTTCTCCCTCATTCTGCTATCCATCAAATAAATGCATCTTGTAGCTGATATTTATTAAGTAGTAGGAATGTGCCAGACACTGTGGAGAAGGGGATGATGAATCAGATACAGGACTACCAGCAAAGAGCTTCTAGTCTAGAAAGGAAGATAAAATGTACACATAAGTAATTGTGATGGAAATGCTGAAAGCAAGCAAATAAAGGACCACGAGAGATGGGCAAATGGGTGTTTTGTTCTAATTGAAAGATCAGGGAAGGACATTTTATCTCTGAGCCGTGCACTGTTCTCTAAATTTCTACTTGTAAATCTCTGACTTTCCGACATAGTTACAAAGAGTTTCTATGAGCCCATTATATTAGGGATCAAAGTCTTCTGCCTATTGAAGGGAAATTTTTACATTCCAGCTAGCTTTAACTCTTGAAGAGGCTTACATGCTTTCTTTGGAGTCCCCAGTTAGGCAGAAACCATCTCCTAGGATTGAATTACGGCCTTATAATTGTAAAATGGTTCTTGATGTGATATGTCTGCAAAGACCTTTGACCCTTTTGACTGTCTTCCATAAACTGAAGTAACGAAACTGCTGCAAACTCCTTCCTGCTGTTTTCTGTAAGTCCTTTGCCGTTGCATATCAACTCCTGTTATTACTCTTTGTACTGCTGCTCTCATCTGTCCCTTTCCATTCACACTGCCTTTAGCTACTCATCGAATGGGCCTTGACCACAAAACCTCTGAACGTGATGGAAGTAGCTATAGGGTGATAATATTGCACTCTCTAACTGTAGTCATCTGGTAGTTTAAAGGCTCACCTGTTGGAGCTGAGAAAAAAGGTTTTCAAAATGTTAAGAAGGTCTAAAGTAAAATGTCTGTTTCCCATTCAATATAGGGAACAAGTCATACAATGGTGGAGGAATAGGTTCTTCAAATAGGATCATGGACTTCTTGGAGGAGCCAATACCAGGTGTAGGGACCTATGATGATTTCAACACAATTGACTGGGTGAGAGAGAAGTCTCGAGACCGGGATAGACACCGAGAGGTAAGACAAAAGATGGTACAAGAGTATTAGTAAACACTGGGGGGAAGAAGTTAAAGATATATACTTTCTATTTTTTTCCCTTTTTTTAGTCCTGGATGTGACTGAATTTGATTTCTATTATTAATGTAGTGTTTAAGTTTTCAGTTATTTTTATTTTTTTAGAACTGTTCTTTTTTATAACTTTATTTTGTTTGTTTGTTTATTTATTTATTTATTTATTGTGGTGCTGATTGAACCCAGTGCTTTGCACATGCAAGGCAAGCGCTCTATCACTGAGCCACAACCCCAACCCTTAACTTATTTTTAAAGATATCTTGTATATTATTTTTATCCTAGATGTTTTACAAAATTGTATTTAATGATGTTTTGTCTTCCTAACATAAGTGATTAAAAAGGGCCTTTATAGCCCTGGAATGGGCATAAATGTCTTTGAAGAGGTGAAAACAATCTTCAAAGAGGGTGGCAAAATTAATGTCAAAGACCTTCCTCCCCCTTCTCATCTCCCTTTTATGGGTTTTCCCATGAAGGAAGAATTTTAAAACTAAAAAAAGTTAATAGGCTCCTTTTAAAGGAATAAAAGAAAAAAAATTCTCATAGCCCTGGTGTTTGCTGAATCATAGGGGATAAATTCCTTATAATTATAGCTCTTGTACAACCATAAAACTCAAATAAATTCATGCATTCAGCTCAAACCATAAGACCAATCAGATTCAGATTAAGGGCATTAATTTAATGCAATAGGTAATAGATGATACTTAAGGGTATGGTGCAGGTTCTTTAGAATTTGCCAAGAGAATTTCCACACTTCTGTCTTTTCAAAATACTGTGGAAAACTCTCAGAGCAATTTGCCAAGGTCATTTACCTTTAATTTGTTGCTGTGTATCATTTAATTTAGAGAATCCTAATTTCTCGTTTGTGTAAGGGCCACAATGGAGAGCTCATTAAAAATAGTATGTTATAGCCCTAGCCCAGCAGTTGTCAGTAGGTGATCCCCTGGCAAGTCATTTCTTTAAGGCCATAGTAGTAGAAGTATTTTTTGTTTTTTTTTTTAATTTGTAGAGGGACACGTTTATTTTTCTGTGGTGCTGAGGATTGAACCTGGTGCTTCACACGTGCTACACAAGCACTCCTACTACTGAGCCACCACCGTATTCTACTAGTAGTATTTTTCCTTACTATTTCTACTTTGACTCAAATTAAAAATGTGATTGTTCAGCTGACCCTATTCTCTCCTGCGTTCACAATTTCCGTCTTTCAGAGCCAAGCAAATCTCCTGAGCGGTCAGATGGAAATCTTTCTTCTTTCTTTCTTTCTTTTTTTCAATGCTGGGGATGGAACCCAGGGCCTGATAAATGCTAAGCAAATGCTTCACTACTGAGCCACACCCCCAGCCCTTGCCTTTCATTCTTAAGCCCTTTCTCAGCTCTTGATTAATTTTTCTCAGGACCACCTGAACGGAGGCCTTGAGAAATTCCTTTTAATCCTTGGAATTGTGATAATTCCACTGAGTTTACTTATCACAACTCAAAAGAATGATCATATAAGGCATTATGTATTTTTCCTAAGATTTCTGGAGCATACACACATTATCTTTTTATCATATCAATTTATCAGGCAGACTTTAGAATTGAGAAGCTTGCTGGTTTTAGAATTTCTGCTTTCAGAGTTCAGTTTGCCATCAGTTGCATCTTCACATTATTCAAATTGTGAGAGTCACCTGTGATACGACAAGAGAGCATATTTCTCCTATTAATGGTTGCATCTGAGATAAATGATGCCAATTAGTAATCCAAAACTGAAGTGCATTTATCACATTAGTCCACAGGGACTATTTTTTCCTAGCATTAATGGTTCATTATCAGAAAGGAAATAATGTGACAGGGAAAAAATGTAACCTCATGTATTTTCAGCACTTAAATTGGAAACAATGTCATAGGTCAAAATGCATTTTAAAATTCCTTTTGAAATTTTCAGCTTATTGATATTTGTGATGTTGTAGGTGAAGGTAGGGCAGGTAAATCAACTACTTCCAGTCTAGGAAAGAGTACAGAAAATGGGCAAGTACCAGTGACAAAGCTGTCAGAATGTTGATTTTAAAAATACAGATACTGAAAGGTTAAATTGACAAGGCTGAGAACTAAAAGGTAAAACTTTCTGCATCTTCTGATAGCTTCAGCTTGTGCCTTCAGATTTCTAAAAAATGAAAGAGACACATCTCTGGTATCACCAAGTATATATGATCAATGTAAGATGAGGGGTTCATGGGATCAGGTCTTAGAACTTGCCTAACCTGAAACACAGCCCTATGAAATAAACCACAGATTGTACTTTCATCATTCACATAAGTCTGTGTTTGTTTATATTTTCAAGACAAATTATTTTCTGGGAGTCAAGTGATTATCCTTGGGATAGCTGATATCCAGAACAGAAAGAGACCCCTATAATAAGCAAAGCACTGGCATTCTAAGAAATTATTGACTAAGTAGGGAAGCCCTAAATAAGGTTGTTTGAGCATCACAATACTACAGATGAAGGTAGAGTACAGGAAACCTCAAAGTTCTTGGTGAAATTGGTTTAGCTAAAGATTGCATGAGAAGTGATTTTCAATGGGTCTCTATTCCCAAGTGATTTATCATTGTATTTCTTTACTGAATTGAAGGAAGAGTATGCTTAGCATGTACCAATTTTTCATTTTCCCTTAGATCACCAATAAAAGCAAAGAGTCAACATGGGCCTTAATTCACAGTGTGAGCGATGCATTTTCCGGGTGGTTGCTGATGCTCCTTATTGGACTTTTATCAGGTATGGTAGACTATGGTCATTTTCAAAGCAAATCTCTCAAAATTGTGTTGCACCCCTCCCCCAATTTATAAAACGGCCTGTATACTCTTTTTCTACCTGAAATGAATCATGGGTGAACTTTGGTAGCAAGTTCACCTGATATCCCCACCTGTAAAGGAGTACTAATACCTGTTTCACCTACCCTAAATGAATGAGGAAATGCATTTAAACACCGTTTGTATGTTATAAGATACCATTTGCATTTTAAAGTGATGCTCACCCTGCATTTTAATGCTTCTCTTGAGGAGGAGCCCTTCTGTCGGAGATGATTATGGTGTTTTTTGACACATATATGCCAATTTTTATTTAAAAACACATAATTTTTAAACATATTCTGAATGGAGTTTAGGAGAGCAGATGCAGACAAGGATTTCCTGAGACATTTTGTAGGTGTTCCTTAAACTTTTGTCTACTCTTTCATTTGGTGGTACATAAAGGCATGTGACATATGGCTCATACTCTCAAGGAACTTCTTATTGCATTCTTTCATGGTGAGTGAGTAGTAGGATAGTACCACCTCTTTCTTTGTTTCATTTATGTATTCATTCATTCATTCATTCTAACTTTTTCTATTAGCTCCATCAGCTTCCTTTAGCACTCAAAATAATATAGGCTAAGTATCCCTTATCCAAAATATCTGGGACCAGAATTATTTCAGATTTTAGATTTTTTTATTGTTTTGGAATATTTTCATATACATAATAAGATATTTGGAGGAAGGGACCCAAATCTAAACTTGAAATTCAGTTATTTTATGTTTTATTGTGCTGGGGATGGAGTACAGGGCCTTGTACTTGCTAAGCTTGCACTCTACCAAGGAGCTACATTCCCAGTCCTCATTTGTTTTTTTTTTTTGTTTTTTTGTTTTTGGTACTGAGGATTGAACTCAGGGGCACTCGACCACTGAGCCACATCCCCAGCCCTATTTTGGGTTTTATGTAGAGACAGGGTCTCACTGAGTTGCTTAGCGCCTCGCCATTGCTGAGGCTGGCTTTGAACTCACGATTCTCCTGTCTCAGCCTCCCAAAGTGCTGGGATTACAGGGGTGCACCACCGCACACAGCTATGTTTTATATGTACCTTGCACACATCAGTGTAAGGTAATTTTATATAGTATTTTTAGACCACACAAATTTTGACTGTGATCCAATTCAAGAGGTCAGATGTGGAATTTTCCCTTTTGTGCTGTCATGTTGGAGCTCAGAAAGTTCTGGATTGCGGAGCCTTCCAGATTAGGGATGCTTAAATTGTATACTATCTAACTAAAAATAGTAGATATGCTGTGCAAATACAGTTTAAAGCAAGTTCTCAAATAAGCTTCTATTATAGGGGAAGCAGAGAGCCAAGGATACCAGGCAGAGATTCCAGGAGTTATGTACTTATGGCACTAAAAGATGGGGCCTGAGCCAGGTAGAGTGGCACATACCTGTAATCCTAGCCCCTTGGGAGGATGAGGCAGGAGAATCACAAGTCTGAGGCCAGCCTTAGCAATTTAGTGAGGCCCTAAGAAACTTAGCAAAATCCTGTCTCAAAATAAAAAATAAAAAGTGATAAGGATGTGGCTCAGAGGTAGAGAACCCTGGGCTCAATCCCAAGTACCAGAAAATAAATTGGAAATAAAAGATGAGGCCTAGGTGTATCTGGAATCTTGGACCAAAATAGAAGTTCTGTGTGGCCAGATGAGGTGGCACATACCTGTAATCACAGTGGCTCAGGAGGATGAGGCAGGAGGATCACAAGTTTAAAGCCAGCCTCAACAACTTAGCAAGTCCCTAAGCAACTTAGAGGGACCCTGTCTCAAAATAAAAAGGGACTGGGGATCTGGCTTAGTGGTTAAATGCTCCTGGGTTCAATCCCTGGTGCAAAAAAAAAAAAAGAAGTTGTTAGGTGGAAAAGCTGGAGGAGGTGGTCTTAGAGGGCAGTTAACAGTTCAGGATCTAGTTTCAGGCAGCTGGAGATTGAATTCCAGTCCCACTACATTTTTGGTGGCTTTGGGCAAGTTTCTTGTTAACCCCTAGAAGCTTTAGTTTACTGACCTGTCAAATGGAAATAATAAAAGTACCTACATTGAGTTTTCTATGAGGATTAAATAGGAGGTGGCACTTAACACATTGCCCAGTTGTTAATAATGCTACTGTAGCTGCTGTTTGTAGGGATAGTAATTCATGAGCCACTTAGTAGAAAATGACTACTGCAAATAAAAAATGGCTTATCCATAGCTAGATTTTCAAAAATTGTCTAGGATAGAGGTTGGAAAACTTTTCATAAAGGGGCCAGATAGTAAATATTTTAGGATTTGTGGGCTGAATGATCTCTGTAGCACCTACTCCACTCTGCTGATGTGACATGAAAGCAGCCATAGATCACAGGTAAACAAATGAGCCTGGCTGCCACCAGAACATTTTTATTTATAAATAAAGGATTGGCCCTTGGGAAGTAGTTTGCAAACCCCCGGTCTAGGATGTTAACTCTGCCCTTTCTGACTCTTACAGGGAGAGAATGTGGTGAGTTTGGAACTGGGTAATGATGCCAATAATTGCAGAGAGACTAAAGAGAAGAAGATGGTGGAGAAAAGGATATACAGCCTACCAGTTAGGAGCACATCAATGGCCTTGAAAAACCATCTTAGCTCAATAAAAGAGCCAGATTTCAAGGCAGAGAAGCCAGTGTAGAGGTTTGGGCAGTCATTGGGGGAAAAGGGGGCAAAATCTTAAAATGATAACAAGGAGGGGCTGGGATTGTGGCTCAGTGGTAGAGCACTTGCCTCGCATGCATGAGGCCCTGGGTTTGATCCTCAGCACGACATACAGAGCAATAAAATAAAGACATTGTGTCCATCTACAAAAAAAACAAAAAAAAAAACATTTAAAAAAATAACAAGGAGAAGGGATAGCATTTTATTCTTTGGGTCGGGGAAAACCTGATAAAATTTGTAACCAGCAAAGAAGGGCTGATTGAGAGAAGAAGGAAGACAGGTATAAGTAAAACGAAGGACAAGATGCATTGGGTAAAATAAGACATGCACACATGAAATAACCAGAGAACAAGTCAAACTGTATAACATCTTGTTAATTTTCTGAGTCCAGGCAGTAAGTTCAATATGAGTTAGCAAGAAGAGAAGGCTGGAGGTTGGGGTGGCCAAAAGTAGGTGTCAAACAACGTGCTAAATTTGACTAGGGTATTCAAGGATGTAAATAGCCTGTGCTCACACTTTAAGCACCTACCAAAACACACTCATGACATGGCCTCTTGACTGGTGGAATGTAGGCATCATATCCTCCACTTTTTAATGTATTTCTTGTCACTAGGTGGTCAGTGACTATTTTTCTTTCCCTCATACACAAGGGTATTTTGTTTTTAAGCACCGGAGAGCAACAATAGAAGCAGTGTGTCTCAGTGCAAGAACAGTCTGGGAATTCAGGGGCTGTGAATTTTATGATGTATTTACTATTTCCCTAAAGCATGACTCTGGGTCATTTAATTTCTCTGTGCCAGAGTTTCTTCATCTGGAGGACAGAAATGAGGAGAAGGCCAGAATCTAAAGCACTATAACTACCTTAACCCCATCAGTGGACTAGCCATATTACATATGTCCCCAGTTCACTGTTCATTTTCTTTCTTTCTTTTTTTTTGAAGAATGTTCCATGTATAATAGCACTTATTCCTTCTTACTAATAAACATTTAGAATGTTCATATTCTAGGTTCAGAAGGTTTCAATGTATCTAATTTTCCAGGCACATCATAGTTTATGCTTTTATAAATGCAGTTACCTTAGTCTACAGTGCCTTCCTGCCATTGGACTAGTTCCCTTGTCCATGGAGTAAAATCCTGCTACATAGCATCATCCTTTGTTTCCATAAGCTTTCCCAGATCTGCTCCCCAGCCATCTCAAATAACCCTCATTAGAATGTTTCTCAGTATGGGTGAGTCATGTTTTCTCAACCATATGTATGTGTATATATATGCATACAATGCATATACAGAAAAATGAAATAAATAAACTTTACTGTCTAAATCAAAGCAGTGTCTTGGCCAGGTAGATTCAGCTTAAAGACAAATCCAGTAGCTCCCTAATCCCACCCAACTGTTCTGCTTTCCCCTGAGTCCCTCCTGTATACAGACAACAGTGTTTCATGGGGAGATAATGAGTGAAAACCAAGCCAACAAACAGTCAGAGATGGCAGTTGGAATAGGAAAGTATGTGCTTGTCAGTTATTTTGATTCCTTTTCCCTTGTTTTTGCTGCCAAAACTTTGATTACTGAAGAACAGAGTTTCAAAAATGGAGTTTAACTTTGGCCTTCTCTTCCCTTTTCCACAAATCAGGTTCCTTAGCTGGTCTAATAGACATCTCTGCTCATTGGATGACAGACTTAAAAGAAGGTATATGCACAGGAGGATTCTGGTTTAACCATGAACACTGTTGCTGGAACTCTGAGCATGTCACCTTTGAAGACAGAGACAAATGTCCAGAGTGGAATAGTTGGTCCCAACTTATCATCAGCACGGATGAGGTAATGTAGTGATGATTTCTGAACCACAGGATTTTATTCTTACATTTATTTCATTTCTGATATTGTACTTGTGGCTATTGTGCAATATTCCCCTATTTTTATTTTCAAAAAAAGGGGAACACATGCCAGCTGCCTTGTTCTGTGGTTTAAGCACAACCTCATTTCCATCTCTTCTGACATGGGGAATCAATTGTTGCTTATCTTTAAAATGTTGGTTTATTTAAAATAAGCCTCGCATGTCTTCTGAGTTGTTAGTGTACAGTGTAACTGAATTTATCTTTCCCTAATAATTTCAATGGGAATGTCAGAAGCACCCAACAGGTAAGCTATGATTTCAAATGAAGAAGGGAGTGGATTAAAAAGGTATCTAGGGCCAGGGGTGTGGCTCAGTGGCAAATCATTCACCTAGCATATTCAAGGTCCTTGGTTTGATCCCAAGCACCACACACAAAAGAATCATTTAAAATATGTTTCTCATAACACCAAAAGTGATTGGTCCCTGAGTGTTGCAATAGAATACTAAAAAAAATGATATATTCTATGTCAAAGTAACAGAAAACTAGGAATAAAATTACTTAACAGTCACATCTTGCAATCAAATCAACATTTTTATTGTCCTCTAGCATGTGTTTTTTGGTGCAAAAGTGACTTTGTTTTTTGGTTCCTTTCTTTTCTCTTACCACTTTGTTATGGTATATCTCTCTCACTGAAAATGAAAGCACATAAAACTCTGAACTCCCAATTCCACTTTGACTTTCACCAACTGCATTGGGTACCATTTTAGCTCCTTACTCATCCACTCTCTTGGTAAAGTGGGGAAAGTAAGACTAGGATATATGCTTATACTCTGAAATTCTATTGTTGAAAACTGATCACATAGAAGTAGAGAGTAAAATAAAAACAAGTCGAGAGCAAAATAGTAGTCACTGGAGGCTGGGAAGTGTAGAGGGAGTGGGGAAAAGAGAAAGGTTGGATAATGGGTACCAAAATCCAGTTAAATAGAAGGAATCCACTCTTTCTCCAACACAGAAGGGTGATTATACTTGACAACAACTTCTTATATATTTTGTCAAGAACTAAAAGAAAGGGGCTTGAAGGCTCCAAACACAAAGACATAATAAATGTTTAAGGAGATGGAAATACTATTTACACTAATTTGATCACTATGCATTGTACATGTATCAAATTATCACACTGTATTCCACAAATATGTACAATTCTTATGTGCCAATTAAAAGTAAATTTAAGAATATTTTTAATACCAACCTTGGTCCCAAATTTGAGGCATGTACACACACACACACACACACACACACACACACACACACACAGTTGGTCAAAGAAGTGTAGGAAAATAACAAAGCCAGAGATAGGAGAGCTTATGTGCATATATGACTGTACATATTGGCTTAGGAAAGGGGTTCAATAAAGAGGTACATATATATTGTATGTCATGAGAGTTTCAGTCTATGCTTCTCAAACTGGAGAAGATCAGCATGCCAGAAAGCAGATAAAATCACAGGATGAATGTTATATGCCTTCCAAGAGCATCAATTTTCCCCAAATATTTGTGGCACCTTTTTTCCAAAAATTGCATGTAAACAACTATTTTAAAATGGAATATAAAATTTCCCTTAAGAAAATTCAAGATCTGTGTTTTAGCTCTGTTTCCAGGTACCACCTCCCTTTATCCTATGTACTCTTCTAGATTAGAAGAATCTAGGTAGAAAAGTTCGAGAGGCCCTAGAATTTAGGGTGAGTGAAAGTGGGTGGATGCATGTGTTTCCCTTGCTTTTTGAAAAAAGGGATACTTTTTGAAAAAAGTAAGTACAGATTCATAGGAAGTATTGAAACAGTGTACAAAGAGGTTCTCTATATGCTTCACTCAGCCTTCTTCAATATCACCTTGCATAATGATGACAATAGTTTAGAAAATTGACTTAGGTACAAACCACAGACGTAGTTTTACCAGTTTAACACTCACTAATTTGAGAAAGAGTTCTTTGTGATTTTATCCGATGTGTAGTTTTGTGTAACCACCTAGCACAGTGAAAATGTGGGACATTTCTGTGACCACAAGGCTCCCTCATACTGTCCCCATATAGCACTGTGTGTGTGTGTGTGTGTGTGTGTGTGTGTGTTTCCACAGTTACTGTTAAGCTGGAGCTGGATCTTGAGATTTGCTTGAGCAACATATATCCCTGGCTTTCCTCTTTTTGAATGAAGTCCTAACCTGAGAGAAGAGTCTTCTAGGTTTCAGGAAGCCTTTTCCTGCCAAGAATCTGGCCTCATCTCTGCCACTGGCCTGTTTCTGTTACTTTACCCTTTACTCCTTTTCCCTCTTTGTTTTACACCTATGGAGTCTTCTTGCTCCCAGGCTACATTTGAAAGGCAAGGAGATACCTACATTTGAAAGGCAAGGAGATGTCTGTGCCTTTGAGGAGCTAAGATCATGAAAAACCTGTATCAAGCTTAATAGCACAGAAAAAAACCTGAGCATTCTGGTTCTCCTTGTCTAGGTCAGTGAATTATTTTAATGATGTTTTGTATTTTGAAAAGTCAAAAAGTCCATTGAGTTTTATATTCCCTGTAATTTGAATGAATTTCAACTCCTAATATTTCTACCAGCAAGCATGACCTCCTAGTGTCCAAAATTGGTTTTTTAATAAGGCATGGACTATTTACCAGTCCATTAATTTTGATGAATCCTTATTTGTGGTCAAAACTAGATTTCTTTTGTAGCATACTTCATTATTTTTTAAAAATATTGTTTTAGTTGTTGATGGATCTTTATTTTATTCATTTATTGTTTATATGTGGTGCTGAGGATCGAGCCCAGTGCCTCACGCATGCAAGGCAGGTGTTCCAGCACTGAGCTACAGCCCCAGCCCCACATACTTTATTATTATAGGGGAATAGTCTCAAAGGTATATTCTTTCCATTTTAAAAATACTTAAAGGTGCTGGGGATGTAGCTCAGTGGTAGAGCACTTGATTAATGCACATGTCCCTGGGTTTGATGCTGAGTACAAAAAAAAATTGCCATTTTATTCTTTGGAGTGCCTGTCATTAACAGGACCTGAAAACTTTCTACTCATATACTTGTTGCTGCGTCTCTAAAGATACCAACATTATATATGAGATCTTAAATAAACTAGGTTGAATAAATAGAAACGGAGTAAAATGATGGTTACTAGGGACAAAGACTAGGAGTTGGGAAGAAGGCCAATGGCACAAATTTGTAGTTAGGTAGGATGAGTAAATCTAGAGATCTAATATAACATGTAGGAATTATAGTTAATGTTGTTGCTGGGTACAGTGGCACAAGCCTGTAATGCTGGTTGCTCAGGAGGCTGAGGCAGGAGTATTGCAAGTTCAAAGCCAGCCTCAGCAATTTAGCAAGACCTTGTCTAAAAAAATCAAAAGGGCTGGATTGTAGCTTGTAATAGAGCATCCCTGCGTTGAATCCCCAATACGATAAAAATAACAACAACAACAACAACAATAATAATAATAATAATAATAATATTGTACTGAAATTTTGCTAAGAGAAGAGATTTTAGATGTTCTTACCACACATGTGAAGAAAGGCTACTATGAAAGTTGATGTCTGTTTGATTGTAATAACTATTTCATTATATAGATGTGCATGAAAACATCAGGGCCATGAGTATAGCTCAGTGATAGAGCATGTACTTTAGCATGCACAAGGCCCTGGATTCAATCCTCATCACCTAAACAACAAAACAGAAAACATCATATTGAACACCATAGACATATATGACCAACAAGAAAAACCACCAGGCACAGTGGTGCAGGCCTATAATCCTGGTGACTCAGGAGGCAAAGGCAGGCAAATCACAAGGTTGAGTACAGCCTCAGCAACTTAGCAAGACTCTGTCTCAAAATAAATAGAAAATGGCTGGGGAAGTAACTAAGTATTGGAGCAATCCTGGGTTCAGTTCCCAGTACCAGAAGAAAAAAGGAAGGGAGTATGGGATGGAATTAAAACCCAAGAATTTTAGTCACTGTAATATCCTGTGAGACTTTGACATCAAGGTAGGTAGCCAAAGGTGAATGTAATGGAACTTTAGGGCTGGACTTCACTTCAAATGTGTAGCCAGGGTTCAGCCATTCCATTAAAAGAGCTGATAAAACATTTGGTAAAATTGATACCGAATCATAAATATTAGACTATAAAACCTATCAAAGCACTCACATAAACCGTGAATTTTGTTTCAGAGTTCTCAGTTTGATCTTCCTACTTTTCCATTCTTAAAACCCATTATAAATTTCCTTTGGGTGTAGCGAAGCATCTTATTTTCAATACCAAGTGACCTGACTATAACAATCCGGAAAGAAATATTTGAGCAAATTAATGTTGGCCTTTTTCCTTCTGAACTCTTTCCTGGAAAACCATTACTCAGAAGAGCCTCATTGCCTCACTGAGGTAACCTCAGCTAAAATGAGCTTCTCTCTTTTTTTCCCTGTTCTAGGGGGCTTTTGCCTATATAGTCAATTATTTCATGTATGTCCTCTGGGCTCTCCTATTTGCCTTCCTTGCTGTATCTCTTGTCAAGGTGTTCGCACCTTACGCCTGTGGCTCTGGAATCCCTGAGGTGAGTATGTTAAAATGCTTTATGAATAGTAACAATATTAATCTTTTTTGGTTAAAAGCTTTTAGTGTGTATTCCAGCATGTACCATAATTTGGTAAATATTAAACAGAGTCAGATCCTGAGGCCTCTCTAAGTTCTCCCTCAAGCCTTCTCCTAGCCTGGGTGACCTGGGAATTAAAAGGGGTTGATTCCGAGCCCCCCACGGGTTCCTGTTAAACCAGGCTCCTGAACACCTCCTCCAGTCCTTACCCAAGAAGTCCCCAGGGTAAGCCCCAAGATTCTGACCTCAAAAAGCAATGGAATTATCAACTGTGTTAGAGCAAAAGAAATAAAACCATTTCCCTACAATATTTCCCTCCCTTTCCCACAATATGATTTAGGCTAGAGAGAATGGTGGTGGCTAAATTCCTATTTCTAACTACTTTTGGTTTAGGTTAGCAACCTTGATGGTGACTGAAACCATTGAAATTTTAGGTCATCAGAATGACTGTGCCCCTCTTTGTTTCTTGACCGTGTAGTAGTCATTTCTTTGGCAGGGGATCAAGGTTATACCTGATTTTTCAGGTTCTTTCCAGAACATTGACCTTGTTCTCTCAGAACATGCCTCTTAGGTCACCAGTTTGTAATCTAAGGAAAACACCTGTTCCTCCCCTTCCAAAATTTCTCCAGCTACACAATCTCATACATAGTGTGCACTTGTCCAGATGTCACATGGCTCCCATTGTCACCACCACCACCACCAAAAAATTTTAAAGAAAGGGGTGGGGATCACGATCACGAAAGCTTGAAGAACAGTTCTACCTTTCTTGAACTCCTGAGCTCCCTCCCAAACTGGGTTCACTTTAAGTTAAGCATTTATAGGTCCCTTATTAAAAAGGTGCAGTTTCCCTGATGAGGCTCAAATTTTTGCTTCTTAACCTTGTTTTACTTCCTTAGTCTATGTTCAGTCTCTCTATGTTTGACCTACAGATAAAAACTATCTTGAGCGGTTTCATTATTAGGGGCTATTTGGGTAAGTGGACCCTGGTTATCAAAACCATCACCTTGGTGCTGGCAGTGTCCTCTGGCTTGAGCCTGGGCAAAGAGGGCCCCCTAGTGCACGTGGCTTGCTGCTGTGGGAACATCCTTTGCCACTGCTTCAACAAATACAGGAAGAATGAAGCCAAACGCAGAGAGGTAATGACAAATGACCTTAATAGTCTCTTTTTGCACGAGAGCTTAAGTAGTCTCAATGGGTGAAAATCTGGGAATTCTACCATAGTGAATGCAAACACCATTTGACTCAGAAAGTCTACTTCTAGGAATTTATCCTATAATCATCCTAGCATTTGTTTTCACACAGATTTGTGGAGGTAGGCAGTGCAATGTTTATCAAAATGATGAAAATGTGAAACAACCAAAGTGTCTATCAGTAGAGGACTGATCTAATAAACAATATCCTGCTCATACTATGGAATACTATGCAACCATTAAAAAGAATGAGGTAGTTATTACATATGACATTCTTGTGATAGAATAATATTAAATTTTAAAAGTCAGTTTTTGACTGATATGCATATTGTAATTAAGGTAACATTTGAAAAAATGTTTACATCTATGAACTTACAATGTCTGGAAAGTGGGTTTACCACAAACTATTAAAAAAAATGTCTACTTCTGGTGAGTGGGCTAGTGAGCTGGTAGGGAAGGAGAAGTAATGACTTTAACTTTTTATTATATATAATCCTATATGAGTATGTGTTGCTTCTTTACAAAAGGAGTTACAAAAATAACAGATTTTCAAAGAAGATTTTGTTTGGAGGTTACCAGGTATTGAACTCAGGGGCACTCAACCACTGAGCCACATCCTCAGCCCTATTTTGTGTTTTATGTAGAGACAGGGTCTCACTGAGTTGCTTAGGGCCTTGCTTTTGCTAGCTTTGAACTCATGATCCTCTTGCCTCAGCCTACTGAGCCACTGGGATTAGAGGTGTGCACCACTGCATCTGGCTAAAGAAGATTTTTATTCCTACCCCACTCCCCTTGGTACTATGGATTAAACCCAGGTGTCCTCTCATCCTCAGACATTTTTTTTTTATTTTGAGATGGCTTCATGCTAAGTTGAGGGTCTCACTGAGTTGCTGAGGCTGGTCTTGAACTTGAGGTCCTCCTTTCTCAGCTTCTGTGCACCACTACACCTGGCAGAAGTTGTTTATTTCCTATGCAAGAATAAATATAAATGCAGTGTGCGTTTCATGTGTCAACTTTTTAAAATCTTATTTCTACCTAATGTCACACTTGACTTGGTTTCTCTCTGGATTGGACCTCACTCTGCCTCCTGCCTCAGCTCAGCTAAATTATCCCCCACAGCTAAATTAGCATCGCTGTAGTTGTTCTCAGATTTATTCAGTTCTTAATGTATTCTCTTTTGAGAAGAACATTTTAAAAATGTTCCAAACCATTGGTTCCTTGGTCTTGCTATAATTAAGGACCTAAGAAAATAATGGTTCTAGCTTATTTTCCTTGCATTACAAAGAAATCACATATGGAATGGTTGAAAGATCAAGGTGATTTATTTAAGAAGGATATGATTTGTGATCCAGATTCACAAATCTGGATCCTAATGATTTCTTCTGAAAACAAAAGAAAACAAACAGGTTTTCAAAAAAGAAAATTAGAAAAGGTTAACCACAAGACCTAGAAGGAAACTGAAAGGCATTGAGTTTTCAAATACGGAATAAATTTTGATAGTTCAAGGGAGAAAATTCCTGACATACATAACAAGGAGAGGAAAATAGCAGAAGTGGAGTGGGGCATGTGAGTAGATGGTTTATGTATCTGTCATGTGTTAGAGGGGCACAAAGGCCATGTTAAAGTGGGACGTTGTTCAACAGAGATAATGTACAATGGAAGCAAAAGAATTGAAGAAAAAAAGTTTTAACAGGCAAAAGTACAATGTGGATTATTGCTGGTTTTCCATGGGTGGAGGTGAGTTCAAAACTATAGATTGCTGGTTACTTTCCTTCTAGAAAATTATCCTGTTTGTTCAAATACTCTCATATAGTGTGAAAGGGGAATTTGATTTCTCTGTTTCTCTATACAGATGCCATATATTTCTCTGACTAGATTCTTGGATATTTGAATCTCAAATTTACTTCCTACTGCTCATTTAGACTTTCCAGTTATTTTTTTCTATTGTTCTTACTATCGGTGGCAACCCTTTTGTGGCCAGTGGCCTTGTCAAAGTGGGTAGATGGTTGAGATTAAGATTGATTTGAGAAGGATGGGCATACATCAATTGTACTGTCCAGTAAAAAATTAAAGCAGCAGCCCACTCAATTCTCTCCTCTCCCTCCTAATTTATCCTAAACACAGTGAAATCCTCTGTCTCAAGTTGCATGTTGGCTGTCTGAAATGAAAAGCCATTTTAGCTATGAATTCCCTTTCTCCCCAGATCATGTCTCTCTCTCCACAGCGACTAGAATCCAAGGGAAGAACTCAGTCTTTCTACTAATTCTGGTTGGTTTGCCATCACCAGTGTTTGTCCTGTAGATTTTACATGCTCACACACATCTACACACAGAGGTGACGCTCTCTAAATACCACTTGTTCTCTCACTCTAACAGCTTCTTCCTCTCCCTCTTAGACCCTTTTCTTGCCATGCCTAAACATATTTAGCTTTTTCTCTTCCTTTAAAAATCTAGCTGCCTTCCTGTTTCTGATTCTAAAGGTTAATGGGGATAGAGTCGGGTACACAGTATGGAAAACTAAGTGTCTGTTGTATAAATAATGCAGCTTCTGAAGAGCTGTGAGCCAATTGTAATTTCAGTTTTGTATCATTAGAGCCTTCTTTAACATCTCATTTGAAAAACATTCCTTTGCAAAGTGCTATGTAAACATCACTGTAAGTACTTCATTTAGGTGGGGAATAAATACATCAGTTACTGAATCGGGAGTATTGCAGATGGAGGGCATAACTTAGAATACAGCACATATCCGAATTAATCACAAATGGAAGGCCCTTTGTCTTGCATAAGTATTGGAACCACAGTTTGTGTGTTCAACATCCAGAAATGGTAGTTGCTGTCAAAGTAAATATAAATTGAACTACATTTTTGATGATATGGAGCATGTACAGGATTTTATTTTTAAAGAAAATGTTCAGTAACAACATTCCTTTAAAATGTGATTGAACATGGAAAAGCAGCCTTATTTTATTGCTAATTTTGAGTTTTGGATTGTAGGTCTTGTCAGCTGCAGCTGCTGCTGGTGTATCTGTAGCTTTTGGGGCACCTATTGGAGGAGTATTATTTAGTCTGGAAGAGGTAATGACCTTTTTTGGGGGGGAGGCTAATGGGCATTGAACCAGGGGCACTTAACTATTGAGCCACATCCCCAGGCCCATTTTTATGTTTTTATTTTGAGACAAAATATTATTATTTTTTGTTTTAAGCTAAGTTGCTTATGGCCTCTCTAAGTTGCTGAGGCTGGCTTTGAACTTGAGATCCTCCTGCCTCAGCCTCTGGAGTCACTGGGTTTACAGGCATGTACCACCATGCCTGGCATGTGCATGCTTGTGTGTCAGGAATTTTGGCCAATGTATGTTGCAGTCCCTGAGTGCTTGACCCAACTTGGTGATTTACCATGTGACCAGAAATCCCTGGGCAGTTGTCATCCTCCACTCTAATGCCAACAGCACCAACTTTTCACCTGAAACAATTTCTCTGTATATTGACTGAGTTTGCTTTCTCACCTCCTCTCTTATAGGTCAGCTACTATTTTCCCCTCAAAACATTGTGGCGTTCATTCTTTGCTGCCCTGGTGGCAGCATTTACTCTACGCTCCATCAATCCTTTTGGGAACAGCCGCCTAGTTCTGTTTTATGTGGAGTTTCACACCCCATGGCATCTCTTTGAGCTTATACCATTCATTCTGCTGGGCATATTTGGTGGTCTTTGGGGAGCTCTGTTTATCCGCACAAATATTGCCTGGTGTCGGAAGCGTAAGACCACTCAGTTGGGCAAGTATCCTGTCATAGAGGTTCTCATCGTGACAGCCATCACTGCCATCCTGGCTTTCCCCAATGAATATACCCGGATGAGTACAAGTGAGCTCATTTCTGAGCTGTTCAATGACTGTGGCCTTCTGGACTCCTCCAAGCTCTGTGATTATGAGAACCGTTTTAACACAAGCAAGGGTGGTGAACTGCCTGACAGACCGGCTGGCGTGGGAGTCTACAGTGCCATGTGGCAGCTGGCTTTGACACTCATCCTGAAAATTGTCATTACTATATTCACCTTTGGCATGAAGGTGAGGAATTCTTTTGGTACTTAGTGACTGTGTGTAGCTGTGGGTTTTGGAGGGCAAAGCCAAGATGTCTTACAGTCCCAGTAGTTCACGTGGTACAGTGCTTTCCACTTCCCCCAGCATGATTACTCCACCCCCAAAAGCCTCTTTCACCTCTACTTGTTCCCATAACTCCCTAGATAATTTATCCCTATCTCAAGTTGTCCAAGCTTATTTTGAGACCAAATGCAAAACTTAGTGATTGGATTATGGGAAGAAATGTCTTTTCCTTTTCTGTGGGAAGCAATTTGCCCCTCAAAAAGGATGGTGAGGTATCTATTCTGCTATCTTTGGAATCAAAAACATTTGACCCATATAGTATTAATCTTTACAGGGTGGCTTTAGAGTTTATTCATAAAGCATATTAGACTGAGCCCTGTAAAGGTAAACCATTTTGACTGCTTAAAAGATTCAGCCATATACATACATATATATATGTATATGTGTGTGTGTGTGTGTGTGTGTATATATATATATATATGTAGCTGGCTACTTTTGTTTTTTATATATATTTTATATATAATTTATATATACTATATTGAATATATATAATATTTTATATATTTTTTATTATATTTTTCAAATATAATTTTGAAACTATTAAAAGCACACATTGGCATGTTCTCCATGATATGTGGAAACTGATAAAAGTAGAGGCCTTAGCAGTAAAAAGTACAATAGTGGTTGTCAGATCCTGGGAAGAACAGGGAGGAAGAGATCTAGAAGAGTTGGCTAACTGGTACACAGTAAAATCAAATAGGAGGGATACATTCTAGTGTTCTATAGCTCACTAGAGTGACAACGGTTGATAATTTGTTGTATATTTCAAAAGAAAAGAAAGGGTTTTGAATGTTCTCAGCACAAAGAAGTGATAAATGTTCAAGCTGATGGATATAATTACCCTGATCTAATCATTATACATTGTATACATGTATCAAAATATCACACTGTGCCCAATAATGTGCATAATTATTATGTGTTAATTTATTTAAAAAAAACAGACTCAGGCTGATATGTTTTATTTTCAGTACCTATAATCATTTCCATATTTCAGAAGAAAATGAAAGGAAATTGTGTTAGGGTATTTTCCTCCTCCTTACTGGGTTTTCGTTTGTTTCTTCAGCACCCTACTACCAGAGTATTTCCCTCTATTCTCTGGGGAAATGGAGATTCAAACCAGAAAATAAGGGACAGCAGCACAGTTTTAGCAACACTGCTTTCTGAGACATCATCCATCCATCTATCCCCTCAACACAGAAATAGGATGGAGACCCTGAAAAGTTTTCAGTGTCTCTTCAGTTAAATAAAACAATGAAACCCTGGGGTGAAAATTAGGAGGAATTTGTAGGCCATCAGAATACCAGATTCAAATGCACTCCAAAATCAAATGAAGACTATTTTAAAATAATCTGCTGTTTTTATTATCCTTGACATCATTTCCCTCTTAGCACAGAATATAAATAATTCACCACAGCATCCTAGAAAAAGAGCAGGGAGATAGATGAAGTATCATTTTTTGCTTAAGCATGCAACCATAGCCATTTGCTTGTTTAAAATGTTTATTTGTTTAATATTTCTTTATACTTTTGCAAAATAGACTGAAACCTCATATACCATCCTTTTTGTGTGCACAGTGGGTTAGGATGAGTGTGGTTATAAGCATTCCACTTAAATCCAAGCACCAGTATTTACTAAATCTTAACCTTGGGTGAGTTAGTTGACCTTTCTGAACCTTAGGTGCTTTGTTATTTGGAAATAATAATGCCTATCTCCTGGGGTTGTTATGAAGAATCTATAAAATCTTACATGTGGAGCATCCAGCATAGACCACAGTAGTCAATATTTGTTATTGATAAGTATTCAAAATGGGGAAAATGTCTGCATATATAAGAAACTCCATCTATTTTCCTTTTTCTTTGAGAAAGGCCTAATTTGTGCCTCCAGTTCTGTGTTGGTCTGGAGAGTTCAGGCTCTTGCCTGATGGACCCCGAATCAGGGTAAGCTTCTTTGCAGTCATCCTTGCCTGCACGTCCCAGAGAACCTCTAGTCCCTGTAGTGTTACACAAATCTTTACAGCCACTTGCTAGCATAGTGCATAGTTCAATTGTCAATGGCCTGTTTGCTTCGCAGAGGGTCAGTCCTCCAACCCTTACCATATGCCAAGCAATCGCATCATTTGTCACTAACCGTCTCTTGCTTTCTCTTTGCAGATCCCTTCTGGCCTCTTTATCCCTAGCATGGCTGTTGGTGCTATAGCAGGTCGACTTTTAGGAGTAGGAATGGAGCAACTGGCTTATTACCACCATGACTGGACGATCTTTAATAGCTGGTGTAGTCAGGGAGCTGATTGCATCACCCCTGGCCTTTATGCGATGGTTGGGGCTGCAGCCTGCTTAGGTGAGTAGAGTTCACAATGATTTCAAATGAGCTGCTACCCAGCTATCCAGCTGACATACAAAAGAAGAGTCATATTAAGCACAGACTGCAGAATTTTATAAATGATCATCCATTTCCTGTTGGGTTTGCAATTTTTCAAGAGCTTTATGAAAGCTAATTCTATTCTCTCACACTGGGAAAATAATCACAAATTTAGACAAAGAGGGCTACTCAAGAATATGCATCACAGTATTATTTATAAGACTGAAAATTTCCAGTCAACCCGAATTTGCACAGTAAGGAATTGATTAAATAAATTGTGGTTCATCTGTATGTCCGTTATATTATGCAGCCTCTAAATATGATGTTAACATGTTCAACATCTTTAAATATGATGTAAAATAAATTTGTAATATGTGAAGTATTCCTAACATAAAGTAGGGGAAAAGCATGGTGGAGAATTAAACATAATGTGAGGTTATCTATGTTTTTGTGTATAGAACACTTGAAATGTCCTTCAAACATTTACTCTGCTTACTTATAGGGTTAGGGTTAGTGAGCTTATGAATAATGACATTGTTTCATATTTTCTGAATTTTCTACAATGGAATGTGTTACTTTTATAGTTAGGGAAAAGAAGCACCAAGTTAAAAACAAATCAGAATGCATCTTGTACTTCTGTGGTTGTTATTTTGAAAAATCTGAGTCAGGTCAATTATAACATTACTGCAGTCTCAGGGTCTACATAGCTATAGGTAGGACTTCATTCTAGTATTAGTTCTGGTAAGTAAGCTTTTCCTGTACGGGGCCTGTGACAGGCCCATAAATGGAATGACTCCCGTGCTTTGTGTCCCTTCAATAGCCTGTGTCTATCTCTTTGCAGGGGGAGTGACTCGGATGACTGTTTCTCTTGTTGTCATAATGTTCGAACTGACTGGTGGCTTGGAATATATTGTGCCTCTGATGGCTGCAGCCATGACAAGCAAGTGGGTGGCAGATGCTCTTGGGCGGGAGGGCATTTATGATGCCCATATCCGTCTCAATGGATACCCCTTTCTTGAAGCCAAAGAAGAGTTTGCTCATAAGACCCTGGCAATGGATGTGATGAAACCCCGGAGAAATGATCCTTTGTTGACTGTCCTTACTCAGGACAGTATGACTGTGGAAGATGTAGAAACCATAATCAGCGAAACCACTTACAGTGGCTTCCCAGTGGTGGTGTCCCGGGAGTCTCAAAGACTCGTAGGCTTTGTCCTCCGAAGAGATCTCATTATTTCAATTGGTAAGTATTTCAGAAAGGAAATAATAGAATATACTGTGGAACTCAATAAGCATGAAACGGGGGAGGACAGAGAGTAGGGGACTGGTTGGGGCCAGAAGGATAGAACTAGCATTTCTGTTTTCAACTTTTCCCCCTTCTCTTCAAATAGAAAATGCTCGGAAGAAACAGGATGGAGTTGTGAGCACTTCCATCATTTATTTCACTGAGCATTCTCCTCCAATGCCACCATACACTCCACCTACCCTGAAGCTTCGGAACATCCTGGATCTCAGCCCCTTCACTGTGACTGACCTGACGCCCATGGAGATTGTAGTAGATATCTTCCGCAAGCTGGGACTGCGACAGTGCCTAGTTACACACAATGGGTAAGGACTCTTGGGTGAAGGCATATTGCTTGTGGGAGGAAAGAGAATGTAGAGACAGAAAAAAAGAAGAATCCAATGGAAATGAACATTAGTAGTACTTTTAGACATTTTGAAGCTCTGTGATGAAGGGAGATATGTTACTTTTATTATCATAATTAATAGAAAAGGAATTTGAGGAAGACAATGTATTTTAAAGTTGTGAAGTGCTAGTTGCACATTATCAATAACTGAGTTCCTCACCTACAAAGGAAATAGCTGTGTTCTCATGTTCAGGCAGCACTGAAATTATAATGGTAAAAGGTAGGATATGTATAGAACAATAGTCCCCCTTATCCTTAGGGATACCTTCCATGACCATTATCAGATGCCTGAATCTGCAAATACTACTAAACCCTATATAAACACTCTTTTTTCTGCTCGGTACTGTGATGCATGCCCATAATCTCAGCAACTGGGGAAACTGAGGCAGGAGCTTACAAATTTGAGGCTAGCCTCAGCAACCGAGCAAGACTCTGTCTCAAAATAAAAAAAAAAAGGTCTGGAATGTAACTCCATGGTAGAGTTCCTCTGGGTTCAATTGCCAGTACCCTGCCCCCCACCAAAGACTATATTTTTTCTATACATACACACCTATGATAAATTTCAATTTATAAATCAGGCACAGTGAGAGATTAATGACAATAAATATTGCATTGAACTGTTTTCAGACCACAGTTGACCATGGGTAACTGAAACCACAAGTAAGAGGAGACTACTGTATTTGGCCCTTACAATCCTTTGTTCTTATTATTTGAGGACAAGAAAACCAAGTTTCAGTGAGGTCTAGTGATTTGCCTGAGGGTGCCCAGTTAATAAATAGTAGAGGTAGCTTTAAACACAAATCTTCTGACTCCCAAGTCCAGGGCTCTTTCCTTCCCAGAATATTTCTTGTCCAGTAAAGGAAGTCCTGCAGTTTTTACTGCAAAGGAGAGAAGGTAGAGGAGAAGGGGGAGTTTTTTCTGAACATGCTGCATTCATCCAGAAACTACATAAGAATTTCCTCCTCCTATAAAAAATGTTTTTGTGGTGCTGGGGAGCAAATCCATGGCCTTGTACATGACAGGCGAGGGCTCTATCACAGAAGTATATCCCCAGCCTTTTTAAATTTTGAGACAGGGTCTCACGAAATTGTTGAGGCTGATCTCAATCTTGTGATCCTTTCGTGTCAGCCTCCTGAGTAGCTAGGGGATTACACGTGTGCACCATTGTGCCTGGCTGCCCCCTCCTCCAAAATTTTCAATTGGCGTATCAGATGCTTCGTAGGATCTAAATCAGTAAGGGGGCTTTCCTTAACTGGTTCATTCAACAGTTACTGAATCCCTACTTCATGTCAGAAGGTATTCTACTGGATTCTGGGGAGACACAAAAATAAATAAGACCCTTCTCTGTCCTCAAGGAGTGTGCAGTGTTATAGGGAATGCAGGACACACAAGTGGTTATAGGACAGTAGCAAAGAGGACAGGTACTATAGAATAGGCCTGCACAGAACATGCTGTTGCTGGGAGCAGGCAGTTATTGCTGAATCGTAGGAAAGGTTCTCGAAGAGGAGCATTTGGACTGGGCTTCAGTAAATAAGAAAGATTCATATATTTAGAGAATATTTAAACCAGAGGAAATTGCAGGACCTGAGACCTAGTGGTAGAAGTGCTCACATATATTTAGGGACCCATGCATTGTCCTGTTTCCCTAGAGCATGCATCCAACTCCTGTTATCTTAACATTCTGGAAGTACAGATAGTATTTAAAGACAAAGTTGAAAAGGACTGGGGAGGACAAATGTTATCTTTGGGAACGCTGTTTTAACTGTAGATTTACTTTTGTTTTTTTTGAATTGTGTTTGTCTTTTAGGCGATTGCTTGGAATCATTACCAAAAAGGATGTGTTAAAGCATATAGCACAGATGGCAAACCAAGATCCTGATTCCATTCTCTTCAACTAGAATCATGGGGTTGTTCTGGATGTAAAACAAGAAGGACATTGCAGATCATGGATATATTTTATTAACTGGGTACCCAAAACACATTTCCCATATTTGGATGGTGAAGTCATATTAGTGTGTTGTCTCTTTCCTACAAGTTAACCAGTTGCACTACATAATCTCTGGAAATTAATCTTCTCTTTAGGAGAAAATACAGTTAGGCTTCTGTGATACTGCTTTAGGAAGATTTCATGAAAGAGTAAACAAGATTGCTATGGTTTAATTATATTTGCTTTTTTTAATATTTTTTTAATTTGAAAATAATCGTTAGCCAATATGCAATCACTGAAAACTATGCAAGAAAAATTCCAACCGTCCTGACCTATATAGCCTGCAGGAAACTCATGAAAAAGTTACTTTTGGGGGATCTAACTGTCATTGGTGGAAGATGAAGTGTAAACTAAGGGGCTTTGCTTTTCAAACCACAGAAAGGAAAGCCAGAAGGAAAATAGTAATGATATTTTCTAGACTGTGAAAATTCAGTTCAAATGTTATTCTTGTTCCTGTTACAATATTTAGCATTATTAGTTTGTTATGTGTTTATGTATATGTTAATTTTAATTTCTGATTATAAGACAATGCTGCTTTAGTTAATCTTCTCTAAATGAATTGAGAGAGGTTGACTTTTTTAGCTTGCTTGTTCCTGGTACTCTTTTGAAGTGCATAAAGATAAGTTACAGAGCTTTCTCCTTGTCTGCGAAGAAAAAAAAAAAAGGGTAAATTTCCAGATGGTATCTGTTAGCTAGTAGACAAGGACTTTGCCATGAATTTGTAGCAACGAATGATTTCTTCCAGCTTCCTTGAAATGAATGATTAGTAAAGTTCTAAGCAAAGTCAATGACTAGGAATTTCACATTTTTGTGAGGTCTTAATTAATCCTCTTACCAGATGCCACCTCCATGAATGATGGTGCTTTAGGCTTCTGGAATATGTAAGAACAGTAAAGGGAACTAAGTCTAGACTGCATACTGGTAAACCAGGGAAGATTCAGAGCTGCATCGACATCCTCATGCATTCCTTTGTAAAGACCATCAGGATTGAAATAACTGGCACTCATGCTCCTCCCAGCTAAGTACTCATAACAGGCCAGCTGTCCCCATGAGCATGAATTAGGCTTGGGATACTTTCAGATATATTCAAAGCTTTGGAACAGACTGGGCAACTGGGACTCCCTTGGGGGTCATTATAATTCCAAAAGGCAAATCCATCCTAAGACCCAGGGGTGTGGATAGGACCCGGTGACACCAAAGGTGCTTGTATCCAATTGAAAAGGTGCCTGTCTCAATTTCCTACCACACTTAGAACAGTTTTAAAAAATTTACACTATAGGGACACCTGGTGGAATTAAAGAGCCACCATCATCATTCCAACCACTATTTCTTTTCCTATATAGTTTTACCCACATGCACTTACTCCCTTTCCATTCTGTGCCCCTTCCTGCTCTTCAGTACTGAATCCTCCCTTAGGGAGTAAGCACTATGGCTGGTTAATCATTCCTAATAACAAATAGTAACTACTACGCTAGGTAAATGGTAAACCAAGGTCCAGCAATCTTATGGCATGTGGACTAGCGGCAATACAGAGTCCTTTTCTTTGCCATGTAGCCCAGTTGCTGCTGCCATGTCTGTTTCTGCCCCAGATGCCCGTGGCAGTGAGACTGCATTGTCAGGGGGAGAGTTCAGCCTTGCTCATTTTTAAGTCTTTCCCCAGCACTTAATCCCATCCTTCTAGCCCAGAATCAGCAATCACTCCACACATTCCCCTAGGTCCAACCCCCAATCACCTCACTGTACCTCATTTTAAAAGTTGTTGATTCCTAAGTCTAGGACTTTTTACCCCTACTTCTTATCTTTCCAAAATCTGCAATTCTTTTATTGCTCAGAGCTATGTAGCCAAGGCTTGTTTTGATTTTTGTCTTTAAAATATCAAGGCAGCCACCAGAGTTAATCCTTTTAAGTATATCACTCTAGCATTTTAATGAGAAAGAAAAAAATGCTCCAGGGTACATTGCTATCATAGTCATGGCTCAGTAGCTTTATGTCCTTTGGTCCCTTCCATGCCACTTAT
Organism: Xerus rutilus; assembly: GCA_028644305.1. Lineage (NCBI taxonomy): Eukaryota > Metazoa > Chordata > Mammalia > Rodentia > Sciuridae > Xerus > Xerus rutilus. The sequence goes on along the minus strand of CM053417.1, from coordinate 83,807,771 downwards.
TCTTTCCTGTGAGATGAGACTCTTTGCCTGACCACTCTGTATATTGTGTAGAGAACAAAGTTCTTATGTGTATATTTCTGGTTGAATACATGTCTTATTAGCTGTCCTTGCCCACTAAAGTTTGCAAAACAGGAAACATGACTATTTCTGGTGTTTGGTGGCAAGGGGAGGTTTGATCATATTATAACATGAAGCAGTGACATAGGGGGTGTCATGTTTGCCTTTGTGTTTCTTCTGGGCTCTGTTCTTCATTTTAGACAGATGAGCCAGTGTTAAGGTGCTAATTCAGAGAATAAATTCAAGAAATCAGATAACACTGTGCCAAGGCATACTTTAGATGCTAAGCACCGATTGGCCCTCCAGAGAATGGCAATCTCCCTTTGATACCTCACTCCTGATAAATCTCATTCATTAACCTCAGCTTCTCAGGAATCCTTGTAGCTCATACTAGAAGTAGTTATAATGCATTGGTGTCCACTATACGTCCGATCCTAGGGTTTGGCTCAAAGTTTGGCTAATTGTGGCTGAAGAGCTATACAAGACTACTAGCTCAGCACCATGATGCTCAAGAGTTTCTTGTCTTGCGGTAAAGGAAAGTGTTCTTCCTGCCAATGTCATTTCAGCAGCTAGACATACTTAACCAAAAACACAAAGCCAATATATGGAGGTCTGTCAGAAGCCTCAGATGGTTACCTCAGTGGCAAAAGACTAGATTATTTGTGATTTTTAAAATGAATTAATTGAGGCTAGTCTGTTTTGGATTAGGACCTGCTACAAGGGAAGGGTTTACAAAGGAATACCAGTAAGAGCTTCAAATGAGTTCAGATTTTCCAAGGAAAAATGTCTGGTGGCCATCCAGCCATGAAAGGAGTGAGAGTTCATAGATTTGTAAAACTCTGATTGCTATATTTTATCTCATCAGCTCTCCAATTTAAAGAATTTAAGGAAGCTGACTAAAAATTAATACATGAGAAGTTAAACCAAAAAGAAGTAGTAGGGGACTGATAATATAGAATAATGACTATGTTGAAGATCATTTCTCTTTTGATGTTTGATTAGAAATGAGTTGCAATACTCTCCTCATTCTCTGGGCTCAGCATCCTGGCTTAGCCTCACTATAGAGTAGAGGTGATATGATCCACAAATCTGGTGGATTATCTGACATGGACTGTACTTTGAATTTGCCAGCTGGTAGAGCAAATGATTAATTTGCTGGTTGAACTTCAAAACAATTGCTTTGAAACCCAGTGCTAAATCTAAATCCTTTATAGGAAGAACAAGAATCTTTTTTTTAAAAAAAAGAAACAAATTTCTCTTGGGAGGCTGAGGCAGGAGGACCACAAGTTCAAGGTTGGCCGGGGCAAGTTAAGCAGACCCTGTGACAAAAGAAATTTTAAAAAGAACTGTGGATGTGGCTTAGTAATAGAATGCTTATCTAGCATGTACGAGGCCTTAGGTTCAATCCTCAGTACGCCTCCCTCCTCAGAAAAAATAATCTAACTATGTGAGCTGAATTTAAATGTTCTAAAACCTTATTTTTTTAACCACCTCTGGGATTGACTAGATTTATTTTGGCGAGGGATTTGAAAGTGAGGACAATAGAAAAGTCTTGGTAAAAAAATATATGAACTGCTGGGCATGGTGGCACATGCCTGTAATCCCAGTGGCTCGAGAGGCTGAGACAGAAGAATCGTGAGTTCAAAGCCAGCCTCAGCAACGGTGGGGCACTAAGCAGCTCAGTGAGACTCTGTCTCTAATAAAATATAAAATGGGGCTGGGGATGTGGCTCAGTGGTCAAGTGCCCCTGAGTTCAATCCCTAGCACCAAAAAAAGAAAAAGAAAATATATGAACTATGTAGAAAAGCAGAAGAAAAACCATCCCATTCTCTATGCCATGAATCCTGGCATTGGGACATACAGAAAGTACTTGATCGTGTGCTTCCTGGAAATAAAAAATCAAGCAAACCCCCAAAGCTGTGCTTTCTAAGCAAACTAGAGGTTCAAAGTTATATTGGCTCAAGGACCTACCTTCTGAGAGGCCTCTCCAGGACATTTGCACCATCTCAACAATAAACTTTTTTTACATTTATATTTTAGCCTATGTGTACATTATATATTGAAAAGAAAGGTGAGAGTTCCACAGATGAGAGCTCAGGAGCTGTGTAAATTTGAAGTTCAGTCAGTGCAAGGGACCTTGAATGATGGCCAGAATTTGCTCTGCTTTAGTTTCAGTTGTTTGCTCTAAGGAGAGATGTTCTGGGAAAAGTGGGTGTTAGCAACTTGAAGTTACACCCCCATCATTCACTGGCTACATTCTCATTTCTAAACATCTGGATCTGGGCAAAGTTTTGCAAAGATACAGTCAACGGAAGTGGCTTTTCCATGGTGTAATCTGATTTTGCCAAATCACCCAAGAAAGAAAGGAAGGAAGGAATGTGCAGAGTTTGCTTTTTCAAGATGGGACCTATCAGATCACCCAACCCAATCTTACAGTCATAAATTCCTACCTCTAAGTTCCTACCAAAGGGTCTTCAGCCTCTGTGTGACACTCATTGAATGAATGAGTGTCTAAAGTTTGGCTTTTTGAGGAGAAATGGTATGTGATGATAGAAAATGATAGAAAAATGAGGATTTATAAAAAAAATCCCTGCCTCTCTCCGTCTCCCTACTTTGCTCTCTCTTGTCTATCCCTCCACCATGCCTGAAATTCAAATTTCTCTCCATTTTTGTAAGCATATGACTTTGAATATGGGCGTTGGAGGGGAAAGAAAGGACAATTCTGAGAACAGAACATGGAAGCTCCTCCTGAGTTGATGGGGCCAAGGGCATATTGCTCCACCTTTGGGGCTAAAGCCACAGGCCCCTGTCAGGAGAGCTGAGGGCTTTAGCACCTCCAGGCAGACCTATGAAGTATTCATTGCTAAACCTCATTATTTCTACTAGTCTACATCTGTTGGAGTTCATGGACAGTCTAGGATTTGGTGAGGGAAATGCCATCTGGCAAAATGGGGAGGAAGGCAAGGCCCGTGATGATTTTTCTAAGGTGGGAATGTTTAGCCTCAGTATCATATTGAGGGTACCTCAGATTATATGATCCTTCAAGAATGCACCTTTTCCCTCCTCCATTTCATGTTGTCCCCTCTTTATCCTCCTTGCTTCCTCATCAGCCTGCCTTTTTAGTACTCAGCTTTTTATATAAGTATTTACTTTTTTATTATGCATTTGGTCCTGTGGGACTGTGTAATGATTATGAATTTATTCCATTGAAGATAAAAATATGTTTAATATTTTGCTTTCTTAAACTATCTTTACAAGCTATGCTGCTAACCAGGTACAGGCCAGAAAGGCAATGGGCCTGATAGCATCTTGGTCATGTCACCTGAGGGTGACAACAATGTCATGATGGTGAATCTTCTTCATTTGACCAAGACCAGCCTCTGCTCATACCTCTGCCCATTCATTTCTGGCTATGGGAAATATACCAGCCTTTGGGTGAGCCATTGAGGCCAGGAGGGTCAGAGGGGCCAGATTCCAGCCCATGGGCCACTATGTGAATATCTCTGTAATCAGCTCATTTGTAGTGCTGCCTCCAAGTGAAGTAGCCAAAGAAAACCTGTCTGGAAATTTGAATTCCTGAGAGTTGGTCAAAGTTCAGCTGAAGCTAATGTATAGATATCAGCACTAGCTTGGCATCCCAAAACTAGCTTCAACCAAAGCCTATGGAGCCTGTTGCCAGGGGAAGCTTGGTGCTGAGCTGTTCAGAGCAGTTATTTGAGTGTTGCCAACCCTGCAGCCATGCTTTCTTAGCTTTACCCTCACTTGCTTATTTGGCGGCGCAGCCTAAACAAAAGCTGTGGCTTACTGCTCAATTTGTCCTGCTCCCTGGTCATGCATAGCGACATAATGTAAAAAAGAAGATGTGGACTGGGGAGTTCGGAGACCTGGTTTTTATTCCCTATGCTTCTACTAACTAGCCTCGAGATCTTAACCGCTCTGTGCCTCAGTGTTCCCATCTGCAAAATGGGGATAGTGTTAATTGCCCTACCTACCTCACAGGGTTGTTGTGAGGATAAACTAAGACAATAAATGGAAAGTACTTTGACAAGTAAGTGCTATATGCAAATTGTAAGAAATGGAAACAATCATGTTAAAGGCAATGGAATGGACATAGGCAGAAGGGTTGATGGGATTGTCCAGCCCTTTCTCTGTGTGGCTTAAATCCAGGTCGCCATTGCTTTATACATTTTCACTTAGCACAGATTTGTAATTATGCATGTAATAAAGCACAGCCTTATCCAGCATGCTGTCTGGTGTGTTTTTGAAGACCCTAAACTTTGTAGCTGCTGACTTCTAGCCATAAAAGAAAACATGGGAGTGGGTGTAGGGCTTGGGCAAGGGTAGTATAGAAAGGAACTGCAAACCCCAACTGTCAGGCTCACTTTTTAATTTTTCTTTTGGTACCAGGGATTGAACTCAGAGGCACTCGACCACAGCCACATCCCCAGCCCTATTTTGAATTTTATTTTTATTTATTTTTATTTTTTGGTACCAGGGATTGAACTCAGGGGTACTCAACCACTAAGCCACATCCCCAGCCCTATTTTGTGTTTTATGTAGAGACAGGGTCTCACTGAGTTGCTTAGCGCCTCGCCATTGCTGAGACTGCCTTTGAACTTGCGATTCTCCTGTCTCAGCTTCCCAGGGTGCTAGGATTACAGGCGTGTGCCATTGCACTTGAATTTTATTTAGAGACAGGGTCTCACTGAGTTGCTTAGTGCCTCGCTGTTGCTGAGGCTGGCTTTGAACTTGCCATCTTCCTACCTCAGCCTCCTGAGCCACGGGATTACAGGCATGCATCACTGCGCCTGGCTCAGGCTCACTTTTAAAAACAAAAGTTTCTTAAATACTTATTTTTACATTTACCAATTCAGTAATGTTTTTTACTAGAAGGAGGCCCTTCAGGGGCAGCTTGTGTTTTCTGAGACATTCCAGATACCTGGATACATTGTTCATTATAGCTACTTAAATGTTCCTATCCCATACATTGGTGATACCTTCTCAAGGACAAGAGAACAAGCTGGGAGCTGTATTTTTTTTCCTGTCTTTTTGAACTTTTGTTTAATTTTTTTTTCTGTAGTTGTAGATGAACAGCATGCCTTTATTTGTTTCATCGTTATGTGGTGCTAAGGATCGAACCCAGTGCCTCGCACATACTGGGCAAGTGCTCTTCCACTGAGCCACCACCCCAGCCCCTCTTTTTGAACTTTTAATGATGTAAGATCATGGACTTTGACAGGCCTCTTGCCTACAGTCCCTTCAAATAAAGAGGACGATTGGAGATTAAAATATTCCTCCAGTGAATGTCAGGGTTCTTAGTACCCTTTTCATGGTGTGTTGGGAATAAAATGTCTCCTGTGGAAAGCCCTCTGTAGTGACCCTATAAATGACAGTTGGATTAGGCATGGAGAGGTGGCTGAATATGCAGCCATCCCCTTTCCACACATCTCTGGAACCCAGAAAACAAAGAAACAGCTATCCTTTGAAGTATGGCTTTTCTACTTTCTCACTATTTCCCCCACATCAGCCTCCTCCTCCACCCTCCCCCCTGTCTTTGTTAGCCAGACACTACTGGTAATGCAGTTTGCCATGGATCCAAGTGTTAGTTTAAGGGTTTCTCTAGCCAACATTTGATCACATCTGCATTGGAGTTGACTCTATTTTGCTGCTACAAAGAACTTGAAAGCCTTTGGCCTACTTGGTTTCATTTCAGGAAGAACATCTCTATGTAAAAATAACTCCCTCACAAACCTAAATCCCACCATGAACTTCAGTTCTTACTGTTATTATTTTACCATGAGCCATTTCCACACTATCACCATCCCTTTCTCTGAATATTGAGAAAAAAATGCATCTGTTACCAACTATCAACAACTTGTTATGAATTAGGGTGCCATGTCTAGTTGTTGTAGGGCTTAGATAAAAATTACTTTGATAGAGTATGCGGTACAGACTGATCCATCATCTAGTGCAGGAGCTGCCCAGAAAAAAAAAATTGGAAATGACCACCAGATGTCAGTGCAATCATTAAAGTACTGATGTGGCTAAGGTTTGGTCAGAGAGGAACTATAAGGTTGGTAGGGCGAGAAGCATAAATTCATACCTATAGCTAGGTGCTAAGAGAACCAAATTCAATCACATGGTAGGTCTTAATTTATTAGAAATTCTCTTTGTGATGTGCATAATAAAGTCTATGCTATTCTTATTTTTAAAATTAAGGGCTGGGATTGTGGCTCAGTGGTAGAGCGCTTGCCTCGCATGCACGAGGCATTGGGTTTGATCCTCAGCACCATATAAAAATAAATAAATAAAGATATTGTGTCCATCTACAACTAAAAAAATTTAAAAAATACTATAGCAGGTTCTTATTATTTTAAAAAAATCACAAGGCAGTCCCTGCCTTCAAGGAGCTTAACTATTCTAACATCTGAAAGTGGTTTCTTTTTCAAAGTGACAAACTGGATAAAAACAATAGGGAAAGAAAGTTCCAGTCCCTCCCTTATTAGAGTGAACATATCATTTGTTGTATGACTAAGACACTTTTGACAGGGGGAATGTGGTCATAACTACCCATTTACAAGAGGTATAGACTGAAATTATCCCAGGCAAACCAAGAAGCGTGGTCATTCTAATCCTCAGGCATGGGCAGCTCCTCAACTTTGGACTCTAGCTCAAGTTTCCCAAGTTCTTTCCCTAGAATATCAGGCTCTGCCCTTTCCTTGAGCTTCTAAGGACCATTCTATAGGCTCTCCTCCCTCATAATAAGCACTCACAACTGCTACTGGGATGTAGGATTAAAGAAATGCTCGACCATAAATAAAACAAAAATTCTTATGGGTAAATGACAGATCAATAGAGGTGGGCTGGTGTTGTGGCTCAGTAGTAGAGCACTTGTCTAGCATGTGTGAGGCACTAGGTTTGATCCTCACGTACAAATAAATAAGGTTAAAAAATTAAAGAAAAAGATCAATAGAAGGAAAGGAGCAGGGTTGGGGAAAGTGAAAGGGAAGGAGAGGTACTGGGGTCCTAATTAGGTTAAGTTGTATTTTTTGCTTGTATACTTGATATACTTGTATATCAAAATGGATTCTACTGTCATGTATAACTCAAACAATTAAAATTCTTGTTTTCAAAAAAAATAATAGGGCTCTGAACAGAGCAACATTTGTATCATAAGAAAGCCACTTTGGGGTTCCCTTAGTCCTCCTGAAGCTGTTGAGGTGCTTCCATGCCTGTGCATTGCCCACAGTTAATGTCTCTAGTCCAATTTAAGATCTTGATTCAAGAAACTGAAGATGGAAGATAGAAGGAATGGGCAAAATGGATTTGGAGAGAGAGGACCTAGACTCTAGACCTAGACCTAGACTACCTTTTTTTTTTTTTTTTTGGTACCAGGGATTGAACTCAGGGGCACTCGACCACTGAGCCACATCCCCAGCCCTATTTTGTGTTTTATGTAGAGACAGGGTCTCACTGAGTTGCTTAGCGCCTCCCCATTGCTGAGGCTGGCTTTGAAAGGACTACCTTTTTTGATTAAACCAAACTCAGGGTCTCTAAATTGGCCTTGAAGGAAGTCTCCTCTTTTTATTTTTTTAAAATTTTTTTAAAAATTTTTTTTAGGAAGTCTCCTCTTGAAAAGAGGTTCATGGACCTTGCAGTATGGCTTTGGGTTCCAGAAGATATTCCTTTTAATATTTTAGTCCAAGTATGCCTCTTAGCCTTACAGCTGAGATGAAGGTAGAACTTGTGAACTAAAAGTTAGATAAGCAAAAGGAGCCAATGTAATGTGCAATGTGATTCTCCAGCTTACCTATAGCTGTGGCCCCCAAACCTGACTTGGCATCAGAATCATATGAAATAAGTGTTAAAATACAGATTTCTGGCCTGGGGTTGTGGCTCAGTGGTGGAGCACTTGCCTAGCATGTGTGAGGCACTGGGTTCAATTACCAGCACCACATAAAAATAAACAAATAAATAAAGATATTGTGTCCATCTACAACTAAACAAGAATTTTTTTTTTAAAAAAATACAGATTTCTGGACTGGGGGAGGGGCTCAGAAGTAGAACACTTGCCTAGCATGCACAGGGCCCTGGGTGCCATTCACAGCACAAATAAATAAATAATGAAAACAAGAGTCAAGTCAGGAAGACTCTTGAAAAAAAATATAGATTCCTGGACAGTTTGCAATCAGGTCTTTGACTTGGAAAACCCTGGAGGAGTATTGCAGGCTTCATCCCAACCTGAGTCCTTATGAGTCTCCTATGTAGTGGGTACGATTTCAGCACCTGCCACTACCTGAGAGAACTCATTTTTCTGCTTATGGTTTACTGTTGTATCCAAAGTACAGTGCCTAGCAAAGAATAGGAACTTAAGAAATACAGAGTTTGCTGAAGAATCTCTGTAAAGCTTGCCCTCCTTGTTCCTGTTTCCTGTCTGAAGATGTATCTTTTACCTGGATGTATGCTACCTTTGAAGATATCACCATTACCCAGCCATAAAGGTTTGTTTGTTTGTTTTGTGTAGTGGGAATTGAATCCAGGGGTGTTTTACCACAGAGCTACATCCTCAGACCTCTTTGGGTTTTTTTTTTTCATTTTTTATTTTGAGACTTTTGAAACAGGGTCTTTCTAAGTTGCTGAGGCTAACCTTGAACTTGTATTCCTCCTGCCTCAGCCTCTAGAGCTGCTGACATTACAGGCATGCACCACCGTGCCTCGCAGCCATAAAGGGTTCTTATATTTTAAGTCACAACCTGATTATCACCATCTCAGTACAACCCTTTTTAGGTGATAAGGTACATGTACATTTCAGTCTTTTCTACTTATTCACCAGGTGATTTTAGTACATGTTTTGACTGCTCTGGACCTCCGCAACCTCTCCTATAAAGTAGGACTGATGGGCTGGGAGTGTGGTTCAGTGGACAACAATGTGTCCCCTGTGTCTAGCTAGGATCACAAGAGCGTATGCTTAGCATGTGCAGGGCCCTGGGTCCCATCCACAGCTCCATTAAAAAAAATGATGATAAAAATCTGCTTCACTGGACCATTGAGATGATAAATTGAAACTGATTATGAAAACCAGACTTTACAAATTGGCTATATGAACATCATCATTATTCATTTGGTCCTGAGGGCTAAAAGAGATAAATGTATGAAGAATAATCAGTTCACTCAACCAATATTTATTAAGCACTTACTTGTTGCCATGTACTATATTAGGCACTGGTGATATAATAAAGAACAAAACAGACCCATGTCCTGGTGATGATTCAAAGTAGTCAAGTTTGAATGGTATAAAGTAGCAGTCTTTTCTAGTGAAAAAATACCTTCTTCCCCAAGTATAAGGCCAAGGGACTTGGCAATATCTCCCAATAATAGCACAATCTTGGAAACTCCTCTGCCACTAAAATGTTCCCCAATTATCTCTCCCTTCCAGATTCTGAATGCATCTCTCTACCAGGGCATCCCAGACACATTGGAACCAGTCAGTCAGCAATGATTGTCAAGAAGGACTCACTCACTTTGTTACCTCCAGCTCCAACTCCCACTTGACCACATCTGAAGCCTGCAAAGTCACTCAAAGAACATTCACAGCAAATATCACTCAGACTGACAAAATGAGTTGTTCCCATTTCCTGCCTGTCATCCAGCATCACTCCTCTTTCTAGTTCCAGTTACAATACAAAAACTTCCTGGTCTATGAATGATCACCAGCAGACAAGGCTGTGTGTATTGAGAGTAGAGAAAAGGATTGCCTACACTTAACAATATTCTAGATGTTTTATTACACCAGTACCCTTGAACTTTACTACAACCCTGTGAGATAGGCAAAATATGAGGAAATGAAGGCTAACACTTGGTTGTAATTTGCTCAGTATCTCAGAGACAGGAAGTATTGTAGCAGAAATTGGAATTCAACTTTTTTGACTCCAAGTCCCTGAATCTTATTTTTAAAATTTCTTCTTTTGGTACTGGGGATGGAACCTAGAGGGGCTTTACCACACCACTGAGCCACATCCTAAGACCTTTTTATTTTATTTTGTTGTAATTTATTTTGAAGCAGGGTCTCACTAAGTTGCTTAGGGCCTCACTAAGTTGCTGAGGCTGGCCTCAAACTTGTGATCCTCTTGCCTCAGCCTTCCAAGTCGCTGGGATTACAGGCGTGAGCCAGCATGCCCACCTCCATCCTGAATCTTGTAGTCAGTGCTCCTGTTCATCCTGAATGCCAGTTTGTGGGAAGAATGTAACAGGAGCCTTCCTTGGTGCAGTCAGACAGTTTGCTTGTGTGTTAAAATTTTACTGTGAATGAGAGTCTGAACAGAGACATAAAGAGATGAGAAACAATTCCAGGAGGGAGATCACACAAGAGGTTTCTTTGCAAATGTGAAGGTGAAGAAATGAAGAAATATGCATGGAGAAGGGTTGGGGTGTGGTGTCTGAGGTTCTATATTTGATAATTTATTTCCCTTGATATTGTTTGAAGTTTATATCAAGAGCTTGTATTACTTTTATAATATTTTTAAAGTGAACATTCAGGAAAGAAAACAATATTTTTACATGTAGTCATAAGGATGTGTTGATCTTGTCAATTGAAAGCTAATTTTGTTTTTCCTGTGAACTAGTGATAAACAATGAAAACCAAAGCCTCAAGTCCAGTAAGTGGTTGTTCTGACGAGAATTGCCATCCTCAGCCGGGAGAGCCATATGACTCATGCAGGCATAGGGGCCTGTTTTCTTTCATAATCTAACATAGCAGCCAGCATGATCCTTTTAAAACAAATCAGATCATGTCACTTGTCTGATTTGAAACACTTTGGTGACTTTCCATTACATCCAGAGCAAATTCCACCCCTTCCCTTGTCTCTGAGGCCTTCTATGGCCTTCCTCTGGCGTATCTTGCAAACTCCATGTTACGCGTTGAATTCTGTCTTCCAAAAATTCATGTTGAAGTCTTAACCCCCAGAACCCCAAAAAACAATCTTATTTGTTGCAGATATCATTAAGTTAGAATGAGGTAATACTGGAGCAGGCAAGCCCCTAGTCCAACATAAGTGAAGGTGAAATTTGAATCTAGATACACACACAAGGAGAATGTCATGTGAAGGAGACAGTTTGGGGTAATGTTCCTATAAGCCAAAGAATTCCAAAGATTGACAGGAAACCACCAGAAGCTAGGCAAGAGGTATACAGCAGCTATTTCTTCACAGCTTTCAGAAGGCACCCACCTAACCAGGCATGGTGGTGCATACCTGTATTTCCAGTGACTTGGGAGACTGAGGCAAGAGGATCACAAGTTCGAGGCCAGCCTCAGCACCTCAGCTAGGCCTTATGCAACTTAGTGAAATCCTGTATCAAAATTACAAAAAAAGTAACAACCCTACTACCACCTTTATTGAGGACTCACAGCCTCCTGAACTGTGAGCTAGTACATTTGTCTTGGTTAAACCCACAGTCCATGGTACTTTGTCAGGGCAGCCTGAGCAAATGAATACACCTCAGCTCCTACCACTCCCCACTTTTTTCACTTGCTCCTAGTGCACTATCTTTGTTTTTTCATTTCACCCCTGCCCCACTGCACAGCAAGTTTATTCCTGCCCCAGGATCTTTGCACTATTTCATTGTTCTCAAATGTACTTACACTTCCCCTTGAACTTTACATGATTGGCTCCTTCTTGTCATTCACTTTAAGTGTCAAAAGAAATAGATAAAAAATATCCTCTCATCCACAAGCCTTTCCTGAACTCTCAGTCCTCCTTCTTTTTTTTATTTGGCGGAGGGTTACTGGGGATTGAACTCAGGGGCACTCGACCACTGAGCCACATCCCCAGCCCTGTTTTGTGTTTTATGTAGAGACAGGGTCTCACTGAGTTGCTTAGCGCCTCGCTGTTGCTGAGGCTGGCTTTGAACTCGTGATCCTCCTGCCTCAGCCTCCTGAGTCACTAGAATTACAAGTGTTTCCAGTCCTTCTTAATGACTCTTGGTCTTTCTTGCTTGTTTCTGCTTCAGGAAGTCATCAGTGTCTGATGTTTTCTTGTCTGTTCATGGTTTATTTCTGCAATTAGGATGGAAGTCCCATAGGTGTTTTTGTTGTTCAACAATGTGTCCCCTGTGTCTAGCTAGACTGACCTGGCATACTAGAGGCTTAATCAATATTTAATCAATATTTATTGAATGGATGAATGGGAAGACTTCTTCACGGACAGACTCATTCATTAAACATTTTTTTTGCTTCTCTACCATTTGACAGCTGCTGTGATAGAACGTGAGGTATGAACCCAAATAAGATAGGGCCCTTGCCTTCATCCTTTCTAAAAGGCTATAACTGCTGCTGCCAGATCACAATATAGTGGAAAGACCTTTAGGGTCTGACAGGTCTTGGTCCATATCCTACCTCTGCTACTAGGTATGTGATCCTGCACAAGGCCCCTAACCACTCTGTATCTCTGTTATCTTTTCTGCTCAATGAGATGATATTAATATCTAACAGAGAGAGTAATGGCAAGAAGTAATTGAGATGGGTAATGTGTTTAGAAAGCCCAGTAGGTGTCCAGAAAGGTCATTTCCTTTTCTTTTCTTCTACAGTACTAGGGATTGAACCCAGGGGTGCTGTGCCACTGAGCTACATCCCCAACCATCTTTATTTCTTATTTTGAGACAGGATCTCACTAAGTTACTGAGGCTGGTTTCAAACTTGCAATTCTCTTGCCTCAGCCTTTGGAGTTTCTGGGATGACAAGCATGTACCACCATGCCTGGTCTTATTTCATTTTCTGTTGCTGTAAACAAAATACCAGAGCCTGGATCATTAATAAAAGGAAGATGCCTATGTGGGTTTATAGTTCTGGAGGCTGGGAAGTTCAAGGATATAACAGAGTGTCTGGTGAGTGCATCCTAAAATTGCAGAAGCTAAAAGGCAAGCGAGTGCATGTGGAAGACACAAAATACAAAGGGCTGCCTGTTCATTATGACCTGCTCTCACAGTAACTAATTCAACCTCACAAGAACTATATTAATCTCTCTTAATGACCTAATTACCTCTCAATAATATTACATTGGCAATTAAGTTTCAACATGTTTCAGAGGGGAGTCAGTCATTCATTTTTTCATCAAGTATTTATTGAGCATCTATTTTGTTTCAGGCCCTCGCTAGTACTGCAGCAAACAACATAAACACAGTCCTTGTCTTTATAGTGCTTGCCATGGTGTGGAGGTTTGAGATTTTTGGTATTCCCTATATGTCTCCAGCAGATATTTATGGGGCCTGGCAGTTCTAGGTTTTCTCTATGTAGAGGGAATGGTTTGATTTTTATCATGCCACTATCAGCTATTGCCCTAGATGGCCAAGTGGCCCTGGATCTGGTGCAGGTAGAGGCAATGGTGTCTCTCTCATTATCAGGCTTAGGAACCCTCTGCAAATTATTATTATTATTGTTATTATTATTATTTGGTATCAGAGATTGAACTCAGGGGCACTTGACCTCTGAGCCACATCCCCAGCCCTATTTTGTGTTTTATGTAGAGACAGGGTTTCACTGAGTTGGTTAGGGCCTCATGTTGCTGAGGCTGGCTTGGAACTCAGGATTCTTCTGTTTCATCCTCCCAAACTGCTGGGATTACAGGCGTGTGCCACTGCGCCTGGCTTGAAAATTATTTTTAAAAGTTCTGCATATTGAGTGCTTACTTGTTTCAAGCATTAGACTCCATGCTTCATGTCCATTACTTTATTTAATCCTCACAAAAAACTTCAGAAGCAGATATTTGATATGGTTTAGATAAGTGTCCCCCAAAGTCTTATGAATTGAAGGCTTGATCTTCAACCTGTGGCATGATTGGGAAGTGGTGGAACCTTTAAGAGGTGGGACTTAGCAAGAGGAAGTTATGTCACTGCGAGTGTGCCCTTGAAATAGATATTGGTATCCTAGTCCACTCCTCTCTTTGCTTTCTGTTTGCCATGAAGTGACAGCTTCTTTCACCATGCCACACACTACCCACCACGATGTTTTACCTCATCATAGGCCCAAAAGCAATGGGGCCAAGCAACCACGGACTGAAACTGTAAACCAAAATAAATCTTTCCTCTTTATTTATTTATTTGTTTGTTTGTTTGTTTATTTATTTTTGGTACTGGAGATTGAACTCAGAGGCACTCGACCACTGAGCCACATCCCCAGCCCTATTTTGTGTTTTATGTAGAGACAGGGTCTCACTGAGTTGCTTAGTGCCTCGCCGTTGCTGAGGCTGGCTTTGAACTCGCGATTCTCCTGTCTCAGCCTCCCAAAGTGCTGGGATTACAGGCGTGTGCCACTGTGCCTGGCTAACCCTTTCTTCTTTTTAAATTGATGATCTCGGGTATATTGTCACAGTATCACAAAACTACCACAATTGTTAAGAAGCATTTTTATGTCAAGTAGGAAAAGGGATATCTGTACTGGTAAGAAGGTGAAGTCACTTGTCCTAGGTCACACAGATAGTAAATGGTGAGATGGCATTCAAGTCTAGGTCTGAATGACTCCTGAGCCTCTTTCTATACCAAAACAAGGCTTCATTATTTCTGAAGGATATTTTTGCTAAGGAAGTATTACACAGGGCAGACTTCCTGGAAGATAGAAAAGCCCTTGAAAGAAAAAAAAAGTTGCAGCTCCATAGACAGGAATCCCCAGATTTCCATATCCTCGTTTTAGCTGTCTGTTGCTGTGTGACCTTCTTATCACAATGTAAAATAACCCACATTGATTATCTCACAGTGTCTGTGAGTCAGGAGTCTTGGCATAGCTCAGCTGGTCTTTGCAAGGCTGCAATCAAGGTGTGGGCCAGGGCTGGGCTTTTGTCTGAGGCTCACCTGGGCAACAGTCTACACTAATGCTTACGTGATCATTGGTAGCATTAAATTTCTTGAAGGCTGCTGGACAGAAGGCCTCACTTGCTGCTTGCCAGTGGCCAGTCATGGTTCCTTGTTATATTAGGATTCTGCAGAACCAAATAGGACATGGGAGTGTGCATGTGCTGAGAGGTTTATTTTAAAGAAATGGCTTGTGTGATGATGGAGATAAATTCAAAATCTGCAGGATGGGGTGGCAGTTTGGAAACCAGGAAAGAACTGATATTGTGGTTCAAGTCCAAAAGTCATCTTTAGGCAAAGTTGCCTTTTGCTCTAGGGAGGACAATTTTTTGATCTATTCAGGCCTTCAACTGATTGAACAAGGCCCTCCCATATTATAGAGATTAATCTGCTTTGGTGGGCTTGGTGGCTCATGCTTATAATCCCAGAGGCTTAGAAGCCTGAGGTAGGAAGATTGCTAGTTCAAAGCCTGCCTTACCATATAAGTGAGGCTCTAAGAAACTTAGTGAGACCCTGTCTTTAAATAAAATAAAAATAAAAAGGGCTGGGGATGTGGTTCTGTGTGTGGTTAAGTGCCCCTGGGTTCAATCCTCCATATCATAGAGAGAGAGAGAGAGAGAGAGAGAGAGAGAGAGAGAGAGAGAGAGAGAGAGAGAGAGAGAGAGAGAAATCTACTTTACTTGAATTCCATGATTTAAATGTTGGTATCATTCAAAAAAAAGTCACAGAAACATCCAGAATAATGTTTGATCAAATATCTAGACACCATAGCTCAGTTAAATTGACACATAAAATTAATCATCATTCTTGTCATTGTGGACCTCCCCAACATGACCCCTTGCTTTATCAAAGCCAGCAAGGAAAAGAGTCTCCTAGCAGGAGATACCTTGCAAGATTCTATAAAAGTTGCTGAAGTGACATCCTATTGCCACTGCCATATTCTGTAAACTAGAAGGATGTCACAGGTTCTGTCCACACTCAAAAGGAAGAAAATTACACAAGAGCATGGATTTTAATTCTTTTTATTTTTCAGTACTGAGGATTAACCCCAGAGGTGCTCTATCACTAGGTTACACTCCCAGCCCTTTTGATTGCTTTATTTTTTGCATTTTGAGCATGATCTCCTTAAATTGCCCAGGCTGGCCTCAAAATTTTGATCCTCTTTCCTCAGCCTCCAAAGTCTCTGGGATTACAGGCATACATCACCATACCTGGCTAAGAGCATGGATTCTAGGAGGTGAGGTTCATGAGTGCGATGGGAGAGTCTTTCTGCCACAGTGTACCCCTTCATTTCCGATGATTCATGTCCCTCTCATGTGAAGAATATATTCATGTCCTTCTCCAATTCCCCCAAATTGCATTCCATTACATCATCTGCTTGAAGTCTAAAATCTCAGCATCTATGTGTGGCCCAGGTGTGGATGTAATCCTTTAAGTAAAATTCTTCATAACCTGTGGATCTGTGGAACCAAAGAGACAAGTAATCTCCCTCCATATAACCGACATAAAATAACAAGGAGGCTCGGGATAAGGGCTGTAGACATTTTGTTGTTGTTGTTGGAAGGAAGGGGATGAGACGCATCAAAGAGCCACTGACCCATGGCAGTTCTGAAATCCAGCTGGGCAAATACTGAATGTTCCTTGCTTAGTTCTTAGGGCCTCATTGGCCTGTTTGCTGAGTGTTTGTGCTTCAATAAACTTTTCACTTTTTCAGTCTTAGGATTTAGCTAGGTTTTACTCCTTAGGGGGGGAAAAAACCTACCCCCAGATCTGTTCAAGATAAGCCTTTCTTTACCTCGGACTCCTTCTGAGATGGCTTAGGGACATAGCTCTTAAGCTTCCTAAGGGCTCTATTGTTTGAAAGATTCCCCTGAGGCACACCTTTAATCTCTTGAAAGGATCCTTTGTGTGACTGCTTGCCACCCTGATCCTTTCATCTTTCTTAGGTTTTGACAAAAGGTCGTAAAATCACGTCCTTTGTTTTTTCTCTTTATTATGCTTTTAAAATATTTATTTATTTCTATTTGTTCTTTTTAGTTCTACATGACAGTAGAGTGTATTTTGACACTTCATACACACATGGAGTGTAACTTTCCATTCTCGTGGTTGCACATGATGTGGACTTACTCTGGTCACGTATTTATTTATGAACATAGGAAAGTAACGTCTGATTCATTCTACTGTCTTTCCTATTCCCATCTCCCCTCGCTTCTCTTCATTCCCTTTTATTTTAGTAGGGCTTCGAAGCCATTTCTTTTTTCAAATATTTTTATTAGTGATAGATAGACACAATTTTGTTTATTTTTTATGTGGTGCTGGGAATCGAACCCAGTGCCTCACACATGCTGGGCAAGCGCTCTGCCACTGAGCCACAACCCCAGCCCATGGAAGCCATTTCTTAATTTGAGCATCTTTTGCCATCAGGAGAGACTGAGAAACATCAACTATTGGTTCCCTTTTGGTTTAACAGTTCTTCCCTCAATTTATGTCCCCTTGCATTCTTTCCCATATTTTTCACTGGTGCAATATAGTTGTACATAATGATGGAATTTGTTGCTACATATTCATACATGCACACAATGTAATGATATAATTTGGCCCAATATCACTCCCTAGCACTTCCCTCCTCCCTCCTCACCTTCTTCCCCTTGGTCCCTTTTCTCTGCTCATCTCCCTTTGATTTTCATAAGCTCCACCTTCCACCTTTCATTTCCTTTTTCCTTTCTAGCTTCTGCATATGAGAGCAAACATATGACCCTTGACCTTCTGAGTTTGGCTCATTTCGCATAACGTAATGGCTTCTAGTTCCATCCCTTTAGCTGCAGATGGCAGAATTTTATTTTATCACATTTTACTATAAGCATCAAGAAAAGAAATTATCCCGGGCCTTTAACACTTCGGTTGGAAATCTGAACTAAATAACTGTGCTCATCACTTACTCATTCTGCTTTGCATGTAACTACAGGCAACAATTTCACTAAGCTTGCTTCCACTACTTAACAGGGATTCCCCTTAGCCCTGTGCCTGCTGCATACTAAGTGCTTAATAAAATTTTCTATTACTATTATTACATAGAAAATAGAAAAATTAACACCTGTCTTACAAAGTCCTTGTGAGAATCTCATGCAATTATATGTGAAAGCTGCCTGGAATATATGAGGTATGTACATCCCTTCCCTTTACTTCTATATGGACTGAATGTTTGTATGCTTTCCAAATTCATATGGTGAAGCCCTAATCCTCAGTGTGGCTGCATTTGGCATAAGGAAATAGTTTCCCATTGAAGTCCTAAGTTTTCAATTCTGTGAATACTTCAACAGAATCAACACTGATGCATTAAAATAGATTGAGAATCCTAATCTAAAGCTTACATATCCTTTATATATTCTTTTTCTTTTTTTGGAGGGAGTACCAGGGGTTGAACTTAGGGATGACTAACCGCTGAGTCACATCTCCAGCCCTTTTTATTATTTTGAGAAAGAGTCTTGCTAAGTTGCTTAGGGCCTCACTAAGTTGCTAAGTCTAGCTTTGAACTTGTGATCCTTCTGCCTCAGCCTCCTGAGTCACTGGGATTCCAGGTGTGCACCACTGCACATTTATATATATGTATATATTTTTTTCGAATGCTATAATAATTCACTGATTACTTTTATCAAAAAAAATAAAACTATAATATTTACTTCAAAGTGACCACAGTGATATATTTGTTGGTCAATTTAAATTGTTCTATATAGACCCAATATATGGGATTATGGGACTTAATGGTTTTACATTAAATGAAATTATAAGAATGTGGTCTTGATCTAATGGAATTAAGAGTCCCTACAGAGGACTGGGGTTGTGGCTCACTGGTACAGCTCTTTCCTAGCATGTGTAAGGCACTGGGTTAAATTCTCAGCACTGCAGATAAATAAATAAAATAAAGGCCCATCAACAACTAAATTTTTTTAAAAAAGGAGTCCCTATAAGATGAATCACCAGAGCATGTGCTCACTCTTTTTGGGGCAGGGGGAGGGCACTGGAGATTGAACCCAGGGATGTTAACCACTAAGCTACATCCCCAGCCCTTTTTATTTCTTACTTTGAGATAGGGTCTCACTAAGTTGATGAGGCTGGCCTCAAAATTGTGATCCTCCTGTCTAAGCCTCTTTAGTTGCTAGGATTACAGGCATGTGCCACTGCATCCAGCTATGCGTTCACTCTTGTATTTTCTCTCTCTCTTCCTATCTCTTATTAGTCTCTGAACCATGTGAGAGAGACAGTGACCATCTATATGTCTGGAAGAGAGATTGTATTAGAAACCAACCCTGCTGGATCTTGATGTGGGACTTCTCGGCCTCCAGAACTGTGAGAAAATACATTTCTGTTGTTTAAGCCCCCAATCTATGGTATTTTGTTGTAGCAGCCTGACTTGACTAATACACCTTGAATGAAGCTATTAGAATCCAGAAATCACAACCTACTCCCCTCAGTTACCAAATATACAAGAGATGACTTTGGGGCATGTGAAAAGCAAAAATCTGCTTTTTATCTCTTTTTTTCCATGCTTGGAATGGAACCCAGGGCCTTGGACATGCTAGACAAGTTCTCTACTGCTAAGCTGTATTCCAATCCTTTTTAAAATTTTTATTTGAGACAGATCTCATTAAGTTGCCCAAGTTGGCCTTGACCTTGTAATCCTCCTGCCTCAAACTCTTGAGTGTCTGGGATTACAGGTGTCCACCACTACACCTGCTACAAATATCTGCTTTATAAAACAACTTTATGTATAGCTATAAAGTAACAATTCTAAAAATAAATAAATAATTATAAAGAAGACCAGTGGAATAGAGGAAGGGGAACAGGGGGAGGGAGAAAAGGAGGGAAGGGAAAGAGGAAGTATTGGGGACTGAAATGGAGCAAATAATATTCCATGTATGTATGATTATGTCAAAATGAACCCCACTATTATGTATAACTATAATGCACTAATAAAATCATAAAAGCAATAGTATTCACTTTTCTATAATTATAAAATACATATAGTTTTATTGTAAAAATAGAATGATTTAAAAATTAGAGCCAGACATGGTGGCGTACACCCGTAATCCCAGTGGCCCCAGACGCTGAGACAGGAAGATCATGTGTTCCAAGTCAGCCTCAGCAAAAGTGAGGCACTAAGCAACTCAGAGAGACCCTGTGTCTAAATAAACTACAACATAGGGCTGGGGATGTGGCTCAGTGGTCGAGTGCTCCTGAGTTCAATCCCTGGTACCAAAAAATATATTAGAATATCATCATGAAGAAAACAAAATTACTTACAATTTATTCACTCAGAGTACCACTACTAAGATTTGAGAGAAATTATTACTTTCTATGTAGAACAGTTTGTACTGTGAAGTAAAGTTTTCTAAAGAAGCTGCATTAATATTAAAGGCCCTTGGCCTTTAGTCAGACTGCTTGGCCTTAACTGAATAGAACATCAGGGTTGTGGTGAGATGGAATGTTTTAGGTGGACAGCCAAAATTGCTTTGGACTATCTTAGGCCCTTGAATAGCCATTAACTTTTGTCCATGACCTAACATTCTTGTAACTAACACATGCTTCTCAGAATGTATCACTAAGCTTAACAGACCTCTAGCCTCCACCAGGCTAAGAATGCTATACCATCTGAAACCTATAGAAATTTCCTGGCTTTGCTGTAGCCAGCCTTCCTGATGCACCCACCAATGTAATTGGTAAATGTATGGATTTATGACTTTCTTCTGTTCTGTGGCTATAAAAGTTCATGTAACCTCTTCTACAGTGGAACACATCATTCAGGGTAATTTGAATCTGTGTTCCCTGGCCATGATCACTCATATTTGGCTCAGAATAAACTACTTTTTTATTTCCTTTAAAGCAGTCAGTATTTCATATTGACAGTAAACACACACACACACGCACACACACACACACACACACACACACAATTGGAATGATGCTGATCCATAGTGCCTTCTATTCTTTCTTCCCTCTACTTAACATTTATTGGAGCAGATTGCTTTCTACAGATGTCTTTTTCTGCAGAATGATTTCTCTCCTGGGCTTTTGACTTCCTGATCTCCAGTCTTTTCTGGACCAGCTCCAGCTTGTTTGGGGCCCTGGCTGCAAGCCCAGAGGAGCTTTGCCCCTGTAGAGGTTCCTCAGGCCATGTGACTTCACAGTAACTAGAGTTTCACCTGCAACCTCCCTGGGAAAGAGCAGAGATAATGAAGGTTCTGGGAACAAGTACAAGAAGTGAATGAGAACCCTGAAGTCACAGATTCAAGTCCTCCTTTAGTAATCCACAGCAACAAAACCCAAACCATAGGCTAGGATTTATGTTGAGAGATCAAGGGAATGCATATGGGCCCTGGGTTGATGAGAAAAGGCCAGGGTTAATAATGAGCCAATGATAAATGTCAGCCTTCAAGTATCAGTTCAACTTTATCAAAAGCATGCTTGAGCCGGGCACAGTGGTGCACGCCTGTAATCCCAGCACTTAGGCGGGCTGAGACAGGAGAATCGCGAGTTCAAAGCCAGTCTCAGCAATTTAGCAAGGCTCTAAGCACTTTAGTGAGACCCTGTTTCTAAATAAAATACAAGCCGGGCATGGTGGCTCAAGCCTGTAATTCCCAGCACTTAGGGAGGTTGAGACAGGAGAATCGCGAGTTCAAAGCCAGCCTCAGCAACGGCGAGGCACTAAGCAACTCAGTGAGACTCTGTCTCTACATAAAACACAAAATAGGGCATGGGATGTGGCTCAGTGGTCGAGTGCCCCTGAGTTCAATCTCCAGTGCCCCCTCCCAAAAAAACATGCTTGAGCCAAACCCAAAAAAACAAAGGATGAATGTTTTCTCTGTTAATCAGATGCTGATCTATAATGGGGGGGGGGAAGGAAGGGACTTTTAATTGTGCAGAGGGGCATGAGGGGGGGGGAGGGTAGGGCTGTGGAGATGGTAAGGACAGTGCAATGAGACGGATATTATTACCCTATATACATGCATTATTACCCTACTGGTGTGACTCTGCACCATGTACTGCCAGAGGAATGACAAATTGTGCTTCATTTGTGTACAACGTGTCACAATGCATTCTGCTGTCATGTATAACTAATTACAATAATTTTTTTTTAAAAAAGCATGCACGAGTTACACAAAGGAGAGGCTCCAGTACTCTAAACTTCTTAAGGAATGATTGCGTTAGCATTCCATTGTGTTTCCATTTTATTAAATATTTTTGAAACAATAACTTCTTTCACATTAATGATGGGAAATATATTTAAAAAATAGAAAATCTTAAACAAATAATTCAATTGAAGCCTCAAGCAGTGGAGATATATTTTGAGCCTCATTTTGAGCCTGAGTTCCTGGAGGGAATGGGGGATGGGGGCACTTCTAAACATTAATGGTGGGGAAGTGGTGGGTGGGCAAAAAACAGGAAATTCACAGAAGCAGCATGAATGATCCATAGCATAAAAAGCCACCAAATCTCACGCATAATCAAAGAAGCATAAATTAATATTGAAAAAGTTTGCTGCCTAGGGATGGAAGATGCAGGGTGAAATGGACAGCCCCAAACAACATACGATTGATGTGGCCTTTATAGGGCTCATTGGGCAGAATCTGTCCAGATTATACATGTATGCATCCTTTGTCTCAGGCACTTCCCTTTTGGGAAACATTTCTACAGATATAATAAAACAATTGTGTAAAACTTTGTGTCAAAATAGGTTTATCTCAGCATTGTCTATATCATGGAAAATTAATATAACTGAAATATCCATCAATATTAGTGATTATTGAATTAGGGTAGGGCCAATTAATGACTCTATACTCTGAAAAGAATATAACTGAGTAAAAGAAGCAAGTTGCAGAAGATTGAGTATAAGATAAGTCCATTTTGTGGCAAACAAAATAAAATGGAAAAAAAAACCCCTTGTATCTGAATCTGTATGTAGTGAGTTGAGTATTTGTTATGTTAATAGTGGAATTTAAGCCGGGCTGGGGATGTGGCTCAGTGGTCTGAGTGCCCCTGGGTTCAATCCTCAGTACCAAAAAAAAAAACATAGTGGAATTTAATACTAGAGTTTTGCTAGGAAGGGAAATGATTATTGTAAGGAAATATGTTGAGAGGCCTTTTTTTATTTTTTATTTGTTCTTTTTAGATACACATAACAGTAGAGTGTATTCTGATATATTATACATACATGAGTATAACTTACTCTAATTAGGATCCTATTCTTTTTTATTTAATTATTTTATTTAAATGCATTTCAAGTCATAGTACATAAACAGAGCTCAGTTTTTCCATTTCTCTGGTTGCAAATCAGATAGAGTCACACTATTTGTGTCTTCATACATACACCAGGGATAGTAATGACTCATTCAATCAAGGATCCTATTCTTGTGGTTGTGCATGATGTGGAGTTTCACTGGTGGTGTGCTCATGCATGAACATGGGAAGTTATATCCAACTCATTCTGTCTTGTAATTTAAGATTTTCTATCACATTTTCAACATTCTTCCAGCATCTACCTATTGTCCAATCACCCCATTTCAAAGCTACTCTCCTGCATTTTGGGGGTATTTGTCACAACACCCTCCTTCTGGTACCAGACTCTCTATTATTTTCCTTCTGCTACTGTAATAAATAACCATGAAATTGGTGGTTTAAAAGATCAAAAATTTATTTTATCCTAAGCTTGTTGCCATAAATCCAAAATCAGTATTAAGGGACCAGGATCAATATGTTGTCAGGGCCATGTTCCCTCCCGAAGCTCATCCCTTCTAACTTCTGATAGCTGCTGGAGTTTCTTTGCTTGTGGCCACATCACTCTAATCTCTGCCTCTGTAGCCAGACATTATTTTTTTCTTCTATTTGTGTTATTGCCTTTACCTCCCTCACATAAATGAATGATGTGGAGTTTCAGTGGTCTTCTAAAAAATTTTTTTTAAGCTGTTGGTGCACCTTTATGTTTTTCATTTATTTATATGCAGTGCTGAGAATCAAACCCAGTACCTCACACATGCTAGGCAAGCGCTCTACCACTGAGCCACAACCCCAGCTCCACTGGTCTTGTATTCATTCATATATAAGGATAGGAAAGTTATTTGTCAAGCCTCTTATGATGTAGAAATAGAGGTCACAGAAAGTTGGGCAAAATGGTAAGAAGACAAATTTTTTTCTATTTAAGAAGTGGACAAGGAGCCGGGCGCAGTGGCTCAAACCTGTAATCCCAGCAGCTCGAGAGTCTGAGGCAGGAGGATTGCAAGCTCTAGGCCAGCCTCAGCAACGTAGTGAGGCCCTAAGCAACTTAGACCCTGTCTCAAAATTAAAAATAAAAAGGGAGACTGGGGTTGTGGCTCAGTGGTACAGTGCTTGCTCAGCATGTGTGAAGCACTGGGTTCAATCTCAGCACCACATAAAAATAAATACATAGAATACAGTTATTGTGTTCATCTACAACTAATTTTAAAAAAAAAATTAAAAAGAAAAAGAAAAGAACTGAGTATGTGGCTCAGTGGTAAGTCACTCCTAGGTTAAATATCTAGTACTGAAAGAGAGGGAGGGAGAGAGAGGGAGATGGAGGGAGAGTGAGAGAGAGGGAGAGGGAGAGGGGAGAGAGGGAGGGAGAGAGAGAGAGAGAGGAAGAGAAGAAGAGAAGAGAAGAGAGGAGAGGAGAGGAGAAGAGAAAAGAAGAGAAATAAACACCTTGAAGAGAACATTGAACTTCCCAGGTTTGGGATAGGGAAAGACTTTCATATTACATAAGGATACATACTGAACAATCGACTGCATTTACCACTACGGAGTGTAATTAAGGAAAAAAATTATGAGTTTTGGACAAAGTTTACAAAAAGCATGTGCTGCTTTTGTAATCCATAAAGGCTGACAAAGGAAAGTTATCAAAATAGGAACTACACCAAATCTATAAATATCCCTGTATCTGACTCCCTTTCCCCCCCTTTTCCTTTGTGCTGCACATGAGATAAAAACAAAGAAAACCCCTCCCACCAAAAAAACCCCCAAATGAGGAACTGATTTTGTTTCTGAGAAGGCTAGAGGGAGAAGAGAGAAAGAGAGGGAAGGAAAGGGAAGAGAGGAGAGCTAAGCATTTGGCAGGAATGAAAGGGACATCTGGGTCATGGTGAGGGGAAGACACACAGAAAAAGCTGGAGGTAGAAAACACTATGAGAACATAAGCCCCTGAGAATTTGCAAGAATTGCAAATGGAAAGAAGGCATTTGATCTGATTTCACCAAAATCTCTGAAGATCAGGGTATCTGTGCTGGTAATTACAATGTAGTTATAGAAGACTATGGCCTCTGATATCAGACCTGCTGGGTTGAAAACAAGTTTCTGACACTAGCTATGTGAATACAGAGAAGTTAATTAAACACCCTGTGCCTCAGTTTTCTCATCTGTTAAATGGGATGATGATATTCCCTGCTTTGTAAGTTTGTGGTGAGGCTATAGACTATTTCAGTGTTTTTTATTGGTTCTTTTTAGTTATATGTGATAGTAGAATCCATTTTTAAAAAATATCTTTGTTTTATTTATTTATTGTTTTTTTAAATGTGGTGCTGAGGATCAAACCCAGTGCCTCATGCATGCGAGGCAAGTGCTCTGCCACTGAGCCACAACCCCAGCCCCTAGTAGAATCCATTTTGACATGATTATACAAGTTTGGATTATATCTTATTCTAATTCAGACCCCTATACTTTTCCTTCCCTCTCCTTACTTCCTGTTCCCTTCCCTCTATTGATCTTTCTGCCATTTACCCATAGTTATTATTATTTTTTAAAACTTAATTCTTGTTGGTTTTATATGATGTAGAGTTACACTGGTTGTGTATTCATATATGAACAGAGGAATGTTATATCTTTCCCATTCCCAACCCCTCCCTTCCCTTCATTCTCCTTTGTCTACTCCACTGAATTAATCCCCTCGCTTGTTTTGTGTAGTGTTCATATATCAGCAAAAACATTCAATTTTGGGGTTTTGTGGATTGGCTTATTTCACTTAGCATGATAGTCTCCATTTCCATTCACATACTGTCAAATGTCATAAAGTCATTCTTTTTTATGGCTGAGTAATATTCCACTGTGTATATGCACCACATTTACTTTATCCATTCATCTGTTGATGAGCATCCAGTTTGGTTCCATAGCTTAGCTATTGTGAACTGTACTGCTATAAACATTGATGTGGCTGCATCACTATAATATGCTCATTTTAAATTTTTTGGATATGTACTGAGGAGTGGGATTACTGGGCCAAATTATGGTTCCCTTCCTAGTTTTTTGGAGGAATTTCCATGCTTATAGACAATTTTGAATGTTAAATGAAATACTATCTGGAAAGCACATGGCATGGTACCTGAGACAAAGTAAGTTCTCAATGAATGTTAATATTAACTATCATCATCATTTGCTGTTATAAAAGTAATAGAATTGATTTATTGATTATATAACTATCATGTTTCCTCAGTTCTATGTGTTAGTTTTCCATCACTGTGACAAAATAACTGAGAAAAACAACTTAAAGGAAGAAAGATTTATTTTGACTCACAGTTTCAGAGGTTTCAGTCTATGATCACTTGGCCCCATTGGTGTATGCCTATGATGAGGCAGAATGTCATGGTGAGAGTGTATGGCAGAACAGAACTGCTTACTGTTCACCTCATGATGTCAGTGAGAGACAGAGAGAGAGAGAGAGAGAGAAGAAGGAATGGGGAGGAAGGAGCAGGGATCCCAGTGTATCCTTTGAGGTCACACTTCCAGTGACCAACTTCTTCCAACAAGTTCTTACCTCTTTAAGTTTCCACCACCTCCCAATGGTGTCACCAGCTGGGGACATGAGCCTTTGGGGAACATTCCAGATCCAAACTGTAACATTATGATTATTTTCCCTCTCTATTTAAACACCACTTCACTGCTTTAAAAGCATATAGGAGGGCCAGGGATGTAGCTCAGTGGCAGAGCACTTACCTAGCATATATGACACCCTGGGTTCAATCCCCAGCATAACCAAAATAAAAAAAGCATATAGGAAATAGATTAGCTAATATTTGGTTTCCTCTTTTTTGGTGACAAGGATTGAACCCAGAGGGACTTAAAACCACTGAGCCACATCTCCAGCCCTATTTATTTTGAAACAGGTTTTCACTAAGTTGCTTGGGGCCTCTAAGTTGCTGAGACTGGCCTTTCACTTTCAATCCTCCTGCCTCAGCCTCCCAAGCCACTGGGATTATAGGCATGTGCCACTGTTCCTGGCTAGCTTTGGGTTCCTTGAAGTGCTTCTGGAGTTTGATTTAGTAAGCACATGTGTGTTAGTCAGCTTTCCATTACTATAACAAAGTATTTGAGATAATTAACCGATAAAGAAGCAAGGGTTATTTTGGCTCAGTTTTAGAGGTTTCAGTCCATGATTGAGTCCATGATTGAGTGCCCCATTGCTTTGGGCCTGTGGCTAGGCAGCATAACACCGATGAAACTGTAGTAGAGCAAAACCACTTATCTTATGCAGGAAGCATAAACAGAAGAGAGTAGGGTCCTAATAATTTCATCAGCTGGGTAACAAGCCTTTAACAATTGGACTTTGAGAGACATTTATCCAAACCCTAACAACATTATTCATAGTTTGTATATTGATTGTATGGGAATAGTGCCTCTAAAGATTTTATAGGACTTTTAAGCCGTTTTGTTCACATACACTTTGTAGCCATTTTTTGAAGTCTTTGTAACCATTGATTTGCTTAGTGAACCTTTTTGGGGGGGGAAGGGAGTACCCGGGATTGAACCCAGCGGTGCTTAACCACTGAGCCACATCCCCAGGCTTTTTATTTATTTTGAAACCAGGTCTTGCTGAGTTGCTTAGGGCCTCGCTAAGTTGCTGAGGCTGGCTTTGAACTTGGGCTCATCCTGCCTCAGCCTCCAGAGCTGTTGGGATTACAGGTGCACCACCATGCCCATCTGCTTTGTAACCTTTTTTTTCCCTGAATATGATAAAACTGACCCTTAGTCACACTCTTGTCACGAGTGCCTCATGCCCTAGTATCTGGTAGAATGGAACTCGTGGGCTTTCAGCAGTGTCTCTGCAGCTCTGAGGAGAGAAGCGGGACTGATGGAGTTGGAGAGAAGAGAGGCTTTCCCTTTTCGACGCTACTTCCTATTGCGTTTTCTTTTCACAAAGACGGTTATTGATTTCTTGTGTAAAAAAAAGCAGTGCAATTGTTTGTTTTTAAACAAAACAGCAGCAGACAAAATGGAAAGGTTAGACAGGGACTGCAGAAGAATGGTGCTCATTCAAAGCTGGTTATCTCTAGCAATAAACAAGAAAATGTGGTATGTTACCTATCAGAATGGTTTAAAATTCAGTTTGATGGTGCTCATGATTGGCAAGGCATAAGTATAAACAGACACTATTCCCCACTGTTAGAGGACGCTGAGATTGGTGCAGGTTCCTTGGAGGTAATTTTGCAGTGTGCATTAACACTTCCCATGAATTTATCGTTGACTCAATAATAGTGCTGCTAGGAAATTGTTGCATGGATACATATGAAAAAGCACGTCGTGATGTAAACACAAGAGGATGTTTACTGCAGGATTTCTTTATAAGGTAAAAAAATCAAATGCCTATCATTAAAGTTTGACTACATAGACTGCAATTTATCTATTAATATTGTTTTAGTTTAGATATGCGGTGTTCCCCAAAAGCTCATGTGGGAGACCATGCAATAAAGTTTAGAGGTGAAATTCTTGGGTTATGAGAGCTTTAACCTAATCAGTGAGTTAATGGATTAACTCTATGGTGACTGTAGGTAGGCAGGGTGTGGCTGGAGGGGTGGGTCATAGGGGGCATGACTTTGGGGTATATATTTTGTCCCTGGCCAGTGAAGCAGTTTCTCTCTGTTTCCTGATTGCTGAGTCCCTGGCTGCTTTCCTCTACCACATGCATCTGCCATGATGTTCTCCCTGTCCTCAGTCCCTGAGGAGTGGAGTCTGCCATCTATGCACTGAGACCTCTGAAACTGTGAGCTGCAAATAAACTTTTCCTCCTATAAAATTGTTCTTGTCAGGACTTTTGGTCACAGAAGCAAAAAAAAAAAAAAAAAAGCTGACTAAAATAAATATTAAGTGAGCTTCTATTCAAAAGCTATAGGTAGAGTGTAGGGCTGATATGGAATGATCTCAATGATGCATAGTGAAGTGTAAAAAGCAAGGAACTGTGAAAACAATGTGCTGCTATTTGTATCTCTTTTTATCCTGGGAGAATACACAAAAAATTGTTAAAAGTAAAATTAAATTTGGATAGAAGGATTAGAGTTCTGGGATCAGGGAACTTTTCATTATATATTTAAAAACCTTCACTGTTTCACAGATACTTTATCACATGTGTGAATAGTTACTAAACTAACATAAAAGCACCGTTCTAAAATATCAAAGAGGGCATTGGCAGACTTGAAAAGCTGGTTCATAGATTCTGGGTTAAGGACTCTCATCTTGGGACAGAACCTGCCCAAACATTCGATGTGCTGCTTCAGTCTGCTAACTCCTCAAGATCAAAGTCTCTACAAAGACACTGGGGGCAAAGGCCATAGCCTAGAAAGGCACTCTTAACAAGTAGGGACCTCATTAACAAATGAGGGCCATTAGAGTGATAGAATATTCAGATATCTTTAATTAGCCAACTCCAGGTTTGTTCTCTTTTTAATTTTTAAAAATCTTTTTGGCATTGTGGATAGAACCCAGGGCACTTAACCAATGAACCACATCCCCAGCCTGATGTTTTAAAATTATATATATTATTTAAATTCTGAGACAGGGTCTTGCTAAGTTGCTTAGGGCCTCACTAAAGTGGCTGAGACTGGCCTTGAACTTGCAATCTTCCTGCCTCAGGCTGCCAAGCCACTGGGATTATAGGGATGTCCCAGTGTGCCTGGCTCTTCTCTCTCTTTTTTCATACCTTTATTTATTTATTTATTTTTATGTGGTGCTGAGGATTGAACCCAGTGCCTCACACATGCAAGGCAAGTGCTCTACCAAGGAGCCACAACCCTAGCCCTCTTCTCTCTCTTTTTTTTAAGTAAAATTTTTTCCAGGTTTGTTGAGGTATGATTGACAAAAATTCTACATATTTATGGTATAAAACATGAAGTTTATGGTACATAATTTATGTTGACATTGTGAAATGATCACTATAGTTATGCTAATGAACATATCCATCAATCTACATGATTACCTATTTTTTTCTATAGTGAGAACACAAGATCTATGCCCTTTGCCAAATTCGAGTATATAATACAGTACTGTTAATTATAGTCCCTGTGCTGTACTTTAAGTCTCCAGTACCTTTTCTTCTTATAACTGAGGTTTTTACTTTTAACCAGTATTTCTCCTTTTCTGCCATTTCTCATCTCTGACAACCATAATAACTCTTATTATGGATTCAACTTTCTTTTAGATTCCACTTATAAGTGAGATCATAGCAATATTTTTTCTTTCTATGTCTGGTTTGGTTCACTTAGCATAATGTTTTCACGTTTCATCCATATTTTCCTAAATGGTAGAATTTGCTTTTTTCAAGGCTTAATAATATGACATTCTGTCCGTGTGTGTGTCTCAAATTTTCTTCATTCATTCATCTGTGAATAGACACAGGCTGTTTCTATGTTTTGGCTATTGTGCATGATGCTACAATGAACATGGAAGTGCAGATATCCCTTCAAGATAGCAATTTTAGGGCTGGGGTTGTGGCTCAGTGGTAGAGCGCTTGCCTCGCACATGTGAGGCACTGGGTTCGTCCTCAGCACCACATAAAAATAAATAAATAAAATAAAGGTATTGTGTCCAACTACAACTGAACAAAATATTTTTTTAAAAAAGATAGCAATTTTATTTCCTTTGATTATGTACCCAGAAGGAAGATTTCTGGAGCATATAGTATTTCTATTTTTATTGGTACAGAGGATTGAACCAGAGGCGCTTAACCACTGAGCAACATCCCCAGCCATTTTCATTTTTTAATTTTGAGACAAGGTCTTACTAAGTTTCTGGAGGCCTCACTAAGTTTCTGAGGCTGGCTTTGAACTCACAATCCTCCTGCCTCAGCCTCCTGAGCCACCAGGATTACAGGTGTGAGCCATCACATCTGGCCTATTTTTGATTTTTGATGATCTTTCATGCCATATTCCATGATAGCTATACCAATTTACATTCCCACCAATAGTCAGCTTTGTGTCACTGTGACCAAAATACCTGACAAGAACAACATAGAGGAAGGAAAGTTTATTTGGGCTCATGGTTCCAGAAGTTTAGTCTATCATTGGTTCACTCCACTGTTTTGGGCCCAAGGTGAGGCAGAACATCATGGTAAAAGGACATGGTGGAGGATTGCTGCTCCATTTATGGCAGTCAAGAAGCAGAAAATGGAGAAGGGAGAAAGGGGAAGGAGCTGCAGTGAAGACGAACCCTTCTAGAGAAAGCCCCCTTGATCTTCCTCCTCCAGCCATGCCTCTCCTGCCTATAGTTAACCCCCAGTTACTCTATTTAGACTAGGATGGACTGATTAGGTCATAGCTTTTAAAATCCAATCATTTAACCTCTGCACATTCCTGCATTAACATAGGAAGTTTGTGGGGACAAAACATATCTGAACCACAACAGCATGGGTACCTTTTTGCTCACATCTTTGCCAACACTTATCTTTTGGCTTTTTGATAATAGTCATGCTAACAGGTGTAAGGTAATATCTCACTGCAATCTGTATCAAAATTCCAATGACATTTTTTCATAGATATAGAAAATAAAATCCTAAACTATTTTTTAAAAATATTTTCTAGTTATACATGAACACAGTGTCTTTATTTTGTTTACTTATTTTTATGTGGTGCTGAGGATCAAACCCAGTGCCTCACACGTGCAAGGCAAGCGCTCTACCACTGAGCCACAACCCCAACCCCTAAAATCTTTATGCCGCTACAAAATGCCCCAAACAACTAAAGCAAAAGAAAGAAGAGCAAAGCTTGAGGCTACACTTACTGATTTCAAACTATATTACAAAGTTATAGTAATCAAAACAGTATGGTAATGGCATAAAAAAGACACATAGATTAAGAGAATAAACCTATACAGATATGGTTGCCTCATTTTCAACAAAGACATCAAGAATGAGGAAAGACACCCAATGGGGAAAGGATGGTTTCTTTAATAAGTGATATTAGGAAAACTGGATATTCATGTGCAAAAAATGAAATTGGGCCTTTCTCTTTTACCATGCACAAAAATGAAATAAAAAATGGATTAGAGACTTGGGTGCAAGACCTGAACCGTAATATTCCTAGAAGAAAACATAGGATAAATAATTCTTGGCATTGGTATTGGAATAGACTTTTTGGATTTGACACCAAAAGCACAGGCAATAAAAGCAAAAATAAACAAAGTAGAACTATATCAAGCTAAAAAGCTTCTTTAGCGCAAAGGAAAACAACCAAAAAAATGAAAAGCCTACCAACATAATAAGAGAACATATTTGTAAACTGTATATCTGATGTATTTTGTATCTGATAATCCAAAATATATAAGAAACTCATACACCTCAATAACAATAAGCAAATAAAAAACTGATTTAAAAAATGGACAAAGGACCCACATAGGCATTTTCCCAAAGAAGACATACAAATGGACAGTGGGTATATGAAAAAATGCTCAACATAAGTAATCATTAAGGAAATGGAAACCGAAACCACAATGTTTTTTTAAAATTTCTTAATTATTATGGAGTCACAAGAATTTGGAAAATTGGCATCATATCCCCTTAGTCCAGTTTCCCCAATTGTTATATCTTACATAATTAAAGTGCTTACCAAAACCAGCAAAACAATTGGCCCAATACAATTATTTACTCATGCCCTTACTAAGATTTTTACCAATTCTTGCCTGCATTTATTTTTAGATGTCTTTCTATAGGACTTGTGTTATGGTTTGATATGAGGTGTCCCCCAAAGCTCATGTGTGAGACAATGCAAGAAGGTTTGGGGGAGACATGATTGGGCCATAGCCTTAACCTAATCAGTTAATTCATCCCTGATAGGATTAACTAAGTGGTGGCTGGAGTCAGGTGGGGTGTGGCTGGAGGGAGGAAGTGGTTCATTGGGGCATGGCTATGGGATATATATTTTGGATCTGGAGGGTGGAGTCTTTCTCTCTCTGCTCACTGATCATTATGTGAGCCTCTTCCCTCTGCCACACTCTTCTTCCATGATGTCCTGCCTCACCTCGAGCCCAGAGGAATGGAGCCTGCTGTCTATGGATTGAGATCTCTGAAACCGTGAGCCTCTAAATAAAGCTTTCCTCCTCTACAGTTGTTTTGGTCAGGTCTTTTAGTCACAGCGGTGAAAAAGCTGACTGAAACAATTTGATTACATTTTATAGATGGCTATAACTCTTATTAGAATCAAGACACAGAAATGTTCTGTCACTACAAAGGAACCCTTTATAGTTACACCCACACACAAATTTTTGTGATACTGGAGATTGAATCTCAGTTACTCTACCACTGAGCTACACCCATAGTCTTTTTTTGTTTTATTTTGAGAAAGGGTATCACTAAGTTGCTGAGGCTGACCTCAAACTTATGATTCTCCTGCCTCAGGCTCCCCAATTGCTGGGATTGCAGGCATATGTCACCACACCTGGCTTCTTTATTTGTTTTAAGATGTCTCCATCTCTCTAAATTTGTCATTTTTAATCTGTTTCATGAATGAACTACAGAGTATACTACCTTTTTGGATTAGCTTTCTATCACCTAGAATAATTCTCTGGAGATCTATTCAAGTTGTTTCCTGCATTAACTGTATGCTCCTTTTTATTGTTTTTTCATTCATGGATTTACAATTTGTTCAACTATTTTCCTACTGAAGGATAATGTGCTGTTTTCCTTTTTTGCTTTTACACATAAATATGCTATGAATCTTCATGCAAAGGTTATCGTCTGAACATAAATAAGTTTACATTTCCCTAGGGTAAATTTATATAGAAACATAATCGCTGCATCATATGGTAAGAAATCATCAAACTAAAAAAGAAAAGAAAAGGAACAAAAGAAATCATCAAACCAAAAAAAAGAAAAGGAAAAAAAGGAATCATCAAACTATTTTCCAGATTAGCTCTAACATTTTTTATTCTCAACAGAAATATATGAGAGTTCTAGAGTTCTAGTTGTTCCACATTCTGGTTATCATTTGCTGTTATCAATATTTTTCATGTTAGCCATTCTAATAAGTGTGCAGTGATATCTCATTGTGGTTTTCATTTTAATATATTTTTAGTTGTCAATGGACCTTTATTTTGTTCATTTATTTATATGCAGTGCTGAGGATCGAACCCAGTGCCTCACACTTGCTAGGCAAGTGCTCTACCACTGAGCTACAACCCCAGCCCTCATTATGGTTTCAATTCTACTTCACAAATGGCTAGTGATGTTGAACATCTTTTCATGTGTTTTAGATCCTTATTATCTTCTTTTCAATTTATATTTTACTTATTTATTTTTATGTGGTGCTGAGAATCGAACCCAGTGCCTCACAAATGCTTGGCAAGTGCTCTGCCCCTGAGCCACAACCCCAGCCCACTTATTATCTTCTGTGATGAAGTGTCTGTTCAAGTCTTTTGCCAATTTTAAAATTGTGTCATTTTTCTTATTGTTGAATTTAAAGGGTTCTTTATATATTCTGTATATGAGTCCTTTATCAGATCTAGGATTTACAAATATTTTCCTCTAGTCAATGGCTCGTCATTCTCTTAACAAGGGTTTTCACAGAGTGAAAGTTTTTAATTTTAAAAATGTTTAATTTTCACTTTTTTCCCTTTATGGAAACCAGAAAGATGTAGCACAAAAGTTTTCAACTACTGGAAGAAAAGGAACATCAACCCAGAATTCTTTATCTACCATGAATATCCTTCAGAAATAAAGATGAAAGAAAATTAACAAGATTTGTCACCATCAGAGCTTCCCTAAAAGAATGACCAAGGAAGGTCTTCATACAGAAAGGAAATGTCAATGTAAGGAAAACTGAAGCATCGAGAATGAAGAAAGAATAGCGGAATGGGTTAATTTATGTGTAAATAGAACAGACTATTGATGTATTCATCTTCTCTTGAGTTCTTTTTTTTTAACTAGAGATTGAACCCAAGGGGCTTATTCACTGTGCCACATACCAAGCCCTTTTATGTTTTATTTTTAGACAGGGTCTTACTAAGTTGTTGAGGCTGTCTTTGAACTTATGATCCTCCTGCCTCAGGCTTCTAAATCTCTTGGATTACAGGTGCCACAGCTCCTGGTGAGTTTTAAAAATTAGGTTTTTGAAAACAAAATTATATTGTCTGATATTGTTCACAATGTATGTAGAGGAAATATTTAAAATTATAAAGTGGGAACATAAAAGGACCTCAATGGGCCTCCATTTCACTTAAAGAAGTCAAATATCAATACAAAGATTATGTGATAAATTGAGTATATATGTTTTGTGATCCCTAAAGCAACAAGTAAAAACAAAGAAACAAAACCCCAAACAATATAAAATAAAAAAATTATATCTGGTATTACAACTTCCCCTCTGATTTCAGATATCCTTCATAACTCACAAGCTCAGCCCTGTGACAACTGCTTCCACAAGTAAACTTTCAGGGCAAGACCATATTTGTGTGTTTTATCAGTATTTGACCTGTGTGAAACTGGGTTGGCAATTTTAATCAGCTTCTTATCTTTTTTTGTGTGTATCATGGATGCAAACTTTGAATCTTCTGCCAGTTGTGGTGGCACATGCCTGTGATCCCAGCAACTCAGGAGGCTGAAGCAGGAGGATTGTGAGTTCAAAGCCAACTTAGCACGACCCTAATCAACTCAGCAAGACCCTGTCTCTAAATAATAAATCAAAAGGGCTGGGGATGTGGCTCAGTGGTTAAGCACCCCTGGGTTCAATCCGTGATACAAAAAAAATATATTTTTAATCTTTAGTCCTGATCCTATGTTCCCTATAACACCTGTGTTTTGTATTGCAGATATCTGCATGGCACAGTAGTTTTGAGGAATGTATATATCACAATATACTAGGACTCACCATAGCTGAGAGGCTTCTTCAGAACTAGCAAACACTTTCACAATTATCTCATCACAACTCGAATACCTTCTTCATTTGATCAATGCCTTTATTGAGGCTGCTCCTTAAGTATTTGTAAAATAGATTTAGTATTTTTTAAAGTTATATTTGTTCTTTTTAGATGTGCATGATAGTAGATGACATTTGGGCATATTTATACAAATGGAGTATATCATATTCTGATCTTTATAACAAAAATAAAGCTCAAATGTAAAAAAATGTCATAACAAATTTTAAAAAATCAATATGATTAATATGTATTGAAAGCTTATTATGTGGCAAGTATTGGGCATAAAGATAATTTTTTAGTGTCCATCCATAGCAATCCCCTTTTTATTTTGGTACCAGGGATTGAACTCAGGGGCCCTCGACCACTGAGCTACATCCCCAGCCCTATTTTGTGTTTTATGTAGAGACAGGGTCTCACTGAGTTGCTTAGCGCCTCGCCGTTGCTGAGGCTGGCTTTGAACTTGTGATTCTCCTGTCTCAGCCTCCCTAAGTGCTGGGATTACAGGTGTGTGCCACCGTGCCCAGTTCATAGCAATCCTTTAAGGGAGGACATTTCTCCTTTTTTGGTTTTATTTTTTATTTTCATTCTTTCAGGGGAGGTATTTCCATCTCCATTTTGCATATGAGGAAACTTTGGGCTCAGAAAGGGAAAGTTGCTAGCCAAGTTGCTCAATGATGCAACTGCATTTTTGTTTTTTTGATACCAGGGATTGAACTCAGGGGCACTCAACCACTGAGCCACATCCCTAGCCCTATTTTGTGTTTTATGTAGAGATAGGGTCTCACTGAGTTGCTTAGCGCCTCACTCTTGCTGAAGCTTGCTTTGAATCTGTAATCCTCCTGCCCCAGCCTCCCAGACTGCTGGGATTACAAGTGTGTGTCACCGCACCCGGCTATCTCATTTATTTTTAACAAATGACACTACTATTATCCCCACTTTACAGACAAGGGAATTGAGGTAAAGTATATTTCAGTTGCTTACCTAAGATAAGTAGATTTTCTCTCTTACTAAATGGCAAGCTGGGCACAGTGACCCATGCATGTGATCCCAGTTGCTTGGGAGGCTGAAGCAAAAGGATCGCAAGTTCAAGGCCAGCCTTGGCAACTTAACAAGACTCTGTCTTAAAATAAAAAAATAGAGTTGGGGGAGCAGTTCAGTGGTAAAGCACCTCAGGATCTATCCAAACACAAAAAATGTGACAAAGTCAGGACTTGGTCCCAAGTCAAAGTAAATTAGCAAATTTACTAATCAGTAAGTTAAAGAAACTGAATCCTAGAGGGAATATTGATCTAAGTAGTATCATGTGTATGTGTTCATATTTTAGATATATTGTTATCTCACTGCTTGGCACAGTTCATGTACATTAAATTCTCCACCCATAAACTTATCCCACACTGATCCTAGGATGGGAAGAAACATATCTATTCTGGAAGACAAATTCTACTAAAATCTAACTGAATTTTATCAAATGGTCTGTGAAAAAGATTATAAATGATATGAAAAATAGCCATTTATTTAATGCAATGATTTGCCTATAGAAATTTAGTCATTTTAAAAAGGTAATATACACTATCTTCGTATGATCTACAAAATTAACACAGAGCAAACAGGAAAGAAAAGAAAAAGACTACAATTGAGTATTAAGGTACAGTATCTTGTCAGAAGTAATGAAGGTAGAGTGCACACTAAATATATGCCAAGTTGCAGAGATTTGATTAGGTAACTGCCTGTATTTTTCACTTACATAGGCAAGATATATTCTGCAGTTACCAGTTGCATTAAATGCATCAAATAAATCTCCCAAAATTGGTACTATAAAGAGTCATCTTAAGTTCTCTGGGCTGCAACTGTGCATAATTTTAAAATAGCTTTCACAATGTATTTATTTAAATATGATAGGGGATGGAGTTGTAACTCAGTGGTAGAGCACTTGCCTAGGATGGCACCGTTTATAAAAATAAAAGAAACATGACAAGAGGAAGAGATTAAATACCTTTCAGAGTTTAGGTGGTTTCATGAGAGTGATGTTTAGAGCCCTTCACAAAGTCCCTACCTGATTATATTGTATTTATTGATGTGCTTTGTTGATATGATTGGTCAATGCTACCTAATTACTTTGGATATTGATGGATCTTTCTTTCTATACCAGAAAGACCATGAATTTTTTTTTCTGGTGCTTGCTAGGGTTTGAACCCTGGGCCTCACATGTGCTAAATACATGTACTACCATTGGGCTACACCACAAGCTCCAAAGCCCATGATTTTAATGATCTTTCTGGAATATAACTTAACCTAGGTGAAGTAGGAATTCAAACTTTTCATTTTATTCCAGAATGGTCCACTGATAACTACATCACTTGGCCTGTAGTCATTGCTTAACAGGTGTTGATTGAATGAATGGATGAGAAAACATATTTGGGCCCCTGACTCACACTGAACAAAATCTCAAGAGACTGTCTTAACAGAGCAAGATGCCATACTGGGAAACACACCATCCATGACAATGGAACATGGATTGACTGTTCAGTGTATTCTGTCCTCAAAAAGAAAGATTCCTTAGGAAATCTCAAATGTGATTTCCATTCCACAATAACAAAGAAAGGGAGTCAGGTGATATGATCTGTGATTATAATCATGTTCTACCATCCCAATGTATCCATCTCCACTCCAAGGGTGTTTGTTTCCAGGATTTATACATATCATCTTTTTTTTTTTTTGGTACTGGGGATTGAACTCAGGAGCACTCGACCACTTAGCCACATCCCCAACCCTATTTTGTATTTTATTTAGAGACAAGGTCTCACTGAGTTGATTAGCACCTCTCTTTTACTAAAGCTGGCTTTGAACTTGCAATCCTCCTGCCTCAGTCTCCCCAGCTGCTGATTACAGGCGTGCACCACTGTGCCTGGCTATATATACCATCTTATTTGGGAAAGGTAAGTCCTCGAGCAGATCTGGATGTACTTATCCATTCTTAGCATTTGCCTGTTCTTTCAGTAGATTCTCTTTTAGTTACTGTGAAGTAACCTTATAACTAACATAGTCCTAGCTTTATTACCTTGGAAACTGATTTCTTCCTATGGAGATTTTAGGGATTACCTTATGCTCAGAAGATAGAAGATACCTTTGTCCCATCCCTAGCTCACTGTAAATACTACCATTTAAAATTGTTGAATGGGTACCTGTGGCAGAGTGTGTTGGTTTCTCTCTCATATCTGTTCTCCTTCCCCTCTCATAATAATGTAGCATATAAGCCGGGCACAGTGGTGCACACCGGTAATCCCAGCACTTAGGGAGGCTGAGACAGGAGAATCACGAGTTCAAAGCCAGCCTCAGCAACAGCGAGGTGCTAAGCAACTCAGTGAGACCCTGTCTCTACATAAAACACAAAATAGGGCTGGGGATGTGGCTCAGTGGTCGAGTGCCCCTGAGTTCAATCCCCAGTGCCAAAAAAAAAAAAAATGTAGCACACAGAATTTAACATGACTGTCCAGAATAAAGACATTTGTCAGCCTTCTTCATAGTTAAGTATGGCTGTGTGACATATATAGAAGGAAAAGTAAGTTTTTGTCAATGGGAGGTAAAGGGATGTGCCATAGCTGTTGATAAGTTGTGTCCTTTAAAGGGAAGGGATAACCTCCCTGCCCTGTCCACTTTCACCTCTCTCACTGACTGGAATGAAGATAAGTTGGTGAGCCAATCTGACCATGAAGATGAGACTGCATTAGTGAGTAGATGGAGCTATAAGACAGAAGCAACCTGAGCCAAGTGTAGTTGTGCATCCTGTAATCTCAGCAACTCAGGAGGCCGAAGGAAGAAGGATCACAAATTCAATGCCAACAATACACAACTTAGCAAGACTCTGTCTCAAAATACAAAATAAAAAGGGCTGGAGATGTAGCTCAATAGTAGAATGGTTTCCTAGTATGCACAAGTCCCTGAGTTCAATCCCCAGTGCTACACACAAAACAACATCAACAAAAGAAACAACAACAAGAAGAAACAGAACAGCCTGGATCCCTGACAACTTTGAAGAGTAGAGCCACCATAGCAGTTCAGACTCTGATCTGGGAGGAAACTGAACTCCTATTTTAAGCCAATGTTATTTGAGATGTTTCTGTTGCAGAAGCTACAATGATATTCTATCTAATACTGTACACAAAAGGCTTGCTTCCACAGAGGACTATTCTCATGTATGTTATTTATGAAGGGTAACTTTAAGTTTGACTGGAAGATTAGGTCAACAGATATGCATTGAGCACCCACCTGGGCATCAAGCTGGGAGAACATGTTCTCTCTGTGCACTATTAACATCTGCTGAACAGACTTGGTGCAAAGATTAGAGGCAAGTGATTAAAGAAATTGTACATAACATTTCCTAGAGCAACAATAGGTACTTAACAAGTATTTAATGAGGTATTTATGATGAAACTAACATTGACTTTTGCTGCTTTTAGTTCTCAAATGTAAGCTGGTACCCATGAAAATATTATACTAATGTTTCTTCCCTCCCTCCCTCCCTTCCTCCCTCCTTTCCTTCCTTCCTTCCTTCCTCTCTTCCTTCCTTCCTTCCTTTTTTCCTTCCTTCTTTCTTTTTTGGTACCAGGGATTGAATTCAGGGGCACTTGACCACTGAGCCATATCTCCAGCCCTATTTTGTGTTTTATGTAGAGACAGGGTCTCACTGAGTTACTCAGCACCTCGCCCTTACTGAGGCTGGCGTTGAACTCGTGATCCTCCTGTCTCAGCCTCCCAAAGTTCTGGGATTACAGGCGTGTGCCACCGCACCAGGCTAACATTTCTTATTATAAGTTTATCTCTGAATTATGTATTGATGTCAGTTAGCGAGAATAACTAGGAATTTAAAAAAACTTTGGTTAAAAGGCATTTGTGTGAGGTATCTGAATTAGTCAGAGCTGTGGTAGAATAGATAGGCATTGCAGCTAATTCTGGATATGATATCAACAAAAGTACTCTCCTATTCTTCCTTCATGCCTTCCATTCCTTGGGTATGTTTAATAATGCAATTGTCCCTCAGTATCTATGGGGGGATTGGTTTCAAGACCCTCCACAGATACCAAAATCTGCATGTGCTCAAGTCCCTTGTATAAAATACTGTAGGGAAACC
Source organism: Xerus rutilus (assembly GCA_028644305.1). Classification (NCBI taxonomy): domain Eukaryota; kingdom Metazoa; phylum Chordata; class Mammalia; order Rodentia; family Sciuridae; genus Xerus; species Xerus rutilus. The sequence goes on along the minus strand of CM053417.1, from coordinate 83,766,574 downwards.
AATAGAGGATGGAAATTAGGGGCGAAGGGAAGTGGGAGGTAATAAAATAGACTAAATCATGCTATGTACAGGTACAAATATATCACAATGAAGCCCACTGTTATGTATAATTACAATTTGCCAATAAAATATTTAAAAATACTGTAGTATCTGCATATACCTAGACACAACCTCCTGAATACTTTAAATCATATGTAGATTACTTCTACTACCTTATACAATGTAAATGCTATGCAAATAGTTGTTAGACTGTATTGTTTAGCAGATGATGACAAGAAAGAAGTCCACATGTTCGATACAGATGCAATTTTCAATTGACAGGTAAAATTGCACATATTTATAGGGTGCCATGTACTTTTTAAAAATATGGAACATTTCATGAATTTGCATGTCATCCTTGTGCAGGAGCCATGCTAATCTTCTCTGTATCATTTCAATTTTAGTATATGTGCTGCTGAAGCGAGCACCCATGTAGTGTTTTGATGGATGTATATGCTGTGTAATGTTCAAGTTAGGGTGAGGATATCTATTTCCTCAAATATTTGTCATTTCTTTGCAGTGAAAGCATTCAGTTTCCTCTTCTAGGTTTGTTTGTTTTTTTTTTTTTTTTGGTACTGGAGATTGAACTCAGGGGTACTCGACCACTGAGCCACATCCCCAGCCCTATTTTGTGTTTTATGTAGAGACAGGGTCTCACTGAGTTGCTTACCACCTCGCCATCTCTGAGGCTGGCTTTGAACTCGCAATTCTCCTGTCTCAGCCTCCGTAAGTGCTGAGATTACAGGCTTGAGCCACCGCGCCCAGCTTCTTCTTCTTGGTTTTTTGAAATATATAGTACATTAGCATTATCTGCAGTCACCCTACTGCATGATAGAACACCAGAACTCATCTCTCCTAACTATAAATTAAAACCTGTTGATAATCCTTTCCCCATCACTCACTCTCCTTTACTCCAGCCTGAGGTAACCATCATTCTACTCTCAACATTTATGAAACCAACATTTTAAGTCCCTTATATCAGTAAGATTGGGTCCCACTTGTTTTTCTATGCCTGGTTTATTTCCCTTAACACAATGTTCTCCAGTTCCATCCATATTGTTGCAAATGACAGGGTTTCATCCTTTTCATGGCTGAATAATATTACACAGTGCATGTGTAACACATTTTCTTTATCCATTCATCAGTTGATGGACACATGTGTTGTTTCCTTTTCTCAATTATTGTGAATAGTACTGCAATAAGCACGAAAGCGCAAATGTCTTTTTGACTGATGCAAATTATTTTTCAAATAGTTTCAATCCTCAGTTGAATAGATGCAGAACCCAAGGATAAGGGCTGGATATGTGGCTCGACACTAGTGTACTTTCCTGGTCTGCATGAAGCCCTGGGTTCAATCCCAGCACTTCATAGAGGGAAAACAAAAGAAGAGAGATGGAACCCAAGAGCTGGGCACAGTGGCGCACACCTATAATCCCAGCACTTTGGGAGGATGAGACAGGAGGATCATGAGTTCAAAGCCAGCCTCAGCAACGGCGAGGCGCTAAGCAACTCAGTGAGATCCTGTCTCTACATAAAACACAAAATAGGGCTGGGGATGTGGCTCAGTGGTCAAGTGCCCCTGAGTTCAATCCCCAGTACCAAAAAAAAAAAAAAAAAGAAGAGAGATGGAATTCAAGGCTATGGAAGACCTACTATATATAGCAGAGGGCTCCAAATCAAGGAATAGAAGAAGATCCAGTGAGATGTTTGGAGAAAATTAGAATTTTTTAATATTTAGTTTTTCATTTGAAAATACAATTTATTAATATTTAATATAAATGTTGACAGTGGCACTTCTACTCACCCCTTCTGTGGCATGGCCACCTGTCACATACTATAGGTGAGATATCTTCAGAGTGAGACTTCCAACAGAGTAGGGATTGATAGTATCATATTCTTTCTGATGTATGACAAATTATTTGTGTCCATGTGAGCTCAGTTAGATGGAATTATGAACTTATATATTTTATTTTTTTAAAACTAATACTCCTGGGGCCAGAGTTGTGGCTCAGTGGTAGAGCATTTGCCTAGCACATATGAGGCCCTCAGCACCACATAAAAAATGAATAAATAAATGAAACAAAGGTATCATGTCCATCTACAACTAAAAAAAATTAAAACTAATATTCCTTTGGGTTAGAGGGGGAGGGGGTATGGGAGTAGGATGGATAATGGAAAGAATCAGACATTATGACCCTATGTGCATATATGATTACATGACCAGTGTAATCCTACATCATGTACAACCAGAGAATGAGCAGTTACACTCCATTTATGTATGATGTGTCAAAATGCATTCTACTTTCATGTATAACTAATTAGAACAAATTTAAAAACTATGCTCACAAAAAATCATTTAGAAACATACCTACAAAGAAACAATAGATTAAAGATAAAATAATATAAACATAAAAAGCAAAGCAAAGAAACAAACAGAATCCCCAGAGAAACACGACAGCAATGTCACTTCTATTCCTAGTAAGAGAATTTTATTAGTCATAAAATCTGGATGTACACTCATGATGTTTAGAAATAAACCAAGTTCTAAGTGCTTGCATTTTGTAACTTGAGATATCAACTACAGATCCTTTGAAGCTATTCTGATAATTAAGAGCTTTCAAATCATCTATTTCATTTTACTTTTATTGTAAAGTTTTATTTATAATGTATATAATATATTTGGTATAATGGTAGGTATGCTTAATTTGTTTCTTGTTTTTTTTTTTTTAATTTTTTTTTTTAAGTTGTGTATGGACACAGTATCTTTATTTATTTTTATGTGGTGCTGAGGATCGAACTCAGTGCCTCTCACATGCGAGGCAAGCGCTGCAACCACTGAGCTACCATCCCAGCCCCAATTTGTTTCTTGTTTTTTAACTAGTTTTGTTTGGAGATCATTGGTACTGAGAGAAGAACATGCAAATTGAAGTCACAAGGATCTGAATTCAAGATCTATCTTCAGGGCTGGGATTGTAGCTCAGTGGTAGAGCGCTTGCCTTGCATGCAGGAAGCACTGGGTTCGATCCTCAGCACCACATAAAAATAAAATAAAAATAAATAAAATAATAAATAAATAAAATAAAGATGTTTGTGTCCATCTAAAACTAAAAATAAAAAAAATTTAAAAAAATCTATCTTCAATTCTTCATGCATACTGTGAGCTAAGCCAAGATCATCTCCTGATTGGACTTGTACACCATCCTCCTATCTGTCTTTCTTGGCTTTCCCCTTATTCTTTCACACCAAGGCCATGATGTTACTGAGGCTAATGCTCAGAACATACAACATGTGCTGCTCCTGGAACCCACAGCCAGAATCAGCTTTCTAAAACAAACTTGCTCATGTGACTTTTTGCTTAAAAGTCTGCAATGACTTCCTATTGCTTGAACCAGAGAATCTCATAATAAGGTCCAAGGATTCCTGAGGAGTCCTTGAGAATTCATGGTAGCTAGAAAAAAGGAAGGAATTAAATATATTAAGTAGCCCCAAATTTTGAATTGGTCAATCTGAGAAACTTTGCCTCCAAAAGCAATGGTTTATTGAGCTTCCCTGGGTGAAGCACTGTTGCTGCTCTAGGTGACAAGTGTAACTTCAGCATCAATGCCAGAACCGGTGTATCACTACAAGGACCTTTATCACCACTGTCTGTGAAAGCTGCCTATCTCTCCCCCATACTCTCCAGAACGGATTCCAATGGAGTTCCTTCATGTCATTTTCTTCCAAATTGAACTATTTTCTAAATTAGAATGGAGTGTATGTGTTTTTGTTTTTTAAATATATTTTTAGTTGTAGATGGACACAATATCTTTATTTATTTTTATGTGGTGCTGAGGATCGAACCCAGTGTCTCATGCATGCGAGGCAAGTGCTCTACCACTGAGCCACAACCCCAGCCCTGGAGTGTATCTGTTAAGGAGACTCTAAGGCATACCCTTGTAGCCTAGTGGCAAGGGAAGCTGCGAAGGCAGATATCTGTTTTATCCTTTGAGAAAATGTGGACTCTTTTTTAAAAAATAGTTTTAGATGTTGAGAGACCTTTATTTTATTCATTTATTTATATGTGGTGCTGAGGATCGAACCCAGTGCCTCACACATGCTAGGCAAGCAGTCTACCACTGAGCTATAGCCCCACCCCGAAAATGTGGACTCTTAAGGTAAAGGTGTGACTAGATAAAGTGAGAGGGATCAATGGTATCTCAAAATGTTAAATTTTGCTGGATGTGGTGGCACATCCCTACAATCCGAGGAGCTCCAGGAGACTGAAGCAGGAGGATCACGAGTTCAAGGCCAGCCTCACAATGTAGTAAGATCTTGTCTCAAAATAAAAAAATAAAAAGAGCTGGAGATGTAGCTCAGTGATAAAATGTCCCCTGCCCTGGCTCAATCTCTGGTACTGCAGGGAAAAAAATGTTAAATTTCGGGGCTGGGGTTATGGCGCAGTGGTAGCATGCTCGCCTAGCACGCATAAGGCACTGGGTTCGATCCTCAGCACCACATAAAAATAAAATAAAGATATTCTGTCACCTACAACTAAAAAATAAACATTTTAAAAAAAATGTTAAATTTCTACTCCAGGGACCATATAATCTAACCCCCTACTGTTTTAGATAGGAAAGGACGTTCCTAATATCACACAGCTGTCAGTTACAGAGCTAATTCTTATAACCACATGTGCTTTCAACAGTCTTTTTACCAATAGTATTGTTTTCCATCACACAGCTCTGTCATGTGGAACATCCAGACAGGATGCAGTCAGTTGGAAAAGAAATCAATAAAAAGCTGCTATTTAGCCAGGTGTGATGGCACACACCTGTAATCCCAGCACTTGGGGAGGCTGAGACAGGAGAATCACGAGTTCAAAGGCAGCCTCAGCAATGGCGAGGCACTAAGCAACTCAGTGAGACCCTGTCTCTACATAAAACACAAAATAGGGCTGGGGATGTGGCTCAGTGGTCGAGTGCCCCTGAGTTCAATCCCTGGTACCAAAAAAAAAAAAAAAAAGCTGCTATTTCTTCCATTATCCTTTCAACATATATTTATTGAGCATCTAATGCATTCTAGGCAGTGATAAACAGTTTTCAGTCTAGTGGAGGAAAAAGCTAAGTAAACAGACAATTTTAATACAATGTTAGAAGTGCTATAATAGAGAAGTTAGCTATTTTTCCTTCAGAAAATTTAAATTCCTCATTCCTGAGATTTAAAATGAATTTTTAATTCAAGGGGCTCAAGAGATTTAGATAACTCACAGATATTTTTCAGACTTAGGTCTATCAAGATTCTGTGAGTTGCTAATGTTACTAACCCTCTACTAGGCATACCTCACTGGAAACCATTCTTTATTGTATTTTTGGCCTCTGGAGGTCCTGTTTCTTCATCTGTGAAATGACTCATTTTCTCTGAGGATTAAACAATATAATATCTTCATCAAAGTGCCTCTGATTGCTAAAGTCATGAAGAAAAGCCATGTTTTAGGAGAGACTAAAGCCATGAACTGGGAAGTCATCAGGAATCAGGGAATATCTGTTTTTTTTCCCAATTACTCTCTTGGTTTATGTGGTCTTTCATGTCTCAATATTCACTTGTCTTCTCTTTATAACCTCAATTTCTCTCCATTTCCACAAACTTGACAAAGTATAGTTTCCCAGCAGCTATTAGAGTTACAAATCCTAGGTTTTAGTGACTCAAATAGATTGACTAGCATCTTTGAATTCCATTTGCAGATTGTCAGTGAGGGTGATGTGGAAGGGCATAAGCAGCTAGGGCAAGACAGCGTGTGAGAAGGTCAGGGGCAGGTCCAGACCAAGGGAGTATGGAGAGGGTCTTCCAATGATGTCAACTTCCTGGTTGACAAAAGTGCGCCTGGACCCAATTGGGAGACCCAATCACAGACACTTGCATACTCATGCTCCTAAGCAGGAGATCTAGTAGAAAAACTAAAATAGACACATGGATGGGGGGACACCAATGAACAATAGTGAGGAGAGTGTGAACAGGGGAGGAGATAAGGAAATGAGGAAATTCCAGGGACCAAAAAAAACAACAAGCCAACACTTGCCCACCAGACTCTGGCTTTGGGGCTCCTTCTCTTCAGAGAAGTATATTACTGTTACTTTTGCAGTAAACCTGCTGCTTGCTTGCTATCTCTGTGTTATGTTCTTCAATTCTTTCTTTGTTGAATGGAGATGATGAACCAAGCACTCCTAGACAGTAATATCAGGATGGAATCTGGCCGCCCTGGCTTGGATGAGAGATTATCTGTAGTTCCATCCATTTGGCCCAGGAAGCAAGGTTACAACATGGCTGCCAGGATCCTGCACCTGTGGGGGAGGGATCCAGCTTTTGGAGAAGGAAGATTGACAGCTTGGCAGACCACTCAAAAGAGTTAATGCAAGAGAGGGCATTGAAAAATATAAATAGTAGATGATATCAGTGATTGTCATCTACCGTCTCTCTCTCTCTCTCTCTCTTTATTTCTGGTAGTAATAGTTTCCATTCATTACTTGGGCCATAAGGGTGGTGGGCACATGAATCAAGTTGGATCGATACCTTAGCCAAGCTCACCATGCTCAGTTCTGTGGTTTAGCATCTTCTTTGTATCCTTTTCCCCATCCACAATCTGGCATCCAACTCTTCCAATTCCTCTAGGTTTTGCCTGGGCTTCAATGTGTTTATAATCTATCACTCACAGTTACAAAGATTTCATGTTCTCTACTGACTCTGAGTCTCATATCCATAATGAAAAATACAGGAATGTCTTCTGGGAGGCCTGTGGGTCACCAGATGGAGATGTAAACATTTCCCTGAAGTCCCCTATCTGACTTCCCCTAATACTTCCGTGGCCAACTCTGGGAGAAATCACTAGCAAAAGTAATCACTATATTACCTGAGATCAAGATATTTCTTAGCCAGGTGTGGTGGTGCACGCCTGTAAACCCAGCTGCTCAGGAGGCTGAGACAGGAGGATTGCAAGTTTGAGGTCAGCCTTAGCAACTTAGTGAGACCCTCAACACTTAGTGAGACCCTGTCTCAAAAAAAGAAAAAAAAAAAGACTCAGGATTTCAATTAGTGGTAAAGTGCCTCTGGACTCAATCTCCAGTACTAAAGGAAAAAGAGAAAGGGCTGGAAGAGGAGAGAGAGAGAGAGAGAGAGAGAGAGAGAGAGAGAGAGAGAGAGAGAGAGAGAGAGAGATTTCTGATGGACGCTTGGTCAGAAATGGGGGTTCTGGGGCTGGGATTGTGGCTCAGCGGTAGAGCGCTTGCCTCGCATGCATGAGGCCCTGGGTTCGACCCTCAGCACCACATACAGAGCAATAAAATAAAGACATTGTGTCCATCTACAAAAAAAAATTAAAAAAAAAAGAAATGGGGGTTCTGTTATTAAGAAGTTAGGATAATGCTTTCTCAAATTGCCTGTTACAAACTATAAGCTCCAGAAGGATAAAGGCTTCTTGTGTGTTACTCCATCTCATTTTTTTTTCCTTCAACTTGCAGGCCTTCTCATCTATCTGTTAATTTCCTTCTTCAGTCATCCTGTTGCAAAGCATTGAACCAATTTATGGCTTATCACTCACTTCCTAGAGGGGACACATGTCTGACACTCTGTAGCTCTGGTTAAAGGAATACACGTGGCAAATAGGGTCAGTAGTTTTAAGTCACTTTTTGCATTACCTGCCTACCTTCTTGCAAGCATAAATAGGTGTGAAATATTTCATATGCATGACATAGCATGGCAGGAACAGGGCTCTAGAGGCAAGTGTCTTGTGTTCAAACTCTTAGTGTCAATAGCTAGTAGCTGTGGCAACTTTGGACAAGTAACTCAGACTCTCTGTACCTCAATTCATCAGTTTGAATGAGGATCATAATACCATAATTCAGAGGGTTTTTGTGAATATTTAAAAAAATATTTTAGTTATAGATGGACATTATACCTTCATTTTATTTTTATGTGGTGCTTAGGATCAAACCCAGTGCCTCACATGTGCTAGGCAAGTGTTCTACCACTGAACTACAACCCTAGCCCTTGTTGTGAAATTGAAATGAGATAGTAAACACAATATCCTTAGTATAGTGCTTGCATATTGTAAATATTCATTAAATATCACTAGTTATTATGATAGTTATTATTCATGTTACTAGAAAAGTCTTGAACAAAATAATGCTTAGTCTAAATAGTGGATTTCAGGGTATTTAAAATTTTTTCTTCCTTGTCCTGTGTTGAATTTTCCAAATGTCCTACACATATTGTGTAGATAATCAGAATATAATGCACAATATTTTTGTTAAAAATAAAATCAATATTTATACTCAAGCATGGCCATGAAACTCAAGAATGATCACAAACAGGGATATTTGAAAACCATCCCAAAAACTACCTGATCCTGGCTGTTGGCACTTCAGGGTACATTAATCACTATACCTCTTAGACTCAAATTAAGCAAGAAAAAGCCTGGGTCAGCATTTCACAGAATTCCTGGGACAAAATGATGAAACGATAGATGGAAATATATTTTGAAAAACTGAAATCATATATGGATGGAGAGGATCATGATAATCAGCCTCAGAGCCTTTGAATTTAGCCAGGCCACAGGAGACCAAGCTGCTAACCACTGAGCTGAATGGGCAGGACGTGAATGGAGAGTTATCAGGCTGGAAGCCAGTTGGGTATTTTACAGTGTACTGTCCTACACTGTGAAGCAAGAACTGGGACTTGTTAGATGGTAGTACTAGAGAGACTGACCCCAGGACATAGAGAAGGTAGGAGGAAGGAAAAATATTTGTTAAGCACTTGAAGCTGTTAGTTACTTTATATCTAATCTCAAGGAACTTAATATTCACCATCATGATAAATGTCAGAGGGATTTATTATCATTGAAGTGTGGCCTTCAGGCCTTGTGTCCACATGGAAACCTCATTAAACAACACTCCTAATATTCACCCCATCTTGAGGTAAGCAGGTAGTGGACTTGGGAGTTCTGAATGATTGGTTCATTCATAGGAGAGCTCTGGGAAAATGGAAGCACAATTCTTTCTACTGGAGAAGAATTTGGCAAAAATTTGGAGGCCAGTCTCAGTTCTACTGGGAAAGACTATAAAGTAAAGAGGAGGTGAGAGATGACAAAAAGTTTTTAGCAGTCTTATGTATTTATTTAATATAAATAACCAGCCTGCCACAGTGGTGCATGCCTGTAATCCTAGTGACCAGAGGCTGAGGCAGGAGGATTGCAAGTTTGAGGCCAGCCTCAGCAAATTAGTGAGGCCCTAAGCAATTTAGCGAGACCTTTTTTTCAAAATTAAAAGAAAATAGTAAAAAGGGCTGGAGATGTGGCTCAGTGGTTAAGTGCTTCTGGGTTTAATCCTTAGTCCAAAACAAAATCAATAGCAACAGATACAAACAAAAGGGAATGCGCAATTTTTTAGCTCAGAGGCAATGAGAACCTACATCTTTCTCCTCTTCCCTCAGCAAGGGCAGTTTTGTCCATCACTTTGCCTTCTCTATGGCCTTCAAATGCTGGAGAAAAGTTAAATGCTGAGGTCCTGACAAGGGCCAACAGGAAGTGCTTCATGGAGTTACATTTTCATAAGGCGCTCCCAGAGAATGTAGCTCTTGGGCCTAGGCTGTTCTCTGCCGCCCTAGGATTGACAGGATAGGAAGGGGAACTGCTGTTTTCCTCTGAGAGGGTCTCCTGCCTCTCTTCATTTTCAGCTCTTTCTTCAATGAGTTCCCTCTGGCCCTCAGGTTCTACATAGGCAGAGGGGACAAGGTTAGGCCTTGAGATGTGCTTCCTGAGAGAGAGGGAGAAGGGCATCCCAAAGGTCAGCCCTAGTGGCTTGGCCAGGATGCTGGCATTGGAGCATTAGATAACTTTCAGTTCTCATGCTGGGGGTTCATAATGCAGGAAAACCTTGTGATCCAGTCCATCTACTCCCTGCCTCCAGGCTTGGTCCCTAAATAATTGAGCATCCTGTCAATGTAGGGAGAGAGAGAAAGAGGAAAGGGAAGAGAAGAGAAAGGAAGGGAAGGGAAAAGAAGGGAAGGGACAGGCACAAATAACTACCTCCTAGCCTGAGCAGAGATATACCCAGCTGTGAAAAAACACATAGGCCAATCTTTAGTGCCCAACACTCTAGGTGGCCATTCCTTTAGTAGCAGTATAGGATGGTGGTAATTAGTGCAGTGATTGATGTATCAGCTGCTGGCTCATCAAGCAAGGCACCTTGTCCCCATCCCTGCTACTGAAGCAAAAGCTAACCTGGAAGTATACATAGTACTTGTCATCCTTCTTGGGCCAAAGTGTCTGTCCTTGGTAGCTGAGGTTGTGCAGATAAGACAGCAGGTCTCAGGGCTCCCTGTTGGGTAGGGATGACCCACAGGATTGGGGTACCTCCTCAGGATGGACCAGAGTTTCTGGAGGGCAAGGAGGAGGGACCGGCTATTAAGGATGAGGGAGATCCTCAGCCTAAAATCCCATCAGCATTTCAGATGTAACTATCTGCTGCAGTTTTCCAAAGTCCTGAAAGTTTTTAAGCAGGAGAACGGTTTGTTTAAGTTGTGAGAAGAATCACAGACACCTGGGTTCAAATCTGTTTGTACCACTTACTAGTTACGCAGCCTTGAATAAGGGCTTTTAATTTCTCCTGCCTTCAGTGTCCTCAAAATGTAAAACAGGGAATAGAATCTCTACCTTAATTTGAAGAATACAATGAGGACAATGTAGGCAAAGTGGCCAGGACAGAGTTTGGAACACAGGAGATATTCAACAAACAGAAGTCATAACTATTGTTACTGAAAGGAAGGCCAAATGCATGAACTTCACTTTCAAGTCCCTCCATTACATGGCCCTAACTTTATTTTCAGCCTTGCCTCCCACTGCCTCTCTGCTTTGTGATTTGTTCTTGTTTCTTTGCTCTGCCCATGTGGAGTTCCATGTCTTTGCCTTTAATTTTCCCTAGCTTAGACTGCTATCTCTTTGCTATGGTGTGATTGTGTCCCCGGAAGTTCACATATTGGAAACTTAATTCCCCAATGTAATCATGCTATGAAGTGGGACATTTAAGAAGTGATTAAGTCATCAGATCTCTGGCCTCATAAATGGATTAATGCTACTCATGCGATTGGCTTCATTGTTGTGAGAGAAGGTATTAAAACCTTAGATCTGGAATATCCCCCCAAAGCTCATGGGTTGAAAGTTTGGTTCCCGGTGCAGCAGTGTTCAGAAGTGGGGCTTTGGGGAAATGATTGGATCATGGGGGCTTTCATCCATTGATGGATTCATAATTTGATGGTATTATTGGGAGGTGGGGACTAGTTAAAGTAAGCAGGTCATGCCCTAAAGAGGCATATCTTGACCCCACCCTTTCTTCTTCTCTCTTTCTCTCCTGTCTCTCTGCTTTGTGGCTGCCATGAGTTGAGCAGCTTTCCTCTTCCATGCCTCCCACCATGATGTTTCTGCCTTAGAGCCAGCCAACTATGGATGAAACCTCTGAAATGGCCCAAACCATCTTTTCACCTCTAAGCTGTTTTTCTCAGGTGTTTTTACACTGATGAAAAACTCACTAACACGTGAGCTTACTATAAAAATGATTGCAAGCCGGGCGCGGTGGCTCATGCTTGTAATCCCAGCACTTAGGGAGGCTGAGACAGGAGAATCGCGAGTTCAAAGCCAGCCTCAGCAACGGTGAGGCGCTAAGCAACTCAGTGAGACCCTGTCTCTACATAAAAACACAAAATAGGGCTGGGGATGTGGCTCAGTAGTCGAGTGCCCCTGAGTTCAATCCCCAGTACCAAAAAAAAAAAAAATGATTGCAGCTCTCTCTTGCATGTTCTGCTCCTCTCTCTCTCAATCCCTCTCTCCATCTTTCTACTCCTCTTTCCTTTTGCCATGGGCTGATTCAGGAAGGTCCTCACCAGATGCTAGCACCTTGATCTTGGACTTATAGGGTTTATGACTGAGAATGTATTTCTTTTCTTCATAAAGGACCTAGGCTCTGGTATTCTGTTATAGTAGCACAGAGTGGACTATTCCTCTCCTCTCTATCTAAACAAATTCAGCATGTCTTCCACATTCTCACCTACTTGGAGCTCCAGAGCGCCAGAGGGAGGTGAACAGAAGTGAGTGATGAATAGCCCTCACACACACTGGTGGTATTCATCCTGGGTCTTGCAAAGGAGGTGGAAAAATAAGTCTTTTTTTTGTACCAGGGATTGAATTCAGGGGTACTCAACCACTGAGCCCACATCCCCAGCCCTATTTTGTGTTTTATGTAGAGACAAGGTCTCACTGAGTTGCTTAGCGCCTCGCTGTTGCTGAGGCTGGCTTTGAACTCGCAATTCTCCTGTCTCAGCCTCCCAAAGTGCTGGGATTATAGGCAAGCGCCACCGTGCCTGGCTGAAAAATAAGTCTTGATGGTGACAGACATGAGGCAAAGGTGGGATAGTGGTGCAGAAAAACACCATTCAGAATTCCTTTCTGAGTACTCTGCAACTTCCAATTGACACAAAAAGGGAAAGGATTTCAGGTGAATCCAGTCAATGGGCCTGTACCTTCCCAGCAAAACTCCAAATTCTTAGGGGCAAAAGCCATGAAAGTACCAACTTCAGCCAGGCATGGTGGCGCAAGCCTGTAATCCCAGCACTTAGGGAGGCTGAGACAGGAGAATCGCGAGTTCAAAGCCAGCCTCAGCAACAACGAGGCGCTAAGCAACTCAGTGAGACCCTGTCTCTACATAAAACACAAAATAGGGCTGGGGATGTGGCTCAGTGGTCGAGTGTCCCTGAGTTAATCCCTGTACCAAAAAAAAAAAAAAAAAAAAAGAAGAAAGTACCAACTTCCACAGAAATTTGGTGCTTTTGAGCCTCAGAACTTGAGGCCTCCCAAGTTAAATTTTATGGAAATTTGCTTTTAAAGACTTTAACAAAGAGAATGGAAGAGGATGAGATCTATATACTCCTTTATATATGCAATATATAAATATATCTGGTTAGTGTTAATCAACATCCTGCATCCTAGGAGCTTTGTTTAACATCTGGTGTCTTAATTAGGAGTACACATTCCATGGGTTAGTTATTTGAAGAATCCCACATGCCTGAGGGCTTCACAAATACTTAAGTTTTATGCAATTGACACCAGAGCACCAGAGACTGTGAAAGAGCATAATGAAAATCAGAAGTGATTTTTCAATGGTGAAATGAGTGATGTTAAAATGATGTTTAAAACATGTGGTTTGGCTAGAAATGTTTTACAGGCACTTTGACCTTTATACACATAGACAAGAATCTAGCCAGTCCAGTAGCATAGTCAACCTGTGGAATGATTCTTCTCAGTATAGGCTGTCTAACAAGTCTAACACATGCAAAGTGACATCAGTGTACCTAATGGGACAGAGATCTGGAATTTCGTTGAATTTACAGAAGAAGTCTTTTTGTTTTGTTTTGTTTTCTTTTTGGTACTGGGGATTGAACTCAGGGGCACTTGACCACTGAGCCACATTCCCCAGCCCTATTTTGTATTTTATTTAGAGACAGGGTCTCAAGGAATTACTTAGCAGCTTAACTTTTGCTGAGGCTGGCTTTGGACTTGTGATCCTCCTGTCTCAGCCTCTAGAGCTTCTGAGATTACAGGCGTGTGCCACTGTGCCCGGCTAGAAGCCATTTTTTTTGGTGCATGTTTTCTTTCTCCCTCAGTATCACTCAGCATCTCTGGCTTGTCAGCAAGCATTATTTATGCAGAATTCAGTGTATTTTCATGATGCCTGTGGCCATTGCTTTGGTGCAAGCTACTGTGAAATACCTTTATCTGAATGATTGCAGGAAGCTGCCAACTGGACTCTCTATTCTGTCCTTCACTTCCTCTAGTCTTTTTATTCATAGAGCTGCCAGAATATTCCTTTTAAAACATGAGTCACGGGCTGGGATTGTGGCTCAGCGGTAGAGCGCTTGCCTCACATGCGTGAGGCCCTGGGTTCGATCCTCAGCACCACGTACAAAGCAATAAAATAAAGACATTGTGTCCATCTACAGCTAAAAAAAAATTAAAAAATAAAAATAAAAAAAAATAAAACATGAGTCACATAAGTAAGACCATATCAATTCTCTGCTCCTAACCCACCAATGACTTCCTGTCTCAGTAGAAAAGCCAAAGTCCAGCTCCTAAGACCCTAACTGCTCTGATGCTCCCTTCCCCAACTGACCCTCGTTGTTAGCCTTACTTTATCCATGATTGTTCTCTCTCCTTATTTACTTCTCCTCAGTTTTTCCTCATTCACTGGCCTCCTTAGTATTCCTCAAGCATTCTGGGCACCAAACACCATCACTTCTCAGGCTCTTTACCCTTGTTGTTTTCTCTGATTGGAATTTTTGCTCCCACATATGTAAATGGGTAGTTCCCTCACTTCTTTCAGATCTTTAACCAGCTGGGCATAGTGAGGGATGCCTGTAATCCCTGTGGCTCTGGAGGCTGAGGCAGGAGGTTCGTGAGTTCAAAGCCAGCCTCAGCAACTTAGCAAGGCCTTAAGCAACTCAGTGAGACCCTGTCTCTACATAAAACACAAAATAGGGCTGAGGATGTGGCTCAGTGGTTGAGTGCCCCTGAGTTCAATCCCCAGTACCAAAACAAAAACAAAAACAAAAAACCCTCATATATGAGAAAATGCAAGAAAGTTTAGAGAGATTAACTGGGTGGTAACTGTAGGCAGGTAGTTTGTAGCTGAAAGGGGTGGGTCCCTGGGGACATGACTTTGGGGTTTATATTTTGTCCTTGTTGAGCAGAGCTTACTCTCTATGCTCTCTGGTGCAATGTCCTGAGCCACTTTCTTCTGCCATAGTCTTCAGCCATGATGTTCTGCCTTGTCTCAAGCCTGGAGCAGTGAGGTCGCCCATCTATGATTAAGACCTCTGAAACGATGAGCCCAAAATAAACTTTTTGTCCTCTATGTTCTTGTCAGGTCTTTTGGTCCTGGCAGTGAAAAGCTGACTAAAACAGTTGCGAATCTTTTGCCACACTTCCCATTGGAAAGGAAAGTCTGATGTCCCCCTGCCTGCCCACCCTTGAATCTAAACTGAATTTAGTGATTTTCTTGAACAACAGAATGCAACAAAGTGACGTTCTGGAACTTCCTAGGTTTTGTCAAAAGGAGACACAGTCTCCTCCCTCCCCAGGCTTCTTGCAGCACTCACTCGGAAAGACTTAACCTTCCATGTAAGAATTTCAACTACCCTGAGACTTCCATGCTACAGAGTTTCATGTAAGCACCTTCATCAACATCTCAGCTGATCTGGCCTTCCAGTCATCCCTATAAGGTGACAGGTGAGTGAAGCCATCTTGGACCCTCCAGACTGGCCCATCCATCAGCTGAGAGTGACCTCAGTTACAAAGGACAGAAAAATCATCCATTCGAGTCCTGCTGTAATTCCTGACTCAAAGTAGTTAGGTATAATAAAACGGTTGTTTTAAGCCACTAAGTTATTTTTTTGATGTTATCAAATGTGTATTTTTTTATTACTTTATTTAAATGCATTTCAAGTCATGAGGTAGCTTTTTACACAGCAATAGATAATTGGAACATTCACAAAATACCAACCCATATTTCTCAGAAGCCCTACAAGAGTGACTATGGAGGTAACTCACCTTTCTGGATGCCCTGCTATAGAATAATTGTCAGCCCTTTGAAGGACAGAAAGACAACTCTGAGAATACCAGCTTCTATCTAGCCTACCCTTCCCACACACATATCAGAGTCAGAGGTAGGAGGAGGAGGCTATCTTTACTGGGCAGGCTGATAACATTCTCAGGCCACACAGTCCTAGAAGATACATAGTTCTTAAGACTGTCATCCAGCTTGGGGCACATGTGGTCAGGAGTCAGGAGTCAGGAGACTCCAGCAGATTCTTGAGCAACCATAAGCATGTTGACTTCTCAGGACTCCCAAGTGCTTGGCTCTTTAAACAAAACAGAACAACAAAACCACTTTCCAGGTGGTAGGAAGCTAAGCCCAAATTGGAATAGTATTATTTGTCCCTGACCTTGTTCCAGACAAGCCTGAAAAAGAGAGACCCATGTACTTGGAGCACTTTCTAGTCAGACTTCATTCATTTATAAGTGTGAAAATGTTCTTGTGGAAAGAGCTGTACTCTAGTCCCAGCTCAGCCATTAACACACTGTAGAGAACTTCTGTCTGGCATTTCATTTCTTTGGGCTTCAGTCTTCTCACATGCAAAGGAAAGATGTCTCCCAGCACTAGCAAGCATGTTAAAAGCTGTATAATTTGAGCTTAAAGGTAGTGAAAGAAATAAAGGTATAGAGCAGTTTCTAAAATGCTGAAGTGACTTAAAAGCACCATGGTAGTCATGAGTCCTATTTGTTCAGGGTCCTTCTTGCCATCTTTTTTATGTGTGTGTGGTTCTGAGATCTTCATTCCATCAATAAACATATAAGGAGATGTCAAATCTTTGAGTGAAGCCCCAAGACTCAGAATTCCTCATGTCCTGTTCTTAAGTACCTCTCCACAATACCATCTCTCCACTTCTAATTCCCTCCTACTGCTTAATCTTACCTGTCTTAGGTAAGTGGTTCTCAATGAAAGTAACAATAGGGGCTACCTTGCTCCCTAGAGGACATTTTTTGAAATCTGTAGTGGTACTTTTGTCATTACAATGATTTGGGGGCAGAGTTGCTGAAGTCCTGCAATGCACACTGAGGCAGGAGATAGATTATAGGCAGATAAAAATGGGGCTTCGGAGGATAGGATCCTACCACTCCAGATTAAAACCCTATGAAGTGACGGGGCTGGGATTGTGGCTCAGTGGTAGAGCACTTGCCTTGCATGCGTGAGGCACTGGGTTCGATCCTCAGCACCACATAAAAATAAATAAATAAAGATATGTGTCCATCTACAACTAAAAAAAATATTAAAAAAAACCCTATGAAGTGAAACAGAAGAGGCTGGACACTCGAGGAATTTTCAGGAAGGAGGTTTATTGACCACAAAGTCCAGAGGGGCTCTCCCATAAAAATTCCTCTGAACAAAGATTTTGGAAATTCTTTGAACTTTATACCCAATGGGGTGGGGAGTTGGAGATGCACATGACAAGTACTTTTTGTTCCATATTCTAGAACAGACAGGTTTCACAAATTTTTGTTCCTACATACCTAGCATTTACAAAACGAGGAAACTACCAACCACAATGCTGTTCTGCAGAAGTTTGTTTTTTCTTCTCATAACTGATATCCTGTGTCTGACAAGATGAAGAACTTACATATTACAAATATGGTGGGGATTTCTGCTTAATTATGGTAAGGGTCTTCTGGTTAGGGTTCTCTGGCCTGCTTCACCTAGGCTAAAGTTTGTTGTTTTGTTTGTGTTTGGCTGCCTATCTGGAAGGCCTCACTCACCCTCGAGTACCCATATATTCTGTTACTGCTCCAGAAATGCAAATCCACAATGGTAACGTGTTTCCTTGACCACTCTAACATCAGTTAACCCCAGAGAGTTATTTGGAACCCAAGAAATTATTTTGTTTTAAGGAACAAGTACAGGACAAACTCAGGTTAACAAAGATATTAAACCATCCCATTATGGGACTAAGAAATCAAAATTGTACACCTTCAATTGAGTCAGAAAAAGAGATCAAGAGAGATTTTCTAGTGAAAGGTTACTTCCTCATCAAAATAGTATAAAAACCCCTAGACAAAGAACCACTAACAGTATCCTCTTTGGGACTCCTCCCATGTTGTGAGAGCTCTCCTTGCTTGCTCCTAATAGATCTGCTACTGAATTCTCACCTTCCATTATTTGTGTACTTAATCCTTTGGGTGCATGAGACAAGAAGCCTCTAGTGCTCACAGGACCCTGTATTACAACAAGACGGTCCTGTCTTGTATGACTTTCTAATGTCTGGCAGGACATTTGTGTTGATGAGAAGACTTAAATAGACAATTTTAAACAATTTATCTGAGTTTATAACTTAACTCCATATTATATAAAAAACATCACGTATTTTATACAGTTTAAATTAAGAATGAATTCTTCCAAAATGCAAATGTTGTTATGGGTTGGATCTGGAATGTCCTCCCCAAAGCTCATATGTTAAAGGCTTGGTCCCCAATGCAACAATATCCAGAGGTGGGCCTTTGGGGATATACTCTTAGGGACTATGGCTTTCTCTCTCTCTCTCTCTTTCTCTCTTTCTCTGCTTCCCAACTGCCATGAACTAAGCACCATACTGCCATGTTGTTCTGCCTCACCTCAGGCTCAGAACAAAGTAGCTGTTTGACCGTGAGCTGAAACCATTGGCCAAAATAAACCGTTCCTCCTTTGAGTTATTATTAACAGGTATTTTGGTCACAGCAAGTGGCAAAAGGCTAAATAACACACATGTAAAATCAGGGAATAATGTACTGTATTTTGTTCTGTACTTTGTACTTCTGTACTTCTGTATTTTGTACTGTATTTTGTTTTTACCAATATTGTTTCACCATTTGGAAATCATACCACAATGGTAATACCATTTGTGGTATTTTTTTTTGGTACCTGGGGTTGAACTCAGGGGCACTCAACCACTGAGCCACATCCCCAGCCCTATTTTTTTGTGTTTTATGTAGAGACAGGGTCTCACTGAGTTGCTTAGCACCTCACCATTGCTGAGGCTGGCTTTGAACTCACAATTCTCCTGTCTCAGCCTCCCATTTATGGTATTTGAGCAGCTAATACAGTACATCTATAATAATTGACATTTTTAGGTGGAGGCAATTGACTTCATTATATCTTCCAGATTATCATGACGAGACTATACTTACCATGACTCAGTCATGACTGAGCATTTATGTGTTGAAATGCATCTTATTTTATTCAAAACTTTTTATTTTATATGTTCATATTGCAGTTAGTACATTATATTCACCTTTTCAAATTATGTAATTAGGTAGGTTATTATCCATGAATTTCATTTCAGAGTGTTACAAAACATTTGCTACAAAAGTTATCATTGAGTTCAATGATTTAAAACCACTATCTTAGAGTTTCCTTCCTTTACAATCCTCCCTCATTCTTTATGAGCCTGTGTCTTGACCTCTACTGCTCTGCACTTCACTGCTGACACCTTCTGCTTTTGTGGTTTATGA
This sequence comes from Xerus rutilus, assembly GCA_028644305.1. NCBI lineage: Eukaryota > Metazoa > Chordata > Mammalia > Rodentia > Sciuridae > Xerus > Xerus rutilus. The sequence continues at coordinate 83,747,421 of CM053417.1, read as the reverse complement.
TTTTCTCAAATTTCATGCATACTTTGTGGTTGAAAGACTCCAAGATGGCCTCTAAAAATATCTGCCTCCTGATATTCATACCTTTCTATAGCCCTCTTTTACACTGAATATTATTGATCTTAGAAACCAATAGGATATGTGGAAATAATGAAATGTGACTTTTAAGGCTAGGCCATGAAAGATTTTATAGCTTCCTCCTCCCCCTTTTTGGTTTCTGGGGAAAGCCCAGTGATATGTAATAAAGACACTTTACCTCCATGGAGAGAACAATGTGATGAGGAACTGAGGTCTGCTGCCAACATTCAGCTCCAATTTGCCAACCATGTGAGAAAGCTACCTTGGCAATGTATCATTCAGTGACAGTCAAGCCTTCGGATAATGACAATTCCAGTTGACATCTTGATTACAATCTTATAAGAGACCCTGAGCCATAATCACCTTGTTAAGTTGTCCCCAGATTCATGACCAGCATAAACTGTGCAAGATAATAAATATTTATTTTAAGCCACTAATTTTGGGCATATTTTGTCAATGGTAATAGGTCTTTTTATGCCTTTCATAGATTGTCAATTTCTCCTGAATAGAATATAAGCTCTAGAGGGCAGAAACCTTGTCTGTTTTGTACATTACTCTATCCCCAGCAGGTAGAACAATGCTTGGAACAAAGCAGTTTACTTATAAATATTAGTTGAATGGATGGATTAACTTTTGGCAAAGGAGAGAGCAATACTGTAAAAAATATAGAACCAGGGGCTGGGGTTGTGGCTCAGTAGTAGAATGCTCACTAGTGTGGGTGAGGCACTGGGTTCGATCCTCAGCACCACATACAAATGAATAAATAAAAATAAAGTTATGATAAAAAGTCAACTTCTAAAAAATATAGAACCATTATTATTAGTTAAAAATATGATTGTTTATAGAAAAATCCAAGACAATTAACTGAGAACCCTTTAGAACCAATAAAAATAATTCAACTATGTGGCAGAATACAAAAGCAACAAAAAAAAAAACAATGTTTTTATACACCAGCAATAATCTACTAGAAAATGTAATAGATAAAAGTCCCAGGCACAATAATTCCCAGAATTATAAATTGCTGAGGGAAAATCTAATGAACGTCCAAAAATCTAGATGAGGAAAAATGTAAAACTTTACTGAATGACATAAAAGAATTTCTGAATGAAGTGGTAGATATGTTACACTCTAGTATAGTAAAGCTCAACATTGTAAATATGACAACTACTTTTTAAAATCTATAAATTTAACCCCAATGAAATTCTTAAATAAAAACTTTTTATAGAAGCCAACAAATTGATTTAAAAAATTGCTTGGAACACAAACTGTGCAAGAATAGATGAGACATTTTTGGAGAAGAACAAGAATAGTGAAAGGAGACTTGCCCTACCAGATATCAAATACTAGCCTACAGGTGAAGTAATTAAAATTATGTGGAAATGGAAATAATCTTGAAAAGATAATCAATGGGTCATAATAGCATCCAAAATAGATCCAAATATATACAGGAGTCCAGGGTTAACAAAGGAGAAAAATGCAGTATTCAGTTCAGAAAAATAAAGTTAGATATTTACCTCATGACTTTTATAAAAGCAAATTTTAGATAGACTAAATATCTGAACATAAAAAGTAGAAAGACAAATGCAAAAGAGTGTTTTAAGACTTGGGATAGGTTAAGCATAAGACATAAACACACAGATAAATAAATTTGAATATATCAAAAATATAAAACATTTATAAGGCAAAAACATGATAACAAAAGTACCTTATAGTAGCTGAGAACCATCTATTACTTAATATTTTCTTTTTATTAGTTGAATATTGAAAATGATTTTGGCATATTTGTTTTGTGCTTTGGAGGAATGAAAAAACAATCTTTAATTTTTTTCAAAAACTAGAATTTTTTTTTTTTTTTGGTACTGGGGATTGAACTCAGGGGCACTCGACCACTGACCCACATCCCCAGCCCTATTTTGTGTTTTATGTAGAGACAGGGTCTCACTGAGTTGCTTAGCACCTCGCTGTTGCTGAGGCTGGCTTTGAACTCGCGATTCTCCTGTCTCAGCCTCCCTAAGTGCTGGGATTACAGGCTTGAGCCACCGCGCCCGGCTTAAAAACTAGAATTTTTTTATAGCAGTTTTAGATTTACAGAAAAAATGAATGGAAGGGATAAGACTTCCCATATTGCTTTATGTTTTTAGACATCAATGCCTCTTTATTTGGGGGCAATTTTAATATTACCATATCAATGGCTTGGGTTGTGGCTCAGTGGTTGGTAGAGCGCTTGCCTAGCATGTGTGAGGCACTGGATTCAATTTATTTATTTATTTATAGATGAATAAATAAATAAAGGTCCATCAACAACTAAAAATATTTTTAAAAATTACCATATCTATGTTCATGGAGAATCTTGGACAACAATCAACAAACAATTGAGGGACTTTCAGAATATATGAGCAAAGAGTTTGGAAAATACTCTCCCTCAAAAGAAACCACAACAGGGCTGGGGTTGTAGCTTGGTGGTTGAGTGCTTACCTCGCATGCAGGAGGGCCTGGGTTCGATCCTTAGCACCACATTAAAAAAATAAACAAATAAAATAAGGATATTGTGTCCATCTACAACTAAAAAATATTTTTTAAAAACCCACAACAATAAAACCGGGAAATATTTTGTTTTAAACCCCACTAAAATTATGTCCAAAATTATACAGCAAATCAAGACATATTTATTTAAGGAAAAACATGGATACTTGATAATCACATTGAAAGTCTAGCAAACATCACAGCTAATCTGACATCTCTTTACTAGGTGGAGAAAGCAACAGACCCGCAGACTAGCCAGAAATCTTTTTTTTTTTCTTTTTGGTCCAGGGATTGAATTTAGGAGCACTTAACAACTGAGACACATCTCCACCCCTTTTAATATTTTATTTAGAGACAGGGTCTTGCTAAGTTGCTTAGGGCTTCACCAAGTAGTGGAGACTGGCTCTGAACCTGCAATCCTCTTGCTTCAGCCTCCTGAGCCTGTGGGATTACAGACATGTGCCACAGTGCCCAGCCCCTAGCCAGAAATTTAACAGAGATGGGGTGTGGGAAACATAATAGGCATTGTGGGCTTTCACATATCCTTGGTACTCTATAAATCTGTATGTTTATACAAGGCAGCAAACCTGCTCAGGGGAGACCAGAGAAGGCTGTAGTTATCTACCTACCCCACGCTGAAATTGAGATACCACAAATAAAGAAAATAAAGGCTTTGGCAGACTTGAAATCTACCTCAACTTTGAGTTTGATCTTCGAGCTACTCATTGTTTAATTGGCAAATGGTGGAAGTCTTATTGTGCTACACCATTTGGGCACAATTTCTGATCAATTATAGGTTGATTATTAAGCTATGCTTGGCTCAGTTTTATTTTATTTTAAGCCTAGGAAGCCAGGTTTAAAATAAAAATAATATTTAAAAATCCTGAGCAGACATCAGCAGCTAACCACTGTAGGAGAGATAGACTCTACAAAGTAAATCTAAGCATGTCACAAAGTGAACAAATAAACAGAAATGATAACCATTGGGGATGGGAATCAGAATCCGAAATTTGTACAATATATTATGTAAAATATCCAGTTTTTTAAAGTTATGGTATATACAAAGAAAGAGGAAAGTGCCAGGTGCAGTGGCACACACCTATAATTCTAGTGACTCAGGAGGCTGAGGCAGGAGGATCTCAAGTTCAAGATCAGCCTCAAAAAATCATCACAATTTTTTGTCTCAAAATAAAAATAAAAAGAGCTGGGGATGTGGCTCAGTGGTAAAGTGCCCCTGGGTTCAATCCTCAGTACCAAAAAAAGGAAAAAGAAACAGGAAAGTGTTAACCCTATTCAGAGAGGAAATCAGGTAATAGAGACTTTCTAAAGTATGCCCAGATGTTGACCTGGAAGATAAAGACATCAAATCAGTTATTTTTAATATGGTCAAAAAACCAGTAGAAGACAGTCTTGCTGACCCCTGCGGAGAGCAGGCAGGTCCAGGACATCTGTGCAGAGCCCAAGCAGGCCCAGGACAGCCCCGCCAACCACCAAGGACCTAGGCCCAGGCATAGGACTGCCCACTGTGTTGAGGACCATGCCCACACACCACACTGCTGCATCTCAAAACTGCTTGCCCATTCAGCCCCATCTCTAAAAGTGGTCACTGCCATCTTAGGACACCTCTGATGCCATCTCAGTTTACCCCTGCTGCTGCCACCACCATCTTTAGTTGTGGCAGCTTCTATCTTAGGACACCAGCCGGTGACTGGAAGCCCAACACCAAGGCACTTACAGGTTTGATGCTACCCCATCACCAACTATGGACATGACCACTTCCATCTAGGAACAACAGCCAGGACATGGAAGACCATCACTGAGATCCTTGCAGGCTTGGTTACACCAGAGGTATTCCTGCTAGGTGTGCTAATAGAAACCATCTTATTGCAGAAGCAGGAGAGAGCCTTGCACTGGGTCACCTCTTTCTCTTTTCTCCTGTTAGTAGCCAACTTCTTTTGATTCATCTTTCACTCTCCCTATGATCTAATACCTCTGTATTCTTACCTTCTACCTCATAAACATCACACCCTACACTTCCCCCATTTCTCTCTTTGTCCACCATTAGAAACTGTAGACCCTTTTGCAAACCTACTGTTTATATTGCAGATAATAATAGAACACATCATTTCTATTTATTGTGATAAAAACTGTAATCATCTAAATAAGAACTATTTGGGTTAAGGCCGTATAACATTGGCATTGGGTGCTGTTAATATTGATCTGCCCTTTAAAAGTGAAGAGACATCAGTAATTTACAGGGATACTGTAAGATTATAGGGTAGAAACTGTAATACCTTGGATCCATGCTGCTGGAAGGGAAGATACATAGAAAGACAAGGGAAGAAAGTGCCCAAAACAAACCAAGATGATACAATAATAGAATCTATTGACAGCACAGTACATGACATGTCAGAGAAGGAGTTCAGAATATATAATATTAAAATGATCTACAAATCAAACAATGACATAAGAGAGCAAATACAGGCAACAATAGAACACTCCAGCAAAGAGATAAGAGAGCAAATATAGGTAACAAAATATTACTTCAAGAAAGAGGTAGAAGCCGGGCGCGGTGGCTCACGCTTGTAATCCCAGCACTTAGGGAGGATGAGACAGGAGAATCGCGAGTTCAAAGCCAGCCTCAGCAATGGCGAGGCACGAAGCAATTCAGTGAGACCCTGTCTCTACATAAAACACAAAATAGGGCTGGGGATGTGGCTCAGTGGTCGAGTGTCCCTGAGTTCAATCCCCAGTACCAAAAAAAAAAAAAAAAAAAAAAGAAAGAGGTAGAAACTGGGCATGGTGGCACATGCCTGCAATCCCAGCACTATGGGAGGCTGAGACAGGAGAATCATGAGTTCAAAGCCAGCCTCAGCAACAGTGAGGCACTAAGGAACTCAGTGAGACCTTGTTTCTAAATAAAACACAAAATAGGGCTGGAGATGTGGCTCACTGGTCGAGTACACCTGAGTTCAATCCTCAATACCAAAAGAGAGAGAGAGAGAGAGAGAGAGAGAGAGAGAGAGAGAAAGAGATAAAGATTGTGAAAATTAAAAAAAATCCTTGAAAATAATAAACAATTGAAGAAAACAATAAACCAAATAAAAAACTCAATAGAATGCATCACCAACAGACTAGATCACTTGGAAGACAGAACCTCAGACAATGAAGACAAAATATACACTCTTGAAAATTAAGTTGACCATACAGTGAAGATGGTAAAAAACCATTAAGAGAATATAAAAGAATTATGAGATAACAGCAAAAGACCAAATCTAAGATTTATCAGGATAGAGGAAGGCACTGAGATACAAATCAAAGGAATGCAGAATCTCTTCAATGAAATAATGTTAGAAAATTTCCCAAACATGAAGAATGAATTGGAAAATCAAATACAAGAGGATTTCAGGACACCAAATGTACAAAATTGCAACAGATCTACACCAAGGCACATTATAATGACAATGCCTAGCATACAGAATAAGAATAGAGTTTCTAAAACTGCAAGAGAAAAGTTTCAGATTACATATAGGGAGAAACCAATTTGGATCTCAGCAGATTTCTCAACCCAGACCATCAAAGCTAGATCTTGGAACAACATATACTAAGATTTGAAAGAAAATGGATGCCAACCAAGAATCTTATATCCAGCAAAATTAAGCTTCAGATTCAATGATGAAATAAAACCTTCCATGATAAACAGAAGTTAAAATAATTCACAACTAGAAAGATTGCATTACAGAATGTTCTTGGCAAAATATTCCATGAGGAGGAAATGAAAAACAATAATGAAAATCAGCAAAGGGAGGAACCACACTAAAGGAAAATCCACTCAAAGGAGTGTGGGGAGCTAGCTCCATGCTACGCCCTTAAGATGGCGACTAGCCATTGTGAAAAGTGTGTAAACGGGAAGGGCACAGAGGAAGGAGGGACTATGTGATTGCTTTACTGTTGGTTCCACGAACATGATCAGCTCATGGACAGAATTCAGGGAGCTTGTGTGCCTTGTCACATGGATAGCTGCTGGCTACGTGCATTGTCTCTGATTGGCCGAATGGCCCTATAAGTTGAATGCTTGTTCCACAATTAAATGAGTACTTGCTTTGATTGGTCTCCCTGGCATGTCTGATTGTCCTGTGGTGAAGAGCTGGGAATGGGCAGCCAGTCGGCTCCAACTCTTCCTGAGTTCCACTGCTAGGTGAATGTGGGGGTGCCTCTTTGGCCCGCTGGTTCGAGACGGACCCTAACCCCTTCAAAGGAGAAACCAAGTCAAGTAAAAAACCAAAACAAACCAAAATGACTGGGAATACAAACCATATTTCAATAATAATCCTGAATGTTAATGGCCTAAATTCAGCAATCAAAAGACAGACTGGCAGATTGGATTAAAAATACCCAACAATACGCTGCTTTCAAGAGACTCATGTTACTGGAAAAGACATCCACAGACTGAAGGTGAAAGGATGGGAAAAAACATACCATTCACATGGACTGCGTAAACAAGCAGGGGTTTCCATCCTCATATAAGATAAAGTGGACTTCAAACCAAAGTTAGTCAGAAGGGATAAAAAAGGACATTTTGTACTGCTCAAGTGGATCATACATCAACAAGACATAAAAATTGTAAATATTTGTGCCCCAAACAATGGAGCATCTACATACATTAAATAAATACTTCTCAATTTCTAGAATCAAATAGAACAGAACACAATAATACTGGGTGACTTTAACATACCTCTCTCACCACTAGCTAGATTTTCAAAACAAATACTAAACAAAGAAATTATAGAACTTAAAAATACAATCAATAATTTGGACTTAACAGACACATATAGAATATTATCCATCAATGAGCGAATACACTTTCTTCTTAGCAGCACATGGATCCTTCTCTAAAATAGACCATATGTTATGCCACCAAGCAACTCTTAGCAAATACAAATAAAGAGAGATAGTATCCTACATTGTATTTGTATCCAAATACAAATAAAGAGAGATAGTATTCTATGAGACCATAATGGAATGAAATTAGAAATCAATGATAAAATAAAAATTAGAAGGTACTCCAACACTTGGAGATGAAATAATATGCTATTGAATGATGCATGGATAGCAGAAGACACCAGGGAGGAAATAAAAAAAATTCTTAGAGGTAGATAAGAATTCCAATACAATATACCAAAATTCTGTGACACTGTGAAGGCTGTGTTAAGAGGAAAGTTCATTGCATTGAGCTCATTCATTGAAAGAAGAAAAAGTCAATGAATAAATGACCTGAAATTACATCTCAAAGCCCTAGCAAAAAAAGAACAAATCAACACCAAGAGTAGTAGAAGACAGGAAATAATTAAAATCAGGGCTGAAATCAATGAAATTGAAAAGAAGGAAACAATTGAAAAAACTGACAAAACAAAAAGCTGGTTCTTTGAAAAAATAAATAAAATTGATGAACTCTTAGCCACCCTAATGAAAAGAAGGAGAGAGAAAACTCAAATTACTAAAATTTGTCATGAAAAAGGAAATAGCATGACAGATGCCACAGAAATACAGAAGATAATTAGAAACTATTTTGAAAATTTATACTCCAATAAAATATAAAATACCAAAGACATCAACAAATTTCTACAGAAATATGAGCTGCCCAAACTGAATCAGGAGGACATACACAATTTGAACAGATCAATTTTAAGCAATGAAATAGAAGATGCCATCAAAAGCCTACCAATGAAGAAAAGCCCAGGACAACTGACATTCTGACCTAAGTTCTATAAGACCTACAAAAAAGAATTAATACCAATACTCCTCAAATTATTCCATGAAATAGAAAAGGAGGGAACCCTTCCAAACTCATTCTATGAGGATAGTATCACCCTGATATCTAAGCCAGACAAAGACACATCAAGGAAAGAAAACTTCAGACCAATATCCCCAATGAATTTATATTCAAAAATTCTCAATAAAATTCTGGCAAATCACATAAAAACATATTAAAAAGATAATGCACATTGATCAAGTGAGGTTCATACCAGGCATGCAAGGTTGGTTCAACATTCAGAAATTCATAAACATAATTCATCACATCAATAGACTTAAAAATAAAAATCATATGATCATCTCAATAGATGCAGAAAAATCATTTGATAAAATGCAACACCTTATCATGTTCAGAACACTAGAAAAACTAAGGATAGTAGGAATATACCTCAATATTGTAAAAGCTATCTATGCTAAGTCCAAGGCCAACGTTATTCTAAATGGAGAAAAATTGGAGGAATTCCCTCTAAGAACTAGAACAAGATAGAGATGCCCTCTATTACCACTGCTATTCAATATAGTCCCTGAAACTCATGCCACAGCAATTAGACAGACAAAAGAAATTAAAGGGATATGAATAGGAAAAGAAGAACTCAAACTATCACTATTTGCTGATGACATGATTCTATAATTAGAGGACCCAAAAAACTTCACCAGAATACTTCTAAAATTAATAAAGGAATTAAACAAAGTAGGAGGATATAAAATCAACACCCATAAATCAAATTCATTTCTATACATCAATGATGAACCCTCACAAAGAGAAATTAAGAAAACTATCCCATTCACAATAGCCTCAAAAACAACAACAACAACAACAACAACTTGGGAATCAATCTAACAAAAAAGGTGGAAGACCTACACAATGAAAACTACAGAACACTAAGGAAAGATATTGTGGAAGACCTTAGAAAATGGAAAGATCTCCCATGTTCTTAGATAGGAGGAATTAATATTGTCAAAATGGCCATACTATCAAAAGTGTTAGACAAATTTAATGCAATTCCAATTAAAATCCCAAAAACATTCCTCATAGAAATAGACAAAGTAATCATGAAATTCGTTTGGAAAAATAAGAGACCCAGAGTAGCCAAAGCAATCCTTAGCAAGAAGAGTGAAGCAGGAGGCATCACAATACCAGACTTTAAACTACACTACAGACTATAGTAACAAAAACAGCATGGTATTGGCACCAAAACAGACATGTAGACCAATGGTACAGAATAGAAGACACAAAGACAAACCCACATAAATACAGTTATGTCACATTAGACAAAAGCACTGAAAACATACGTTGGCGAAAAGATAGCCTCTTCAACAAATGCTGCTGAGAAACCTGGAAATCCATATGCAGCAAAATGAAATTAAACCACTATCTCTCACCATGCACAAAGCTAAACTCAATGTGGATCAAGGACCTAGGAATGAGACCAGAGACACTGCACCTAATAGGAGGAAAAAAATGGGTCCAAATCTTCATCATGTCAGATTAGATCCTGACTTCCTTAACCAAACTCCTAAAGCACAAGAAATAAAATCAAGAATTAATAAGTGGGATGGACTCAAATTAAAAAGTTTCTTCTCAGCAAAGTTAATAATCAATAATGTGAAGATAGTGTCCACAGAGTGGGAGAACATCTTTACTACAAGCACTGCAGATTGAGCACCAATCTCCAGGATGTATAAAGAACTCAAAAAACTTAACCCCCAAAATAATGAATAACCCAATCAATAAATGGGCTAAGGAACTGAACAGACACTTCTCAGAAGAAGATATACAATCAATCAGTAAATATATTTAAAAATGTTCAACTTACCTAGTAATAAGAGATATGCAAATCAAAACTATTCTAAGATTTCATCTCAGTCCAGTCAGAATGGCAATTATCAAGAATACAAGCAGGGCTGGGGTTGTTGCTCAGTGGTAGAGCACTGGCCTAGCATGTGTGAGGCACTGGGTTCGATTCTCAGCACCACATATAAATGAATAATGTCCAATGACAACTAAATATATATATATATATACATATATATATATACATATATATATATACATATATATATATAATACAAGCAATAATAAGGTTGGCAAGGATGTGAAGAAAAAGGTATACTCATACATTGCTGCTGGCACTGCAAATTTGTGCAACCACTGTGAAAAGTAGTATCAGAAAACTTGGAATGGAACCACCATTTTATGGAGCTATCCCACTCTTTAATTATACCCAAAAGACTTAAAATCAGCATACTACAGTGATACAGCCACATCAATGTCCATAGCGGCTCAATTCACAATAGCTAAACTGTAGAACCAACCTAGATGCCCTTCAACAGATGAATGGATAAAGATACTGTGATATATATACACAATGTAATCTTACTCAGCATTTAAAGAGAATAAAATTATGGCATTTGCAGGTAAATGGATGGACTTGGAGAATATCATGCTAAGCAAAATAAGTCAATCCCAAAAAACAAAAGGCCGAATGTTCTTTCTGATAACTGGATGCTGATCCATAATGGGGGGGCGGGAATGGAGGAGCTTTGGGCAAAGGGGAGGGAGGGAAGGGGAAGGGGCACGGGGGCAGAAAATATGGTGGAATGAGATGGACATCATTACCCTAGGTACACGTACGACTGCGCATGTGGTGCGACTACATCATGTACAACCAGAGAAATGAAACATTGTGCTCCATTTGTGTACACTGAATCGAAATGCATTCTGCTATCATGTGTAACTAATTAGAACAAATAAAAATCTTAAAAATTTTTAAAAAACCAGTAGAAACTATGTTTAAAGAATTAAAAGAAAGTATAATGACAATATTTCATCAAACATAGGGTATCAATAAAAATGTAGAAATTATTTTAAAAAGAGCCAACCGGAGTTTAAAAGTATACTTGAAATGGAAAGTTCATTAGAGGGAGTCAACAGGAGATCTCAGCTGGCATAAGGAAGAATCAGTGAACTTGAAAATAGATGAGCCAAGATGATGGAATCTGAAAACTACAGACTAGAAAGATCAAAGAAATATGAACAGAGCCTCAGAAATATGAGACATTAAGTGCAGCAAAACACATAATAGGAATCTCAAATAAAGAGGCAAGAAGATGACAGAAAAAGTATTTGATTCATCCCAAACTTGCAAAATTTGATGAAAACACAATCTGTATTTCCAAAAAGTTCACAGTAGGATAAATATAAAAAGAGACCCATACCTGAACATATCATAATAAAACTGTCAAAAGATAATGACAGAGTTTGAACCTGGAAATCAGCAAGATAGAAATGAGTCATGTGTAAGGGATCCTCAATAGTATTAACTGTTGATTTCTTACCAGAAACCACAGAGGCTGAAAGATAATTAGATGGCTGACATACTCAAGGTATTGAAGTTAAAAAAAATGCCTGTCAATCTGAACTTCCATATCCAGCAAAAAAAAAAATGCTTCAAAAATGGATGACAAATAGAGCCATTACCAGATAAACAAAGATGAGAGAAAGTGTTGCTAGCAGATCTGCCTTCGGGTTGAATGGAAATGACACCAGATTATAATTCAAAAACATATGAACCAGGCATGGTAGCACACACCTCTAATCCCAGCAACTCAGGAGACTGAGGCAGCATGACTGCAAGTTCAAAGCCAGTCTCAGCAATTTAAGCCCTACATCACTTGAGATTCTGTCTCAAAATAAAAAATAAAAAGAACTGGGGATGTGGTTCAGTGGTTAAGTGCCCCTGAGTTCAATCCCTGGTACCAAAACAAAACAAAAACAAACAAACAAACAAAAAACACAACATAAACAAATAAAGAGCATTGTTAAAGGTAACTATGTAAGTAAATATAAAATACAGTATATATATATATATGTAGTTTTTTCTCTTAACATTAAAAAGTTAACTGCAAAAAATAAATATAAAATTAAACTACTGGATGCTATAAACATATAACATTAGTGACAACAGTAGTATAAAGGTGAGGGGATGAATCTATGTTAGAACAACATATCACTATCAGAATTAAGTTAGCATTAATCTGAAGATGAGTGTTTTAAATTAAGATGCATGTTGCAGTCCCCAGAGCAAAACAAAGGGAAAAACCTCCAACAATATAGTAATTAAAACAAAAAAATTCTAAAATGGAAAACTATAAAATATATATTGTACACAAAATAAGATAATAATTGAGGAACAGAGGAATAAATCAGATGAGATAATAAAAATGAGTAGTAAAATGATATATGTAAATTTACTCATATCAATAATTGCATTATGTTAATAAAATCAAATAACAGAGATAGGCCTCTGGTACTCAGAATTCTGAAATATCCCCCAATATTCCTGTTCCTGGTACCCACTCCTTGTAAAATCACCTCATGTTGAGTGCAGGCAGAATCTATGAACATAAGATATCACGCTCATAATTAAGTTATTCTGTATGGCAAAGATGAAGGAATTTTTTGACTATAATGGTCCATAATCAGTTGAGTCTGAGGTAATAAAAAGAGAGATTACCCTGGGAGCTAATCTCAGGGCTTGACCTATTGAGGATATTCTTAAAAGAGAAAGTCTATTGGCCTTGAGTAATTAAGCTATCACGTTGTGACAGGGCCTACGGAGGGAACCCCATGAAAAGAGGGCATCTTGAGAAAGGCCTCTAAGAGCTGAGATTAGTCCCTGGAAGGCAGTGAGGAAGAAAATAGAGACATCAGCTCTATAACTGCAAGATCATAAATTCTGCCAATGACTAGTGAGCTTGAAAGAAGATCTTGAGCCTCAGATGAGATCATGTCCTCAGCCAATGCTTTGATCTCACCCTAGTGAGATCCTGAGCAGAGACTCACATCAATGGATTAAATGTTCCTCCCCCCATCCATACAAACCCTAATCTGAATGCAATGGCACTAAGAGGTTGGTCATTTGGGAGATGATTAGGTCATGGGGGTACAGCCAACATGAATGGGATTAGTGCCTTTACAAAAGGGACTTCAGAGAGCTCTCTCACCCTCTTTCTTCCATGTAAGGACATAATGAGAACATGGCAGTCTGTAATCTGGTATAGGCTCCTCACCAGAACCACACCATGCCTGCACCCTAGTCTCAGACTTCCAGCCTCCACAACCGTGAGAAATAAATTTCTGTTGTTGAATTTACCTCTGCTATATGGTAACATGCTTTAGCAGCCTGAACTGACCATAGAAGCTGTGAGACAACAAATGGATGCTGTTGTAACTGGTAAGTTTGTGGTAATATGTTATGCAGCAATAGAAAACAAATATAACCTGGAACTCTGTTCTTTCTTACACTTAGTCCATACACTTAACCATTGCACACTTAACTCTGCAAACTTCAGACACTGGCTACTTATGTGCCACCAAGACTCGAAGGCATTATTTTTTTTTTTTTTGGTTTGGCTCCAAAAGTATTTCAAAACATATTTTGAATATTTAAACATCAAAATGTTTCACATTCAAGTTAAACTTTCTGGCTGACCTTGAAAAACTGGAAGCAATGTCATCACTGGCCCATAATGCTACCGTGCAAGAACTAGTTGAGGGTGAGAAGGTCATGAGCTTAGACAGGGCCTAAAATCTGTTCAGCATTGGGCTCCACCAAATGGGATTCATTCATTTAGGTTACCCACATGGCTGCAGGTAGGTTTTTAAGTATTTAAGTCCTGATCTACAGCTTCAAAGTTTATTAGCAATTGTCTCAGTATTTTTTTTTCTGGTGTAGTCACTGTTCCCATTAACTCTCTTTCTGATACAGTGCTATGAGAATTTGGATTGTGAATCCTTTGAAAATAAATGCCCAGTTCAGAATTTGATATTATTTTGCCTTGAGAAGAGAAAATACATTTAAATTTCATATAGGCAAAAATAAAATAAAAAGATATTATGGTAGAGACTGGGAAATTCATGTTTTCACTAAATATCTTATTGGTGAAAGATTTCATTTGTTAAAAAAACAAAAAAAATATTCTTTGGTCTTTGAGGAATATTAGGTGAAGCCAGCAGTGTGTTTTGTTTTGTTTTTCTTGTGAGACATGAGGGGAAAGCAAGAAAGCAAGCTCAAGGGCAGAGAAAAGGAAGGCTCCATTGAAGCAGTGCAGAACAAAGCAGGAATAGTTGTTAAGTTTTTGACATTCGTGGAAATTAGAATGGATAGAAAGTACTTTCGGGAAAATGGCATGAGTAACCCCAGTTGTGGCCACTAGAGCTTTTATTTGCACTTTTATAAAATATTCTATTCAAAATTAATAGAAATTAGTTGCATGAATTCAATTTTAACCATGATCTCTGGATGTAGTTGTAAAGAAGTCTTTTGGAAAAATGAAAATGTGACTGTATGTGAAATATTTATGTGTGCATGCACATACCATAGCTGGCTTAGAATTGGAATTGTGTATGTATTCAGCTTCAGATCTTGTTTTGAGCTTCAGAACTTGTAAAAGGCTGAAAATGTTTCCTCCACGTTAAATATATTACTATGCTAAAAAGCATTCAGACAAATCTATAAGGGAAAGACTAACATTTCAATGGGAATATGAACAAAGGATATGAGCAGGAAATTCACAGCAGAGAAAATAAAAATAATCAAGAATATGAAAAGATCTTCAATCTCAACACTAATCAGGAAAAGTCAACTCAAAACGATGAAATTACCAATTAGATTTTCAATAAGATTGCTGATATGAAGTGTTGGTGAGGGTAAAAGGAAGTGGAGACTCACATATTGCTGATGGGTGTGTGAATTGGAACTACTCTGAGGGACAACTTGGCAAGAACTATTACATTTTATGAGAATGTATTTATATATTACACATAAAAATAAATTTTATAATAAACTATTCTTCTCTGTTCCTCCAAATACCTCCTCTGGCCTCAGTGATAGGTTTAGAAATATGATCTTAGCTCTGGCCTAAGTCAGTTAGCACTAAACTGTCACTTGGCCCCAGTGATTGATTCAAGAGTGAGTATAGACATAAAGTGGTCTAATCTCAGAACTTTTTTTTTTTTTTTTTTTTTGGTGCTGGGGATTGAACCCAGGGGTGTTTAACCACTGAGCCACATCCCCAGCCCTTTTGATTTTTTTTTAAAATTTGAGTCAGTGTCTCACTAAGTTGCTGAAGGTCTCACTAAGTTGTTGAGGCTGGCTTTGAACTTGTGATCCTCCTGCCTCAGCCTCCCGAGTTGCTGGGATTATGCCCAGACCAATCTCAAAACTTTTGCTGGTAATTCTGAGTGGGACACAGATTTTCTCTTCTGACAGGGAAGAAAACGTACTTGGAAGCTGCTAGTAACTACCTCAGTATCAAGGCCAGCCTGCCTCAGAATGGAATTAATGTCAAGAAAGCATTGACCCAAGAAACCTTGTCTGAAGCCTTCCTTTCCTCTGGTCTTGAGAGTCACATAAGCCGTTAAAGTTCCTATTTTGTTTAAACCAGTTTGAGTTTTTCTGTTACATGCAATTGGAAGCATCTTGACTGATAAAATAATTGTTGACCAATCTCAGTGATTCGGGCCTGTAACAGATAATTATTGTGTGCCTTCCTGTATTTTAGAGGCTAGAAAGCTTAAGCCTTTATTTCCCACATTTCCTTGCAGCTGGTGTTCTGGATATGACTTAAGATTTTACCAAAACTAGTTCAAGACATGAATTTGAATGTGAGATAAGTGAGAGGGAGACAGGACTCAAGACCAAATGTTTGCTAATGCAAATCATGGCACAGATAAGGCAGTATGAGAAGCAATGGCTATGGTGGGGTCCTCAGTGCATGACAGGCAGCATCCTGATCCTACCTGGAGTAGCTTCTGCTGGTGTGGCTCAGTTCTCTGGTGTGGATTCGGGATCATTATTAGAATCTCCTTTGAGATCTTTTTTTCTTCAACCCCAGCAATGATTCTGTAAGCCATTTAAATATCATAGATCCATTTCTGCTGAAATTAGCTAAAGAATATTCTGTTCTTTAAAAATAAACTAGTAGGGTGCAGTGGCATATGCTGTAATCCCAGTGACTTGGCAGGATGTGGCAGGAGGATCATAAATTCAAAGCCAGCCTCAGCAACTTAGCAAGGCCCTAAGCAATTTAATGAGACCGTGTCTCAAGATGAAAAATAAAAAGGCTGGGGGTGGGGGCTGGCATTGTGGCTCAGTGGTAAAGCACTTGCCTAGCATGTGTGAGGCACTGGGTTTGATTCTCAGCACCACATATAAATAAATAAATAAAGGTATTGTGATCATCTACAACTAAGAAAAAAAAGGTTTAAAAAAAGGCTGGGGAGGTGGCTCAGTGGTTCAGCACCCCTGGGTTCAATCTCAGTTACAAAAATCAAACAAGCAAACCCTCTAATCATGTAGGACCATTCAAGTCTTTGACACTATGCTCAAGACTGTGAAAATCAGAGTATATAGCAGAAATAAACCAAAAACCTAAAAAAGGATGCCTGGTTTTAGACATTCACAGTTTCTCTTACCCCTAACACTTAAAAACTATTTTTTTAAATTTTTTGGTACCGGGAATTGAACCCAGGGGTGCTTTACCACTGAGCCATATCCCCAGTCAATTTTATTTTTTTTTAATTTTGAGACAGAATCTTACTAAGTTGCTGAGAGCCTCACTAAATTGCTGAGGCTGGCCTTGAACTTCTGATCCTCTTGCCTCAGCCTCCCAAGCCACTGGGATTACAGGTGTGCACTACCATGCCCAGCAAAACTAAGATTTTTTAAATGTCCTGTCTAGGCAAGTCCGAAGCTAGTCTGATATCCTACATATAGCTTCTGTACATTGTCCTTTTTCTTACACTTTTCTCTCAAATCAACCCTCAGTAACAGGCTTCTTGATTGAAAGGTGTCCATTATTACCAACAAAGAGAATTATGAAAGTCAGAGGACCCAGTGAGATGCCTCTGAAATTTGAATGTTCCCAAGCATCGATCAGACTTTCAAATTTCAGCTTTGTTTGACTAGAACAGATAATGCCAAACAGTAATTTCCAGGAACCATCAATGTAGAGCCCTCAGTAAATGATTCCCACAGACCAATTTTTCCTGCCAGAAAATCAGCATTTGATTATGCTTTCAATTTAGCTTTTGCTTCTTTATACTCCAGGCACGGGTCAGGGCATGCAGTTGACAGTCCATAAATATATCCTAAGGAAATAAATTTTGTACCAGCTCTATATTCTAAGATGACAGAGCTACTCAGAAAACAAATGGCATCAGTTGGACAGAGCAAGCCCCAGGATTTAGCCAACATACCAAACTTAAAATATAGTGTCAAGAAGAAAGAGGGGTGACTTTGATGGATAGCCCCAATAAAAGCCCATCATTCATTCAGTATTTGTCAAGTGCCAATCACAAAGTGCTGATGATGCAGAGATAAACAAGGAACAATTCTTCTCATAAGAAGTTTAGTCCAGTGTTGGGAGACACACAGTAACTATCTAATTCCAATTCATTGTGATTTCCAAATGTAATCAGAAAGTGCACTGAGAAGGAATGGACAAAGATTGGCCAAACTTTAATCAGGCTTCTGAATCTTCTGCTAGGCCCATCTATGTACTTCCTAATACAATCCAGTTTCGGTAAAGAACTCTGCTGATTTATTTTGTCAAGAAGCCCTCCCCTTCAATACCTGATTTTTCTCAATCTCTGATGGGAGTTCCTCATTCACCATCTCTCAGGTGATGTCTGAAACCCTGGCTTGCCTTCAGCAACAATCTCATTAGGTCAGTTTAGTCAGAATCCTCCTTACCCCTGAGGTTTCATCCTAATAAAATTTCCATCCACTAACCCCTACCAGGCTCCTTGACTATAAATTCTCATTTGCGCATATTATATCCAAAGTTCAGCCCAATCTCTCTTCCCTACTACATATTTATATTGCTATAGTCCCTATAAAATACCAAGGTAGTCCTGAATAAAGCCTGCAATACTGTGCTTTTAAAATATCATTGAAACCCAGGCACGGTGGCGGAAGCCTGTAATCCCAGCACTTTGGGAGGCTGAGACAGGGGAATCGTGAGTTCAAAGCCAGCCCCAGCAACGGCGAGGTGGTAAGCAACTCAGTGAGACCTTGTCTCTTCATAAAACACAAAATAGGGCTGGGGATGTGGCTCAGTGGTCGAGTGCCCCTGAGTTCAATCTCCAAAACCAAAAAATATATATATATATATATCATTGAAGCCGGGTGTGGTGGCACATGCCTATAATCCCAGTGACTTGGGAGGCTGAGGCAGGAAGATCACAAGTTCAAAGCCAGCTTCAGCAACTTAGTGAGGCCTTAAGCAACTTAACTCCTTGTCTCAAAATAAAAATAAAGATAAAAAAGGACTGAGGATGTGGCTCAGTGGTTAAGTGCCCCTGGGTTCAGTACCAAGTACCAAAAACAACAACAACAACAAAAAAACAAAAACAAAAATAAAAATATCATTGAATAATTTTTTTCTTTAACAGAAACACTAATTCTATGTGCAAAGTCACAAAAAGCAAGAAAACGCATGGGGCTGGAGCCAGACAGCCTACCAATATTTATGGTATTGGGATAGAACTCATCTATGGCAATACTGGATTACCTAAATAGACAAGTGCCTAGGGCACTAGCAAAGAGCATCAAAAACCAGAAACCAATTTTACTTTACATATGAAACATAGATATCAGAAATTAGTTGGAGGGGCTGGAGTTGTGGCTCAGCAGTACAGCACTCACCTAGCACATGTGAGGCACTGGGTTTAATCCTCGGTACCACATAAAAATAAATAAATGAAATAAAGGTATTGTGTCCAACTACAAATAAAAAAAATATTTTAAAAAAAGAAATTAGTGGGATTTGGCCAGGTGTGGTAGCACACGCCTGTAATCCCAGCGGCTCAGGAGACCAAGGTAAGAGGATCAGCCTCAGCAATGGCGAGGCGCTAAGCAACTCAGTGAGACCCTGTCTCTACATAAAACACAAAATAGGGCTGGGATGTGGCTCAGTGGTCGAGTACCCCTGAGTTCAATCCCCGGTACCACTACCTCCAAAAAAGAAAGAAATTAGTCATATTTGGTTCCATTTATTTTGTGGCTTATTATCATTTTGTTTTGAATTCCACACAGGATGGGAAGCAGAGGACATAAATTTTTCTAAAATATATGTATTTAAAAAATATATATAAATGCATATAACATAAATGAAGCACTGAAAGTTATTATAAATACTATATGACTATCCATTAGGCAAGAAACTAAACCTTGCCTACAGCATTCCAGGAACACCATCTTGGATAGCCAAGTGGTTGGCCTTGAACTGTTCTGCTTCTAGCATGGAAAGTCTCACCCTGAGATGTGAAGAACATGTTTCCTGTGATGGATACAGAAGACTGAAGGAGAGGAGAATAAAACTCATATGATAACAACTTAAATAGGGGTGAAAACAACACAAGTTTTAGTGTGAAATGGACATGGCACAGGTTATCCACCTATTGTAGTTGCTATGGCTGTTTTTGCCCCTAACTGCTGATGTTACAACCATGTTTTTTAATTTGCAATAATGGATCATCCATCATTCCATTGCTTCCACTGGAATTGTGAGCATTAATGGTCTGTCTTTGACTTTGCTTTTGGGTCAGCTGTTGTGATTTGTATTGAGATAATGCTAGTTTGAAATTGAACATCCTGAATATTGTGACCATGTGTATTAGGTTGCTCAGGTTGTCATAACAATACCACAGAATAGGTAGTTTAAACAACAGAAATTTACTTTCTTATAGTTCTGGAGGCTGGAAGTCCAAGAACAAGATGTTGGCAAGTTTGGTTTCTTCTGAGGCCTCTCTCTTTGATTTGCAGGTGGCCACCTTCTCACTGTGTCTTAATATCATTGTTTTCTGTGCTCATGTATGTATGGTGTTGGTGTACCTGAATTCCCTCTTCTTATAAGAACGCTGGACAGATTGGATTAAGGCCCACCTTAATGATTTTCTTTTAACTGAATCATCTCTTTACTGGCCTATTTCCAAACACAGTTACATTTTGAGGTATTGAATGTTAGGGCTTCAACATATGAATTTATGGGGGACACAATTTAGCCCATCACATCATGTTTTGTGAAGATTCAGATATTGAAAATGAAAACTGTTACATACCAATGCCAGCATCACTGACAAAGAAGGCTCTCCTACTGTGTTATCTTAATGACATCTGGATTAGGGAAATAAGTAACAGAAACAAAACACATTATACAATATGGAGAAAAAGGAAATGGGAATTGGGCATGGTGGAGAAGAGGATGTGAAAGCACATATGGAAACTGAATCTCACAAGTTGGGGATGAGATCCATATGTATTCTATACCAATCAAAAGTCTTCCCAAAAGATGTCAATGCTCAGTTCAAAATGGCAACAGCTGAATTAGTTTGTGCGTACCACACAAACATATATCATCCTGTTGCTCCTTTGATGGCTACAAATTTGACTAAAGCCCTAGTTCCTGACTCAATGGTTACCTTTAAGGGTCCTGTAGGGGGATATCTTGATAACAGATATGTTGGTCCTTTACAAAGTATAGCTGAATCTATCAGATCTTACCAATAATCATGCTTTCTACCATATGTCAAGGTATGAGATCCATTATGGCAAGAAAAAGTGTTGTCCCTGTTAAGTACTTTTATTTTTAAAAATGGAGTTTCATATTGTCTTCTTGATTTCTGTGAATATTTTCTGTGGTACTGGGGATTGAACCCAGGGCCTTGTGCATGTGAGGCAAGCACTCTACCAACTGAGCTATATCCCCAGCCCCAATTTCTATGAATATTTTAATAAAACCACAGAAAAATGGAAATAATACAAAATAGAATACTCTCTTATTTGCATATTAAATAGATGGTACACATGTAAATTCTGGAAAATTCCATTCAGCCTATAATTTTTTGTTGGGGAAATGGCTTACTTATTTAGTTAGTTTGAGAAAATGTAAAGCTCTATCTGTAAAATGTCACTCACGCCATGTACACAACTCTGCTAAAAACTGACATATTTGGTTTACTTGCAATATTAAAGCTTTCATAATGAAAGTTTTCAGTCACTTTTCAATTTCTTCCAAACATGCCGAAACACATAATGAGACTTTTTTTACTTTATAGAAATGGAAGGAGATAGCCTCCCTAGACATGGCCTACAAGTTGCCTTTTACTGTTGCCAGGAAGAGAAAAAAATTGTTAAAATGTCAGTAGATGATAAAAAAATAATTTGAAAGTGTAGGGAGAACAGAATGTCTTCTCTAATTTGGAAATACATTGAGCATGAGTATGGAGAAATGAATTACAGTGAAAAAAATTATCAGTAGTTCTAAAACCAAAGTTGAAGATGTATGCAGCCTAGAAAAAAATGATCTGACAGCCACTGTGCTTTTCTATGTTATGTATAGGTCACAAAAAAATATTTGGCAAAATGACTCATTTTTGGGAAAAAAGATCGCTTCAGAACAAAAAAAAGGTTACCAGGAAAAGTCAGTAACATTAAACAGGTCTTTCTCGATTTCTTTAAGAAAGCTAACTTATTTGGAATCCAACATCAACGTCACAAGTTCAGATTACCTTTGTGCTTTAGAACCATTTTCCATGAGAAAGAGAAGTTTATCTTGTGATAATAATCAATTTGCATTGGAGTATTTTAAAAAAACATGTGAAGGGGGCTGGGATTGTAGCTCAGTGGTAGAGCATTTGCTTAGCGCATGTGAGGTGCTGGGTTCGATCCTCAGCACCACATAAAATTAATTAATTAATTAAGTAAAATATAGGTTTTTGAAAACAGCATGGGAAGGTACAGATAATCTATATGTAGAATTTATAGATGCAATAGACCTGGTGGACCTCTTTGCCTATCAGGTCTATTGCTGTAGATACAAAGTGGCTGGATATTCTTAGAAGTCTAAAAATCTGCTGTTGTTAGTAAGTAAAAACCTAATTATTTCAAAGCTCAAACATTTTTGTTGAGACACTTTCACTTGGTGTCATCACATGAGACTGACACCAGGAATCAGTGTAATGTGGGCTTGATAAGAGCAGAAGTTCAAGTCAGGGTAAATTTGATTGCATGAAATTTTACTGCTATGTAAAAGAAAACAATCTGTCTTAAGGGCTACTGGCAGTTCAGAGTATTTTCAGGGAAAAAGGACAGAAAGAATAAAAATATCCTACTGTGTCCTGGGACCAAAAGAAACATGCCATGTTATTTTTTAAATCAAATATTGGTCATATCTATTCAATCAGTCCTACTGCATTTATATTCTCTTTTAAAATAAAATCATATTCATATTCCTTATAGATACAGAATGATATGGCTTAAAATTTAGTAAGAATATAAAATTATTTCAGAGGGACACAAAGATACATTATAAAACATTGTTGTATTTTTGTCTCATATATTATTTCATTGGTCTTATTATTAATTACTACTAATTACCACTGTCAATTAGCCCTATTATTTCATTTAAATATAACAATAGGTTCAGAAAAAGAAATATTAAATAACTATTTTAAATTAACACCTATTTTAATATTTTTATGTTAAGGTAATAACATATATTTGTTTATTATATATTATGTCATTATGGGTGGTTTTGTGTCTGGTATGACTGTGTCTGGGTTGGCTCTGTAAAAAGTTGGTCATCCATGGGCTGGGATTGTGGGTCAGTGGTAGAGCGCTTGCCTCACATGCGTGAGGCATTGGGTTCAATCCTCAGCACCACATAAAAATAAATAAATAAAATAAAGATATTGCATCCATCTACAACTAAAAAAGAAATTTTTTAAAAAGTTGGCCATCCAAACCACCATACTACACCACCTCTCCCCTGCATTATAACCTTTTTTTTTTGTACCAGGGATTGAACCCAGGGGCGCTTTACCACTGAGGCACATCCCCAGCCCTTTTTTTTTAAATTAGTTGTAAATGGACACAATATCTTTATTTTATTTATTTATTTTATGTGGTGATGAGATTTGAACCCAGTGCCTCACACATGCAAGGCAAGTGCTCTACCATTGAGCTACAATCCCAGCCCGCCAGATCTTTTTATTTTTTATTTTGAGACAAGGTCCTGCTAAGTTGCTTAGGGCCTTGCCAAGTTGCTGAGGCTGGCTTTGAACTTGGAATCCACCTGCTTTGAACTTCTGGGATTATAGCCATGTGCCACTGCTCCCAGCACTATAACCTTAATAATAATCTTAATTTGACTTTGACCTAGGGTGTGAGGGTGGAGACTGGGATATAAATTTAAATTTATGTGGCTGCTAATCTCAGGAGGTGGGTCTATTCCTTTCTCTAGGGAGAGTCCTAGCTGTGAGAGGAAAACCAGGAGCTGGGAATAAATACGTGCAAGCCTTGGATTTTGCTACTCTCCCTCTGAGCTAAGTCTCTGAAGTCTCTAAGTTTCTAAGTCCACTTCTGTGGACTCAATTCCTCTATGATTTAAAGGCAAATCCCTACTTGCCTCTGAGAGTAACAAGGACTCAAAACTGCAGTGGACTACTGAGATGGGGTCACTTTCCCTTGTTCTTGACATTTTCCACTTCAAATGATAGTTCTTCTACTTTAGGGATCACTAAATTTTTCTTTGACAAATCTGGAATGGGATGACAGATTTTAGCCCTGAAAAATCAAAGTTTCCATTATTCGAGAAGCCAAATGTTTATGTAGGTTTGCCTGCAAGGCGTGGGAGGGATAAGGTGGCTGGAGTTGGTGATTAATTAGGATCTAGTTTCTTCCTGCTGAGAGAGGACTCAGTTAACTAATAGGAGAGTGTAGGTTTGGGTTCTGCCTACAGGAGGGAAATAGATTCCATCTTCAGAGAAAACCCACAATGCCTTAGAACCAAGAACCAAAACAAGGCTGTGGATTCAAATAGGAAGCCCTTCCTTGCTGGCATTTCTTCCCTCCAAACTACTACTTTTGCTTTGTAGAAAGGGGAAAATTGATATTTTTGATGTTCCGCTCTCCAGGAATTATTCTTTCCTCAGCTCTCTGTGGCAGACTTTGAAGTGGAAAGGACACTGGCAGCAGGGAAGGCAGAAACTGAGCTTTTCACAAACTCACTCACTCCCTACTCCCACACTACACTGCTCTCTGCCTTGCCAAGAGCTACAACTGCAAAATGGGGTTTTCTTGAGGATTCACTGCAAGCATATGTGAAGTGCCCACACATCAGCTGCCCAATGCCTGTGGGCTGTATGGGAATCAACAGCTGCCAGGACTGGGCCCATGAATGCCAAGGCCTTTGCCCTTCTTTCTATTCACAATGAACATAACAAGTTAACAGTTACCACTATATATGTAGAGTGTGTGTGTGTGTGTGTGTGTGTGTCTATGTATCTATGTATCTATGTATCTATGTATCTATCTATCTATCTATCTATCTATCTATCTATATAAACAGAGGTTAACTCTTCCAACAATCTTAGAAGTTAAGGATTTCTCTTACTTAAGAGAAATCCTTAATGTGGTGAAAACCTGAGACACAAGAAAGTGAAATAATCTTCCTAGAACCACACAACTAATAAGATATGGACTCACTGTTTGAACCCAATAGTCTGACTGCCATATCTGTTCTCTGGGCTAAATATACTCCCAAATCTTGCCATCTTGCTCGTATGTACAGTTAACTTCCAGGATGGCAGTATGTCAAGCCCCCACCTTAGGAAAGGGAGAATTTTAGGCCAAATAGGCTTAGCTCCACCCCATCATCACACATTCCCTAGGCCACAGCTAAGTATAGGGCCCTGTACCTGCCCATAGGGAGAGAAATCCACTAAATTATGGAGAAAAGTGTAGAAGGAGTGATGTTATGGCTGTAACTAATGAACTCCAAGAATGAGAAGATTAACCCTTGTGGGTGCCAGGCACTTCCTGGGGTACCAGTGGTCCACCATCTAGTGTTATAATTCCCCTCACCTGAGAAACTGACACTGAGAAATAGATAAAAGATTTAGGTGCCAGAGCAACCTGCAGCACTAAAATAGCTTTGGTCACAGTGGCACTTCTGAAGGAGTTGTGCCACTTTGCCCTCTTTCCTCACTAGGCCCCAGAGATAGTCACTCTTGGCCCTTGGCCATATCCATCATGAAGGCAGGTGAGTCTTTCCTGTGGGACTGGTAATACTGCTGGCAGACTGGCCAGGGCTTTAGGGGTGGGGATGGGGCTGAGTGGGCCCCTGAGTGTTGCTTAGCAACTCTCATAATGAACACTAGGCCTAGCAGAGTGATTATACTCTCCCTTGGCCTACACACTCTTCTACCTACACAGGCAGGAAAAATTAGCTAAGGAGAAGTTAAATCTTGTGTGTTTGGTGTGGGGAGGTTGGCATTATTGCTCCAACATGAGATGTTGAGACTACCAAGGGTGGAGCAAGGCTCGCCTCAGAAAAATCACCATTTAATAAAGTCTGTACAAAGTCCAATAATTTTCCCTAACTACTTAGAAGAACATTGCTAGCCAGTTAGATATATATAGCCTCCTGTTATGCTGGGGATCTCTCCATGGGCTGCCAGAATTTTTGGAAGTCCAGAAACCACACTGGATCTTTCATTCATACCTCCAGGTCATTCTGCTTGAAGTTGTTTCCTGCTTTATTATATTATCATCTCCACAGAAAGACCTGGCTTGTTCATTTTCCTCCCAGACATGGATCCCAGTCAAATAATGAGGAAAAGAATAATGAATTTGTGCCTCGGATATATCAGGAACTTTCAAACTCAATAATAAGAAAACTAACTGAAATAAAACACAAACAATGTGAATGTATGATTCTCCAAATAAGATACATGTATGTGTGGGTGCAGTGGTGCATGCCTGTAATCCCAGTAGCTCAGGAGCCTGATGCAGGAGGATCATGAGTTCAAAGCCAGCTTTGCAACTCAGCAAGGCCCTAAGCAACTCAGTGACAACCTGTCTCTAAATAAAATACTGAAATTGTTGGGAATGGGGCTGGGGTTGTGGCTCAGTGGTAAAGCACTTGCCTAGCATATGTGAGGCACTAGTGTGATCCTCAGCACCACATAAAAATAAATAAATAAAATAAAAGTATTGTGCCCATTTACAAGTAAAAAATCTTCAAAAAATAAAAAAGTGCTGGGGATATGTTTAGTGGTCAAGTTCCACTGAGTTCAACCCCTGGTACTCCCAAAAAAAAGAAAGAAAGAAGGAAAAATACATGGCTGGGCACAGTGGCACATGTCTGTAACACCAGAACTTTGGGAGGCTGACACAAGAGAACCGCGAGTTCAAACCCAGCCTCAGCAATGGCGAGGCACTAAGCAACTCAGTGAGACCCTGTCTCTACATAAAACACAAAAATAGGGCTGGGAATGTGGCTCAGTGGTCGAGTACCCCTGAGTTCAATCCCTGGTACAAAAAAAAATACTGGAACAGATGGTCATCAGTGGGAAAAATGATAAAATATAAATAAAGTCTACAGTTCAATTAACAATAATGTGCCAACATTGATTTCCTAATTTTCCTAATTTGACAAAAAGGACCATGCTATGTAACACGTTAACAGAAGGAGACACTTGATGAAAGCTATAAGTGAATTCCCAGCACTATTTTTGAAGCTTCTATGCTTATTCAAAATTATCCCAAAATAACTTTATCAAAAATTTAAAAAGAAATAATATCAAAATTCCTTTAACAAGACTTAAGGGACCTTATTATGTTTTCCTTTTTTGCACATTTTTATTAGTGCATTATAGTTGTACATATTGTTTGGATTTGTTGTTACATATCTGCATTTACACACAATGTAACAATACAATTTGGCCAATCTTACTCCCCAGCACTTCCTCTGTCTTTCTCCCTGTCCCACTCCTTCATCTCTTTCCTTTACTGACCTTCTTTTGATTTTTTAGGAGATCCACCCTCTACTTTCTTTTCCTTCTCCTGCTTTAGCTTCCACATACGAGAGAAGTCATGCCTAAGGGACTTTAATTTAACCATCCATCCAAGATTTTTGTAATGCACCAGAGAATAGCATCTAAGAATTAATTAAATCTTTGCTCTGCTGCTTACAAGCTGTATGACCAATAGTAAATGACTTCACTCCTCTGTGCTTCAGCTTACTCATCTCTCAAATGAGGATAATAATACTAACTACTACATAGGTCAATACAAGGTCGGTGTTTGTTAGTGAGTTAATATTTAAAGTGCTTAAAATAATGCCTAGCACTGTTAAATGCTACATAAGTGTTATGGTTTGGATCCTAAATGTCCCTCAAAGGCCTATATGCTGAAAGGTTGGTTGCCAGTCTGTGGCACTACTGAGATATGCAGAACCTTCAGGAGATGGGGCCTCCTGGAAGAAAGTGAAGTCATTCAGTAGGTGCTCTTGGAGGATATTGGGAACCCAGGCCCTTTCTCTGTCTCTCTTTGCTTCCTAGATGCTGTAAGGTGAGCAGCTTTGCTCTACCACACTCTCCTCACCTTCATGTTCTGTCTCACCACAGGTCCAAACAACAGAGGAAAGTGATCATGGACTAAACCTCTGAAATCATGAGCCAAAATAAACATCTCCTCCTTTTAAATGGATTACTCAGGTATTTTGTCATAGCAACAGAAAGCTGACTTATATGGTGACTTTTTTTTGGTACCCAGGATTGAACCCAGGGGTGCTGAACCACTGAGCAACATCCCTGGCCCTTTTATATATATATTTATTTTTTTTGGTACTGGAGATTGAAGTCAGGGACACTCGACCACTGAGCCACATCCTCAGCCCTATTTTGTGTTTTATGTAGAGTCAGGGTCTCACTGAGTTGCTTAGTGCCTCGCTATTGCTGAGGCTGGCTTTGAACTCGTAATCCTCCTGCCTCAGATTCCCAAGCTGTTGGGATTGCAGGTATGCACCACTATGCCTGGTACTTACACAGTTTTTAAAATTAAATATCAAATTATACTGCTACAAAAACTTCTGGATAGGCCTTAACTATGTAACAGCCCCATCATATACCTATATTACCAATGGACTCATGTAACATATTCAGAATATAACAGCACTATTTATGAGGTAGACTTTACAACTCCCCAAAAGATGATCAGAGGCATTACTTTTAGTTGTAGGCTCCCCTGGGAACCCCAAGTGTAGTCAAGAAGTTCACTGTAGATGATGGTGTGTCCACATATTTATATTTCTTCCTCCACACATTTGCTTGAGTTGTTTTCATCTTCCATTACTCTCTCTAGTTACTTTATGATTGAGGTTTACTCCTTTTTTTAATTTTGGGGATTGAACCCATGGGTGGGTGCTTTACTGCTGAATCATATCCCCAGCCTTTTTTATTTATTATGTTGACACAGGGTCTCACTAAGTTGCTTAGGGCCTCGCTAAATTGCTGAGGCTGGCTTTAAACTTGTGATCCTCCTACCTCAGCCTCCCAAGTTGCTGGGATAACAGGCATGTGTCACTATGCCTGGTACCTTGCCCTTTTTTTAGTACCCAATTTAAATCTTACCTCAGCTATGAGGCCTCCTGGGCTACCCCATTCTTTCCTCTGAACTCCAATAGCACTAGTTGGTTTCTTTAATTGACTCCCCAAATACGCTGCCTTATGCATTTTTTCTCTCCTCAACTATATCAGTAACTGCTCTTGTACCCTCACCACTAAACCCCTCTTCCCCTGCCTCTGTGGGAGGTAAACTAATAATTAAGTGTTTAAGACAGAACAAAAAGTCCACTGCTCACTGAATTCATCAAATACTTTCTAAGCCCTGTGCTCGGAGTGGAGGAACTGGAGAATGAAAGAGTTGAGTCATTGTCCTCAGGAAGCCCACAATCTTGAATCAAAATTGTATACCCCAAATTCATGACATTTGCCTCTGGTAGAGGGAAGCAAAATTGGACAGAAGAAAGGAACAAATAAGGCTTTGTTTGACCTTATCAATAATGGTCTTTTATATATAATTTAATTATCTGGAGAAAAAGGGAAAAAAGTTTCCAGAGGGCACAAAAGTGAGGTAAGGTGGGAGAAGGGGGTGACAGAAATGTGGAGCTCAGAAAGGCCAGAGGGAGGGAAATGGTCAGGGAGAAAGAGGAAATGTTGATCCTTTCCTGAGTTTCTCTATCTTCAGTAGATTCTACTCCCCATTCCCAGTATATTTTTTTAAGTAAAAGCTTAAGGCATGTAATACAAGATGAGTATCCTAAGAGTTCTGCCATTGTACCTTTTTCTGAATTACTGCCATCTACATAGACGTGCACAGCAGTGAGTGAGTTGCTGGTCATGAATGAAGCAGCATACATGACACACAGCACCATCCTGTCTAAGGCTCAACAATCTATGGATTAGACAGAGAATCAGTGAGCAAACAGGTAACATATTTGATAACTTTTAGGAAGACAAAACAAAGCAATATGTAGAGAGTTTATTTTAGACTTGAACTTGGCACATGACTGTGGCCTACCTGAGGACACTCTCCTATTTAAGCTGATACCAAAAGACTAAATTGCTAGCAGTACAAAGACTCTGAGTGGGGGTTGGGGAGAGTGTTCAAGGAGATGGGAGCAATGAAATAAAGAAATATTTCTTTTAAAAAGGAAAAAAAGTATGCATGAAAATAGAAATTAGGAGATATTATGTCCACTGAGTCTCAGGTTAAATGACTTGCTCAAGATTACACAGTTGGATCAGGCAGTGGCACACACCTGTAATCCCAGCAGATAGGAGGATCTCAGGTTCAAAGCCTGCCTCAGCAATTTATGGAAGCCATAAGCATCTTAGTGAGACACTGTCTCAAAATTTAAAAAATTAAAAAAGAAGGACAAGGGATGTGGCTCCTGGTTTAGCACCCCTTGGTTTAATCCCTGATACCAAAAAAAAAATTACACATCTGGTCAGCTGGTCAGAAACAAATGAGAATATTAATAAGCTCCATCTTGAGATAAGAAACTGAACAGAAGGCTTCTGGAACTTTAGCCTATTGTCTAGCAAGAGACACTGGGACAAAACTCCAGAGACAGGAACTTGGGAACTTTCTTTTTATATACATTTGTCTGTCTGTTTCATTCATATATATTTATTTAAATAAATTAAATAATTATGTATTTAATTGCATAAGTAATAATTACATACATATTTATTTTAAAAATTAAATACATATTTATTTACATAAATACCTCTACATAGAGGTCCCTAGCAGTAAGCAAGGTGCTGGTCCAGGATGCAACAGAGTACATGACACACAACCTGCCTAAAGCTTACATGTGTCTATTTTTTTCATTTTGTTTTTTGTATAAACTTAAGGTGTACAGCAAGTCATTGAGAAGTTTCTAATACTCTGCAAATTTTGTCAGTATTCCATTGTTAGCAATTTTTGGTAATCCCTCTCTGTATCACTGAAGGGGCTGACAGTAAAACTCTTGAATAAAAATCATGAAAAATATCAGATAAATAAGAATTTCTCATGTGCCAGCCCTTAGCTGCTTGTCTTTGGGGGCAGAAAATAGAGGCAGACCTGCAAGTCTAGGTCTCCCATCTTAGCCAATCTTGAGAAAGCTGAAGCCCAAGACAGAGTGAGGGCTGATGGATCCTGAAGGAAGGAAAAGCAAGCAGATTGCCTGTTTGTGAAAGACTCCAAAACAAGGGTGGGCGTCTAGATGGTTGGAGACATGGTGTGGAACTGAAGAGATGGACAGAGCTTTAGTTTATCAGAAGGCCATATGGATCCTCTAGAAAATGACTTAGAGCAGTTATCAAGCTTGAGGTCATATTGCTAGAGTGGCAAAACCAGGAGGGGAAGGAATCTTCATATTAAACAACCTAAAATGATTATCCACACAACTCTGATGTTGCTATTATGTTGTTTTTAGAATGATTTTTTAAAAACATGTGTGTTGAGGAGAGACCTTATTAGCATGAATGTGCTTCTGATCTTTTATTAGCATATTTTCCCCATATTTAGCTATGACTTGGTGGAGTTATTGGATGAATGCATTTCTTTCTGGTGAGGTAACCTATTTCCAAAAACACAGGAATATCTCTAAATCTGAAGAAAGGGGCCTAAAGAATATTGAAAATATGCTCTGACCACACTCTTTTGACTCTGGCATGGGGAGAAAATATCCAAAGGTTTTTACAGTCAGTGCAGGCTGAGGCTCCTTGATTAAGCTTTCATGAGAATAGAAACATGGAAGGAAGGTCAGACAGTGACAGAAGAGACACCTTCCTGCCAGTGAAGAGAGAGAGACAGACAGATACAAGGTAATAGGATGTCAAAAGAGCAAGGACAGGACAAGAAATCTTTTCCTGAGTTATCCTTTCACTGTGTGGATGGATTCCTTCAATAGAAAGTGTTATCAACTCCCAGCTTTTTGAACATAATAGGTGATAGGGAATAAAGGAAGGAGCTTCAGATTATGAACCCTTAAGTCTATAATAACCTTGGTAAATCCCTTAACCTCTGAGCTTGGGTGTCCCCATCTGTAAAAGAGAAATAATGATGGTATTGCTAATGAGATTAAGTGGTATGGGAAGCAATCAGAACAGGACCTGGTGCGTAGTAGGCTACCAGGGCATAAAATCTATTATTATTGTCTCCCAATGACTGCAAGCACCAATGACTGCTGGATTATCCAGGCTGCTCTATACTTTTTTGAGGCCAATTTATGAAACCACTGGGCTGGAAGGAATGTTAGAGATCTGTTGCTCTCTCTTAATTTGATGCATGAGGAACCTAAGACCCAAGGGAGACAGGAGCAGTTGTGGGAAAGGAACGAACTTGTGCAAAAGTGAAAAGTGTGAAAGGAAATAAGGGATTTAGAGTGACTGCAGTGTCAAATGAGTGAATGTGCATATGTATGTGTTCACAGGGTGGGAGAGAGGAGGAAGATGTGAGGGGAGACTAGGTTACAAAAGAAGCAAATGCTAGGATATAATGTGCTTTAGTGTCAAAGTAAAGAGTTTGGATTTTATCCAGACTACCACTGTACATTAAGAACATAATGTCAAACAGGCACGCAATTTAAAAATTTCTAGCAGCCACATTTAAAAAGAGAAAATAGATGTGGTTGGGGGGTGTAGCTCAGTGGTACAGCAATTGCTTAGCATGTGAAAAGCCCTGGGTACAATTCTCAGATCCAAAAAAAGAAAAAGAAGAAAAATCATCTTTAATATATCAAAAATATTATCATTGCAACATGTAATCAATGTTTTTTGATTTAATCAATCAATGTTGCAACAACTATTAGATATATTTTACATTATTTTATGAATACTAAGTCATTGAAATTTGGTGTGTATTTTGTAGTGGCAGCACGTCTTCATTTGAACTAGCTACACTTCAAATGCTCAAGATCCACAGGTAATTAGGGGGTAGTGAATTTGTCAGTGAAGACCTAGGCAATGGGGAGCCATTGAGGGTTTTAGGCAGGGGGTTGTGCCATGGAATGATGTGTAGAAACCCTCTAGTTCTGCACTAAGGAGTGGAAAAGGAGAGCGCAGGAAATATGTTAAGTGCTTTTCTTTTTTCCCTATTCTCTTATGCCTCAGTTACTAGGCAGTCACTCAGTTGGGATGATGTGGCAGTGGTAAAGAGCAATGAGGAATGGGAAAATACAGAACCAAAATTTTGAAGAACCCTCTTTTTTGCATGTATGATTTTGTCAAAATGAACTAAAAAACTGTGCAGTTATAATACTCTAATAAGAAAAATCATCAGAAAAAAAATGCACCCTCTTTTCCGTACAATGGAGATGTATCTCTAAAAGGGAGGGGCCAAAACCTAAGGATCTTTGAGTTTTTGTTGCTGTGCTTGTTGCTCTGGACTCTCTCTCTCCCCCACCCCAACCTATCAGCTCCCACGTGGTCCAGACAGCACAGACCCGGATGTGGTTAATTTCTGGCCCAGACCCGCAAAAATGGAATCTCAGGGAAACGGAAACTACCGGGAAGATAACGGAAAATTAGAAGCTCAGTTAAGCGAGCCCTAACGGGCTGTTTATGAACACTGGTTTCATCCTTGACCTAGGCATGTGTTTTCTGATCCTAATTAGCATAACGGATACTGAGAACTGAATATAACCGCCCAACAGACCGTTAGTCACGTGAGGAAGACTAACAGCTCTGCAGTTTTTCTGTTTGAAAACTAACTGCCACTCAAAACACAGGCTTGCAGGAAAAAAAAAAATCTCCGTTGGTAGAGTCTTTTTGAGTGATGGAATTGTTCTGTATCCTGATTGTGGTAGTAGTTGTGTGAATCAATACAGGTGTTAAAATTCATACAAATTTAAAGTGAAAGAAGGAAAGCTGCCAGGGGTGGAGGGACATGCCTGTAATGCCAGTGGCTCTGGAGGCTGAGGCAGGAGGATCACAAGCTCAAAGCCAGCCTCAGCAACTCAATGAGACCGTCTCTAAATAAAATGCAAAAAATGACTGGGGATGTGGCTCAGTGGTTAAGCACTCCTGGGTTCAACCCTTTGTACAAAAATAAAATAAAATAAAAAGGAAAGTTAATTTTAGAATTTTAAGGAAAAAGAAAAAAATTAGGACTGAGGATATAGCTTAACTGTAGGCCCTCGCTTAGCATGCACTAGGCCCTGGGTTCAATCCTTGTCCTGAAAAAAAAGAGGAAAAAAGTAAGCAAAGGAAAAAGAGAAAAAAGTTTAAAAAAAGGAAAAGAATTTAAATGTGAAAACTCTGGAGCTTAACTGTTGAGACTTATGTGTGTTCAAACTCTGGTACCACCACTTACTAGCCGTGTAACTTCAAACATGCTGCTTCTCTTCTGTGCTTCAGTTTCCTCACCCTTCAAACAGTGACAATCATATTCCTGCCTTCTAAAGAGTTCAGTTTGGAGAAAGTTAAATGAGGCAATACATATATGTGCTTAGGAGAGTACCTGACACATAATATATGCCCAGTAAATGTCCATGTCTAGATTTTTCAGTGTAAGGTCCTGAGGTGCAGCTACGAGGTAGGTGAGGTAACTGAAGAAATCACCCTGTGAATCACTGCTGGGTCTATTCAGGTATTTGTAGCCACAAGAAGAACAGCTTCTGTGATCTTACATATTTTTATTAATTAATTTTATTTTTTTGATTGACAATATTTGTATATATGTGGTCCAGTGTTATGTTTTGATTCATGTATACATTGGGTAATGATCAACTCGAGTGTTCTATGGCACAGTAGGGTGAATACACTTAACAATGTATTATTTATCTCAAAATAGTTGGAAATAAGGAGTTTGTACTGATCTCAAGCCATCCAACTTACCCAATCCCCATCCTTCCCTCCTCACTTCACTCCTGATGACCTCCCAGTTTCCACACAGTTCCTAACTGGTGGTACTGTCTCCATCTTAGCCTTCAGTGCACTGACTGATCATGACTTCTCTAAACTATTCTCTCTCTCTCTCTTTTTTTTTGCAGTACCAAACTTCTGTTCTCACCTTTGGCCGTGGATCAAATCTTTTGGACATTCTGCAAAACTATTGGCTTTGACTCTTAAAAACTGTCAGTGTCATGAAAGAACAGAAAAGCAAGGGTAAGGAACTGTTGTAGACTAAAGGAAACTACAAGGACATGGCAATTAAATTTTTTGTATGTATTTTGAATGGGATATAGGGGAACAGCTGCAGAGGTCGTTATTGAGATATTTAAGGAAAGTTAAGTATGACTTGTATGTGGAAGAACATCCTTCTTCCTAGGAGACACACATTGGAGTGTTTAGGGTTGACTACCATGATTTCTGCACTAACTTTCAAATAGTTTGGCAAAATTATTATTATTATTATTTAACATAATAATAATCATATATACTCAGTTTTAGTAAGTTGTACTATATATATATATATATGTAGAACGATAAGGCCAGATGCAAAATATTTGCAATTGGTGAAGCTGGATGAAGGGTGTGAGTACTCATTGTACTAGTCTTAACAAATTTTCTGTAGTATTTTTGTTTGTTTGTTTTTGGTACCAGGGATTGAACCCAGAGTCACATCCCCAACCCTTTTCTATGTATTTTATTTTAAGACAGGGTCTTTTTTTGTGTGTGGTGCTGAGGATTGAACCCAGAGCTTTGGGCATGGGAGGCAAGCACTCTACCAACTGAGTGCTTAGCCAGTTAGCCAGATATGCCCAGCCCTTGCTGAATTGCTTAGGGCCTTGCTAAGTTGCTGAGGCTGGCTTTGAATTCATAATCCTCCTGTCTCAGTCTCCTGAGCCACTGGGATTAGGGGCATGCACCACTGCATCCAGCTTTTCTGTAGGTTTTGATTTGTTAAAAATAGAAAGGGGTAATAGAATATTATTTGGAGAAGATTTTTCAAATTACATGTGCCTATGTTGCAGCCCCAAACTAAGGAGCTTTGGGTTCCCTGGGGGTGAGAGGGGGCTAGGAAGCTGTATTTTGTATACTTATTTTTTAATTGATGCATTATAATTTTACATAATAATGGAATTCATTGTGATATATTCATACATGCACAGCACACAATTTGGTAAGTTCGATTTCTTCAAAACGTAAATCCTTCCCCTTCTGCCTCTCTTCTATTTTTGTGAGGTCCCGTTTCTTTCCTTTTCTCTCTCTAGGGAAGTTACTTTTTAAAATTCCAGGACCCAGCCAGTGGCTCAGGAGGCTGAGGTAGGAGGATTGCAAGTTTAAAGCCAGCCTCAGCAACTTAGTGAGGCCCTATCTCAAAATATAACATTAAAAAGGCCTGGGGATGTGGCTTATTGGTTAAGCAGCTCTGGGTTCAATCTCCAGTACCCCTCCCCCCAAAAAGTTCCAAGACTGTAGTGAAGAAGCACAACTGGGAGACCATCTTACACTCTCTTGTGCCTCCTCTGGCTCTTGCCATCCTTTAGGATCCTAACCCTGGCACTAGTTTTTTTAATAATGTCCCAACTGGGCCTGTCCCCAAACCTCTGTAAAGTGGGTGCAGCTATGGAATGGAAGTGATCCAAGCAGAGGTTAGATCTTGGGGCACTCCAACATTTATCAGATGAGCAGAGAAAAGATTCTGTGAAAAAGACTGAGAATGAAGAAGCAGAGAAGTAGGATGGAGGGTGTGTATCCTCAACAGTACCCCAAGAGTGGACTCAAAGGAAGATGGACAGAGGTGACAGGCCATTCTAGGTGTGCCTGGTTAGGGGCTGCATGAGGATGAGGAGAACTAAGTTGCTCTGTCAGTTCAGAAGTGGACCATTTGGTGCCAGAGATTTTCCTGGCAAGTTCCCTCTTCCCTCTGGCAGATAAGTCTGTACCACAGGGCTGGCTGATGAAGACACCTGAAATCTTTGACAGGAGTGCTGTGAGGATCAGAGAGAACATCTGTGAAAAGAGCCTAGAACAGGGCCTGGCACAAAGTCAGCACACGGAGCATGTTTGCTATTACTCAGTAAACATTGATTGACTGACTGCCTGATAGTAGGGGTCCTTTATATTCATTTATTACCAGCTATTTACAGTGTAGTGGGAAAGCAGGTGGGAATCAAGTGAGGCTGAAGCCATGTGAACCAGAAGCAGCAACTTATGTTTTCCCTCTCTTCAACCTTTCCTCAGATTGACTCTCTTCAGATATTACCCTTGAATTTAAATCTTTACCAGTCCCCAAGGCTTGGGAAAGATAGGAGAAAGTAGAGAATTTCCATCCTAAGGCTGACTGGTATTCAAACTTCCAGCATAGACAACTCTTCTACTAACTGTTAAAATGTTGGAATAATTTCATAATGATTGGCAAACGCCCTGAGTACTGTTAAGTGTTCTATTACTTCTCCTTCTCCTCTACCTCACACATTCTGAGTCTTGGGCATACTCAGATACCAGCCTGGCTGGATATCACCAGAGGGCATGCATGTCAGCCGGTTTTAGTTGCTCTTTCTCTCTGGTCCCCTTCCCTCCACAATGAGCAGCCCTAAACTCTGTGACAGAATGTGAACTCTTCATCTGCACTGTGAACATGCACTTCGAACATGATCTCTTTTTGCACCTGGTGATACTGCCTGAGTCTCAGGAGCTGTGTCTGCTTGCTTTTGGGGGTGCCTGTTGCCTTGGGGTAATTTTCCACCTGCTGGGCCATGGCCTATGCTTGCAATAACCCTTGAAAACTGCTGCCTATCCACCAGGCTGGATTCGTTCTAGCCCACCATACACCTCACCCAGAGGTTCCTGTTGCTTCCAGGACTTATCTTGATATATTACATTATGAAAAAGGTCTTGGCATTCTATGAAGCAGTAAAGAGAGGAAGTTTTGGAGTCTGATTGTGCTTTTGTATTCAACTTTACCACTTCCTTTGTGACTGTGGAAAAGTTGCTCAGCTTTTCTGGGCTATAGTACCTCATCTACAAAATAGGATAATGCTAGTACCTATTTCATAGGGTTGTTGGGAGGATTAAATGAATCATAGGGAAAACCACCTGGAAGAATGCTTGGCCCATAGTAAAATATTTATAAATGTTAGATACTATTATTATTGCTATTATTATTATTATTATTATTATTTTGTATTGAAGCTTTAATGGGCACATTTAGGTATTATTTTCAAACATTTTCACTATAATTAACTTTTTTTTTTGGTTATTAGGGATTGAACCCAGGGTGCTTACCAATGGGCCTCATCCCCAGCCCTTTTTTATTTTTTATTTAGAGGCAGGGTCTCACTGAGTTGCTTAGGGCCTCACTAAGTTGCTGAGACAGCTCTGAATTTGCGACCCACCTGCTTCAGCCTCCTGAGCCACTGGGATTACAGGCATGCTCCACCACACCTGGCCACTATAATTAACTCTTGATGTATATAACATTTCCAGATAAGTAAATATGAAAGATATGAATTAGCATCCAACTTTTTGAGGTGGGAAAACTAATACTAGGCTATAGTAAGTGAGATTGCCATGGTTAGTGACAAGTTTTCTGATTTCCTGTTCAATGTTATTTTTTCTCTGGGAAAATTGAGATAGGTAGATCATTCCCTATTCACTAAGCATTTGTTGAACAACTACTATGTACCAGACAGTATGCTGGACATTGAGAGTACAGCAGTGGGCAAGACAGGCCCCTGTGCTCCTGGAGTTACCATTGTAGTAGGAGGAGACAGTCAATAAGCAAATAAATTGTAAAAATAGGATATATCAATTAGTGTGATAAAAATAAAACAAGATGGTGTGATTAGAAGTAACTGCGGGGATAACGCAGTGAAGGAAGGCTTTTCTAAGAAGGCAACTTCCCTGACAAGGAGGAGTTGAGCTAGAGACCTTATCTTGGATATGTAACTGGAACCTTAGAGGGAAGTTTTTATAAAGAGGAGACACCCAGGCTCCTATTCTGGGTCACCAGAGGCAATGGAAGGATCAAGAAGGAGGGCTGCCAGGTGAGGGTTGTTCAGAGTCCAAAGAAAGATAATAAATTGGAGACATTGTGGAAAGAGGCAAGAGAGCAAAGAAACTGGTGAACAGTGGAAGGGAATTTTCTTTTTCTCTACATATATTTATTAAGCTTTAGATTTTTTTGGTGCTGGGGATTGAACCCAAGGTCGCACACATCCTAGGCACATTATTTACCACTGAGCTATACCCCTAGCCCTAAAATATGTATAAACCAACTTTATTGAGATATAATTTAGATAGAATAAAATTCATCAATTTAAAGGGTACATGGTGATGAGTTTTGAGAAATGCATACACCTGTTAGACACCTCCCCTGTGAAGATATATAGAATATTTCTATCACCCAAAAATGTTCCCTTATGACTTTTAAAGTCAATTCCAGTTACAAAGTTTTCTGTAAAATATCCCTCACTTTGATGATTCCTCATGATTCAAATGGGGTTATGGGTTTTTGGCAAGAATGATGCACAGATGATAAACCATTCCCATCACATCATATCAGAAGATGCATGTCAATAGGTCTTTTTAGGTATTAACCTTGTTCATCTAATTAAGATGTGCCTAGAGGGTTTCTCCATTATCAAGTTATTGTTTTCCTCTGTAGGTAATAAATATCTTGGGGGATATACTTTGAGACTATCCCATAAAGATTTAAATTGTCATTAAATAAGACCTATGTGTTGAATTAAAGACAGTTGTTTTATTTTAGTTTTACCAGTCAGGAGCATGGTCTATTTTTCTACTTATCAGTTTTCCTTAATTTTTTCATATACATGTTTTATAGTTTTGTTCTTTAATAAGCATAGATCTGGATTAGTAGGGAGAATGTGTGATAGAATGGTAAAATCCTAGTATTGACATGAGGTACATCTGGATTTAAAGCCAAAGTTTCCTGCTTAATGGTTGTATGGCCTTGTGAAAGACCTTTAAACATAAACTTCTAAATTCTCACCTACAAAAAAGCAGCTAGTAAGGTGGGGCATGTTGATATGGGCCTGCCTGTAATCCCAGCTACTTGGGATCACAATTTCAAGGCCAACCTGGGAAATTTAGCGAGACCCTCAGCAAGTTAGACCCTGTCTAAAATAAAAGGGCTGGGAATGTAGCTCAATGAAAGAGTACCCCTGGGTTCAATCCCTAGTATGAAAAACAAACAAACAAACAAAACCTCATAAGATGTTTGAAAGAACCTGGTAGTATCTGGCACTACCCTTTCAATGGTGGTTCTAGGATATAGGAATTCAATAGGTTCTTTTAGATTTATTTTCTGTTTTGACACTGCAGAGATTGTAGTGGAGGGGAGCTGCTGGGAAGAAAGCAGTTGGGATTGTTTTAGTTGATAGCAAATTCTCGTAGTTTACCAGTATCTTCTATGTTGTCCCTTTGCAAATTTCATTGATTTCTTCTGGTATTTGGGGATTCGATTTTCATGAATATACAAATGCATCATTTGCAAAAGTGAAATTTCTTATTGGTACTGGGAATTGAACCCATAGGTGCTCTAAAACTGTACTACCTCTCGAGGCCTTTTTATTTTCTGAGACAAGGTCTCACTAAATTGCCCAGGCTGGGCTCCAACTTACAATCCTCCTGCCTCAGCCTCCCAATTTGCAGGGATTACAAGAATGTGACATTTTTATTTCTACCTCTTCTACATTTTCACTTATTTTTCTTCTTTCATTATTAGAACAATTTTTAAAAATATTTTTTTAGTTGTAGATGGACACGATGTCTTTATTTTATTGCTTTGTATGTGGTGCTGAGGATTGAACCCAGGGCCTCATGCATGCGAGGCAAGTGCTCTACCGCTGAGCTACAGTCCCAGCCCCTATTAGAACAATTTTAAGATAGAATTTTAATAGGGACAGTTTTGTATGAAATGTACCTAAGAAGAGCTTTTGTTAGGAAAGATGTCCTCTTATGTTTAACAAGAGAGAAGACACTGAAACACTCCCTTGATATTTTAAGGCTTAGGTAAAACTTTGCTTTTTCAGTTTGGTTTTTCCTTTGCTTCAAATTTTATTTCCTCAG
The DNA here is from genome assembly GCA_028644305.1 of Xerus rutilus. Classification (NCBI taxonomy): domain Eukaryota; kingdom Metazoa; phylum Chordata; class Mammalia; order Rodentia; family Sciuridae; genus Xerus; species Xerus rutilus. Next base: position 83,706,626 of record CM053417.1, on the reverse strand, counting down.
CTCGGGTTGTAGCTCAGTGGTTTAGCACTTGCCTAACACATGTAAGGCACTGGGTTCAATCCTCAGCACCACATAAAAATAAAATGAATAACATAAAGGTATTGTAGTCATCTGAAACTAAAAATATTTTTTAAAAATTATTTTCTGAATCCTAAACATGTTTGTTATTCATTCATTCATTCATTCATTCATTCTTCTTCTTCTTCTTTTTATTATTATTATTATTCATTCAGTTCTTTTTTTTTTTTGGTACTGGGGATTGAACTCAGGGGCACTCGACCACTGAGCCACATCCCCAGCCCTATTTTGTGTTTTATGTAGAGACAGGGTCTCACTGAGTTGCTTAGTGTCTCGCCATTTCTGAGGCTGGCTCTGAACTTGTGATCCTCCTGCCTCAGCCTCCTGAGCCACTGGGCCACCGTGCCCGGCCCTTCCTAAATTCTTTATGGACGGACAGTAGAGTTTCTTTTTTGTAATGATATAGGCAGGATTTCGGAGCAACATACTTTCTAAAATACTGCCTTGGCAGCCTTCCATTAAGTGTTAATCTTATAAAATAAGTCTTACCAATGTTTCCTTTTGCCTCATGCTCCATATTATGGCTTGGTATGGCACTTTTACTGATCTCTATTAAAATTCTTTTCTTCTGTGGTGCTGGGGTTGGAACCTAGAGCCTCACACATGCTAGCTAAGCACACTGTCACTGAGCCCTAAAACTTTATTTTGCTCATTGTGGGGTTTTGGCATTTATTTCAAATTTTTAAAATATTGTGTTGAAATATTGTTATTGCTGAGGGTTTTGGCCCCTGAAGCCAAAAGTACCTCCCTTTCCTCACCTCATTCTAGTTCTGGCTCTACAGTGACCTCCCAGACAAGTTCTTCTCACAATTTCCTTCTGAAATGGAGGCCTGATGTTAGACAGCCTGAAACTGTCAAGAGACATCAAGCCAATTGTATTGCCTGCCAGGAGAGAATCATGTTTCTCCTCTCTTTCTCTTCCTATATGCAGGGATCTCAGTTCAGCATAAGTCCTTGTCCATTTCTAACCGCTGGCATTGAGCATGGCCACATTGCCATTGGGGTGCTTGGGATTGCTTCTCACTTACAGAGGTCAAAGGTCAGGCTCTCACTCTCCAGGAATACACCCCAAGGACTATTGAGCTCCTCCAGACCCTTGTCAGGGGCCTTGTAGCCCAAAGCATTCCTTTTTCTGCTGGAGTCTGTCAGTTAGCTCTGGCAAAAATCAAGTTTCCTCACCCTAAACTTACCTCATCCAACACAAGTTTTCCAGAGAAATGGAAAAGAGCCCTGTTCTAATCCTCAGATGTCAGAACTGAAGGGTCCTTAGAAACCATCTTGCTCCAACCCCCCTCATTTAACAGAACATATAACTTCCTTTGCTGTATTTGCACATTCTAAGGAATTCCCAAGGCAATTTCATAACAAAAATCAGGAGCAAGGTAAGAGCCAAGCTAATCAAGGAAGTAAACTACTATGGGACCCAGCTGTGCTTGGGAAGGACTGAGTCATTAGAAATGCAGCCCTGGCCTCTGGATTTGTTTATTAAGGATTTTCTTCAAGGGCAAAGAAAAGGATCTGTGTTGGCTCAACTCCAAAGCCTTGCACCAGGGTAGGGCGAGATTGGAGAGGGTTTGATTAGTTTTCAGTTGGACTGGAGAGTTTGAAAGGTTCTGTTTTGAATGGACCTGCCCTTTTTTTTTCTGACTGGCCCAGGCATTATGAAGTTGGCAAGCTTTACTTGTGTGTCTCTTAACTTCCCCAAAAAGTACCTCTCTGGATCCCCAGCTCTGAGGATCTTGCTTTCAGTTCTAAAAATCAAGACAACACTCCCAACTGCATTAAGACAGGCTTTCAGAGGTACAGCTTCTTTCACATTTTTACATGATTTAGACAAAACACCTCTCATTGATTCCTGCAGGGGAATACCCAAACAGTGTGAGAGTAATTTTTAGCTACGTTTTACAGATGAGGAAACAGGCCCCAAGTGGTAAGATGGCCTAAGGCCTTGCAGCTTTAGAAGCAAATCTTTGATGATTGATTCAGAGGGATAGCACATTCTGTGCTTGTTCTGCTAGGCCACAGCGCCTTGAGATGCCAAGATATGCTACAAGAGCACTTGGCAAGCGAACAGAGTGGCCACAGGATTGAAATCACTGTCTTGATCTGATCTTCAGTGAACCCTAGCATCACAAGTGACTCCTGGGAAGCATAGAACACGTCTAGGAACATAGTGTTGATCCCAAAGGGGCTTTGGGACATTGGGTTCACACAGAATTTTCCATTCTATAGCTTTATGTTCTTAGAAAATTCTTCTTCCACACTGGTAGAAGAAACTCTTATTCATTAAAGGAAATTTCTTATCTTTACTCATGCATGGGCTCCCATTGTTTTTCTGGGTAGTACTTAGTGCCAGGTGCATTAAACACTGGGGTGTGTCTTTGTGGCAAGGCAGTACAGTGTTCAGGAATAACACTTTCTTCTTCAACTAACTTCAGATAAGCTAGCCCATCTGTACATTTTTTTTTTGGTGCTGTGGATAGAACCCGGGACTTTGTACATGTGAAGCAAGTGCTTTACCACTGAGCTACATTCCAGCCCCCATCTGTACACTCTTAACAAAGAAAACTGTGTCTTTTGAGATTAGAAAGGAAATTATCACATTAGGTGTGCACTTTTGGGAGAAACAGCAAGACCACTATGGCAAAACTCTAAGTAGACTGTGAATTGAGATGATTTAGACAAACCAGATTAGGGCCTTGATCAGGGTTATATCCTTTTGTCTTAAGTGCACAGAAAATATCCCAGAGTAAGAAAATTTGAACGCAAGTCCAAACACAAGTCCAAAATGCTGTATCACCAGCCCTGGAAATTGAACCCATTTTCTTCCCTTGCCTTAGATATATTTGATCAAGAAAACGATGACACTTTTTTTTTTTTTTGACTTTTTTTAATTCATGTTCTTGCCCAGCCAGGGCACCCTGTATTTGTACAGTGTAACTGCACAGGTGTGTTGGGAATTACAATCATGTATTGTGCAGTTTACTAGCCTGATGGTGGGGTGGCTTCAGCTGGGTTGTAATGCTACTGGGGCGGGGGGGGAGTAAGATGGAGAGGAGTCCGAGGAGTTGTTAGCCTACAGGTTAGCGAGAAGCCAGTCTAGCAGTTGCTTTCTAGCCATGTTACCCACGGCTTCATCCAGTTGTCGTTCCTTGGCAAACTTCATGACCTCCTGAAGAAGATCACCTACGCTGTACCCCTTCTCTGCTGCCTTGGCAGAAACTTCAGGAAGCTGTGGAGAGAACAGAGATAGCTTGAGTCATCTGATGCTTTTTTGGAGGAATGACCTCTGCTGGATAAAGTGAATTCACATCCAGTCCCCATCCCTGTACCTTCCCACCCATGATTGTAGGATTAAACTTGATTCTAGGATTGAAATGTGCAAAATGTGCAACAGATACATGACAGGAGGCTGATAACATGCCTTTTTTTTCCCTTTGAGCCTTCTCTAATGGCATAGATCAAAATGCTAAATGTACTTTCTTTTTGTGCTTCAAAACTAACACTGAAATCAACTGTGTTCACTAAATACTTCTCAATAGGTGTTTGACCCTTAGTCTGTGCTGATTGCTAGGTTAAGGTTGGGGGTTGCCTTCCTAAAAAAGTATGAGAAGGGGTGGGGATAGGAAGGATTGCCTGGAATCAGCTACTGGAATGAAAATAAATTGGCTCAGAATTTTATTTCTCTGGAATCCATGTAATGTGGAAAATCAACTGTGGTGTGTGGGAGAGGAAGGAGAGAACTAGTGAGAAGGTATGTGTATATGTATGAATGTGGGCCTCCCTACTTCTGCCCATTCTCTTTTTCTTCTTGTGCTTTGATGTATGGCTTACCTTTTCCAGTTGTCCATCATCGTCTCCCATGAAATAGAGCATGGGGACATTAAACTGGGAAGCTGCAATCCACTGCAAGACAGCCTGGAGCTGCTTCTGCAAGTTGCTTGTAGAACATTGGTTGTTAACAATGACTTCAGGCCCAGGAGATTCTTGACAGTTCTGTGACATTGCAGCTTCATAACCACATCTGGAGCCAAAGTTGGGATTGCTTGCCAATGCCGCTTGTTCTTCTAGCTCGGCAAGGGCTGCCCCGTTGTTGCTATACTTGGCCATGATCAGGCACAGCTTCATCACAGATTCAACCAGTTGATCTATGAACTGGCGGTTCATTTGCTTCATCCCACACATAAAGTCCAGTTCTGGATTGTCCTGGCATTGTTCTTCTCTCTCACACTTCTTGGACATGGAAGCCATTTTGCTTCTGGGTTCAGAACGTTTGTTCTCACCATCACAAAGGTCATCACAGCTGAAAGAGCTCTCATTAAGCAGTTTCTGAATCAGCGAAAGGACGATGTTCGACATGTCAAGCTTCTGGGAGTCCAGCTGTTGATTTTCCTTCAGACAAGATGGTCCAGGAGCTCCACGAGATTCAAGATGTTTCATTGAGAGTGTTTTTGCACTTTGACCTCCACCGCACTTTTCGTATTGGGCACTCTGAGCCATATAGCCCAGAGAAGATCCAGGGCATTCATCTTCAAATGCATCTTTGCCCTTTGCTTGCTGGGTTAAATGGTATTGAATCAGCATAAGGGCAGATACAATCAGATCCTTGGCCAGTGAATCGGTGGAAGGGCTGATTCTTTCTCGTTTATCATCTTTGCTGGCACATAGTTTGCTAGCCATCTTGCCTTGGTTTCCTTGCTTCTGGTTCCACATGGTCAGACTCTCCTTGAGGATATGTTCGCTGACTTTCTCTGCACTGGTCAGGGGTTTGCAGGGGTCTGGTTTCATTTTGCCTTTGTCCTTTCCTTTCATCTCAGCTTTCATTGCTGAGAATTCAAGGCTCTGATTCTTGCACTTGGGATCATGTGATCCAGCTTTCAAAGATGCATATGACAGACTCTGAGACTTAGTTTCCCTCCTCTCACCAAGAAGGGCGCTGACCAGACGCTTCAGCATGGCTTCCATGATGTCTGCGGCATTTTGTTTTCCATGGTTGAACAAGTTCCTCTTAACAGCGGAGACAAAATCTGAGTCAGTCATCAGGACTCCAGTTATGTTATGCAGGTTTTTCATGCAGGAATCAATCAGATCAGACACGATTTCCCTGGTGTGCTTTAATAACACCCTCTTCAGGACCACACAGGCTGGAATTGGCTTCCCACAGCTGTGCACTTTCAAAGTTTTCATAACAGAGACCATCATGTCAGATGCCACCTGATTTGCATAAACCATGAGCCCCTTGCTGATGGATTCTGCAAATTCTTTACTATCTCTTGGGCACATCTGCTTTTCTCCACTCTTGTTTTTGTTGCATAATTCGCTGTACAGAAAGGTTTTTCGTCCGTCCTTGCACTCTTCCCCAGTACCACGCATTTCTGCTGAGGTCAATTCTACAGCTTCGTGGGCCATTTCAGAAGCAATCTTACTTACAGCACTACGGGGACTGTTTTTCCCTTTGTCTCCGGAAGGTGGGTACATTAAATGGTGAAGACATTTGCTTCCACCTTCCAGTTTTTCCTTGATTTCTTTACGGGCCATCTGGATTACCAGGGAAGACAGTCGATTGACATAGAAGGAGAGGTCATCCATGGAACACTCTCCATCAGGGGAGATAACAGCCCTCTGAGTGCTAGGGGACTTGCCTGGAGGAGTTGAAGGACTTTGATTATTGTTGGTGTTTTTGGCTGCTGCCATTTCTAGACATAGGCTTTGGGGTCTGTTGGCCATGTAATCCATGTTCACATGATCAGCGTAGACACTGTAACAGTTCTCAGAAGGTATTTTGTGATATTCGCCATCTATGTCTCCTACTTTATGTTTACAGCTAGAGGCTGAGGGGCTTAGTGCATGTTGAAAACCCAAGGCATACTTCTGGAGATCATTGAGGAGCCAATTGAGGACACTTATAGGATCAGAGGGAGCTTGTTTGAAAAGGCATACAGATCCCTCCGTCTAAAAAAAGAACAACACCTATCCATAAGAATTTGGTAGGCTACTTCTTTGCTTTATTTTATTTAGAAGATATAGCTTCTATAAAGTGCACTCATTAGAGGTTTGATTTTTTTGGAATTTGCATAAAAACATAGCATCCAGTTATATCTGTTAATACATATTCATTCAAACAAAATGGCAGCAACCAAAGCTCAGAGGAGATACATTTGTATATTTAACTATATACAAGTGTGTTCAACATGTTGGTCAATTTCCCAAGTTTATGTGTTTGACTCAATATGTCAAAAATGTGTCAATGTAGCTGGGTTTGGTGGCACAGGCCTGCAATCCCAGCCACTCCAGAGGCTGAGGCAGGAGTCTGAGGCAGGAGGATCACAAGTTTGGAACCAGCGTCAGCAATTTAGTGAGGCCCTAAGCAACTTAGTGAGACCCTGTCTCAAAATTAAAAAGGGCTGGGGATGTAGCTCAGTGGTTTGGTGCTCTTGGGTTCAATCCCTGATACAAAAAAGTGCCAGTGTAGCTGGCATGGGCCTATACTTCCAGTATCTTGAGAGGCTGAGGCAGTAGGACATTCACAAGTTCAAGTTGAGCCTTAGCAACTTGGTGAGACACTGTCTCAACAAAAAATTTTTAAAAAGGACTGGAGATGTAGCTCAGTGGTAAAGTATCCCTGGATTCAATCCCCAGGAACATCCTTCCCAACAAAAAAGAGTCAATATATCTGTTGTGTGTGTATATGCAGGTCAATATAGAAATTCAAATGTATGAACGTTTAATAGAATTGAGATTGTGTCAGACTACTGTTAGTGTGTGAAAATGTGTCATTGTGTGCATGCGTGTGTATGATTATGTATCGTGTATAACAATGTGTTGACATCATTATTCATTTTTCATGTCTACTGTATAGGCCACCATGTGTGTGTTAGTATGTTCGTGCATGTCTGTGAATGTCAAAATATGATTGTGTATGTTAGTTCATCTTTGAATGTAGTGTCAATTTGAGTAATCTACCTGTTTATAATATAGATTTACTACTATGCATCATGCAGTTATAAATGTATTTATGTGAAGCCTAAATTTACATATCTATGTATATGTTCATTAGTAAGTAACATATTAATATGCTGATGAATGTGTCAAAATAGAAATATATGTAAATAGGTGATTATATAACAATTGTGTATGTTAATTGGGTATCAGTTCATGTTATATCTATATGCTATTGTCAGCACTTGACAATGTGTGTGTCAGTGTTGCTCAGTTTGGCATTGGATTATGCATGTGAGTAACATTAGCATGTCATTGCATTTGTGTCAGTGTGCCTATCAATGCCTAAAAGTGTGTTACCAAATATGTGTCACTTAGTATAAGTTTGTAGGTTTGTATGCCAGCATGAATGTGTATGAATATATAAATCTGTGCATAGAAGTGTATATATTTGTGTCTATGCCAGTACCTGAGTCTGTATGGTCACTGTTTTTGGTCAGATTTGTATGTGTATGTGTGTGAGTGTAAATGTGAATATAGGTGTTTATGTGTGTCACCTGTGGGCACATCACTGCATCTGACTCTGTTTACAGTTGTATATGTGTTTAAATATTTGTTTATGAATAGGTCAGTATATTTAATTGTTATATCAATGCTTATGCATGTCTGTAAATGTCAAATGTAGCCAGAGATATGTGTCATTGCTTAAATTATACTTAAATATATAAAATGTATATACTGATGTGTGTTTTGCTTTGTATACATTCATATGTGTGTATCTATGCTGAATGACTATGAATGTTCCTGTTTGGATATGTATATATGTATTATGTACACATCTTTAGCTACTGCTATCGTCTTTGCCCTTCCTTTGCTTCATCTTTTTTTTTTCCACTGAATTCCTGGAAATGTGAGGTCATAATAAGGGCAGCTTTTTGAAAAGGAGCTTAAGTTACAATTCAAGCCAGTGTACACTGTGTGTAGGAAATATGGGCTGCTCACCAGGTATAATTTATTCCTTTCTTAAGACTCTAAAATGGAGTTGGACCCCCCAAAAACCTGTTAGAATGTTAAGTAACTTGTTTTTCTTCCTTGGGGGCCACTCCTTTCAAAACAAATTAGCCTGGGACCAGAAATGTTTTGATTTTAACAAATGAGCCTAGAGACACAGAACAGGAAACATTTGACTAAAGCCAAATAGCCTGTTCAAATACAAGCCACTCCAGGCTTGTAGGAATGTAGGGGTGACTTGTGTGCTCCAAATTCCCTCTCTCAACTAGGAAACCAATAGATACAGTTTGAAATCCTTACCAAAAACAAAAAACAACAACAAAAAAACCCCAAAATGTATTTTGTGTGTGACATTGGCATGCGAGTCCAATTGATTCTAACTTGAAGTTACTCTACAGCATGAGTAATCTCTTAGCCAGTAGGGTGGGGACCAGGCACTCAGATTCTCAGTTGTTATGAATTCTCTGTTTCATATCCATTTTTCTTCCTGTTGAATGCTAAGCAATGTAGGACACACAAATCCATTATAAATCATCATGGAAAATGGCAAAAGATGTTGTTTATAAGCCCATATCTTTGTTTGGATAAGAATGGAAAGATTATATTTAGAGTAGATACCTAGAAATCAGGAGATGGGACTCTGAGCCTCTGTGATGAATGCCATTGTTAAGTATCTAGGTGTTGAACTTACCGTAGCCCTGAACTTGTCCTATGTTCTCTAGAATGTTGTTGTATTCAAATTGATGAGTGTGTTGGACAATAGTGTCCTTACCATCTCTGAACCAGAATCCTCAGACTCAATATCGGGCCCTAGGAATTAAGAATGGTGGAATCTCAAAGCCTAACTCTACCTTAGACTGGTCTTGTTTTTCAGTGTCCTTGATCACGATAATCTCCTTTTCTTCCAGACTCTCCAGGTTTAAGTCACCTTCTGAGCTGCAACCAGCAGCACCCTATGGAAGTAAAGGGTAAGATTCTTAATCAATAGTTGCCTTTTGAGGGGGGTACTAAGGATTGAACCCAGAGGTGCTTAACCACTGAGCCACATCCCCAGCCCTTTTTTATATTTTATCTAGAGACAGGGTCTCACTGAGTTTCTTAGAGCCTCACTAAGTTGCTGAGGCTGGCTTTGAACTCATGATCCTCCTGCTTCAGCCTCCCAATCTATTGGGATTACAAGTATGTGCCACCAAGCCTCGCAATTGTTGCCTTTTGAGACTTCTTTTAGCTTTCCCCTTAGGTTACCTCTTCCAATCATGAATGTCATATCCCTTTCCATCCTTTTTGTAGGAGAGGTAGGCTTGTAATTCTAGCTAGTCTTTGAAGAATGACACCAAATTCCTTCCACAAATTACTTATTATATGAAGATGCTCACAGGCCATCAGTCTCAAGAACCATATTCTATTAGTCACCACCTTTTTGGATAGGTTTTGTTTAAAAAAAACTTAAGTGGCTTCTAAAATGAGGTTTGGTATCAAGAGTGACAATAAATTCCAAACTGGGGACCTTAGGCTCATGAGAATGATAGCATTTCACTTGAGTTCCCTCCATTTTTTCACTCTCTACCACAATCTCCCTCTTTCTTCATACTTCACTGATAACCCTTAGCATTTTCCCAAACTCTCCAACTCTGAGGAGAAAATACTCACCTTGGAATCTTTATCTTCCACATTCAGGGTGGACACATCCACAAAGCATATCTGCATCAAATTAGGAGGAGGAATTTAGATAAACTCTAGTGAAAATGCCATAATTTCTCTTTCTTGGAGATGATCACAACACTTACCTCATCGGATTCTTGTGAGGAATAACTGAGATCTTGCGTGTAAAGCTTTTAGCAGAATATGGCACAAAGTAAGTACTCAATAAACATTAATATTGTGGCTATTACTATGTAAACAGAATCTTAACACTCCTATATTTCCTAAATGAGAAGACAAATCTATTACAAGCCCACTGGACAATATCTACATATGTTAATTGAGAAAACTGAGAAGTAGTTTGCCCAACTGACACAAACTCAATGATGGAGAACTCCATTTGCCTGGCTGCTTGTGTAGGGCACTTTCTACCACTCCAGTATTTCTCAAAATGTGATATTTTTACTATTGATATCAAGGATTTTAGGTAGTACATGGACAAACATTTCTGTGTTTAATAGGTGCGTTGTACTTGAATCTCAAACCTGCGATATTATGGATAATGTTGCTTAGGGTGCTGGTCATTTTAAAAGTGTAAATCATTTTTTAGAACATCACAAAGAACATATATTAAGTAGATAGTATGAGTGGTATTTGAACACAATAAAAATGTGAAGTACTATGCAAATCACTTGAATTTAGGAAAATTGAAAAGTATTTGAAGAGTTTTTCCCCTCCTGAGAGGCTCTAGTGTAACTTATTGGGAACTAGGCAACATTATGACTTAAGAGGTCTTAGGTAATAGAGGCTGGTTACTAGGCAACTACCACTCCTCCCTCCTCCCCACACCAGGTCCGCCTTGGCCTCCCTCCCTAGCTCCCTTACTTCACTCTCCATTATTCCCCTCCAGATTCATCCCTGTGTGATGTATATGTGTCCTGTCCCCTGAAAGACCTTACTGAGCTTGAGTGCTTGGAGAAGTCACAGCATCAACTTCCATGAGTTTATCTTGGGTTCCAGTGAATGTATACCCATACACCAATTTTTTTTCTGCTCCTTGGTGGGAATAGTTTTGTATCTTACCACTTTTCGGTCCTGATCTTTACGTCCTGTTGGGCTGTAGAGATCTACCTTGCAGACACCCCTGCGGCTGTGTAACCAGTCAATATCATCAGACATCTGGAAAGGGAAATAAATGAGATGCTTAGGTTTTAGAACCAACAGGGTTCGTTCAGTAAGAATCTCTGGCAAGAGTTCTGAAACATCTCCATTTCGAACAGGTTTAGGCTAGGAATTGAGGGGAGGGAGGGTGATTAGTGGGGAAGAATCAAGCTTAATTTAGTTTTAGAAAGAAAAACTAATCTCTGTTAGCTTCCTTGAACCACCCATCCCACCCCTCAACCCAGACTGGAGCTAAACATAAGGAGAAAATGGCAAAAGACAGTGGTGTTATTTGTTACCATGTAAGACCAACTAAGAACTCAGTAGATTTGGTATCTGGGGCTTGAATATGATTTCTTTTTTAAAAGTTCAAGAGAAAGCTTCCTTCAGAATATAGACTTCCTTTTTCTTCTAACTCTTAAAACAGTTTCACATTCTCTTCTTCCCTCCTTCACTCTCCCCTCCCCCCTTCCCTCTCACTTTCCCCCTCCTCCCTTTCTCCTTCCTTTCTTCTCCTCTTTTATCTCCTTTCACTTCCTCCCTTCCCTCTCTCTTCCCCATCTCTCCCCCTTTATCTTCCTCCCCCTCTTTCTCTCCTTCCCTCTTTTCTTTCCTCTCCTCTCTCATTTTCCCTCTGGCCCAGATATTATTATAATAGCTACTCTGTAATGGCTATCCTTTCACATGGTAATACTATATTTCTACCCCTTACCATCACGGCCAAACTCCCAAGATCTTCTTGAACTTTCCCTTGGAGAATCATCATGAAACCTTGAAAAAGTTATAGAAAAAGGCTTCCCACACCCTCAGAAGAGGAAGTTTCTCTCTTATTCAAGAGCTAGTGAACACTAGCCTAGAAAAAGAGAGAGGAAGGCGGAGAGGTTCCTTGTGATTTGGATACAGCTCCAGACCAAATTCTAAAAAAAAAAAAAAACCTATAAAAAATAAAATTTATAAACTTATTACCTTGATATATAAGACTTCTTGGACCTTTGGCCGATATTGTGCCACCCTGAAGGGAGATGTGCCCCTTTAGATGGAACTGGGCAGTGCCAAGTTCTTGGGCACCTACACCTGGCTGCCACCCCCGGTCAGCTGTTGGACCAGACTGAGGGGCCAGGCTTTTCCCTGCTAGTTTTGACCCTTGGGTATGACATCAGGGTTTATTAGGTCACAATGCCTGATGCTATAGCAACCTAAGCAAAGGCAAGGTACACTGGCAAACTCAGTAACCTTTTCACATCAAACACCCATCAGGTTGCTTACTGTTGGATAAAATGTTTCATTTCCTCTGGAAGGGTACACATATTTCTCTTACATTTTCTCCATTTCACAGCCCTTCAATGTCACCTGTCTCTTTCCTTTTCTTATTAGACCTTCAGAATAACCTTACTTACCATATTAGTTACCAATTTGGCGGAGAACTGTAGTTTTCACATACAGAATCATTACCAGTCTTTAAAACAATTTTTTTTCACATTTTAACTTAAATCTATTTGAGTTTCTTACTAGAGTATCAGAGTTATGTGGGAAACGAGCTTTAGATTTATGTTGAAATAGAAATGTTGACCAAAGGCTTTTCTGAGTATCCTAAATAAAATTATTAAAACAAAGGTGGAGGCTATCTTAGCAGCTTCTGTGATTTTACCTCCCCCTTTAAGATTCCCTCTTAGCTAATCAAAAGTCGTCAGAAGAGGGGCTGGGGTTGTGGCTCAGTGGTAGAGCACTTGCCTCACATGCATGGGGCATTGGGTTGGATCCTCAGCACCACATAAATAATGTAAAGGTATTGTGTCCATCTACAACTAAAAGAAAAAGTTTTTAAAAAGTAGTCAGAAGAGCTAGGTATGGAGGCACATGCCTGTGATTCCAGTAATTCAGGAGGATGAGGCAGGGGGATCAAAGTTTGAGGCTAGCCTCATCAAATTAGTTGAGACCTTGTGTCAGAATAAAAATAGAAGTGATTTGAGATGCAGCTCAGTGGTAAAGCACTCCAGGGCTCAATCCTCAGTACCAAAAAATAAGTAAAAGTCAAAAGATGCCCCTACCTTTGTAGTATGAGAGTAGGCTGTTGCGTGGGATCTTTGGATGGTATTTTGTTGGTGGTTTGGATGTTGTGATGACACTTCCACTCTGCTTCAAGATGTTACGTCTTTCCTCAACCCTCCATGCTCTCCTAAAGCCTTAACCACCGGCTGGTACTAGAACTTCAACTTCATGACATGGCAGTTTCTATAGAGAATGGTGACAACATAAAGTCACAGCTTTATTCTTAGGATTCTAGGCACTCTGTGGTCTAGCAAGCTCTGGTCTTCACCATGAGACTTAAGTAGCCCACAAAACCAACCTTTCACAAATAACTCAAGCTATAAAAGAATTTAAGACCCACTTACTGTTTTTTAATTGTTGATTCCAGTATTTTTTAGAAGATGATTCTGTATACCTTGAGATGTTTTCTGGTTAGCCTCAGTTTGAAAATATTAGCCCACACAAAAATGGTTCTCATCCATGCCCAAGTCACATTTTGTCTTTCCTTGTTCTTTCTCCAAATGTTTTCACTTTCACCTTGTGTATGTGAATAAATACATCTGAATTAAAAGTCAGATGAATTGAGCAAAAATAGCTTCATATTCTCGGTTCTACCTCCATTTCTTCTTTTCCCTGTTACTCTTGAGATTTAATTTCTTCACCCTGCTGTACAATTTTGATCCTGCTTTTTATGGTATCAAAGAGAAATATAGCCAGATATTTATTTTTATTTTATTTATTTACTTATTTATTTTGTTTAACCAGATAATTCATAAAAGTGGCAAGACAGATTTTCTTCAGGCTATCACAGCAGAGGAGAGAGACTTCAAATAAATTGAGTTCAACACATTGAAACAAAAGGCAGAGTATGCTAAAAGTACTGAGGGGCTTTTAGGGGTGAGGTTGGTCAATGTGATAGGGCATCTGTGTTTTTTACCTGGTGCTAATCAGTTAGGTTCCTACCCTTCCATAGAGTCTGGCACGCATGAGCCTTATCTTTCTTGGTGATTACATTTCAAAGAGATTGCTCCCAGGTTTGAGAGAGACATTCTTGAGTTATGGCAGATAACATTTCAGAGACAAAGAAATGATTTATAATTAAAATTTCTGAAGTTCACGGTCTAGGGAAAGAGAGTCAGAGTCTGCAGTAGGTTTTCGCTGGAAAAGACAGTAAATTCTTTTGTCAGCATATAGCTTTCTCAGACAGGCAGTTAGAGGGCTAGAGGCATCATTTCAGGGACGTGGCCTTGAGCTTATAGAAACTATGCCAGTGTTTATTCAAGTTTCTTAATGAGTGTTTGCTGGGGGTTTGAGCAGTGGTGAAATTGTGCTGATAGTTGCAGTTCTTATAGGCCAGTGTTAAGGCCTAGCTGAGAATAGGGCTCAAAGGAGCCTGACTAAAGTTTGGTCAAGAAGAAAGTCTTTGTCAGTGATGATAAGCTAAAATCCAAAATCCAGGACTGTTTTTCCTATGCCAAACTTTTTTCAAGGGGGAAATTTTTTTTAAAAATTGCTTAAATTTATTTTTAATTGATAGAAAAGCATAAAAATTATACATATTCACAAGGTACCATGTGGTATTTCATTGTATTTATGCATTAGGTAAAGCTTAAATCAAGTTAAACAGAACTTTTTCCTCAAACATTTATCACTTATTTATGGGAAAATCATTCAAACTCCTTTTCTCTAGATTTTTGAAAGGCACGCCATATCATTGTTATCCATAGTCACCCGCCTGTGCAATGGCACATCAGAACTTCTAGCCCTTACCTAACTGTAATTTCCTAAACATTGGTAACCACTATTCTACTCTCAACTTCTATGAGATCAAATTTTAGATCCAACATGAGTGAGACTATGTGGTACTTGTATTTCTGTGCATGGTTTATTTCACTTAATATAATGATCTCCAGTTCCATCCATGTCACATACGACAGGGTTTTGTCTTTTTATAGCCGAATAATATTCCCTGGTGTTTATGTACATTTTCTTTCATTCATCAGTCAATGGACGTTTAGGTTGTTTACTTTTCTTAGCTACTGTAAATAGTTCTACAATAAACTCGGGGGAGATGTACCTTTTTTGTTTTGTTTTGTTTTGTTTTTGGTACAAGGGATTGCTTAATCACTGAACAATATCCCCAGCTCTTTTTAAAATATTTTATTTAGAGACAGAGTCTTGCTAAGTCACTGAGGCTGGCTTTGAACTTGTGATCCTCCTGCCTGAGCCACCTGAGCTACTGAGATTACAGACATGCGCCACTCCACTGGGCTTAGATGTACCTGTGACATACCTATTTCATTTCCTTTGGCTATATACCCATTAGTGGGAGTTCTAGATCAGATGGCAGTTTTAATTTTATTTTTTGGAGCAACCTACATATTGTTTTCAACAATACCTGTACTAATTTATATTCCCACCAACAGCGTGAAAAAGATTGCCTTTTCTCCACATCCTCAGGAGAACTTGTTAATCTTTTGTCATTTTGATAACAGTCATTCTTACTAGAATGAGGTACTATTTCATAGTGGATTTGATTTGCATTTCCCTGATGATTAGTGATGTTAAACATTTTTTTCATATACCTGTTGTCCATTCATAAGTCGTCTTTTGAGAAATATCTAGTTTAACAAATGATGCTGGGAAACTTGGATATCCACATACAGAAGAACAAGACCCCTGTATCTTTCTACAAAAATCAACTCAAAATAGATTACAAGCTGGCTGGGGTTGTGGCTCAGTGGTAGAGCGCTTGCCTAGCATGTGTGAGGCACTGGGTTTAATTCTTAGCACCGCATATAAATATATGAATAAAATAAAGATCCACCAACATCTGAAAGAAATAGACTAAAAACTTAAATTTAAGACCTGAAAGTATGAAACTGCCAGAACAAAACATGCAGCAAATGCTTTAGGATATTGGAATGGGAAAGAATTGTTTAAATAAGACCACAAAAGCATAGAACATAAAAGCAAAAATGAACAAACAGGACTACATCAAACTTAAATGCTTTTGTACAGCAGAGGAAATGATCTACAGAATTGGAAAATATTTGCAAACTCTACATCTGACAGGTAGTTAATATCCACATATATAAGGGATGCTAAAGAGGGATCTTTTGATGATTAAAGACCAAGTTGGAACTCCTATTTCTGGTTCTTCTCTGTAAAATAAGCAGCAAAGGAAGAAAATGTTTATGTATTCTCCAAGCACATAACAATACCCTCAAGAGACTAAGAAAAAAAGAATCCAACTCTGTGTCTCCCAGCCCAGAAGGATACAACCATGACCTGTGCCTGGAAAATGTCTTACCAAATTCTCAAGTGACAAAGGGTGAACTACGGATGATTAGAGTGCTGTCCCATGGCACCCAATCCTGTCATCCTGGAGGCTAACCAGAAGCAGACAAGAGAGACATTTGGATGGAAAGCCAACAATGAAAAACAGAGTTTAGGCAGATGTGGCTCAATCGCAGGTCACAACATATAACCTGCCCCTTTTTTCTCTTAAGCCACTGAGGCTCTCAAACTGGCCTATACAGAATATGGGGGACTGAAAGGGGAGAAGGGACATTCAAAGAATCCAAATAAGGAATATGCTATGTTAGTGAATAAATGTGTGAATAGTCAGTCTGCTCCTAGGTTAGCCTTTGTGAGCCCAATATTATGTTCAACACAATAGCCTTGTTCATCATTTTTTTTCTAACTAGCATCATTCAATTTCTAACTTTGTTTATCCTACCCAAACATCTTCTCTTCTACACAGACTGGTGCATAATATTACAAATAGACACTTTTAACATGTTTTCAGTTTGCATTTGGTTTGAAAAAGCTATTGAGATAGTAAAAATGGGACCTGTGTATGTAATGTAATTATTCTGAATCATGGCAAAAGGAAATGAAATGAACTCTCAGCCTTCATGAAATCACTGTCTGCCTGTTAGTCCTGCTGAATATCTTCCAGCCTCAGATTTAGCCTATCTAATTTAGTTTATGTGATGACACTGTGACTATTTGGAAAATGGGCAGTGATGCCAATGATTATCAGACATCCTTCATTGTGGACCAATACAATTGGAAATGCCACTTCTTTTTCTCCTGAATTACTTTCATGAGATTGTATAATGTCATTTAGAGCAGCTTCACATAACCATACTCAAGTGAAAAATAGATGGCTTTTTGAACATCACAGCAATGATGGTACATAATTATTTATGTCAACTCTTTATGTCTGTATTGTGTATATCTGTCCTTTCCTATGAGTGGAGGGAGAGAATAAAGGTCTTTAAACTTTAAAGCTATAAACATTATATATATACATATATATATATATTTAATTTCAGGGGGCAGCTGTTAAAGGTAAATGGATTCTTAGGCATTTGAGGAGTTCTTTTATGGGAGGGGGCTTAATTAGTTAGCTAAGGTCTGTTCTATTGCTTTGTTTTAGAAAATGACTTACAGCTATTTTTTGAGAGGCAGGCTTAGCTTGGCCATGGCCATTTCTGGTCAGGCTCTTCCCTCTTATAATTGTGAAATCTCCCTCCTCTGATTTCCTAGAACATTTGCTTATTGTCAGGATAATTCATCTGACATTTACTAGATCTGGCCTTGTAGAGTTAATTAACTTTTCCTATTCCTGGATCACCTACGTTGCAAGCCTGGAGGGCAGGTTCTCTGTCTCTTTCCATTGTATCTGCCACAATACTGGGCACACAGCTGGGCTCAAGAAACAAATAATGGTTTTTTTTTTTTTTTTTTTTTTT
>CM053417.1:83604817-83688505 GCA_028644305.1 Xerus rutilus | reverse complement strand
CTCCTATAGCACAACAAATAAAAGCAAGAATCAATAAATGGGACGGACTTAAACTAAAAAGCTTCTTCTCAGCAAAAGAAATTATCAGTGAGGTGAACAGAGAACCTACACTATGGGAGCAAATTTTTGCCACAAATAATGGTTTTGAAATTTCAGGCAGGAAACATAATTCAGAAGCCATGGACGCATGGGATCTGTAATAATGACAAAAGAAAACTTGGTTATCTGAGTGGGCAGGCTTCTTCCCAGAGCAATAAATGTCACACTTTCCACTGCTTCAGAATCACCTAGAGAGCCTGCTAAATCAAGATATTTGGGCCCCATCCCAGAGTTTCTAATTCTGTGGGTCTGGAGTGAGTCCCAGGTATTTATAGGGTACTATATTTTACATTCATTTTTAAATTTCTCATACAGTTTTATGAAATCAGTACTACCTTTTTTTTTTGAATACTGGAGATTGAACTCAGGGGCATTCAACCACTAAGCCACATTCCCAGCCCTATTTTTGTATTTTAGAGACAGGGTGTCACTGAGTTGCTTAGCTCCTTGCTGTTGCCGAGGCTGGCTTTCAACTCAGATCCTCCTGCCTCAGCCTCCTGAGCCACTGGGATTACGGGCGTGCACCTCCACATCTTTCGAAATGGGTACTATTTTAATTCTTATTTTTGACACGTAATAATTGTACATATTTATGGGTGGTTGTGATGTTTCAATGCAAGTATACATCGTGCAACAACCAAATCAGGGTAATCAGCACATACAACTCCTCAAACACCAATCACTAATTTGTGGCGGGAACATTATAAAGTCCTGTCTTCAAAAGAAAAGAAAGCAAAAAACCTCTCTTCTAGCCCTTTTAATATGTACAAAATCATTGCTAACTATAGTCACCCTATTGTGCACTACAAGACCAGAATTTATTCTATCTATTGAAATAGTATTATTTTAATCCCGATTTTATAAATTGGCAGTTGGAACGCAGAAGCCTACGCCTGGTGGTCTAGGTAGGTGAGGCAGTGGACTCTTCCATTGTGTTGGGGGCGTGGGGGGGTTGCATTCGTGAGAGCGGAGATCAGTACACCTCTTCTCTCTTCCAGTATCTAGACATCCAAAAGAGAAATTCCTTGAGAAAAAGAAAAATATAAAGGCTACCTACTCTGATCTTCTGACCCCATCTGGTGGTTTTTAAGTCCGACGGAACGAAGCACTGATTCATTATCTCCCCCTACTGGTGAGAATGATGAGGTGAGCCCGGTGGCCTCTGGGATCAGTTTTTCTGAGGTGGTTTTCTCTGGTGGCGGTTGTCTGGAAGCGGTTCTGAGAACGGTAGCTCTGAGGCGGTTAAGCTGAGGCGGTTAGTCCCCTCTCCTCCCGCCTCTCATCCTTGTTTTATTTAGCTTGATTTTACTTTATTTTGTCCTGTTTTCATTTCCGATTTGTGGAAAACTCTTTTCCAATTCTTAGCTTTTATCCCAAACCCATCGGGGGCTGGGTAAAGGGACAACTCGATTTGTGAGGCATGACGAGAGCCCTTTTCGTTAGATATTTATAAATATATAAGCATATTTTGTGTCAGGATTGGAGATGTGGGGAGAAAACTGGCTGAGGGAACTAGCAGGCTAATCGGAATATTTTCCCCTGTCAAACAAACTTTTCCGGAACATCTGACGAAAAAATCTTTTAAAAGTACTTAAATATAGTATGAATTGGCTGTAAAGCCTTTTTCCTTGCCTCTAGATCTTATTTTTATCAGTGAATGAATGATTTAAACTTTTCGGAAACCTTAAAAGGGATCTGGAAGTGAAGCGATTCTGGTTCCGCGATGGCACTTGTGGGTGTGCTCCCTAACGATTCCGCTGATTTTAGGGACATTAAGTAGGATGAAGGTTAGCTTCATTGTGGACTTTGACGTGTAGCCGCGCTGTGGGGACGACAAGCTTAGATCTTTGGTATTTGCTCTCAAATCAAGATGGTGAATCGGGATAGTTAGTTTGTGTGTCCATTAGGGGTCGCGGCTGTCAGAAAACCGCGCCCCCTCACTGAACGAGAGCGCTCCCTAAAAAAGGCGGTTTTGAGAAGTCGTTCCTCAAATTGAGAGGGAGATTGGTGATTGCCCCTTGAAAGAATCATTCCCAGTCCTAAAAAGTGCGTTTTTGTGTATGTTGAATTTATCGATATGTTTCTTTAGTATTTCTGTCATAAAGATGTTTGTACGGAAATTTCTAGAAAAGCAGCGACTGTTGAACTTTGTATAGGACATAGCAGTGGCTCTTGTACTTAGCCACCGAGTTAATTACTCTTAGGAGTATTAAGATGATTGTAACAATAATGACGGCGTTGACATTAGTAGTGCGCTCAGCAACTTATGTCGTAAAATCCTTAGCAGGTTTATATCCCCCCTTGTGAATTTATAATTCACTTATCACATTCTGCCTTGGGTTGTGGTTCTTTCATTATGAGTCTTTCCAAATACAGAACTATTTGTGGCAAATGACTGTGTTTTACTCATTTACATTTACTCTGTGAAGGATAGCACAAGGTTCATATAAATAAGTGCTTGAGGATATTTACATAATAGAAAATTACTGGTGATAATGGTTGGTCAACAATTGCTATGCCCTGAACCAGACAAGTGCTTGGATAAAGCTAAAAAACATTTGAATTGCCCTAATACAAACTGCCAGAATTATTATAATAATTTCCTAACTGAATCTACTGAGTCTTTGGTACTGGAGATTGAACCCAGGGGCACTTTACCACTGAGCTACATACCTAGCTCTTCTTATTTTTCTTATTCTGAGATGGGGGTCTTACTAAGTTGCTTAGGGTCTGGCTAAGTTGCTGAGGCTGGCCTGGATACAGTCCTGGTGCCTCAGCCTCCAGAGTCACTGGGATTACAGGTGTGTACCACAGTGCCTCGCTCTTGTTTTTGTTTTTTTTTTTTTAATGAAATGATATATTTTATTAGCTACTGCTAGTTCTATAATCTATAATAACTTCATTGGAATATAATTAATATATGGTATGATATGCCCATTTAATGCATACAATTCAATGATTTTTACTGTATTTAGAATTGTGCAACCTGCTGTTTGTGATAAACCATGAGGCAAAATGAGCTAGTCTTTTTATTTATTTTTAATTTTTAATTTTTACTTTTTTAAAAATGTTTTTCTTTAGTTGTAGATGGACACAATACCTTTATTTTATTTATTTATTTTTATGTGGTGCTAAGGATTGAACCCAGTGCTTCATACTTGCTAGACAAGTGCTTTACTACTGAGCCACACTCCCAGTCCCAAAATGAGCTAGTCTTAAGAGTTAGGGTGACCCATCCCAAATCAAAGTTCCCTGATGCTAGCCAAGGACCAACTTTGCAGGCACGATTTTCAGATGATAGCATTTGGGGGTCTGATAAATTAACTCTTTTCCGCACAGAGTTTGGTAGGGATTCTGTTGATTCTGTAGATCAATCAGAGGAGTATCTCTCTCTTAACATGATATAATCTGATGTGTTTGGGATGTCTGTGCATTTATTTAGGTCTTTAATTTCTCTTAGTGATGGTTTGTACTTTCCAGTGTACACATGTTGTACCACTTTTTGTCAAATTTGTTTCTAAGGATTTTATTCTGGTTGATGCTGTTGTAAATGAAATTGTTTTCTTAATTTCATTTTTACATTGTTCCTTTTTTCATATTATTCCTTGCCAATACATATTCAATTGATTTTTGTTATTGATCTTATTTTCTGCATCTTGAACTTGTTTATGAAGTCTAATGGTTTTCTTTTTGTGTGTGTGTGTATATTCCTTAGAATCTATCTATCTGTCTATCTATCTATCTATCTATCTACCTACCTACCTATCTATATTTGAATTAGCCTTGCATCCCTTAGAATAAACCCCACTTGGTCATGGTATATAATATTTTTTATATATTGCTAAAATCTGTTTGCTAGTATTTAGCTAAGAATTTTGCTCTTATATTCATGAGGGGTATTGGTCTGTAGTTTTCTTTTTTTGCACTGATGGTTTTGATACCAAAATAAAAGGATTCTCATTAATGATTTGGCATGTTCCCTCCTGTTCTGTTTTTTGGAAGATATAGATATAGAATTGGTGTTAATTGTTCTTTACATGTTTGTTTGATTTGACAGTGCAATCATTTAGGCCTGGGGATTATTTTGTGGGGGAAATTTTGAAATTAAAATATAATTTTCTTTAAAACTTTGGGAATAATCAAATTGTTTGTTTCCTATTGGATGTGTAGTGACAGTTTGTGCTTTCCAAGGAATTGGTCTATTTAATTTGCCAAATTTATGGGTATATAAGTATTCTCTATTATTCTTTGGATATCAACAGAGTCTGTAGAGATATCCTATTTCATTTCTTTATAAAATAGTCTTATGGAGGCATAATTGATATACAGACAACTGTACATATTTAATACACACTTTTTTTTTGGTACCAGGAATACAACCCAGGGGTACTTAACTGCAAAGCTACATCTCCAGCCCCTTTTTTATTTGTTTTTATTTTTTAAATTTTGAGAGATGGTCTTACTCATTTGAAGGCCTCACTAATTTGCTGAGGCTGGCTTTGAAATTATGGTCCTCCTGCCTCAGCCTCCAGAGTCCCTGGGATTACAAAGCTGTGCTACTGCACCTGGCTAATATGCACAATTTAATAAATTTTGTCATATGTAAATTTTCATGACACCATCACCGCAATCAAGGTCATAGATATAATTCAATGCTTCCCAAAGTTTCCTTGTGTCCTTTTCTTTCTGTTACTGTTGTTGTTGTTGTTTTTGGTAAGAACACTTACCAAAAAAGAGAACTACCCTCTTAAATTTTGAAGCACACAATACCATACTGTTAACTAGAGGTACTATGTTATACAGCAAATCTCTATAATCATCTCTACCATTTTTTTTGTACCATGGATTGAACCCAGGAGTTCTCATCCACTGAGCCAGGTCCCCAGTCATTTTTTATATTTTTATTTTGAGACAGGGTCTCACTAAGTTGCTTTTGGTCTTGCTAAATTGCTGAGGCTGGCTTTAAACTTGGAATCCTCCTGCTTCGGCCCTCTGAGTCTTTGCGATTATAGGCATGTGTCACCATGTGTGGCATCTGTGCCATATATAGATATATATGTATTGGAGGGGTACTAGGGATTGAACTAGTGGGCACTCGACCACTGAGCCACATCCCCAGCCCTATTTTGTATTTTATTTAGAGACAGGGTTATCACTGAGTTGCTTAGTGCCTCCTTGTTGCTGTCAAAGTAACTGCTTTTTATTTCATTGGTTTTCACTATTAGTTTTTCTGTTTTCAATTTCCTTGATTTCTGCTTTTTGCTTTATTATTTCTACATCATGCTTGCATTGGTTTTATTTTGCTCTCTTGATTTTATAGTCTGAGGTGGAAGCATAAAGTATTGACTTTTAGACTTTTCCTTTTTTCTAATACAAGTAAATGTGCTATAAATTTCCCTTTCTGCACTACTTTAGTTGTTTTCCACAAATTTTGATACATTGCAATTTTCTTGATTCTGTTCAGTGTATTTTTTTTTTGGTACCAGGGATTGAATTTAGGGTTACTCAACCATTGAGCCACACTCCTAGTCCGATTTTGTGTTTTATGTAGAGACAGTCTCAATGAGTTGCTTAGTGCCTTGCTCTTGAAAAGGCTGGCTGTTTCAGCCTCCTAAAGTGCTGGAATTACAGGCGTGCACCACCACGCCTGGCTTTAGTATATTTTTTGATTTGCATTAAGACTTCATCTTTGATTCCTGAGGTGGTATTGTTTATTTTCAAGTTTTTTGGAGATTTTCCTGTTATTTTTAAAACTGATGTCCAGTTTGAGTCTATTGTGATCAGTTATGACTTCAGTTATTTCTTTCTCTCTGTCTCTCTCTCTGTCTCTGTCTCTCTGTCTCTCTCTCTCTCATACCAGGGATTGAACCCAGGAGCACTTAACCACCAAGTCACATCCCCAGATTAAAAAATAATAATTAATAATTTGTTCTAATTAGTTATACATGAAGTAGAATGTTCCCCAGCTGTTTTTAAATTTTTTTTTTTTGTATTGAAACAGGGTCTTGCTAAGTTGTGTAGAGCCTCACCAGGTTGCCAAAGCTGGCTTTGAATTTTTGATTCTCCTGTCTCAGCCTGCAGAGCTGCTGGGATTACAGGTGTGTGCCACCCTACCCAGCTGGTTTCAGTTCTTTTATATTTGCTGAGGTTTGTTTTATGACTGAGGGTACGATCTATTTTGGTAAATGTCCCATGGGTGCTTGAAAGGAATGTGTAGTCTGCTCTTACTAGGAGGGGTGTTTATAAATGTGAATTAGATTCTTTGTTGTTGGTGTTGTTGATTCTTCTATATCCTTGCTGATTTTTTAATCTAGTTGTTTCAGCAGTTATTGAAATAGGGATATTAAAGTCTCTACCTATAAAAATGGATTTGTCTATTTATTCTTTCAGTCCTATTAATGTTTCTTTATAAACTTTACAGCTCTGTTGGTTGGTACATACATATTTAGGATTGCTATATCTGCTTGGTGGATTAGCACCTTTTTCATTATATAATGTTCCTCTATGTCCCTTATAGTTTACTTTGCCCTGATATTCCTTCCTCAGGCATTAGTATAGCTACTCTTGGTTTTAAAAATTAGTGTATATATAAAATATATTTTATACATTTTAATTTTTAATATACTTATACCATTATATTTGTAGTGGGTTTCTTGGTGGTGGTGTATTGTTGGGATGCGCTTTCTAAATCCACCTTCCCAATCTCTGTCTTTTAATTGCTATGATGATTCACTGTTATTTTTGGTATGTTATGGCTTAGGCCTACCATTTTATTTATTTCTTCTCTTTTTCATTTCTATGTTCCCTTTTTCATGCTTTCAATTACTTTTTTTTTTTGGTAATGGAGATGGAACCCAGAAGCACTATACCACTGAGCTACAACACCAGTCCTTTTTATTTTTTATTTTGAGACAGGATCTCCCTAAGTTGCTCAACCTCCTGAGTTGTTGATATTGCAGGTATGCACCATCATGACCACCTTGCTTGGGTATTTTTTAGAATTCAATTCTGATGTATTCAATTCTGTGCTTTTTTAAAAAAGTGCTTTTGATTGTCTGTCTTTGTATAACTATTTCAGTGGTTGTTTTTATATACAATATATAAATTATATATATTCATTATGTGTAGCTTATCATATTCTACTCAAGTTGACATTTTCCCAATTTGAGAAGGGTGTAGAAACCTTTGCTCCATTTACATCTCTTTGCTCTCCTCCACTTACATTATTGTTATAAATATATCTTTTACATACACTGGGAACCACATAAGACAATATTCTAATTTTTGCTATATCTTTCAAACATAATGGAGAATACTCAGGATCAGAAGGCAAATCTATTGTATTTTTTCACACTTTTGTTCTTTCCACTATCCTTTCTGGTGTTTCAAGTTTTCTCCTATTAGTTTTTTCTTTTATTTTGTAAAATATCTGTTCTTTTAAAGTTAGGCTTGCTAGTGACAAATTCTTCATCTTGGAATGTCTTGTTTTCCCTATCATTCCTGAAGGATGTTATCCCTTGATAGATTTCTAAGTTGACAGCTCTTTTGTTTTATTTCTTGGAAATTATATGTTGCCTCTTTCTTTCAACATAGTTTCTGATGAGAAGTTTATTGTCATTCAAACATTTTTACTCCTATGAGGAAGGAATAAAAATTCCTCTCTTGCTACTTTCAAGGTGTTTTTCCCTTTGTTGATAATTCTCAGATGTTTTATTATGATGTGTTTTTGTGTGAATTTCTTTAGTTTTGTCGTGTTTGGGGTTTCATTTAACTTCTCAAATCTACAGATTTGTCTCTTCTAAATTTGGGAATGTTTAAGCCTTGTTTTTTGGAATAAGTATTTTTAGGAAATACTACCAAAATTAGAATCTCTTGATAAAGGGCTGCAGAAATTTAATATTCATTAGGTAGTTTCAAGTAACCCTCCAGAATTTATGGCAGGTTTTATTCCTATTAACAGTGAACAAAAATATCTGTTTACCCCCTCACCAACACGTTATTATCTATTAAATCATTTCAATGTTATTAAATCAAACAATTCATTGCTACATTTCTTCTCTAATTAACTGTTCATTTTCATGCCAACTTTTTTTTTTGTTTTTGTACCAGGAGTTGAACCCAGGGGCACTTAACCATGGATCCACATCCCCAGCCCTTTTTATTTTTTATTTTGATACAGGGTGTTGCTAAGTTACTTAGGGCCTGGCTAAGTTGCTAAGGCTGATCTCAAACTTGAGATCCTCCTGCCTCAGCTTCTTGAGTCACTGAGATTACAGGCACATACCTCCGCACTTTCTCATGCCAATTCTTATTTTTTTTTACTATTTTTCAAAAAATATTTTTAGCTGTCGATGGAAATAACTTTATTTTGTTTATTATTTGGTCCTGAGCATCGAACCCCAGTGCCTCACATGTGCTCTAACACTAAGCCACAGACCCAGCCCTCATACCAATTCTTTTAATGAGTAGTTAGTTCTTCTTTTTCTTATTGAACACAAAGTTCTGTATATTTTGAAAATTATTATTTTTTCATTTCTTTTGTGAATGTATTTGCCAGTTTCTTGTTAGATTTTTAAACTTTTTTGTTTTGCCAAACAAATTTTAAAATTTTAATCTACTGCAATCTTTGTTCTGTAAATTTAGAAAGGGTTTTCCTTAGAGATTATACAAATATAATTAATTTTTGGTATTTGGGATTGAATCCAAGGGAGTTCTACCAGTGTGCTATATCTCCATTTATTTTTATTTTTAAATTACAGGCAGGGTCTTGCGGAGTTGCTGAGGCTGGCCTTGAACTTGCCTTTCTCCTACATTAGCCTCCCAAATTGCTGGGATTACAGATGGGTGCAACTTTGCCTGACATTCTTTTATATTTTATATTTATATTTGACATTCTTTTATATTTTATATTTTGAAATATACATTCTTTGTATATTTCCATGGTTTCACTTTACCATTTAAGTCTTGGATCCATCTGGAATATGTTTTCATGTCAAAGTGAGGTAGATCATGATAGATCTTTTTTGTTTTAAATCAGATTTTAGTATAGGGGTATAGGGAAGAAGAGAAAGGGAAGTTTATAAGAATATTGTATACCTGGAAAGAGGGAGATACTGGAAAATGGTGGAGTCAAGTGGCTGTCTCCTCTTTTCTCAGTGTCCTGTTGGGATGCTGCGTAAAGGAAAGGTTAAGTCAACTGTAGGTGTGAAGGCTGAGGGAAAAATATATTTAAAAAGTTCGGGAAAATCACAACTTTTACTTAGTAACATTTTTGTTTTTAAAAAAAGCTAGGAAGAAATAGGAAAATGAAATGACTTCTTTTGTGATTTTTATATTGCTATTGATTGCTGGATGGACCTTTCCCTCTCTTGACTGGAGAAGACTTACAGTGAACTTATATTAAACGTGCATTGCCTTTATAGTGCATTACAGTAGAACACTGGCCCACAGTTATTAGGCACATATTTACTTAGTTTACAAAATTTTCCAAGTATATATTAAGGATGCAGGTATAGGGGTCATGGTTATTATGTGTTTGGTCTCTGGAATCAGACAGCTTGGTTTTAAATCCCAAACTGATCATTTACTGGCTGTATGATCTTGGACAAGTTACTAAACTTTTCTGTGTTTCATATTCTTCATCTGCAAAATGGGGATATTAATACCTCATAGGATTGTTCAGAGTATTAGAATAGTGTTAATCATATAATTAGCAATTCATTAGTGCTAATCATTGGCAATAGAGCACAATGTATATGGTCTGTGCCATTTTGGACCTTGCGTGAGGAGATAGGTTTAAAAATTATAAATAAAAGTGATGATAACTTTAAAAAAGTTAAGAGACTGAGAGTATCACAACACAGTGGGAGGAGAATCTTTTTATACATAACATGGTCAGGGAAGGCATCTATGAAGAGGGAACATTTAAGCTGAGATTTGAACCTTGAGAAAAAGCTAGTGATTTAAAAAACAGAGAGAAATGTTCCAGGCAGGAGGAACATCATATGCAAAGTGCCCAGGGAGAGGGAGTTTGGTATACTTAAAACTTTGAAGTGGAGTGAATGATAAAGGAAGTGTTATGAGATGAGGTTGATGTAGTAGGAGGGACCTTGTAGACCAGGGTAAGGAGTTTGGGTTTTAAGTCCTGTGAGAAACCACTGAAGCAAAGGAGGGACATGGAACTATTTTTCTTTTTCTCAAAGGTTGCTTTCGTTACTGGGTCATTTTTGTACTGGAGAAACGGGGAGAACAGTTGAGAGGTTCTTGACAGTGAGACAAATGAGAGAGTGGTAATGGAGATGGAAAGAAGTGGATGGGTATAAGATATATATTGAGATAGAATCAACTGGCCTTGGTAAAGGATTTATGAATAGGAGGGTTGGATGATGGAAACAAGTTGGAGTCAAAGCCAATAGTGAGGTTTCTCTCCTGATAAGTTTTCTTTTTTCCTTTTGCTTTTCTTATATTATTTAATATAGTCTTCATTTTATTTTTTAATTTTTTTCTTTTTTAAAACTTAATTTTTATTAGAGCTTTATGGTTATACATAGTAGTTGGTTCATCTCAAGAAATTCATACATGCATGGAAATTGATTTCAGTTCCTGATCCCCCCTTTTCCCTCCTCTCCTTCCCCTTCTTCTCCTACCTCTACTTGGCTAGACTTCCTTTCGATCATCTATTAATTTGTATTTGAATGGTTCTTTATGTCTGAGTAGCAGTTTTGATGTGGTATCAATTTCCGAAATGGAGATGTGTGGGGAAGGATTAGGTTTGGGGAGGAGATTGATAATTAAGGGTTCTAATGTGAACATGTTGTGTTTGAGATTTCTCTTACATGTCCAAGTGGAGATGTGGAATAGTCATCGGATTTGTGAGTCTGGAGTTTAAGGCCAACTTTCACATGCTCTTTTAAGTCATGGATCTGGATAAGATAACTCAGGGAGATTTAAAAAAAAGAAGAGGGCCTGGGATGATATGAATATCTTTAATGTGGAGGCTATGAGACACTAAAAGGAGAATGGGCTAATAATAAAGTTAGGGATGTAGTTCAGTGATAGAGTACTTGCTACATATGCAGGAAATCCTAGATTTTATCCCTGACATCTACACTTTTCTTTTTGACTACACAGAGGAAGGGAAGCATTATAAATTCTGCAAGTCTTTTGTCAATTCCTCATATATGTATTTTTTCTAGTTCCTGGGACAAAGTAGGTGCTCATTAAATATTTGTTAAACAACCAAATTAATGTATAAATGAAAAAAAAAAACCCAGAATATCTAGGTTATATAGCTGCTCTGCCACAATGAAGCTTTGTGATATTGAGCAGTTAACAAGCTACAATTTTGTCATCTATAAATTGGCAATTATAAAAGTACCTATCTTTTCTGGACATAATTTAAATCAATAGAATGTTTATAGCAATTAGTACAGAGCTATTCCTGAATTAATCTTAACTTCATTAGCTCGCTGCACTTGGAGTGCTCATTCATAAAATAGAGGCAATAACTTCTTTTTTTTTTTTTTAAATTTTTTTGTAGATGGACACAATGTCTTTATTTTATTGCTTTGTATGTGGTGCTGAGGATCGAACCCAGGGCCTCACACATGCGAGGCAAGCACTCTACCGCTGAGCTACAATCCCAGCCCTAGAGGCAATAACTTCTGACCTGCTTCTCTTACAAGGCCATTTATGAAGCCTGCAGGAGTTAATGTTTGACTCTGTAAGGGGTTATTAATATTAATGTTTTAGTTGGTTTGAAAGGACATCATTCAGCTGCTCTTTTCTCCCCTTCCTCCGGGAGGATTATTTAAATGAAAACGTATCTTTGGAGAAACTCATTACTTCCCACTTGCAAGCTTAGCGTGGATCAACCAATTATACTCCAAACCACGCCCCCACGCGAAGTCCATTAGCCTTGGAGTTCAATTGAAAAACACCCGGCCCCCACTTGCTCCTTGCTGGGGGGGAGCATCTTAGCTGTGCACGCTGATTGGCCCCCTGGTGGCCAATCACAACTGCGCTTCCGCCTTGGGCTATAGTTTTCAAAATCTACTGGCCGATTGGAGAGAGCACAGGCTAGGTTGAGACCGACTCGGGCCGGTAAGACGCGGATCTCTGTTCATTCCCCCGGTCTCGCCTGGTCTAGGGGTATATCCATGACCTCTCGTATTCTGTCGTTAGTCTCGGTGTGAGGTAGGCACCTTTGGGATTGTACTGCCAGTTGGAGTGTCTGACTCTTGTCTGCCGGTCGATCCTTGGGCGTCATTCCAGCCCCTTGTTACACGATGTGCTGGGATGTGCAGAGTCCCTGCAGTAAAAGTTTTGTCTCCCCCTGTCACTCAGCAGTCTGAATGAACCCACTACAAGGTTGGGCAAGGAGTGTGGACAAGGGCGTACAATGTACAAAGTAAATGAAACTGGGTCCCGGCTTTTAAATGGAGTAACCGGTACACGTGCCTGAATCACAGTACTTTTACAAAATGCCTTTCACAAGTGCGAGTGTTCAGGGTCAATTTCATTCACAAGTGCTGTGGGATCAGATGAATTTTTAAGTTGGAGAATGTTACTTTAAGGATGTCTTTTAAACTACAGGTTGAAGGACCTGAAGAGAGGATGGAAACACGTCCTCTCCCTGTAGTTTCTTTTAGCTCCACCGGCTCTCTTCTATTCTGCCTCCAACCCACTTAAGTTCTTGCTTACCCCCACACAGACACCTTCCGCTAAGGTCCACTTAGAATCCTAGAAGGTCAGAGGGGGAAGGGACTCTAGAACATTACCTCTTAACCGTTAAAGTGTATGCAAATCACCTGGGCTTATTTTGTTAATTTGAGATTTGGAAGGTTTAGCTTGGGGCCTGAGGTTTTAAATTGCCGGTAGGAATAGGTTCCCAGGTGATGCTAATGTCG
This sequence comes from Xerus rutilus, assembly GCA_028644305.1. NCBI lineage: Eukaryota > Metazoa > Chordata > Mammalia > Rodentia > Sciuridae > Xerus > Xerus rutilus. The sequence goes on along the minus strand of CM053417.1, from coordinate 83,675,498 downwards.
CACATCCATTAACCACACTTGGAATATGGAGGAGGCTCTGGTCCCATTGCCTGATTTTATTAGGTGGGGATATTGAGGCCCACATTGCCTAGTGCCACCCAGCTAAAACTAGACCCTATACATCCTTCCCAGCCCACTACTCCTTTCAGCTGACTTTTTTTTTTTAAAACCAGGAAGGGTTGCTTAACCACTGAGCCATATCCCCAGCCCTTTTTATTTTATTTTATTTTTTATTTCATGATGGTCTCACTGAGTTGCTAAGGTTGGCATTGAACTTGTGATCCTCCTACCTCAGCCTCCAAAGCTGCTGGGATTACAGGTGTGTGCAGCTGCACCTTGCCTTTCAGCTGCTTTTACTGAAATCTTGCTGTGTTCTCTCTCCAGTGCCTTGCTGTATGTAACCTGTCTTTACATAGAAAATGAAGCTGCTAATCCTTTCTTTATTTTGTTCAGCTTCACTGCTGCTCTGTGTAGGTTTTAGCACCAGCCCTAGGATGCCCAGCACACTGTCTAACAATTATCAGTGTGTATGTAGGGGAGATGAAAAGTGTGAAAAAGGAAAAGGATTCTAATTTTCTGGTCCAAGTAAAGCACAGGATTTTGTACGTGGTGGAAGTGGAGAGTGTCCTTTAATGAAAGAATGTTTTTGGTGGTTTTAGTCTCCTCCCCTCCTCCTCTCTTTAGCCCTAATGGCAGAGAAGTTAGTTTACAGGTCATTGTATTTATCCCCAAGTTATTAGAGTTCAGGACAATGAATATAGCATTTGACTATCATCTGAATATCATTTTCTCTGAGGTTCAGTCTGTAATATCATCAGCTGAGAATTTTCTAGCCTGTTGATTCCAGATTTCTTCTTTCCTCTGGAAAGATAAAGGTTTCAGAGCATGAGTCTTTGGTCATCCATAAAAATTGTATGAGGCATGAATAATAATTATGGTTTTTATAAAGTGTAGTTAAGCGTGGGTGCACCCAATTTTGCTTTATTGTTGCTTGGCTGAGTTTTGAGAGATGAGATGGAAAATAGGTTTGGATCCAAGGCAAGAGGAGAGTAAGATGCACTATTTATTGCATCCCTACCATGTGTGCTTTGTAGTACAGATTTATATTTGAGCTGCATGCCTCCTCGTTAAATGGTATTATAGTTGTTTTGCAAATGAGGAATAAGAGATGTTAAGTTAGCTGGTTTGGAAGTTGGATTGCTCAGATGCTAAAACCTGTGCCAGTATTACTCCCTCTCACTACAGCTTTTCACTTTTTTGGAATGTTTTTAATGTGTTCTGAGAGATTTCATAGTATTTTATAAAGCCTTGGAAGGAACTGGGTGATCTATACTGCTTAATAGTTTGTCTTAGGTAACAAAGCCACTCAACTCATCTGGGGGTATAGAGAATTGCACTGGTTCTGCTTAATCTCATTGTTTTGTTATGAGATTTAACTGAAGTAAACTGTCAAGGCATGCTTGTATTGATCTTTCCTCACCTTCAAAATGTTTAATATTCTCCATCCAAAGCAAAACCCAAAACAGTCTTTCTCCTTTCTTAGGTTTCCTCTCAAGCTACAGTCTTATCTGCTTTCTTTCCTAACCTGCTTGGCCCTCACCTAGCTTATCAACTTCATTCTAACCAGTCCCCAACATATTTTTTTCTTAATTTTTGAGGTACTGAGGATTGAACTCAGGACTCGTACATGTTAAGCAGGCGCTCTACCACTGAGCTACATCCCCAAGTCCCCTTCCCCCAGCGTATTTAAACTCCATATTCCAGACAAGTGGGATGTCCCTGAACTTTGCATATTTAACAGCTCTGCTGGGCTTGAGCTTTCTTTGCCTGGAAGTCTACTTGGGAACTTCTTTGTCCTTTAAGTCCAGATCAACTGTTATCTCCTCTGTGAAACCTTCCTCCACCCCTGACTTTCTCTTACCTATTTATAGTACTGTTTTAGTTCAGGCTGCTATAACAAAATGCACAGACTGCACAGCTTCAACAATAAACATTTATTTCTCACAGTTCTGGAGGCTGGGAAGTCCAAGATCAAGGTACCGACAGATTTGGAGTCGGGTGAGGATCCACTTTCTGGTTCTTAGATGGTCATCTTTTGTTATATTTGCACATGGAGGAAGGAGGCAAGATATATAAGAGCATTATTGCTATTCATGAGGGCTCTGCCCTTATCAACTAATCACCTTTTACAAGTCCCATCTAATACCATCAAATGGAGGGGTTGGCATATCAACATATGAATTTTTTGGAGAGGGCAGACAAACATTCAGTCCATAAGAAGTATCTACCTTTATTAAATTATTTGCCACATTTTTATGTTAATGTTAGTGTTGTGCATGTAAATACCTGTAGGATAAATTGCACAATTTATTTCTGTTTGCATGTATTTCCTAAAGCTACCGTTACATAGTGGTAAGTTTGTTGCATTGCCTTTGGGGGGTCTTTCTTGGGGAAATTTACTTTTTGTTTAGTGAATTTGGAAATTGTACGTGGGTGGAATTGTAAGGATATTTGTATCTGAGCAGAAATGGTTTCTTGTGTGTCCAAACAAGGATTGCTTTTAATAATAATGTATTTATTTGTTACACACCCACACATTCTAATTATTTAGGACTCACAAACTAACAGAACCTTTAAGAATATTAAGTGGGCTCCCATACTGAGATGAGCAAAGGTAGGACTCTCCTTTGGGTTGTAATGACTGTTAAATTTTTATGAAGAATGATGTTCAATAATTTCATTCCTTCTGCTATCTCATCTTTTGAATTTTTTTCCTACCAGGTGTCTAGGATTGGATAAGAGTTTCTTCTGATTAAATGCAGCCTCTGAATACTGTCTGGTCTATCATGCATAATGTGTGCGGTCATTGGCTTGTCTTCTCTGTTAAACCATTATAATTGTTGTGGCCAAGACCCCGTACCTTTTAAAGAATATTAACTCTATCAGCTTGTATCCAGACCATATGAGCTATTTTTGATTTGACTGTTTTCAACCCCAAAATCTCATGTAATTTGTGCCCAGTGTTTATAAGCTTGTACGAGGGTCTAAGCCACAGTCTTTTGAGTGCCTACAGAGGATTGGGAGACGTTATGCTGGGCTTTTTATATAGAATGTCTCATTTAATTTGAACAACACCCTTTAGAGGTAGGTACACTTATTTTCATTTTATAGATGAGGTCACCGAGACCCAGGAGTTTTAAGTAACTTGCCCAAGCTTAATTATGTTTGAACCAAGATTTAATCCCAGATCTACCCAAGTTCAAAGTATGTTTTCTCCTGGTGATGCTATAGAAAGACTAAGTTTTTTTAAGAGTCGCCAGAGAATTCTGTGATGTTTCTGGTGAATGGTGTTTTAAAGAATCCCGTTCTGATTGCAGCCCTGCCTTGGACAAGATGCCGCTGCCACTACTACCCCAAAGTTCCAAACCTGAAAAAAAGAAATTTCAGTCTGGCAGAATTGTGCCCTGTGATCATGACCACTCCAACAAGGTTAGAACAAGCCATTTTTTTTCTGAATAGGGTCTCACATAGTCTTTGTATTGGCTCAGTACCTCTCCTCACCCCTGAATCTTTTAGAATATGCCTGATTATTCTGAGAAAGTGGTGAAAGTTGGAAGCCCTTAAAGTTGGATAATACCAGCAAGTTAGAACTTGGGGATAAAGTTCTTTCCCATAAATTCACATGAAGGCCTTCCTCCACAATTTTCAAAACCAAACAATATTAATTTCTCATTAATAATCTTGTCTATACTCTTTCTCTGATAAATTCCAAACAACTTGCCAGGAGGCTGTACATCCTGGAAAGAGTATGAAGATTATATCAACAAATGTGTTACCATGCTTTTTATAGATACAGGTGGAGTATTACATTTGAAGAATGCAGGTACATTTTAACTGATCTATTGACCTTGAGGATAGTCTGATATTGTTATTCTGACCCTGGTATGTTTTTGTGTTCTTCATCACACACATTTTAATCAGAATTATACTGATACTGATGAACTGTCATCAAGAGAATATTTCCTAGAGCAGACATAATTAGGACAATTTAATTTTCTTGATTGTTTTTCTCTCAGTGCAGATAAACATTTTCTAATCACGTTCACTTTTCTTATTAAAATGATTTTTACAGGAGGGTCAGTTTTTTCCACATAAATTTATCAGGCAATATTTGATATATTGGTCAAGTTTTTGTCTATATCCATTTTTCTTATAGGATATCTGCCATTTTAAGTTTTCTTTTGTGGCAGTTATTTCTCCAAACCAAACACTCTTGGAGCACATTTTGCAAATCTAAGTTTTATTAGGTTCAATTTCTACTTTTGGACTGATTGTTTCTACCAGTAATATTAAGTAGGAATTGTATAATAGTCTGACAGTTTACTTCTCAACTAATTTGTGAGAAAATAATATTTTACTTTTTTGCTAATAATTTCTACTAAGATTATTTATCATGAACAAGATAAAAGACTAATAGTTTACTTATTTGTCAGCTTAATCAGTTAGAAAACAATTTTTCTCAGCTCTTCAAGGAGTGTTACACTGTGACGGAGTAGTTTATTGCATCATGAATCCAATTCTTTAAATTTCTGATCATATACTATGCCATGTACTAATGGTTACTGGCATGCCTGGAGAACAGAGCAAATGGTCAGATTCTGGTATCTTGTTTCACATTGTAAGAACTCTCTGATATAGGTTTTAAGGTAGGGTTTTCCTCAGAATTTCATAAGGGAAATCTGAGACCTAGGAGACTTTAACTAAATAAAAGCTGTTAAGGAATAGAAGAGCCCTGCAGTATGGCTTGCCCTAACTTCTAACCTCATAAAGATGATATTATTCATTTGAGAGTGGGTTAAGTCTTGCATAGATACACAGTACCTAGGAAGAAAACCCCCTCTGCTCTAGAGTATCCATCCTCCTCTTCTCCCTCATCCTTCCCTTATATTCACTAACAATTATTAAAGATTGATCTGAGTTACCAAACTCTTCTTAATATTATAAAACTTTCCATGTGAGGTATATAATCACATTGGACAGCATACTTTTAAAATACTATTTCTGTCCATTTATAGTTTATGCAAATATTTTTTGATAATGCTGGGGATTGAACATATGCATGCTAGGAAAACACTACCACTGAGCTACACCCCCAGCTCTTTATACAAAGTTTTTTAAAAAACTTATGTTCTCTTTTTGTGATCCCTAAGCACTCAGTAAGGTTAAGTTATCTAATTTTACTGATAAGAAAATTGAGGCTCAGAGATTAAGCAACTTATCTATGGTCAGCTATTAGTAAACAGCTGATTCTTAATCAGGATCTAGGTATGTGCACTATTGTTCTTATTGGAAATGTCTTAAATTAGCTACTTGAACATAAATATTTGTTAGATTATTGAACCAAGTTACCAGGAAGCACCAATATGAAAGCAATGACTAGGAGTGGTGGTGGTTAATCTTGGATAGGTTAACCATAAATATGAGAGGAATAAGAGGAAAAATGAGCTTCATTAGCTATTTTCCCCATTTTGAGAGTTACACTGAAGGTCACCTTGTCTCTTCACAGTCTTGTCACCATCATCAATGACAATCACCTTCTGGGATTCTATTAGCATCTCTGAGGACTGAAATAATTCTTTTGTTATAGTTTATGTAGCTTATTATATGTATTCCTAGTTACTTGGAAATTCTGGAGTTTTCCTAGGCCCGGAAGATGACCCAAAGTTCCTGAAGGGACTGTTCAAAATTGGATTTATCATTTACCTCTTATTTTTCAGAATGGAGAGAATCACCAAGCAAAAATATCTCCATTTTCACCTCAGAGGATGGTCAAAAAGAGATCAGCTTTTGAAGATCTTACCAATGTGAGTATGGTAGTTCAATTCTTTGCTGTGATTTTGTACAAGCCTTAGATAACCTCTTCCTTAAAGGATCTTTCCAGTTACTGGACCCTAACCCTCTCTGGAATGTTGAGAGCAGATTTTATTTGGAACCAATTACCCAATTTCACAAACTGCAGGGGCTCTCCTACTGACACATAGCATTTGGATCAATTGGTAGAGTTCTGTGGTAGTAGCAGATAGCATGATTAGTAGATATGAAATTGTAAATCACTATGAGAACAAAGGGATATTTTAGTTTCCTCAAGTCCAGAGGTGGCTCAGCTATCTGCCTGGGCTCTGGAGAAAAGTATTTTGGTGTAATCATTGTAATCTATGGCATTATTTATCAATTCAAGCACTATGGACATTTTAGGCAGGACAGTTTTTCTACTGTGTAGGATAGACGTCAGCCAGCTTATCTGTCTCCCAGATATTAAATACCAGCATCAGCCCAGTCATAGTGACAATCAGAAGCACCTCCTGAATCCACAGAACCATTGAGAACCAAAGTTCAAAGATCTGGTCTTCAACTGTGAAAATCTAGAAACTTGGGCTGGAGTTGTGGCTCAATGGTAGAGCACTTGCCTAGCATGTTTGAGACACTGGGTTCAATTCTCAGCACCACATAAAAACAAATAAAATAAAGGTACAAACAAATAAACAAAAACATTATTTACAAAAAAAGATTTAGAAACTCAATTTTGAGTAGAATTCTTGAGTATACCTCCAAGCCACCTACCTTCTGGTATTATTAAGGTACCAGCAAAAATGAGAATTAATAGAATATTGTTAGTTGAATATAGAATTGGGACAAACAATGGTCTTTGGTTTTAGAAAATAGTAATAACTGATGCCTACTGAGTGCTTACTATGGGCTTGCTGGGCAGTAGTCTAAATACTTTTTCCTATATCAATTCAGTTAACTCTATGAGGTAGATACTGTAATTTTCTCTATTTTATAAATGAGGACTTGCCCATTATTGACATTGAAATCTATCTACTTCATCTAGGCTACAGAGAAACCTGGTGAACTATTCTTGCCTCTTACAATAGAGTATTTCTATGGCTGCCAAAATATTTGTATCTACTAGGTAATGCTTTAACCCACTGGGCAAGATTGGATTAGCAAGGTTCTCTTCTTTGAATCCCTGCTCTTTAGGAGCAATGTGATCATCTTTCTACTAAAGCAGTGTCTTTTCTCTGCAGATTTCAGCATGTATGTTAGCTTTCTGTGTAATTTCAGATTTACTATCAGTTGGTAGAAAGACCTCCCTTACACACATACACCTATAAGTTTAGGTTCTTTTCCTGGCTTATTTAACCATGAAGCTAGAAACTTGGCTGAAATAACGTAGTCACCAAAGCAGGAACAGATGTAGTCCATCTTTGGGTAACTTTCATTCACCTCGAGTCCATGGTGGGAATGCAGTGGAACTATGCAAGGTTTCTTTGACCATTTAGGCTACTATAACAAAATATCTTAAGATGGGTAGCTTATAAACAACAGAAACTTATTGCTCACAGTTTTAGAGGCTGGGAAATCCAAAATCAAGGTGCTGGTGGAGTTGGTGAAGTGTCTATTCATCATGATGGATGTTTTCTAGCTGTGTTCTCACATGGCAGTGGGGCAATCAAACTTCTTTAGGCCTTTTTTATAAGGATATTAATCCCATTCATGAGAATTCTCCTCTCATGACTTAATCACCTCCCCAAAGGCCCTGTTTCCTAATATTACCATATTGGGGATTAGGTTTCAACATATGAATTGAGGTGCTGGCACAAATATTCAGATCATAGTAGTCTCAAAGCTTGTGATAAACCAACATTCTTTTCAAGTCTCAGTCTCTTTTCCATTGAGGTTTATTTCACCATTCCGAAATAACAGACACAAATGAATTGTACCAATAATAGGAAATCCAGGCAGATATCCAGGATCTTCCTGGAATTTGGTTCTTCAACCAAATTCAGTATCTGTTCAGTCACATCCTCATAGGGGGCAGAGTGGAGAACAGGGTATCTCAAAGCAGTATCTCTGTCTGTAGCTTTCCAGCAGCTTAGAAAGCTCGTTTCTCTCTCTCTTTTTTTAAATGGATGGTTTACATTTTTTTAATGATTTTTTTTAGATGAACACAATATATTTTATGTGGTGCTGAGGATCGAACCCAGTGCCTCACACATGCGAGGCAAGTGCTCAATCGCTGAGCCACAATCCCAGCCCTCATTTCTCTTTTATGTTAAAGTTCTAACTTTAGATAATTTTGGCTGGGCGTGGTGGCTCACACCTGTATCCTAGCACTTTGGGAGGCTGAGACAGAATTGCGAGTTCAAAGCCACCCTCAGCAATGGCAAGGCGCTAAGCCACTCAGTGAGACCCTGTCTCTACATAAAACACAAAATAGAGCTGAGGATGTGACTCAGTGGTCGAGTACACCTGAGTTCAATCCTCAGTACCCCCCCCCCAAAAAAAAAGATCATTTTGGTCACCTTGAATGGTCTTTGATGCTTTCCACAGAAAGTCCCACCAATATAATGTACCTAAGCTATTCCTAGGGTCTAGAGTCTTAACTTACCTATTTGAGGTTTGAGGGCTCCTTGTTCTGTGAATTTTAGGGATTCCCTATGTGATAATTTGCTTCTTCCTTTCAGTGTTACTAGATCTCCATGTCCCTATCTCTGTCATATTCTTAACATTTGCTACAGTGAGGTCCTGGCCTGACAAATAGAATTGATATGTTTTGAATATTTAATAAACTGAGTTTTTCTTTCCATCTGCTTTATCATTTTTAGCATGGGAAGAATTTTTGATATGTTAGAGCTGGTGCTAAGCCAGTAGACAAGGAGATAAGGCCTATACCTATAAACCATTTGCCTGAATGGTTTTGTGACGATAAGATTTTCATCTCTATTCTTCTGTTTCATATTAGGAGGAAGTACAGGTAAAGGTCCCTTTGAAGCATAGGTCTGAAAATAACTGCTTTGAATCTGCACGTAAGGCAAATAGAGGGTTTCACCTAGGAGGGTGGGGTCTCCACCTCTCTTCTGCCAAAAATGCACCTATTTTCCCATTCTGAATCTTTTTTTAATATATTTTTTAGTTGTAGATGGACATAATACCTTTATTTTATTTATTTTTATGTGGTGCTGAGGATCGAACCCAGTGCCTCATGCATGCTAGGCAAGTGCTCTACCACTGAGCCACAACCCCAGCCCCCCATTCTGAATCTTGATTGCACATATGAGTAGTTTGTGAAACTTTAGGTGAAATTAAAACCACCAACCTCTTTGAGAGGCCAGAGGTTGATGACTTGAGGTATTAAGAATTTCCTAGCCGGGCACAGTGGCTCACACTTGTAATCCCAGCACTTTGGGAGGCTGAGACAGGAGAATCGTGAGTTCAAAGCCACCCTCAGCAATGGCAAGGTGCTAAGCAACTCAGTGAGACCCTGTCTCTACATAAAAAAACGCAAAATTGGGCTGGGGATGTGGCTCAGTGGTGGAATGTCCCTGAGTTCAGTCCCTGGTGCCAAAAAAAAAAAAAAAAGAATTTCCTACTGGTTTGTAGTTGATTATTATGATCTGATGATATGGAGGCACTCTTTTTTTCTACCCTTCATTTGGAAATAAGTTTAAATTCACAGTGCTGTAGAAAGAAAAAGATAGTGCAACAAACACCCCTTACATCACCCTATATACCCCTATACACACATCAAGGCCCCTTATCCCTAATTATTTCCTAAGAATAGGTAAATTGTCTTATGTAACCACAGAACAGTTATCAATTCATATTGATAAATTTATATTGTATATATTGAATAACAATATAGTTATATATTTACATGATATCGCACTTTTATGTAATCAGTCATCTGTATTCCAGTTTTGTCAGTTAGCCTATAAATGTCCTTGCCAACATCTAGGATCAAATATTGCATTCACTTCTTTGTGTTTTTAGCCTCTTATCTGGAACATTTCCATAGCCTTTTTCTTTAATAATATTGCCACTTATGAAGGATACAGTCACAACCAACTCCCCCGCTTCAAAAAAAGAGCAGACCTGATTTTGTGTTTGTCTGATTTTTTTTGTAATTAAATTGATGTTATTCTTGGCTAAAACGTTGTGCAGGTGATGTACTGTCCTCATAGGATCACATCTGAAGGCACATGCTGCCTATTGGCTTCTCATTGGTAATATTATTTATTTACTTATATATTTTTGTGGTACTGGGAATTGGACCCAGGGGCTCTCTGCCCCTGAGCTACATCCCAAGCCCTTTTTATTTTTTATTTGAGATAGAGTGTCTTTACGTTGCTGAGGCCGGCCTCAGACTTGCAGTCCCCCTGCCTTATCTTTCTGAGTAGCTGCAATTTTTGTGACCAACTGGTAATGTTATTTTGATCACCTGGTAAAGCTGTTGCCTGACTTCTCCCTTGCATAATTATTATTTATATTTTTCCTCTTGCAACTAGTAAGTAGTCTGTAGGACATATTCTTAAGAGCTTGCAAACAATCCACTCTTTATCAAAATGTCCCCTAGGTAGGACAGCATCCATTGATGATTTCTGCCTAAATTAATCTTTATTATGATTTTTATAACTCTATCACTCACTCCTCATTTATCAGTCTTTCCCTGGCATTCTACTACAAGCTTGAGCCTTCCCTTCTCCCCTGTAATTATTGGTATGGGCTCATCAATTCCTATTGTATTCAGTAGTCCATTACTTACTGTTATACTTTATTTTAGTGCTCAAGTTGTCTCAGACTTATCCAGTAGGAGTCCCTGAAGTCTTATTACTGTGTCCTTATGATATGCTTTCAGTATTTTTGAGCATTTTCTTTCTAACATAAAAAAGATGTTCCAGGCTCATCTTATACCTATACCTTATACCTGTCCTCAGCCCTATAGCAAACCATTCCTCCAAATAGTTCTAGTATCTCTCAATGGAAGTGGTATTAGATACCAAGATCTCAGTACTAGGTGTGTTACTGGGGTATTTGCTTTTTCTGCTCTTCCAGAAGACATAAGTAAGAAATCTCTGTACACATGTTATGGTTTGGATATGTGGTGTCCTCCAAAAGCTCATGTGTGAGACAATGCAAGAAAGTTTATAGGTAAAATGATTGGGTTATGAGAACTTTAACTTAATCAGTATATTAATCCACTGATTGGATTACCTAAACAAGGGCAGTAACTGTAGGCAGGAATGGTGTGTAGCTGGAGGAAGTTGGTCACCAGGGCCATGCCTCTGGGGTTTATATTTTGTCCCTGGTGAGTGGAGCTCTCTATCTGCTTCCTGATTGTCATGTTCTGAGCTGCTTTCCTCCTCCACACCCTTCTGCCATGGTGTTCTGCCTCACTTCAGGCACAGAGCAAGAGAGTCAAACTTCTATGGACTGAGACCTCTGGAAATATGAGCCCTCAAAGAACTTTTCCTTCTCTTTGTTAGTCTTGTCAGATCTTTTGGTCACAGAGGTGAAAAAACTGACTAAAACAACATACAAACCCACACATATGTGTATTTAAACATACATATATCTATAAACACAGATATACAACCTATATATAGACACATACACATATACTTTTGAGAATTTGTGAATTTTCACAGCTCCAATTCTAATACACAGATTCTTTTTTGTATTTTCTGATTCATATTTGTGTATTCCTTCTTCTACAGTAAACCTAGGCTTCTGAGAATATCAACATGTTTAATCAATACTGTAACATAACCAAGAGTTTCAAAATTATTTCACTTATATCACTATGATAAAAACTCACTAAAAAGTTTCAGATTTATTTGTTATATCCATTCTCCACAAAGCCATCCTGATTGAGAATGTATACTTTGAGTGTATGTAGTTAAATACTGTGTTTATAAGATACTTGGATTGGTTGTTTCTTGTCTTATTTTTAGTATTCTCTTCTTTTTTCCTTTAATATGATTATAGTATTTATTTAAATTAGGTTCATTGTTTCATTTTAAAGCTGTAATTTTAAAATTTCTTTTCCCTGACATTCACAATTCCATAATTTTCCTATCGTTTAATAGATTTTGTCAGGATTAGAGTCTGGTCAAACTCCTGAGAGTCCCAAGTTAAATAAATGTCACTAAAAGAGAGGAAAGTTTTATCACAGGTAGTATTGTGTTAGAGGTCTAGCCCTCAAAATTAGTTGGTCTTGGCATATCCAGACAGAAAAGCAAGTCATATCCCCTTTTTCTCCTTTGAACATCTTTTTAGGTCAAAGTAAAATGTGATGTTAACAAAACTTCTTTCCAGTTATTTGCCAGTCAGTATGCCTGGCATGGTGATCAGAATTATATCTCATATCCCTTGGAATAGCAGCACTTAGGGCTTCTACTTAGCTAATATATAGTAGTACTTTATACTGATTTTATTTTTGCTGCTGGCTTCCACTGTTACTGGTTGTATGATATTTGGATTATCATTCCTGGGAACACACAATTGTTCAGGATGGAGATGTGGGTCCAGACTTTCTTATAAAAACCACTTATTGGGTAAGTTTTGGTTCTCTTCACTTTCCTGTCTTCTCCCCCACTTTTTTTGTAGGCTTCTAAAAGTCAACCTGCACAGTACAAGAAGGAAGCCAATACAGAAATTGTAAAAGATGTTTCCAAGAATATAAACAAGAACAACCGTGCTTATGGATCTACTAAAACCAAGGAGATAAAAATGAAAAAGTAAGAGAGGACTCAGATGGTGTTGCTTTTGATGGGAAAAAAGAGTGTGTGACATCCTTTTGTCTTCCCTAACGATATGTTTAATAAGCCACAGTGGTGCCTAGCATATTTACCCTGGGTGCTGAGGTGGGCCCAGCTATGGTTGCTGAAGAGTTATAGGCCACTTCTCTCTCTGTTCTTCCATGGTGTGTGTGCATTTTGGAAGAAAGATCCATTGTTATTATTGAGAAATTTACCAAAAGATCTTATGTTAATCTTTTCTTTCTTTTGGTAATTCAGTCCCTGTTAGCTAGTCAGTGCATGGGAGTGTGGAGGCAACTTAACTTTTCAGGGACTCTCAGCAAGTGACTGATAGTTCATCAGTCTGCTTATCCCATCAGAAGCTTTGAGTGTGATTTGCCCCTTGTTACTTAAGAGAAATTACTATCTCCATGGGCCAAATATATGTGTCTTACAACTGTTACAGGTTCACATGCTCTACAAGTAGATATGAGCATTATCCATCTAAGATGGGAAAAATAATTTGCTTCTGGGAAAACTTTTCTTTGTGGTGCTAGGGATCAAACACAGAACCTCATGAATGCTAGGCAAGCACTCTACAACTGAACCATATCCCCAGCCCATTCCTGGGAATACTTTTGCTGGAAGAAGACTTAGAAAGTAGAGAGTGAGACCTTTCTATATTCTCTCTTTATTCTAGTGGGAATTACTTCGTTAGAATTTATTCTTCCAATCTGCATTTGAATAGATTAGGTAGATGGCTATAGCTAGGGCTATGCATAGGTTCCAGTGAGTAGGATAAAAAGATTGGGAGCTGAGTGCAGTGGTATACACCTGTAATCGAGAGACTCAGGAGGCTGAGGCAGGGGGATTACAGGTTCAAGGTGAGCCCCAGAAACTTAGTGAGGCCCTAAGCAACTTAGGGAGACCCTGCCTCAAAATAAAAAACAAAAAGGGGATGTGGCTCAATGGTAAAGTGTACCTCTGAGTTTAATCCCCTGTACCAAGAAAAGGTTGGGGACTCCATAAAATTTACCTGCTGTGTGCATAGAACTCTTTGCTAATTACCCAGCAGAAAGAAATCAAACCAGAAAATTAGCATTTATCCTTACTTGGTTTCCTGCTAAAATGTAATTCCTAGAGTTTACATACATATTTGACCTGATATCAGCTCTTAATTGGGTTTTTGATCTATTTTTAGTTAACTTTTGGTTTTGGTGAGGGGTCTAACTTCATTATTTTGCTTGGGGATATCCAATTTGCCCAGTCTGGAGAAGACTAATCTTTCTCCCCTTGCATTGGCATACTTGTCAAAAATTAATTCACTATAAATGTAAGAATTTATATCTGGACTCTTAGTTTTATTCCAATGACTCTATGTCTGTCTTTACCTATCATTATGCCAATACTATACTGTCTTCATAATGATACCTTTGTAGTACATTTTGAAATTGGGAAGTGTGAATCCTCTGTTATGGCTTGGATCTGAAATGTCCCCCCAGAATCTTTGTGTTAAAAGCATAATCCCCAATGCAACCAGGTTCAGAGATGGAGCTTTTAGGCAATGATTTGGGCTCTGATCTTTTCACTGGATTAATCCATTGATAGCATAATGAGCTATTGAGTGGAAACTATAGGCAGGTGGGGTGTGGTTGGAAGAAATAGTCACTGGAGATGTGGGTTTGGACTATATATGTCCTTAGCCCCTCCCTCTTTCTCTCCTCCCTAGCTGCCATAAGCTGAGCAGCTTTCCTCCACAATTCCCTTCTTCCACGATGTTCTGCTTCACCTCATACCCAGAATGATAGAGTCAGCTGAACTTCTACTGAACTTTTAAAGCTGTGAGCCCAAAATAAAACTTTTCTTTCTCCAAGTTGTTCTTGTCAGGTATTTTGGTCACAATGATGAAAAACTGACTAATACATCCTCCAAACCTTATTCTTTTTAAAGATTGTTTTTACTGTTCTTAGCTCCTAACAATTCCACATACATTTTAAGTTCAGCCTGTCAAATTCTACAAATAAGTCAGCTGGGATTCTTGTGGAAATTGCCTTGAATATGTAAATGAACTTGGCAAATACTGTCATCTTAACAATACTAAGACTTCTAATCCATGAACATATGATGTCTTTCTATTTATTTAGATCTTTATTCCAACATTTTAAATAGTTTTCTGAGTATAAGTTTTACATATGTTTTGCTAAATTTGTTTCTAAGCATTTTATTATTACTGATACTACTATAATTGGAATTTTGTCCATAACTTCATTTTCAGGCAGATTGTTACAGGTATAGTGAAGCACATTTGATTATTGTATTGATCTTGTGTTCTGGATTCTTGATTAAAGTATTTATTCTAATAGTTTTTTTTGTGTGTGTATTCCTTAGGCTTTTCTCTATATAAAACCATGTCATTTGCTGATACAGATAATTTTACTTAT
Organism: Xerus rutilus; assembly: GCA_028644305.1. Classification (NCBI taxonomy): domain Eukaryota; kingdom Metazoa; phylum Chordata; class Mammalia; order Rodentia; family Sciuridae; genus Xerus; species Xerus rutilus. Next base: position 83,660,476 of record CM053417.1, on the reverse strand, counting down.
TCATTTCCAATAGGAATGCCTTTTTGTTTAATATTCTTGCCTCATTTATTAAAAAAAAAATTGGAGCCGGGTGTGACGGTGCACACTTATAATTCCAATGGCTCAGAAGGCTGAGGCAGGAAGACTGCAAGTTCAAAGCCAGCTTCAGCAATTTAGTGAGGCCCTGTCTCTAAATAAAAAATAAAAGGGCTGGGGATGTTACTCAGTGGTTAGGTGCTCCTGGCTTCAGTCCCTAGTATCAAAAAAAATTGGTACTGGGAATTTAACATGGGGTACTTTACCAATGAAGAACATCCCCAGACCTTTTTATCTATCTATCTATCTATCATCTATCTATCTGTCTATATTTATTTTTATTTTGTGATAGGGTCTCACTAAGTTGCTTAGAGTCTCATTAAGTTGTGTTGAGGCTGGCCTTGAACTTGTGATCCTCCTGTCTTAGCCTCCAAAGTTGCTGGGATTACAGGTTATGCCACTACACCCAGTGTTCTTGTCCTAGCTAGAACCTTTGGTATAGTGTTGAATAAAATAAGTGTTAGAGTTAGGCCTCCTTATCTTTTCCCTCACCATAGGGGGAGATATTGTATTATCATTAACCATAGTGTTACCCCTTTTGTATTTTTTTTGTAGATGGCTTTATTAGTTTAAGGAATTTCCTTCCTATTCTTAGTTTGCTGAGTGCTTTTTATCATGAAAGACTAGGATTTTGTCAAATGATCTTTTTTTAAAATATTTCTTTTAGTTGTTGATGGATCTTTATTTTATTCATTTATTATTCATATGTGGTGCTGAGGATCAAACCTAGTGCCTCACACATGCTAGGCAAGTGCTCTACCACTGAGCTACAGCCTCGGCCCCTGTCAAATGATCTTTCTTAATGTATTGATAATGATCAGTTGTTTTTGTTTTTTTTTTAATTTATTAGTGTATTATACATGAATTGAATTTTGGATGTGAAACTAACCTTGCATTCCTGGGATAAGTCCTACTTGGTTAGGGTTTCTTAACCCTTTATATGTTGCTGGTTTGATTTGTTAGTATTTTGTTGAAGATTTTTGCATCTATAGTCATAAAAGGTATTGATCTTTAGTTTTCTTATGATATCTTTGTGGTGGGTATCTGAGTAATACTGGCCTTAAAAAGTGAGTTGGAAACAAATTTTTAAAAAGCCAAAAATAGTGAGTTGGAAACTGGTACTACATTTTCTGTTTTCTTGGGAGAGTTCATGAAGAACTGGTATTAATTTTTTAAATATTTTATAGAATTCACCATTGAAGCCATCTATGCCTGGACTTTTCTTTGAGGATAGGTTTTTGATTATTAATTCAGTGTCTTTACTTGTTATATATCTATTTAGATTTTTGATTGTCTTCTTTAATGAGATTTGGTAGTTTTCATCTACCTAGGAATTTGTCCATTTCATCTAAATTATTGGCATGAAATTATTCATATCATTTCTTTTTTTTTAGTTGTAGATGGACACAATATCTTTATTTTTATGTGGTGCTGAGGATTGAACCCAGTGCCCCATGCATGTGAGGCAAGCACTCTACCACTGAGCCACAATCCCAGCCCCTATTCATATCATTTCTTTAAGTGTTTTTAAGCATATTAATTTGTCAGATATTCACAATAAGCCTACGAAGGATATATTATTATGATCCCCATTTTATAGGTGGAAATACTGAAGTACAGAGAGGTATACTTTCCCAATGTAGCCCAGGTCATAAGTGGAAGAGCCAGGATTTGAATTCAGGCAGTCTATCTCCAAACAGAATAGATGTTCTTATAACTAGACTATTTGAAGACTACCTCTAAAAGTCCTCATTAGGAAGGACCTGGAACTTGTATTGTCTGGTAGAACCATTGAGGCAGTTTTATTTACATTGCTCAATTACTTTTTACAATGCAGTGGTTTTTATTATATTTTTAGAGTTCTACAGCTATTATCACTATCTGATTTTTGAATTTTTTCATTACCCTCAAAAAACCTCATACCTGTTAAGAGTCCCTTTCCTTTTCTAGTCCCCCTCTCCACCTCCCCCTGATCCCAGCCTCAGGAACCATTAATCTACTTTCTGTTACTGATATATCTCTATGGATATGTCTATTCTGAATGTTTCATATAAGTAGAGTCATATGATATCTAGTCTTTAAAGGCACTTATTCCCCATGTGCAGTGATGATTTTATTTACCTTCAATTATTACTCTTATTCTGATTTCTAGTTTTCCAGTGATTTGGTCACACTAAGTTAGTCAATCTAATTGGCCATAATATGCTATTCAGAACAAAGCTTTCCATCTGATGTTTGTGACAAATTTCTATTTTGGTCTTTTTTTATTACTTTCATTGGGAAAGTGTTTTCTGAATAACCCAAGGTGAAGGGAATGTGATTAGATCCCACCAAAATTAATTATAACCCTGCCTCTCTCATTAGCCTTCAAATAATATTAATTTGAGCCTGTGTTTTACCAGATGTTTAGTGCTAATAGACAAAGATAATTGTAGGTGGTGAGGAAGACTGATACATAAGCAGATAACTCATACAATGTGATAAATATTATAACAAAAGTCTTTGTATAAAAATAAAAGTAATAAATTATATGTGAGACAGCATAAAATGAATTTCAGGGGAAATTTGTGGAAAAATAAAGGGACCTAGGCATAGAAACTATACAGTATGCTGCTTACTTGATTTAATGTGGTTCTCATTGTTTTTTACCCTCCACTCTTGTCTCTTGGGGTTGAAGCCCTTTCTTCTTCCAGATCTTAATTAATGTAGCAACAAACGGAGATGGTAGGTGAGGACTACTAAGAACTACATTCTTTTTACTCAGACATTGTTTATTTTACAGGTATAAGTTGGAAATCTCACCAGTAACAATTTCTACCACCTTGGTGCCAAATATTATAGAGAAACCACTCATTCTGGACGTATCCACCAACTTCAAAACACCAGCTACTGAAGAGGCATCTCTCACCAATAAGTCATTAGTTTTAAAAGAGGAAACCACTACTGAGGAAAAAACCATCAATAAGATGTCATTGAAGAAGTGCACAAATTATGGAGAGATATCTCTATTAAATGATTCGCTATCCTTGCAGGAACAGACTGACAATGATGATGAGTTTGTTTTACAGACAGTGACTTTGGGGAAGAAGTATAAACTTGAAGAGGGTGCCATCAGTGAAAAGACCTCATCCATAAAGAAGAAGCCGTGCATATGTCAGGGGAAAAAGTCTTGTTGGGAGGAGTTGTGGACATCACAGGACAGTGATGATGAAGAAGATTCCTTCTTTATAGAGCCAGTGAGTTTTAGGAAGACGCCTAAAACTGAGGAGTCATCTCCCACTAACAAGCAATTACTCCTAAATAAGAAGCAGCATACCACGAAGGGGAGGATCTCCTATGTGATGAAGCCACTAGTTGTGCAGAAGGTCACCTCTGAAGAGAAGTCACTCACTAAGGAGCCACTGTCCTTTAAGAGAAAGCCTACTTCTGAGAAGGTGTCCCTTTTCTGGAAGCCATCTGCACTGCAAGAAAAGCAGGCCACTGAGCAAGAGGTGTCCATGTCGAAGACATCATTGACCTTGTGGGAGAAGATAGACTTGGGAGAAGATACTCTCTTGAAGGAGTCATCAGATTTTAAGGAGAAATCTACCACTGAGGAGGTAGTTCTCACCACAAGGCCATTTTTCAAGAGGAAATGGATTACTCAGGGGAATATGTCCCAGTTGAAGCAACCAATAGTATTGAAGAGGGTCACCTCTGGAGAGAAGTCACTCATTACCAAGCCATCATCCTTTATAAAGGTCGTGCCTGCCACTGAGCAGGAGTCTCTCTCCATGGAGCCATCAATGTTGCAGGAGAAGCACACAACTCAAGAAGCTGTGAGCCTCCCGAAGAAGCCACGGGCATTGCAGGAGAACATGAATGATGATAACCCTTTTACGGAGCTAGCTTCTTATAAGAAGAAGCAGCATACTATCAAGGAGACAGTGTACATGAAGAAGCCATCACCTTTGAATAAGAAGTTTAGTACTCAGGAGATGATCTCCTGCTTGAAGCCTCAGATGGTCACCTTGGGGAAGAAGTCACTCACAAAGGAGCCGTTGATTCCACAAAAGTCTCACACTAAGGAGGAATCGCTTCTTGAGGAGGCTGTGGGTTTTCCAAAGCAATATACCATTGAGGAAGCAATCCCTGCCAAAGAGCCTTTACCTTTAAAGAAGCAGCAGCCCATCACTCAAGGGACAGTGTCCCGTTTGAAGAAGCCACTAGTATTGAAAATGGTTACTTCTGAAGAGAAGTCACAGGTTAAGGAGCCATTGCCCTTTAAAGAAGAAAATGTGCCTTTAGAGAAGAAAAAGCGTACCACTTACTCAGTGCCCCTCTGGAAAGAACTGCCAGACTGGCAGGATATAATTGATAAAGAAAACAATACCTTCTATGTGAAGCCAGTGTCATTTAAGAAGAAGCCTACAACCAATGAGACAGTCCTTTCCAAGATACCATTGTCTTTAAAGAAGAAGCAAACCACTCAGGGAATGGTGTTCCTTGTAAAGAAGCCATTGGTCTTGCAGAAGACCACATCTGAAGAGTCATCACTCTGTAAGAAGCCATTGCCCTTTAAGAAGAAGCCTACAACTGAAGAGAAGTTCTCCCAGGAGCCATCTGTACTGAAAGAGAAGCACACCACTCAGCAGGAGGTGTTGCTCTCAAAGCAGCCATTGTCCTTTCAGGAGAAGATCACCACTGAAGAAAAATCATATAGTAAGGATCCAGTGACTTTGAAGGAGAAGCCTATCACTGAGAAAAAATTCCTCTTTCAGGAGCCACTTCCTTTGCATGTTAAGCCTACCAATGAAGATGGGTCACTTTTTCAGAAATCTCTGGTCTTGCAAGAGAAGACCAATATCAAAGAGAACTCCTCAAAGAAGCTATTGCCTTTGCAGGAGAAAAGCATCAGTGAAGAGAAGTCCCTTTTCAATAAGCTCTTCGATTTGGAGAAAGAGCCCTCCAATGAGGCAGCACCAAGTGTAAAGGGGCAATTATCTTTAATGGAGCCTGATGCTCAGGGGCAGTTGGCTTTGCATGAGAACACTATCAGTGATGAGAAGTTTGTTATTAAGCAGCCACTGGCCTTGCATGAGTTTCTGAACATAGAGAAGGAGGCCCTCTTGGAGGAGCCCTTGGTCATGCAGGAGAGGCCCAGCACTGGGAAGGAGACTGTACTCAAGAAACCACTGATCTTGCAGAGGAATTCCACCACTAAGAAGCAGGCTGCTCTCAAGGAGCACACCACTGACACAGGGGCTCACTTCAATGAATCTTTGGCTTTACAAGAGAAACCCAGCATTGAGAAGGAGACTATTTTCAAGGGGCCTGTGGCTTTGCAACAGAAACCCACAGTTGGTGGGGGAAGCCTCTTCATGGAGCCCTTGGCCTCACAGGAGAATCCCACCCCTGAGATGGAGGCTACCCTGAAGGAGCTCTGGGCCTTGCAGGAGAAGCTCAACATTCAGAAGGTGACCAAACCTAACGAGCCATCAGCCATTCAGGAGAAGTCCATTGTGGAGGAGGAAGCCCTCTTAAAGGAGCCATTAACCTTGCAGGAGAAAACTACCACAAATGAGATATTCCTTTTCAAGGAGATATTAGACTTGAATGAGAAACCCACCACTGAGAAGGAGTTCTCCATTAAAGATCCATTGGTTTTGGAAGAAAATCCTACCCAAAAGGAAGACACTTTTTCCAAAACATTCTTGAACCTTGAAGTTAAGAACAACTCACATGTATCCAGCACTGCCCTTGAATCCAGAACAGACAAGTCCAGTGCTGCCAACATGTGCGATGCAGAGTCCAGTGCCACCAGCCAGTCCAGTGCATGTGCACCTGGTTCCAAAAGACCTTCTTCATCTGAGAGTGGAAACACAGACAATGAGGTATTTATCTGTCTTTCTTCTTAAATTTGATGATGTGTTCTTTGTAGCTGCTAGAAAAGAGATTTTTGTTTTATTTGGTGCTGGAGATTGAAATAGGGCCTTGCATATGCAAAGTATGTGTTCTGCCATGAACTACACCCATAGCCCCAAAAGAGGTTACTTCTTGCTTTCTTTCCTAAGCAATTAAGCTGTATGTGGTAATTTATAGGAGGACCCTCTACCTAGGGAGAGGGTGATTTTTTTTGGATTTACTTCTAGTTTTATTTAATGATAGGTGATGCAGAATCATCTTGTTTTTCATAGCTCATGGTTACCCCCAAAATATGGGATAAATTTACAAGACTCTTTGACATTTTTCTTTTATAAGTGGCCTTGTAGATAGAATATTTTTTTTTGGTACCAGGGATTGAATCCAGAGGCACTTAGCCACTGAGCCACATCCGCAGCCCTTTATTTTATTTATTATTTTATATATATATATATATATATATATATATATATATATATATATATATAAATTTTAAGACAGGTCTTACCAAGTATCTCAGGACCTTGCTAAATTGCTGAGGCTAGCTTTGAACTCATGATTCTCCTGCCTTTACCTCCTAAGCCACAGGGATTACAGGCATGTGCCACCACTCCTGGCCTTTGTAGAATTGTGATAGTGATAGACCTAGGCAATTAGAAAGTATACCCACAAGCATCTGGAATATTGTCCTATATATTTGGGCTTTGCAATAGTGATTAGGTAATTTCATTCAGGAAATTACCCTTCTTAGTAATTTTAGTCAGGATTACAGTGGACTTCAGTCAAAGTTGAGCAAAGTTCACAGGGACATATCCCAAGGAAAGTGGTCTCTATATTGTAAATTAGAAGAATAAAGTGATGAAATTTAGCATTCAGTAGGAGAAATAACTGTCCTACAGGCAAAAGAACCTGGGTAAAGGGAGGAAAAGGCTACTAAGAATAATCGGGCCATAAAAGAGACTTAAGAATGCAGATGATGTAGCTAAAATAATAAAATAAGAATGCTGTTCTTGGAAAGTTGAGTATACTTGTAAAAAGGACACCTTGTTCCTAGGGCGTGGTAGTCATATACTAGGCATTTCTGGATCACTGGACAATATGAGTATTGGATGGCTAAGAGGTGCTCTGTGATAGCCCAGGATATATGAGGCTTCAGGAACCTTAGCATAAGAAGTCAGTGGTGAGAAAGGAGTCATCCTTGATGTGTATGAGCTGTGATTTACTTGGACTTTTTCTTCTCCTAATGCATCCTGTTGGTGATTTCTAAATAGATGACCATACCAGAAGATATTGACAAGGACCACAGTGATCCATTTTTCAATTCCATATATGCCAAGGATATCTTCAGTTACTTGAAAAAGAGAGAGGTATGTAGATATCTGGGGGTGGGCTATGGTTTCTAGTCCTCATTTCCTTATCATTCCATCCTTTAGCCTACTAGTTGACACGGAAGGTAATAGTAATGATGAAAACAATAATAATAGCAACTAGCATCTATTGGTAGCTTACTATGAGTTGGACATTGTGTTTAGGGATTTATAGACATTATCTTGTTTAATTCTCCCATTAATTTCATGATAGGTATTACTATCTCCATTTTACATTTGGGGAAACTTCCCAGAGTCTTACTACTAGTATGTAGTAGAGCTGGGACAGGGACTAAAGTCTGATTACCTTAAAGACCATAATCATGCTGCTTTAGATATGAAGCAGATAGTTTCAGACACAAAAATGATCAAGTAGTTTATTTCTGGACAATTGCTTTAAGAGATCTTTTTCTTTCCTTTTCTAAGCATTTTTCTGGCATTGCATATAAAAGCACAACTTTTTTGTTAGATCACAATTTTGTTTTAGTTGTAGATGGACACAATATCTTTATTTATTTTTATGTGGTGGTGAAGATCGAACCCAGTGCCTCACACATGCAAGGCAAGCGCTCTACCATTGAACCACAATCCCAGCCCTAGATCACATCTTTTTGTTTAAGCTCTCTAACCTGGTGCAGTTTTATTTTTCCTTTGAAATCTGCCAGTCTCCTTTACTACTAATATTCATCAATTCCAAATTTTCGTCTGTCTCTCTCAAGGGAATAGACAAGGATCAAGATTATTAACCACCTAGAAGTTTTAGTAGGAAATGTATAAATGGGTGGGTGAATATCTTATCCTTTCTATAGGTAGAGAACAATTGATTATTTGACTTCAGAGTCCATGCTTTTTCTAGTATATCTATATACTCCTTGATTCTTTTTTTAAAAATATTTTTTATAATTATAGATGGACAGAATGCCTTTATTTTATTTGTTTACCTTTATGTGGTGCTAAGGATTGAACCCAGTGCTTCACACATGTTAAGCAAGTGCTCTACGACTGAGCTACAGCCTCAGCCCCTACTCCTTGATTCTTGAGGGAGATTATATCTAGATAAACCACATTATAAGTTGAAGACACACAGATCACTATAGAGTATAGATTATTTCCCCTGATGATCATGTGTCTGACTGGGAGCTGTGGCTTGCTGCTGCCCAGCATTAGAAGATAATTGTACCTCATATTACTAGCCCTGGAAAATATCACAATTAAAATTAGAAGTACAGTTTCTGCTTAATGTGTATGGCTTTTGCATCATCAGGTTGAAATTTATTACGTTAACCACTGTAAGTCAGGGACTGTCTATACCTGAGGGAAAGTAAGAGACAACTTTGCTTTTCTAAAAGTGTAAACCTTGGCTCAGAAATATCAGTTTCACTTGGAATCTTTTTATAAATGCAGAAACCTAGCCCCACCCCAGACACTCTAAATCAGAATCTGAAGTTCTTTCGGATCTCCAAGTAGTGCATATGTAAAATTTTTGAGACATACTGTTCTACATAGGATGGTATTGTGCTTTAGACTGAATTGCATAAGGGGACAGATCTTTTTAGCATTCATCTATAGCAATAGGTGGAATATTATTTCTTATTCATCCTGGATTCCTCTAACACTTGAATATTACAAGTGTCCATTTCCCATTACAAGTGTCTGGAAAAAATACTTTGATCTGCCCCTATCTGATACCAGTCGAAAATAATGAATTAGAACTGTGAGAAAGAAGTTAATTGAGTTATAATTTAGAACTACAAGAAGAGTTTATAACATTTCTTTCTCACTGATGCCAGGAAGTGTTCATACTCACTAAATACATGGACCGGCAGACTGACATCAACGGTGATATGAGGGCCATTCTTGTTGACTGGTTAGTGGAGGTACAGGTAAGCCTGAAAACTGCTGCTTTAAGAAGTTTCTATCTCTTTCTTGGTTAGTCATTACCAGCCAAATTATGGTAAAATTTTCCTGGATCTCCAGAGCTGAAGAAACTAATTCCTGCTCTAAAGGAGCTTATGATTTAGGGGGCAGATAAAATATGCAGACAAGTAAGTATAATACAAAGTAGAATATACTAAGTACTCTAAGAATGTTATAAATAAAAAATACTGTGAGAGCCCAATGTAAGGAGAGACTTTCTAGAAAAGACAGTGATGACATGGTAGTTCTATCATTCTCAAAGTCTTATAAAAGTGTACCTAGTGATTTGGATTGGGGTCATTGATAAGGTCTTTCAAGTTTGGGTGGAATGGATGATAAGGAAGACAATGTGGCACCAGACATGACAGGCACATGTCTATTGAGGGATGGATATTGAGGAAGTACCACTATGGATACTTTTTTATTTTGTAAAGGAAGGAGAGCCCAGAATAATACCTGGCACATAGTAGGGAGTTGATAAATATTTGTCAATTTAATGAATTGCTATAGAATTTTCAAGGAAACATAAGGCATAGTCTGCATATGCTGAGCACATTTTTACTACATAATTGAGGAGAAAAAGTAGTAAAGTTTTATATTCTTTACTAAGTGCCAAAAAGTTGTTCAGACTCATTTTGGTGTGGCAAACAAGGAAAATATGGTAGACACTGTATATTTAGATATTAACAAGCCATGAAAATGTTTCTCCTATTAGGGAAATTATTAGTAAGTTAGTTTAAGTGTAGAGATTGAGTAGATCTTAAGTACATGAAATAAAACCCAAACGTTTCTGATCATTACCAAGTTAGAAATTTTTAGTGAATTGCCATTGGACTTTTAAATTTAAAGAGCCCTTTTTTTATTGTTGTTGCACAAAATGCATATTTATTCTAGCAAAATAAGAAATTCTAATTACTTGTGATCCCACAGTCTCACACATTGTTAACATCTATATGCACGTATTATCCTCCTTTCTTTAAGCTGTAGTTATCGACTAGGGATACACCTCAGAACCTGGGGTACACCACGTTCCATCACAGACTTAACCAGAATTTTGGAGATATATTCCAGGCACACACATTTTTTAAAGCTCCACAAGTGATGCTAATATGTAACAATATATATTTTAGCCTATTTTGTCATATATGTGAACTTTGTAATTGCCTCCACAGTCAAGACCAGAAGAATCTCTCATGCTACTTTTTTAATAGCCACAGCAATTTCTCTTCTTTCACCTTCATGTCATTGCCATCTAATTTTTCTCTCTATAATTTTATCATTTCACAAATGGTATATAGGTGGACTCATGGGCTAAGATAATTTTTGAGATTTATTTCTCCTATTCACCATAGTTCATTGAGATCTATCCAAGTTGTTGTATTTTTCAATGGTTCATATCTTTTTTAAAATTTATTTTTAACTGATAAATAAAAAATAAATGTTAATGGAGTACCATGTTAGATTTTGATACATGTGTACATTGCATAATGTTTAGATCAGGCTAAGTATGTTTATCTCCTCAAATATGTATCATTTCTTTCTGGTGAAAACTTTCAAAATTCTTTCTAATACTCTTGTATTTATAGATAACACTCATCTTTTTTATTCTTTTTAGATATACATGACAGTAGAGTATATTTTGACATATTGTACATACATGGAGTATAACTTAATTAGGATCCTATTCTTGTGGTTGTACATGATAGAAAACACTTGTCTTTATTACTCATCCGACCGTTTCTGGTCTGCAAACAGAATACCTAGATACATGCAGTAATAATTAAATATAGTTATTTTGATATTCTTTTGATTGTGTAGCTCTGAGGGAAAACCCAAACTTCATCTCCCTCTGCTCATACACTCAACACTCAAAAAATTTTGCCTTTGTTATATTTTTTTAAAAGGTTCAGAACATTATTTTTGTTATCTTGTAGTCACCCTACTGTGCAGTAACACTAGAACTTCTTGCTCCTGTCTAACTGTAATCCAGTACCTATCATTTAACATTTTGCATACCTTCCTGACCTCTACCCTCCCTGGCCTCTAATAATGACCATTCTTTTAAAAATATTTTTTAGTTGTAGATGGACACAATACCTTTATTTTATTTATTTTTATGTGGTGCTGAGAATGGAACCCAGTGCTTCACATATGCTAGGCAAGGACTCTACCACTGAGCCACAACTCCAACCCCTAATAACTACCATTCTAATCATCTTCTATGAGATTGAAATTTTTAGATTTCACATATAGTGAGATCCTGTGGTACTTGTCTTTCTGTGCCTATCCTGTGTCACAAATAACAGGTTTCTATATTTCTTTTTAAAAATTTTTGGAGGTACTAGGGGCACTTAACCATTGAGCCACATCCACAGCCCATTTGTTTTTGTACTGGGGTTTGAACCCAGGGGCACTTAACCACTGAGCCACATCCCCAGCCCTTTTTATTTTTATTTTTTATTTTGAGACAGGCTCTTGCTGAGTTGCTTAGGGCCTCGCTAAGTTGCTGAGGCTGGCTTTGGACTTGCAATCTTCCTGCCTCAGCCTCCCAAGCTGCTGGGATTACAGGTGTGCACCATTGCACCTGGCAGGTTTCATTCTTTTTGTGGATGAATTATATTCCATGGTGTATATGCATCATATTTTCTTTATCCATCACTCTCTTGATGGACACTTAACTTGTTTCCATTTCTTAGCTATTGTTTTCATTTCTTAGCTAGTGCTGTAATAAACATAGGAATGCAGACTGCTCTTTAAATACTGATTTCATTTCTTTTGGATATATATGCAGGAGTGAGATTCTTATTTTATTTTCTATTTTTAGTTTTTTGAGGAATTTCCATACAGTTTTCCATAATAGTGGTACTAATTTACATTCCTTCCAACAGTGCTCAAGGATTCCTTTTCTTCCCTTCATCACCAGCACTTGTTATCTTTAATCTTTTTTATAATAACCATTCTTACTGGAGTGAAGTGATGTCTTATTGTGGTTTTGATTTGCATTTCCCTTATGATTACTGAGGTTGAGCATTTTGTCATGCACCTGTTGGTTGTTTGTATCTCTTTAAGAAATGTCTATTTAAATCTATTGTCCATTTTTTAAAGTATTTTTTTAGTTGTAGATGGACACAATATCTTTATTTATTTTTATATGGTGCTGAGGATCAAACCCAGTGCCTCACGCATGCAAGGCAAGCGCTCTACCACTGAGCTACAATCCCAGCCCCTATTGTCCATTTTTAATTGTTTTTTTGTTATTGAGTTTTGAAGCTCCTTATATATTTTGAATATTAACCTCTTGTCAGATGTATAGTTTGCAAATATTCTCTCCATTCTGTAGGTTATCTCTTCACTGTTCATTGTTTCCATTGATGTACAGAAGCTTTTTAGTTTGATGTAATCCCATTTGCCTGATTTTAGTGCTTCCATTTCCTGTGCTTTTGGATCTTGACCAAAAAAATACTTGCCTATTCCAATGTCTCAGTTTTTATATGTTATTTTGTGTCCTACAGCTTTGCTGAATTCATTTATTTGTTTTAATTATTGGTTTGGTTTGCTCTTGTTTTTCAAGTTTCTTGAGGTGTAATGATAAATTTGAGATCTTCCTTTCTTCCTTCATTTGTGTTTTCATACTGGGGAGTGAACCCAGGGGTGCTTAACCACTGCCACTGAACCACATCCCCAGGCCTTTTTCACTTAATTGAGACAGGGTCTTGCTAAGTTACCTGGGCCTTCCTAAACTGCTGAGGCTGGCTTCCAATTTGAGACCCTCCTGTCTCAGCCTCTTGAGCTGCTGGGATTATAGGCATGCTCCATCACACCCTGCTCTTTCTACTTTCTTGAGGTGGGTGTTGATTGCTGTAAACTTCCCTCGCAATACTGTTTTTACTATATACCATAGATTTTGGTGTGTTGTTTCTCTATTTTCATTTGTCTCTATTGTCCATTTGTCAAGAAATTTTTCATTTTCCTTCTTGATTTCTTCTCTGATCCATTGGTTGTTCAAAAGTAATTAATATCCATTATTTGTATAATTTCCAAAGGTTTTCTTGTTATTGATTTCTAGCTTTATTGCACTATGTTTAGAAAAGTTACTCAATATGATTTTAATTTTTAAAAATTTATTGAGACTTCTTTTGTGGTCTGTTATGTGGTATATCCTGGAGACTATTCCATGTGCTCATGAGAAAATATGTATTCATCAGATGTTGGATTGAATGTTCTGTAGTTTTCTGTTGGGTCCATTTGATATAGAGTGCAATTTAGCAATGGTATTTTTTTTTGTAATTAACTTTCTATCTGGATGATCTTTCCATTGCTGAAAGGGGAATGTTCAAGTTCTCAACTATTTTTATATTGAAATCTCTCCCTTTAAGTCTAATAATATTTATTATCTTATATATTGTGTGCTCCAATATTGGGTGCATATATATTTAGAATTGTTTTTCCTCTTGCAGAATTGACCCCTTTATCATTATTTAATAGCCTCTGTTCTCTTTTTACTGCATTTCATTTAAAGTCTATTTTATTTGAGAGAAGAATGGGCACTTCTACTCTCTTTTTGATTCCATGTTGCATGTAATATTTTATTCCTTACTTTTACTTTCAGTCTATGTGTTTTCTTAGGGTTGAAGTGAGCTTCCTGTAAGCAACATATAGGTGGATCTTACTTTTTAAAATCTGTTCAGTCACTGTGTCTTTTAATTGGAGAATTTAATCCATTTAAATTCAAGGTAATTATTGATAGGTAAGGTCTTACTTCAGCCATTATGTAACTCATTTTCTAGTTTTGTTGTAGTTCCTGTTTTTGTCCCCTTAACAGTCTTCCTTTGTGGTTAAGTGAATTGCTCTAGTACTATATTTTGATTCCTTGCTTATTATTTTTAGTTTGTCTATTGTAGATTTTTGCTTTATGCTTACCATGAGGCTTAAAAACTATCTTTTCATCATAACAAGCTATTGTGAAATAATCTTTATTTAACATGATCATGAAGATAAGAACAGAAAAAAAAAGAATAAGAGAAAATATGCTAATAAGAAAACTCTACAGTTATGTTCCATTCCTCCCCAAATTTTGAAAGTTTGATCTTCTATTTTTTTCTATGTTGCCTATCTCTTAACATATTAAGGTAGCTATTATTTTTAATTCTTAATATTAATATTAAAGATATGAATGGTTTACATACCATATAATATTAGAGCATTCTGATTTTTTTGCATATTTATTCTTACCTGTGAGTTTTATACCTTCCTATTATTTTAGTTTGATGCACAGATGTATTGGCATTTTAAGTAATCAGTTCTATCAGTTCTTTTCCTTTGTGGTTTTAAGATTTGTTTTTTGCTTAGAAAAGTCTTCAGTTCAAAATTACATAAATATTTCTCTGAATTTTTTCTAGAACATTTATAATTTCATCTTCACTTTAAACCCTTAGTCTGGAATTTATTTTGGTTTTGTGGCAGCCTCTAAATACATATACCCAGTGATTGTCCCTTTATCCTAACCCAATTTATTGGTTGGATTATGCATTGGTTTGAAATGCTATCTTTAGCCTGTATACTTGAGTTTGTTAATGGTCTTTCCAATTCCATTTTATTGCTCTGTTTGCCCATTCTAACACTAGTAGTATATTGTTTGTATCATTATGGCTTTGTAATACATTGTATTGCCTCTTTACTCTTCTTTTACAAAATATCCCTTGTTCTTCATACATTATTTCTTTCAGGTAGAATAATTTTGTCAAGTTTTCAAAAATAGCCCACTGGAATTAATTCAGGGAAAATTCACAGACTTTACAATACTAAAATTTCCAAGCCAATTATACTGTATCTGTTTAGTTATCAGGTCTTTTGTTTATGTTTTAATTTTTAAAAATCATCTTCATATTGGTTTCACTGACTTAAAAATGTTTTTTCTGGGTATTGAGCATTTTTTAGAATATTATGAATATTATCCTTTTTCCTTTAAATGTATTACTTGTATATTAAGAAAGCAATTAATATTTTTGTATTAATTGTGTGCTCATCCACTTTGCTGAACTTAGTAATAATTTCTTTAATTTACTCTTATACCTTATTTGAAATTTCTGTATCTCTATTCATAAATAAGATTCTTTTGTAAGGTTTTGGTGAAAGGTACTATCATTTCTAAGCTGTGGTTAGTGCTTTAGCTACTTAATACAATTAGGGAACATTTTCTATAATATTAATTTAACACAGGAGTTATATTTTCCTTGATGAGTTTGCCCATGAACCCATTAATGCATGATACCATTTATGTGTATGCTTCTTTGAGAATCTTTCTGATAGCATCGATGATTATTGACCAGCCCTCCTAGACTCATTTTTGTAGAATTTTCTTTTCCTAGAATATCCATTTCAAGGATATTTTCAGTTATCATAGATTATTCTTGATATTTTTGCATACTCCTTTGTAATAATTATTTTTCATATTCATGATGAATGTGATAAGTTATCTTTCTCCCATGTGCTTGTATACAATGTATGTGGTGTGTTTTTCTTAGAAGAAATTTTTTTTCAGTCCTCTGGTCATTTTCAGAAAACAAGCTCATGGAAAAATGTATAACTTTTTCTGTTTTTTAAATTCATCACCACTATTACTTTTTCTTATGAAGGCATTTTTGCTTTTCCCTAGCTTCTTCAATTGAAAGCTTAGTCTATTTTAGTTATTTCTTTTTTTTAATTTTTTTAAAATCTTTTTTTATTAATGTGCTATTATTTTTTTTATATCTTTATTCATTTTATGTGGTGCTGAGGATCGAACCCAGCGCCTCACGTATGCAAGGCAAGCGCTCAACCGCTGAGCCATAACCCCAGCCCCCTATTTTAGTTATTTCTGACTTCACTACACAGTTTATTCTACATATGGTTCTAACCTATACCATTAGTTTTGAAAGATAATATTGCACCCGTTTTGATTTTTCTCAATTATCTGCAATTATAGTTTTATTTCATTTTTGACCCAGGTTTAGATTCTATTGTCATTGTTTTATTTAAACCACTGCTTACCTTTTTGTTTCAAATACTTTCCTTTTCTTTAGTTTGTTTGATTTACTGTCAATTTCTAGATTTGTTATGTTATACATGAATAATGTGACCCATATGATAATTTCTGCTTTTTAAAAGCTAATGAAGTTTTCTTCAGTTATAACAAGTTTTTGTTTTGAATGATTCACTGAAGAACAGTATTTTCCATAGGGTACAGAGAGCATTAGATCAATTTTAGCTTAATAATTACATAATTTATATGCCAATGTATTTTTTGCTTAATTTACTGAAGTCTGAGGACATTGTAGTAACCAAACACAATTGTTGTTTTTTTTTAAATTTCTACTGGCATTCTTTCAACTCTTTCATCCCACCTTAGCTTCTCTGCCCCTTACATTTTTAGAACTGCACAATTAATGTATGTGTGTAATATGTATATGGGTGTATATTTGTGTATATTTTTATATGTATGCATAAATCAACAACTCTTTTCTCCTATGTAAAGGAAAATCATACAAGTTCATTTTAACAGTTTACGTGAGCAAGAAAATATTCCTAGAACATTCTAGACCAAAGGTGTTAAGGCCACTACATAAGCAAGTTATACTTATAGCCAGAGACAAGTAAGTGACATACAGAAGCAACCTGATTGACTGCAGTTGCATTAGCTTTATGTGGTCATGTTTTGTCAGTTTTCAACCTCTGATTGGCTGGAAGTTCAGCCTCTGTGATTGGCTAAGTCTCTGTTGCTTGGTTACAGGGATATACTATTGTTTCGGTTACAACCTATTTGCATATCAAGCTAGGTTGTAATTCACAATAGGATGCTTTAGGCCAAACTCAAGTACAGAGGCTGGTTTAGGTCAAATTTATTTTGTTTCAACACTCCTTTTCTTACTCTCTGGGGATAACAAGTATAAACATTTAGAGTATATCCATCCAGTTCATTTTTTTGTGTCTTGTCACTTTTATTATGTTTTAACTGCCCTTTCTTTAAAAATCTTAAATTATATGAGTGATACATTAATGCATACATGAACATGCATGTGTGTGCACATAGAAATATAGGTTTTTAAATGGGTATGTGCTTCATGATATTTTTGTTATATGAATAGGTCATGCTGTACTCATTGATCTAACTTGCTCTTTATAATAAATCTTGGGCTGGGGATATAGCTCAGTTGGTACAGTGCTTGCCTCGCATGCACAGGCCCTGGCTTCAATCCCCAGCACCACAAAAATAATAATACTAAATCTTAGTAGTCTTTCCATCTAAGCGTAGATATACTACATTCTCTTAAACTGTTCTATAATTCTCTTAAATGAATATGATCTTTATTTAAGCAACTCTTTTGATAGAACTTATTAATTTCCCCTCTAGCAAGATAGTTTGCACATTTTAGTTCATTTCTTTCTCTGCTTTTTAAAGTAAGCTAGACTTTTAGATACAAATCATTAGTGTTTAATACTTATGTTCCCTATGAAAAATTATTTTGACATTTCTAGATGTAGGCCTTTTTTTCCTTAATTTTGCTGTTATATTGAAAGTCATTTTAACCTAAAGCTTCAGTCTTTCTTTGCCCAAAAAGAAATTTTTATGTGCTCTTTCTTTGATATTTTTACCATTCTACCTTTTCTCTCATTTTTTCTTCTTTTAAAATTTTTTTTTTTTTTTACAAATTTTGTTTCCATGTATGACCTTCAATAGTTAGCAGAGTGAGGGCTGGGATTGTAGCTCAGTGGTAGAGTGCTTGCCTCGCATGCGTGAGGCCCTGGGTTCGATCCTCAGCACCACATACAAACCAATAAAATAAAGACATTGTGTCCATCTAAAAAAATAATAATAATAATAACAAAAATAGTTAGCAGAGTGAAAGCTACTCTGCTACCTATGAAATTTTGACCTAGAAGCAGGTTGTCTACAAGTGGTTTACCACCATATTCCCCAGGACCATATGTTGAGTGACAGGTAGGAGGGTGGCCCCCTTTCCAGCTGCACCCCATTTCCCAAGACAAAAGGCTCCCTGCAATGGACTAATGTCAGCAAGCTGTGGGGGTTCAGTGGAGTTTGTCAGCAATGCCTGTATGTGCTGACATGCAGCTGCTAGGAAGGCAGAGGACCCACTACCCCAGGCTAACTGAAGCTCTTTTGGGCCTACAGTGACGCCCTGTACTTCTTTGTTTTTTAAAAGCTATTTTTAGTTGTAGGTAGACACAAGACCTTTATTTTATTTATTTTTATGTGGATCGAACCCAGTGCCTCACATGTGCTAGGCAAGTACTCTAACACTACAATCGTTGCCCTGTTGCCCTGTATTTTGCCTGGAAGAATTCTGATCCTTTTCCTTATTTTTGAGATATATATGGGGGGGAGTAGAGTGTGTTTGTGTGTTTGTATGTATCTCCATGATCTATTCTCTATGTCTCTGAAGTTTTCGTTCATTATCTTTTATCTCTCAGTTCCAGGAGAATTTCTTAAGTTAGTCTTTGGAATGTTGCTTTGGTTTTTGGCATTATCTAACATACTGTTCATTGTTACAATTTTTTAAAAATTAAGTAACTGTGTTATCTCATAAACCAGTCTTTCTGGATCCCAGAATTTCTGTTTTCATAGGTTTAGTGTCCTTTCAGATCTTGTTGACAATATACTTTATAAAATTTTATTCTGCTCTTGGGAATGAAAAGGTTTTATAGGTAGATGCTTGCTGATTCCTAAAAAGGTTTCTCTTTTAAAAATTACTTGTTCCTTTTCATATGTCTGGTTGATTTTTTTTTCTGTTTATTTCTCTTTGTAGAAGATGTTCTTTGAGTTTTGGAATTTGAGATGGATTTTGTCCAATTTGTCTTCTAGTTCAAGACATAGTGTATCTTTTATTATGAGTTTTGATTTATCTATTGCTTCCTTTTCATTTCCTCTTACCTGTCTCCACTAAGAACAATACTTGTTTACTGAGAATTGGAAGAGTACTCTAGCCAGAGGCAGTTGTAAGGGAGGGAAAAAAATATTGGTACCCTGTTGAAGGGCTTCTTGTCACATTTTTTGGAGCTGCTTGAAATTACTTAGAACATCACCACTCTTCTCTAACTAGCACAAAGACTTTCATTTAGAGCCTGACACTGAGGGAATAGAAAACCATATAATGTAAAGAATAAAAGAAATCAGGTTGCTTGGTCTTGAGTCGGGAAGATTTATAGGAGATATGATAACTGTCTTCAATAGCTGAAGAACTGTTATAAGGATTAGACTTCTTTCACATAGTTTCAGGTGGTATAATAACATTAGAAGGGTGTTGTCTAACATTCAAGGAAGAGGTATTACTATAACAGACACAGCTAATTTAAACTTTTTTTTTCGGTACAAGCGATTGAACCCAGGGATGCTTAACCATTGAGCCACATCCTCATGTTTTTTTTTAAAATATTTTTTCGTTGTCAATGGACCTTTTATTTTATTTATTTATATGTGGTGCTGAGAATAGAACCCAGTACCTCACACATGCAAGGCAAGCCCACTACCACTGAGCCACAACCCCAGCCCCCACGTTTTATTTTGAGACAGAGTCTTGCTTAAGTTGCTTAGAGCCTTGCTAAATTCCTGAGGCTGGCATTGAACTCACAATTCTCCTGCCTTAGCTTTCTGAGCTGCTGAGATTACAGGTATGCACCACCAGGACCAGCAAATTTAAAAATATATATTGTCTCTAAATTTCGACCATTCATTCAGATACTACCCACACATTTAGGTGCTATCATTTGATACCAGCATGTATGCATGGGCAGCTAAGGGCCTATGTAAGGTACTAGAAGGAGTCTAAATAAATAATGGCTGTGTTATTTGTTCACAGGTATTATCCTCAGAAAACTGCTGCTTTCCATTCCTACTCTCTTTTATTTTTATTTTTTGTAATTACCTAAACCTTGATTTCTTGATATTTAAGGTGATAGCCTTTATCTTTCATCTACATAAATTCCCTTTCTTATGATATTTCTTTGGACAGTGTGATAGAATAAAATATCCATCTCCTAATCTCCAGAACCTGTGAACACATTACCTTACACAGTAAAGTTTAAAATCACTAACAAACTGAATTTAAGAAAGGGGAATTATCCTGGGTTGTCCGAGTGAGTGGGCCCATTGTAATCACAAGAATCCTTAAATGTGGAAGAGGGATGTGGATTGTGATTTAATGTGAGAAAGACTTAGCTGATTTTGAATGTTGAAGGAGCTATAAACCAAGGAATGTGAGCTGCCTCTAGATGCTAGAAAAAGCAAGAAAATGGATTCTGTAGTAGAACCTCCAGAAAGGAACACATCCCTGCTGACACCTTGATTTTTAGCCCAAGGTGACCCATTTTGGACTTCTGACATTCAGATCCCTAATATAATGAATTTGTATTGTTTAAGTAATGGAGTTGTTGGTAATTTATTATAGCAGTAATAGAAAACTAATACAGATTTCTGAGAAAATTCAAAGTCATATTCAAGGAATAGTTAGAACTGCCTCTTGGTATTTCCATGATCAGAAACTTAGTATGTGTATTGCTGAATTGTTGTATTCAGCCATCTTCTGATAATCACTTGCATATGCAAATATACATCAATTTCTCCAATGCTTCTCATTGGCCTGGTTTTTTGGTTATCTGGGTTCCTGGCAACATGATTAGCCCATACAAAAAAAGGCCCAAGGAAGCAAAGCTTATAGGGAGAGTGATTTCACTCAAGATAAAGGAGAATTTTCTGTTAAAACCATTCAGAGAGGGATTAGTCTATGGAGATTTGGAAGGCAGGAATTGAATAGGTATTTTGTGGAGATGTTAGGAGGGAGCATTAGTTGAGGTGTTATAGTAGGAAAGTGTTTTGTTGTTCTTGAAACCTTGGAACCTGGGAGTTGTGGGAAAGAAGTTTCACTGATGGTTGGTGGGCCTCCTGTGTACAGATATATAAATAATGTTTATACAAGGGCTTTAGCCAAGGCAAAAGCAGCCAGTGGAATTCAGCTCACACTGTTTGCCAAGCCATGCATTCTGGCTATAGGGCTGCTGTATACCTTTGCTGATTCATATAAAGATATTATCTAATTGTTGTCTGTCTGAAGGGCTATATTCACCCAAAGAAGGCATCTTTTTTTCCTTCTAATTTACACAAAGGTACTATATGGGCCAGTGTAAATTCTGGGACTGGGATTATAGGGGAAGGTTGCTTGGAGTTGATAATGATAACTAAGAAAAAGAAGGGAAGGCGGTTATACTACTAATGATTTAATTTCACTCTGACTCCCCCTATCTCTTAGTTCTCTTCTAAATTGTGCTATTGGTACTTGCTCTCCCAATTGATATATTCTAATAGCATAACTAGTTGAGAAAAGAAACTAATAATAAATCAAATAATAGATTCTGTATTTCAGCTAGATAAACATGATCTCTTTATGGAATTTGCTGTACAAGTTGGTAACAAATGGGGAAAGCAAGAAAGTGAGTATCAGAGATCAAAGAGAGAGAGTATGTGTATCCACTCAAGGTGCTTACAGAGAAGGCAGAGCAACTCTGTCTCTCTCTGGCTTGTAAGACTGGTTACCTATTCAAATTTGTGAGGATAGATAATGTCAAGGTCCTTAAAGGCATGAGAGATATGTGCAGGCATCTTACTGAAGCAGTTTCTGCATTCTTAGCATAGTCCCAACTGGCCAGGACTATCCATGATGCTACAGATAGTCCAGGAAGCTAGATCGGTATGGAGATTTTTATGGATCTGTAAGATGTGTTGACTCTTGTCCTGTTTGTGTATTCCTCCAGATGACGTTTGAGATGTGTCATGAGACCCTGTACTTGGCAGTGAAGCTGATGGATCACTACCTAATGAAGGTAGAATGCAAGAAAGATAAGCTACAACTCCTTGGTTCAACTGCCTTTCTGATTGCAGCAAAATTTGAGGTGAGCATGAACCCCTAAGGTCTCGAGAGAGCTAATCTGGTTTCTACCTAGAGAAGAGAATGAGCACATATATGTAGTTATTCATGCACACACACATATATACATAAGCATATGCATACATTTATGTGTATGTATCTATCCATGTGTTTCCAATTACATACTTGTATAAAAATAATTTTTCCTGTCAATTTTTTATCTGTCTTCCCATATGTTATGTATACATGTGCCTAATTAAATGTTTGGTTCTTTTTAAAACTTCTTTCTGGTCCATGATTCTTTGCTTCCCAACCTTTTCTTGTTCTACCAACTCCATCCACATCTACTGAAGTCTTGATCTACGTATAGAACAAAATGTTTCCAAACAAGGGTACTGGATCTATTTAAGAGAAAATGGCTTGATATAGAAGGTAGTGAGTCTAAATGTTTCAAGTAGTCATTTTTGAAGTAGCAGTGTAAAAGTAAGTTTCTGGTATTTTTTTTCCTCACTGTAATCCATCTAGCTATGTCTCCGATGCTTTATCCTTTCCTGAATGCTAACTGAACTTGTTAAATTGTTATTTCTCCTTCAGTTATGCTAGCAGCCATGCTAGTTATATAATACCTTCAGGTTTGGAAGCAGAAAAGCAGCAACTTTTATTAAGAAGTTCAAAGAACTTTAGAACTATGGATTTGTTTTTGTGCTGGCTCCCTTACTCCCTCCCTAGTTCCCACCTCCTGTCAGAATCATCACTGCTTCCCTCTGTACCTGCTCCTTCCCTTCTCCATATCTTCCTCTCCTTCTCTGGTCATGCTCCCTCCTTTCCTACTTACCACAAAGGATACCCTACACCTTTGCTTCTGTTTGGGCCCTAGCCAAAAGAAAAAGGGATGGTAGTAGAGGAAAAGGGGCATTTCCTGGCACAGACCTTCAGGGTAGCTCGAGAGCCACCAGATTCTGGTTGATTTGAGTTGCTCCACAGAAAAACAAAACCAGAGAACTGAGAGGAGACAAACCTGTTTGAAAACTGCATTACTACCAGAAGGAAGACAGGACCTATTGGGGTGGATTTTTACAGTGCCAGAAGCACCATCATAAGGCACAGGTCCTGAGAGCAGTGATCTGCTGTCCTGATGAGTGAGAATCAGGAGTAAGAGATCTAAGGCCTGCTCTGGGGAAGGGAGTGAAGGCAACCACAGAAAGGGAAGCTAAATGTGGAGAGAATGTACATGGGGCTGGACAGAGGGACTGGGAATTAAAAAAACTACTGTACTGGGTGCTCCCTATCATCCCCTGTCCTCTGGAGCTTGAACCTTGGTTATAGAAAGATTATGAGGAGGCAGAAAGACCCTTGACCCTTTTTCTTACCAGGTAGTTACTGCCTACCCTAGCCTTCTTCCTACAGCTCTCACTCTCTTTCTCTTTCTCTCTATCCCCCCTTCTTCCTTCCTTGTTTTCAGATCACAGATGAGACCAATCCTATAGTTTTACAGAAAAGGAAGCTGAGGCCCATAGAGTAAAAATGCCTTGTTCGGGTTCTCACACTACTGCTTTCTTTTTTCTCTCATCATCCCGTCTCCACACCTCTCCTTACAAATTTATTTTTGTACTTTTCAATTCTGTGAGGAAACGATCTCTCTCCTCCATAGCACTTAGTGGGGACCCTCTGTCCTGGCCACCAGAGGATGGATGCTGTTGGTTCTAAGATTTGCTAAGAAGTGCCCCTCCTCTCCCCTCCTTTTCCTCCTCTACCCTCCCTTCCTCTTTGTTGGCTAGGGCCCACACAGAAGCTAAGTTGTAGGGTATCTCTGGGAGTAAGCGGGAAAGGGACATGACTAGAGAAGGAGGGGAAGAGATTCAGAAGGGAGGAGAACAAAGGGAGCAAGTAGAGAAAGAGGTAGTAAGGATTCTGACAGGACGCAGGAATTGGGCAGGGAGCAAGGGAGCCAGCACAAAAACCAATCTATATTTCTAAAGTTCTTTGAACTCCTTAATAAAAGTTGCTACTTCTCTGATCCCAAACCCTAAGGTTTCATACAACTAATATGAAGGATAGGATGCCTCCTTCCTTTCACCCTTCCTCCCCTTTTCCTTCATCTATAAGCAGAGAGGAGAATGAGATCTGCCTGATTGTGACTGTCTCTCCTCTCACCCAACAGGAACCCAGCCCTCCTTGTGTGGATGACTTCCTATACATCTGTGATGATATTTACAAGCGAGACGAACTGCTTGCCATGGAAATCAGTATCCTGCAAGCCCTCAACTTTGACATCAACATTCCCATTGCCTACCATTTTCTGCGCAGATATGCTAGAGTAAGAGGGAGGAGGGACATTTTTTTTTTTTTTGGTACTGGAGATTGAACTCAGGGGCACTTGACCACTGAACCGCATCTGCAGCCCTATTTTGTGTTTTATGTAGAGACAGGGTCTCACTGAGTTGCTTACCGTCTCACTGTTGCTGAGGCTGGCTTTGAACTCGTGATTCTCCTGTCTCAGCCTCCCAAAGTGCTGGGATTACAGACTTGAGCCACCGCGCCCAGCTAGGAGGAACATTTTTGTTCTTCCACTTCTGGATTATAGCCACTCTCATACCCAGAGTAGCTGACAACTTCCTAGCTTAAAGTTTGGTAATCTTTGTGAAGTAGTTGGGTGGAGAACAAGTTGCAGATTAACATAGTGTGTTTATAAGATTTGAGATGAGGACAGAATAGGGGGATTTGATCAGGAAGGGACACCTGAGACATTTTGGGGGAATGTGGGCAATGTTCTCTTTCTTGAGTTTTGGTTATAGAGGAGGCCACATTATAATTATTCATTGTATCCTACAAGTGTGTGTTGTGTGTGTTGTACACTTTTATCTCTGTGTTATAGATTATTGTATTTTTTTCCAAAGAAAAGGGAAGGGGATGTTTGGGAGAGTGGGACATCTCCTAGTGTAGAACCAGGTGCATAGCTGTAGTTGTGAGACTGACTCTTTAGAGGATGACTCCTACAGTAAGTGGAGGTGGGAGGACCCACACTTGGTAATTTCTTTTAAAACCCTATAAAGGTAGCAAATTTCACTGCCAATTTCAGAATCCCTCTCCAAAGAGTCTGCTTTTGCAGGCATACAACTTTAGGGTGAGCCACGGTGGCAGGAGAGGTACGTTGCTCAAGCAGAAAGCCATTTGGACTGAAGGTGGAATAACTGGAAAGGAAGTCTTCTGCCTGGAACTGGTTTTCTGAATTGATTGCTGAATCAGTCTTCTTACTGTCTTTAGTGTGTCCGTGCGAGCATGAAGACACTGACCTTGTCCCGCTTCATCTGTGAGATGACCCTGCAGGAATATGACTATGTCCAAGAGAGGGCTTCCAAGCTAGCTGCTGCTTCCTTCCTCCTGGCCCTCTACATGAAGAAGCTTGAACACTGTGTAAATATTTGTGATCGGGGTTGAGGGGTCGGTGTGGGTGCAAATTAGGGCTGTGGGAAGACTGTGGTGATAAAACTGCCATGTGCCCATAGTTATGATTTCTTTCATACCTGTGGAACTTAGAGACACGGGTTTTGAAATACTTGTTTCATTTTTCTTAGTCATAATACCTCTTGTTACAAAGAAAGCTTCCCTAAAATTCCAGTATTACAAAACAGAGTAATGTGAAGTTATTCTGGTTGTCAAAGGGGTTGGGATGGGCCCACTTCTTATCCCTGACTCTATTCCAATCCTGTCCTTTGCAGTCTCCTTAGCAAAGCTGGCCCCTGAGGGAACTTGTTGGAACAGGATTTGAAAAGCCCTGGCCCAGAGAATATAGAGTAGTGAAAGTAACTGTGTTTGTAACAGGGTACTCAGAGGTATATTAGTAGTGTTGTCTTCAAAAAAGGAAGGCCTCCAAAGCCATCTGCCCAAATACCAGTAAAACTCATAATATTTAATATTTTTTTTAACTCAGAGGTACTTGACCACTGAGCAACATTCCCAGCCCTATTTTTTTATGTTTTATTTAGAGACAGGGTCTCACTGAGTTACTTAGTGCCTTGCTGTTACTGAGGCTGGCTTTGAACTCATGATTCTCCTGTCTCAGCCTCCCAAAGTGCTGGGATTACTTACAGGTGTGCACTACTGCACCCAGCTAGTAAAACTCATAATTGATACTTTCTCAATATTATAAAATGTTGTGAATAAAAACAGCTTTAGAGAACTTTGAATTCTTTTTTTTAAAATTTTTTTTAGTTGTAGATGGACACAGTACCTTTATTTATTTATTTTATGTGATGCTGAGGATCAAACCCAGTGCCTCACACATGTGAGGCAAGCCCTCTACCACTGAGCCACAACCCCAGCCTGAGAACTTTGAATTCTTACTGATGTGTAACATGGAATCCGTAGAGAGATTATGCTCACAAATAAAGCTCCCACCGTCAGTTGAACCACTTCTAAGTCCCTCTTATCTAGAAATCCTGACCCACTACTGATGGGAAAACCTCTGAATGCTGAGAAAGAATTGTATAACAGTTGTGTATTCCAAGATAAATCAGTGAAATTTGGGGGGACAGAAAGTATTCAATAAATGATGATGATGAAAAATAATAAACAATAATAATGGCTAGCAGGATGTTAAAAATCTAAATCTACTATATAATCAGAATGGGTATAGCCATAGCTCTGGAACTGTGGTCCTGGAGGCCCCATGCTGAGCCAGGCTTTGACCCTTGGATCTTGCTAAAGTTCATGGTTCCTAAAGGGATAATTGAGGGGTTTCAGGATAGCAAACTGTGTACCAACTAGGCTAGAAATATTGCAGTGTTTTCATACTCAGTAGCTAAACCAGTGAGTCCCAGCTCCATAGTCCTGTTTTATATACACTGCCTCTCCTACAGAGAAGGAAGGCTGTACAGAAGAGATGACTTTTGAGTTGTGTCTTGAAAAATGAGTGGAAAGTTTTGATAGGAGACATTCAAGGTGAAGGGAGCAATAATGGAAAAGATGTGAAGGTGCTAAGGAAGGGGTGTGATGTGTTTAGGACTGAATAAGATATCTCCTATGGATAGAGCAAAGGTTGTGTTAAAAGGGAATGGTGAAAGATGAAACCAGAATGGTAGGTTGGTAGGTTGTGGTCATATATGTCATGCTTAGGGAACCCACTTTACATGTGTATACACACGCGTTACTGGGTATTGAACTCTGGGCCTTGGGAATGGTAAGCAAATGCTCTACTACTGAGCTACATCTCCTGCCTGAGAGACCCACTTCTTACTGAGGCATTGAAGGATTTTTATGCAGGGAAATAACATACTCTTGTTTGTGTGTTTTGGAAACAATCCTTGTATGGCAGTATAGAACGAATATTAGATGAGGGAAACTATAAAGGTGGGGACACCAGTGAGTAGGGTATTGTAATAGTCAAGGTGAAGAATCCAGGGCCCAAACTGACACAGTGGCAGTGGCACTATTTAATCTGATTTAACATGCCCAAATACTGTGTTAGTCCCTTGATAGGCACAACAGTGATTTTTCCTTTTGTCTGCGGCAGTGGTTTTCAGATAGTACTCAGGGGACTCCTGGGTTTCCTGCAGAAGTATCTAAGGGACCATGTAAATGGAAAAGGGTTCTAAATTGATGGGTTTGTTAACTCTACTCCAACTTCCTGGTAAGCCCAAATATGGACTTCCAGTTAAGCTATTTGTGGAACAAAAGAAGTTCAGGTTAAAAATTTCAGATATTTTTAGAAAACCACCAGTTTACAGATAAGTCCTCTTCCTTTCTCTGCCTGTTGGGCTCTCACTTGACTTTCAGCATCCACTGCAGATGTGCCCTCCTCTGTGAAGCTTTCTGTGACTCTCCTAGTTAGAGTTCATAGATTCTTCTGCTCTGTTTCTCCAGTATCACATACTCACTTCCATCATAGCACTTAGCATACATTTTGTAACTCTCTGTTTGCCTGTTTTTCTCTTCCTCTAAACTAGACTCATTGAGGGGCATGGGTGCCTTACTCATCTTTGTATTCCCAGCATCTGACATGGGGGTTGATAATATTAATCCCAGCTAGCATTATATGGGTACCTCCTATGTGCTAGACAGACTCACTCTCCCTCTCCCTCTCCCTCTCTCTCTCTCTCTCTCTCTCTTTCTCTCTCCCCCTCTCCCCCTCTCCCCCCTCCCCCTCTCCATCTCCCCCTCCCTCCTACTATGTGCTAGACTGTCTCTCTGTCTTCTTCTTCTATGTGTGTGTTTACACATTCATTTAATCCTATGATGTAATCACTATAATTTCCCCAATTTGACAGCCTGAGAAACTGAGGCATGATGAGGTTAAATAACTCTAGGCCATGTTGTTATTGGAGCTGGAATTTAAACAGGAGCTGTCTGCCTCCAGTACCTTTGCTCTTAAACATTACCATATTGCTTTGGCTATATAATAAGGATTCTTACAGTTGGGTGAGAAAATGAATGTCTGGAATGATAGTTGTTAGAGCTAGAGATGAGGAACAGTGTGAAGTTCCTGTTGGCCGTTGAGTTGGGACCCAGATTTTGTTTGGAGTTTTACTTGGCCATTGACTATGGGCTTCATAGTAAATTACAAAATCAGTCTTATTCCTTATGACTTTGGAGGTTTGCAGCTTCTGTGAATGCCTGTGACCAGGGCTAACATTGAACTGGTACATGTGAATGTGGCCATCCTAGAACTTTGTGGATGAAAACTTATCTTCTAGATACTACCCTATAATTATTAGTTGATGTCTATATTGTATGAATCTTTGAAACGTTTTGAATATTATTCCTGCCTAAATGATAGATGGAAAGTTTGGATTTAGGATAGCAGAGGTGGAGGAAAGTTATGCTTCTTGTGGTAAAACTCAAACTGTTCATGCTGCTTCTTTTAGGTTCCTATCCTGGAGTATTACAGTGGCTACAAGTCCTTTGAGCTCCATCCCCTGGTTAAACGGCTGAACTTCATGCTCACTTTCAGTTCTTACAA
This sequence comes from Xerus rutilus, assembly GCA_028644305.1. Classification (NCBI taxonomy): domain Eukaryota; kingdom Metazoa; phylum Chordata; class Mammalia; order Rodentia; family Sciuridae; genus Xerus; species Xerus rutilus. Next base: position 83,631,344 of record CM053417.1, on the reverse strand, counting down.
TAGGCTCAAGACTGTGTATTCCAAGTATTCTCACCAGTAAGTACCAAGCCCCTACTGATATTGGGCTTGGGTTCATTCATGGGGAAGCTTTAAAATGCCAGGCCCAGACTAGTCTCCCTTAAGAAAAAAGAATTCAGACACATTTCATATTCCTTTCTACTCAAAGCAAGATAGAAAAGCAAGGGCCTTAAGTCCTACTTGTTCCATGGATCCTGTTTGGCTTTGACCTATTTTACACTGAGCAGACCCATTTTCCTTTTGCAGGGTCTTCTTTGAAGTCAACAAAATCCCACCCTTGGACACGTCGAAGCTGGAGGAGATTTTGGGCTCTTAATTATGAGGCTGAGGGTTTGGCACTCTGGCAGCAGCCACCAGGGCTGGGAAAGCATGAAAATAGGCTATATTTATTCTGCTCTTGAATTTGTCTGTTGGTTGCTTTTCTTTATTCTTTTCTTATCTTTGTTCGTCTTGTTTCTGAACTGATAATGTTATAAATATTTAAGTTGTTTTTATGAAAGAGAAGAAATTATTGTTATATTTGACAAAAAAACAATAAAAAATTAATGGTTATTGTTGAAATGGCTTACCTCCCCTTTCATTGCTTAGGAGCTCCATGCAGAGCCCAAGAAATTTTCATTCATGCCTAGTAAAGGCTGTGCCTCAGTGTCTAGCTTAATCAATTTCTTCTTCTCTTAAGTTTTCTCTTTAAGTGAAAAGGAATTGTGAACCAACAGATAGGTCTGTAAGAAGGAAAAACCTGGGGAGTGGTGCCCAGACCGGTGAGAAAGCCCCTGACCCCCTAGGCAGGCCTCAACATTCAGACCTGAGGCATCTGATAGTATAGGCTAATAGCCTTTGGTCCCAATCTCAAATTGTTTGCTTTATTTGCTGCTGTTTTTGTTTGTTTTTTTTTTGGCACTGGAGATTGAACTCAGGGGCACTCGACCACTGAGCCACATCCCCAGCCCTATTTTGTGTTTTATGTTGCTTTTTTTAAAAAAATATTTTTTAGTTATACATGGACACAGTGTCTTTATTTTGTTTACTTATTTTTATGTGGTGCTGAGGATCGAACCCAGTGCCTCACACGTGCGAGGCAAGCGCTCTGGCACTGAGCCACAACCCCAGCCCTATTTGCTGCTGCTTAACTGATGAAAAGGTAAGAATAAGAATTTTAACCCAAATATAGCCCGATTTTCATAGTAAGGGTAACTCTTTAGAGTCTAAATTTGAAAAAGATACTGACTGCTTGAAGTGGTATATTGAAATCTTTTTTGGCCCTAATATTCTGCTAAGAGAAGAAAATTTTAGCTGCAAAATCAGCAAGATGAATGCAGGCATCAACCACTTGACTAATCTTTCATTCATAAAACTTTAGGAACTTCTGTTCTCTTCCTCTCTGTGTCCTATCTTTGGGGTAATGTGTACTGGGACAGTTATTTCATTTGTTAGTAGAGGAATGTCTTCTGAGCCAGTTGCCTTTGGTTAGTAGAGGAGTTGAGCATTTTCTGAGCCAGTTGTCCAAGAGCCTTTGTTCAATTCCACCTCTAGGACCTCTCCATAGTCTTATAAGTAATGTCTGCCACAGTAGCAGACCTCCAGGACTGAATTTTAGTATTGTGGCAGGCAACTGTCCTAATTGGTCTTTGGCCATTTGTTACCACTTGTCAAATATTTTGAATATCAGTTCTGGCGTGGACATTTGATGGAAGGGACAGTCAATGAAGATGTTATGGGAAAAATGCCTCCCCAATTGTGCTCTGAGACTTCCTATGCTATTCTGATTGCATCACCTTTTCTGATGGATTGGGGAAAGGATGGCAAGCCTGACAAGCCCTTATGTATCTTCCTGTTTTTTTCCCTCTTTGATCTGTTTCCCATTCCCCCTCCCAACTTGCTTTGCCTTGGAAACCAGGCATCAATTATTTCCCTCTTGCCTCATTTCACTACATTGCAGGATGACTAAAGGGTTTATCCAGGGAGATCCAAGCTGCTTGGCAGTTCAGTCTGCTGACATAATTAATTTTGCATAAATGTCCCAAAAGCATCGGACTGTAAGCCAACTTGAACATCTCCATCCTCACTAAAAACAAGTATATTTTACTTGCTTTTTAATTCTGGAGCTTCACATCAGGGGCAATAATTAATTGAATTACTGTCCACCCCTTTTCCAGCTCTGTTCATTTATTTATTTATTTATTTATTTATATTTGGTACCGAGCATTGACCCCAGGGTTGCTTAACCACCACTGAGCCGTATCCCCAGCCATTTTTTATTTTGAGACAATGTCTCACTAAGTTACTTAGAGCTTTGCTAAATTGCTGAGGCTGGCTTCAAACCTGTGATCCTCTTGCCTCAGCCTCCCAAACTGCTGGTACTACAGGTGTATAGTACCATGCCTTGCTTCCATCCCTGTTCTTCAGAGGTTGGAAACCATCAGTCATTTTTGTTGTTATTGCAAGTACATCAAAATTTATTTTACATTCATCACTACTTCAAAATTAAGATAGCTGTTTGAACTGTATCTTGTTATTTTTTGCCTTATTAAAGAAGTACATATATTTCTTTATCAAGTAATTGCTTTCATATTTTGATGACTCTAGTTTAATATAATTGATTTTCTTTGTAACTGTGTATGTTTTAACAGTTTTATCAAGATATAATCTATATACTGTACAATTCAGTTCTAACTTCTCCACATCCTCTGACACGTTAATTTTTATTATAGCCATCCTGGTAGGCATGAAGTGGGATCTTATTGTGGTTTTGGTTTGTATTGCTCTGATAGCTAATGATGTTGAACCTGTTTTCATGTGCTCATTGGCCTTTTGTGTATCCTCTTTGGAGAAATATTTATTCAATTTTTTGTCTATTTTTAACTGGTTAATTTGTCTATTAAATGGTAGGAGTTCTTTAGATATTCTAGATCAAATATATGATTTATAAATATTTCCCTGATTATACAGATTATCTTTTCACTTTCCTCATAGTGTTATTTGAAACATAAAATTTTTAATTTTGACAAAGCCCAATTTTTCCTTTTATGACATTTGTGCTTTGATGCCATAGCTAAGAAACCGTCACACATCCAAGGTTATAAATGTTTATGCAGAAGCTAGACATGGTATGTGTGTAGTCTCAGCTACTCAGGAGGCTGAGATGGGCAGATCACTTGAGCCCACACATTCTCTATGTGGCAACATAGACATTGTCTTCAAAATTTTTTATCTATATGTTTTCTACAAATATTTTTTTAAAAAATATTTAGGTCTTACATTTAATTTCAAATCCATTTTGAGTTGATTTTGGTATGTGGTATGAGGTAGGGCCCCAACTTCATTCTTTTGCATGTGGATATTTAGTTGTTTGTCCAAGCAGCATTTGTTGAAAAAAATATTTTCCCCCACTTATTTGTTTTGGCATCCTTGTTGAAAATTAACTATAAATATGAGATTTTGAGGTTCTCAGTTCTGTACCATTTACCTAGATGATGCCTATCTGCCACAACTGGTGGGTGAGGGATAATGGGGAGTTAGAAAAGTCAAACACACACACACACACACACACACAGAGAGAGAGAGAGAAAGCTGAGACCAAGTGAGGCATCATACCCTCATAGAGAATAATGACCTAGAGCTAGGTCAGCATGTTTATTATATAGATATTATCATCAAAAGAGTTTTCTGTGAGAAAGTTTCTTCAAAGCAGGCAGGCTGAAGGATGAAGTACTGGGCAGCCAATTATAATTATCTTCTTTGCACTCATAATTCTCTATCCCCAGCAGCTGGTGTCTGAACTCAGGGTCAAGACAGATAGTGTTGTGCCTAGCACAGAACCTCCTTTAAGCAGGGAATTACCGTAGTAACTGGGCAGTCTTGACCTGAGCCTTTGCACAGGAAGTTCCCAGCACAGGCACATAGCTCCTGCTGTAGGACAGTCAGAGACCATGTTTCAAATCACTGCTCCCCACACCTGTCTTTGTGCCAGTACCATAAAGTTTTTTGAGAGAGTTTTTTTTTTAAATATTTTTTTAGTTGTAGATGAACACATATCTTTATTTATTTTTATGTGGTGCTGAGGATCGAACTCAGTGTCTCATGCATGCAAGGCAAGTGCTCTACCACTGAGCCACAATCCCAGCCCCTTTTGAGAGAGTTTTTAAATTGGCATATAAAATCGTGTCACTCTAGCTTTGTAGTAAGTTCTGAAATTGGGAAATGTGAGTCCTCCAACTTTTTTTCCCCCTCTCAAGATTGTTTTGGCTTTTCTGGGTCCTTTATGTTTCCCTATGAATGTTAGTATCATCTTGTCAATTTCTGAAAAGAAGTCAATTTTGATTTTGTTAAGGATTGCATGAAATTTATAGGTCAATTTGAAAAGTATTTTCATCTTAACCATATTAAATCTTTTAAGAACATGGACTCTCTATCTTTCTTTCCATTTAGGCCATCTTTAATTCTCTTCAGCAATGCTTTGTAGTTTTCAAAATATAAGTCTTATACTACTTTTATTATATTTATTCCTAAGTATTTTGGTTTTTGATGGGGTCATCAGTCTCATGTCATTTTTAATTTCCTACTTTATTCCCCCACACTGATTTACCTCTGCACCTATCTCAAGTATCTTCATTTTCTGTCTTAGAGGATGGACTGACTCACCTCCTATTCAAGGCATCTCATTTATCTTGGGACTTTTCTCCATCAATTTTCCTCACTTTTCTCAGCCTTCTCCCTGCTTTTTCCTGCCATCATTTTCCACACTTTCATTCTCTTCTTCTAGTCTCTTCTTCTAGCTTAATTATAATCACGCACGCGCGCGCGCACACACTCAATGAAAAGCAAAACAAAATTATCTTTTTATGTTTTTATTGATGCATTATAATCATGCATAATAGTGGGATTCATTGTGACATACTCATACATGCACAGAACATAATTTGATCTATTTAATTCCCTGGAACTTTCCCCTTCTCTTCCCTCCTCCCTCCCCCATGCCTTCCACTACTCTACTGGGCTCCATTCTATTATTATTTTAATTAGTTCATTATAATTATACACAAACATGGGATTCATTTTGGTATATTTGTACATGGATATAGCATAATTTGGTCGATTTAATTCCCCAATATCTCCCTTTGCCTTCCCCTCTTCCCTCCCTCTAGATCCTCTACTCTGTTGGTCTTCCTTCTGTTTTTGTGAGATCCCTTTTTATTCCTTTATTTTTTTCTCTCTGTGTCTTCCACATATAAGAGACATCATTTGACCATTGACTTTGTGAGTCTGGCTTATTTGACTTAGCATGATGTTCTCCAGTTTCATCCATTTACCAGCAAATAACAATTTCATCCTTCTTTATGACCAAGTAAAACTCAATTGTCTATATATACCACATTTTCTTTATCTGTCCATCTGTTGATAGGCACATAGGCTGGTTGCATAATGTGCTTTTGTGCATTGTACTGCTATAAGCCTGGGAATGCATGTGTCACTATAGTGTGCTGATTTGTTTTGGATAAATACTGAGGAATGGAATAGCTGAGTCATATGGTGTATCCATTCCTAGTCTTGAGGAATCTCCATACTGATTTCCATAATGATTGTACTAATTCACACTTCTACCAACAATGTTAGAGTATACCTTTTCCTTTGCATCAGCAGCATTTATTAACAAAATAAAATTTTATTTGCATCCCCTTTCTGTATTCTGTCCATTACATCTCTTCTTACTGAACTTTGTTTAAAGGTAAACTGACTCTACTTATGTACTATCCAGTCTATTTAGTCATTTTTGGCCCCCACCACTTCATTGACATACCTTTTGCTGAGGCTACTGATAATATTCTGGTTGCCAAATCCAGTAGATAGCTTGCAGCTCCTCATATCACTTGGACCTCATTTTTGCTACACTGATATCTTTTCATATCTTCTTGGCACTTTCTAATCTCTTAGTTTCTGGGCCACTGGATATTTCTGATACTCTTGTTACTGAAAGCTGGGTCCTTGACCCAGATGCCAGTTTAATGAGGACACAGTTTTGAAAAAAAGGAAAAAGAAGTTTTGTTGCTTGCTGGCACAGAAGCAACACAGGGGACTCCTGTCCTAGAGGCTATGATTCTGTCCATCAGGGACAGCAGAAGGTTTTTAAAAGAGGATTCAAAGGCTATAATTCCAGATGTGCCCTGCAGGCAGTGGTTGGGGGAAATCCCACATATGCCCCCATGGTATGTTGAACTTTACCTGTTAATTTGGGAGGTAGTCACTTCCTAGAGCTTTTGGGGACATCCCCTTCCTGTGGTGGGTACTGCTCAAGGACAGATACCTAAGCCTAAGATGGGGAAGAAAAGATAACCCTGTCTGCGTAATCATATTAGAGATAGGGGAGAGGGAGAAGAAAGAGAGAGAGAAAAAAAAAACATGTCCTCTTTAAAATAAAATTCATTGGCAGGGCAGCAAGAGTTATATTTGAAGCATTTGGTAGACCACTGTTACATTTCCTCACTCTCAATTTTTACATTCCATTTTTATGGAAAAGTGGGCAAGAATAACTTTAAGCTGCTTCCTGCTAGAAGAGGGTGAAGTTTAGCGGATGGGAGTTGTTCTCTGTCAGGTGGGGCATGGACAGTTAAGGGTATTTAGCATCAGGGCAGCCAAGGGGTCCATGGTGTCAGTTAGCAAGTGACAGGACAAGACATACGTAGGGAAGGAATCATGTTAGGACAACAATAAATGAGACAGTAAAGCATTATATTTTTATAAACAACACAAAAGCAATTAGTAGTTTATCCAGTCTCTGAAACTCAGGACAAACTTGTAACTCTAGAGTCCTTTGTGATAGTTACCATTAGGCACTCTCACATAAGAACCCTTTTTTACCCTCCAGTTTTATTCACTTTTGGTAGGGCTGCTACAAGTGTACCATCTCAAGTGATCATGAAAGAGCTATTGTCTCTCCTAAATGTCCATGTAGGACTGTTCTTTGGTTATATTCTTCTGTCAAGTGTTTAAGACTGAGTTGGTAAAAAATGACCTTGGTCCTATCTACTGTTAAGGATCACCGGAGATTCCTCAGGAGTCACTCTTGGGAACATGTAAAAAGACTCTTGGTTCCTTCCTATAGCCTTCATCTGCCAATTGTGCCATCTTCTAGGGTGGGTCAGAGTCTTGCTGAAAATATGTTGCTTTCTTTTGAAGTATCAGGGACTTTTCCTCTCCAATGCTCTTTCTCTTTGCAGAATGTACACTGTTTGGCTTCCTGTTCACTAGGGTCCTCTTGATCCCTTAAAGAGGGCTCCTGTTTCTCCCTGGATCCTGGCTGACCCTAGAGGGCAATGACCAAATCTTGGCTGCTTTATCCTTGGCCTTTTTATTTCCTTGATATTAATCTCTAATTTTTTTGGTTTTAAACATCCCTAGAAATTAGAGAAATGCAAGTTAAAACTACACTGAGATTCCATCTAACTCCAGTCAGAATAGCAATTATAAAGAATAAAAGTAACAATAAATGTTGGCAAGGATGTGAGGAGAAAGGTCCTCTCCTATATTGTTGGTGGGACTGCTAATTGGTGTAACCACTATGGAAAGCAGTCCTTAGAAAACTCGGAATGGAACCACCATTTGAACCAGTAATCTCACTCTTTGGTATATACCCAAAGGACTTAAAAACAGCATACTACACTGACACAGCCACATCCATGTTTATAATAGCTCAACTTACAATAGCCAAGCTATGGAAACAGCCTAGGTGTCTTTCAATGAATGAACAGATAAAGAAACTATGGTATATATACACAATGGAATATTACTCAGCCATAAAGAAGAATGAAATTATGGCATTTTTGGGTAAATGGATGGAACTGGAGAATGTCATGCTAAGTGAAATAAGCAAAACCCAAAAAACTGAAGGCCGCATGTTCTCTCTCATTTGTGGAGGTTAACCCAAAACAAGTGAGGTTTTGGATGGGGGATAATAGATTAGACAAAGGGAAATTAAGGGAAGGGAGGGGGAGGGGAAAAGGAAAGACAGTCAATCATAACTTTCTTATCTTTGTATTTGTATACATGACCAGGGTAACCCCATATCATGTACAACCACAAGAGTGGGATCCTAAATAGAATAAGTTATACTCTATGTATATACTCTACTGTCATGTATAACTAAAAAGAAAAAAAAAACAAAATAAAGGCACATATTTCTTTCATCACAAAAAAACAAAAACAAAACATCCATCAGGCCAGTTTTACCAGTCTTGAAGTGAGAATAATAATTTTATCATTACTCCTTCCATTTAATTGGGGTCAGTATTAGTACTGGAAGTCAGCCTTATACCTTGTCTGTCCTGTAGATGATGGCTTATTATCTCAAATTAACTCAGCTGTTCTATTAGTAGGAATACCTCTGCAAAACACCAACAGGCAACAGTTATAAAGTTTACAAGGAAATTACAAAATGAAATTAACAATAGCAAAAACATTCAGTTTGTATAATAGCTATGATCCAAGAAGCATTTTTATAATCTTAAACCATTACTTAGTTATGTATTATATTCCCTGTTTATATTGAGCTCACAATAACCTTTACAATAAAAATCCATCCTTTGAACATAACTTCAAGTGAGCCTAAGTCTAGCTTATTTTGGAGCCATCCTGACATGTAATAAGGTGAGAAGCAGAGCCTTATCTCAGGTAAGGCAAGTCTCTTGATGAAAAAAAAATACATTACTTCTGAAACTCAAGTCAAACAAGGACTAAGAGAGGTTTTAACTTCCCTTTTTTGGGAAAAGTGGCAAAATACTTCCATGCAGCCTTTTAACAGATCAGGCTTTCCTTATTATCTTTCAAAAATACATTGAAATTTCCATTCCAGTGTAAAAAGTAACATAAAATTATGTGTATATCTATCTATCTATCTATCTATCTATCTATCTATCTATCTATCTATCTATCTATATATATGTATGTATGTATATATATGTATGTATGTGTGTGTGTGTGTATATAGATATATTTATAAATTGATAACAGGTTACCTTTATCCAGTTACAGAACACTAAATGACATAAATTAATCCCCAATAAAATTTTCATTTTTAAAAGTCTAAAAGAGAGTACTAATACAGACAACTTCAGTTTGGAGAACACTGGAGCTTGGTAATGTGCTCTTTTAAGCTTTATATTTTAAAATACTTTTAGAAGACTAACATACTAGAAGAACATGAATACATCTAATATACAAAGAAGCCTGTAATTGTTAGCAGCACAATTACATGAATGTTCTATATTAACTAGGTTTAACTTTTAAAGTAAAAATTTACAATCCATAGTGTGATAATGATAATTACAGGCCTGTATAGGTTAGCAGTACTAGCAAAAATCAAAGGATAGCTTTAAATCTCTTACACATTTAGGAAACAGTGATAATGATCAGAAATTCTTAATCAAAGCAGACAGATACGTCAGTACTTCAAACGTCAGTGTGGCTCTTTTATGCCAGATAAAATGTATAAAAAAGAGCAAAGAGCACTTATTGATTATTTTGCCTATAAATCTACCTGAGATTTCATTTTATAAACTTTTGCAGAACATTTAGAGCTCAAACACATTTAGTTCCATTCATACATAATAAGGTTATTCATGAAAACCAAGCTTGGTCAAAATTTTAAGTCATCTTTTTTTCTGACAAATAAAATCCCTTAAAGCGATGGATATTACACTTTAAATATTTTATAGCTCTCAGGTTTTGCACAAATTGGTACTCATTAGTGTGAGGTGTTCTTTTTTCAAAAAAAAACAGGCAGAAAAAAAGTATAGGGTATCTGGCAGAGCTAATTCACATTTTAACAATTGGTCTAGTAGAGAATGGATCCCCATTAATGTAAACTGAGAAAGAAAATAGGGTTAAGGCACAGTTTTTTGTATATGCCAGACTATTCAAGCCTGGGATAAAATTTGTTGTGTAAATTACTAAATTTACAGATAACATTCTTACCCAAAAAGCAAGAACTTCATTTGCAAGTGCCTCCCAGGAGAAGTCAATAGACCCTACTCTGTTGGAGGTCTACTAAAAGTGAGTAAGTCCCTTTGGGTCAGAGGAACCCCGAAAAAGGTGATCTATATTATCTTAATGAAGATTTTGTTTAAGGAGGAAGGAAATAACTTCTCCCAAGGGGGAAAATAACTAACAGACTTCCATCTAGATTCCAGATTGATCATTCTGTTACACAGACACACACTAGAAGATCTAAGGAGTGTCTATCTCCCAAATTAACAAGCAGGCAAATGGATGAAATTGGAAAGCATTATGCTAAGTGAAGTAAGCCAAACCCAAAAAACCAAATGCCGAATGTTCTCTCTGATTAGTGGATGCTGATGAATAAGGGAGGTGGGAATGGGAAACATAAGAGAAATGGAGGAACTCTGGATGCGGCATCGGGGAGGTGGGGGGTGGGAAAGGGGAATGGGCATAGTAAAGATGGTTGATTGAGATCGTCATCACTACCCTTGGTGCATGTATGAAGACACAATTGGTGTAACTTTATCTGGTTTGCAACCAGAGAAATGGAAAAACTGAGCTCTATATATGTGCTATGACTTGAAATGCAATTAAATAAACTAAAAAAGAAAAAAAAAAGAGTAGGATGGGACCAGGGCTCAGTGGAAGAGCACTTTCCAAGTGTGCATTTGGCCCTGGATTTGACCCCCAGCCTAGCAGATAATGAAACAACAAAGCAAAGATTTTTAAAAAATATATTCTGAACTATAAATACAATTTATGAACTATAACTATACATGTTATTTAGAACATAAGGTTGGAGGCACTGACTAAAATGTTAACACTTTTAATCAAGAATTATTAGTATTATACTTTCCAAATCTATAATGCGAAAAAAAAAGAATGAGAGGATAACAGCTTGTCTTTTAAACATTTTCAAAAAATGATAAACATTAGGAAAATCAGCACCAAGTTTGACAAGTGATTTATTAAAAATAAAATATGTGTATTATGAGAAAAAACAAAACAAAACAAAAAAAAACAAGTGAATCAGAACCTCCACACACCCAGGCCTGAGTAGCATTGCAAAGACTTTGAGAATTGAACTGACAATGGACCCTAGGCTGGAGAGGGCAGATAGGGACTTGTGCCCCAGGGACTTGTGAGACAATAATGAAAAGTCTATCCCTAGTGCTATCAGAGTCTTAGAAGGAAAGGAGAAGAAAAAGAAAACGCAAAGAGTAGCAATGAAAAATCTTTGAAGCAATAATGCCTAAAAATTTCCCAATTTGGGGGCTGGGGTTATGGCTCAGTGGTAGAGCATTTGCCCAGCACGGGTTGAGGCCCTGGGTTTGATCCTCAGCACCATATACACACACAAATCAAAAACCAAAATAAAGGTTACCTTAAAAAAGAACACCTACATTAAAAAAAAAAAGTTCCCAATTTGGGTGAAAAACATCAATGTATAGATTCAAAAAGGGTAAATCAAGCTCAAGCAGGATATATGAAAAGAAACACCTGGATAAATAAATCATAGCCAAACTGCTAAAAAAATCTTCAAGGCATCCAGAGAGAAACAATGCATTATATATAGGGGAATGCTGAGTCCAAGGACTGCAGATTTCTCATCAGAAACTCTGTAGACCAGAAAGAAGCAACACAATATTTTTCAGATGTTGAAAGAATCATCAGCACAGAATCTAATATCCAGCAAAAAAAAAAAAACCCTTTCAGGAATGAAGATTAATTTTAAAACACAAATTAAGATGAAGGGAAATGAAGAAAATGTGTAGTAAAAGACTTGTGCAAAGAATTCTTCATATAGAAATGAAATGGAGCCAGCATGTTGGCACACGCCTGTGATCCAGTGGCTCGTGAGGCTAAGGCAGGAGGATCACAAGTTCAAAGCCAGCCTCAGCAAGGTCAAGGCGCTAAGCAACTCAGTGAGACCCTGTCTCTACATAAAACACAAAATAAGGCTGGGGATGTGGCTCAGCGGTCGAGTGCCCCTGAGTTCAATCCCTGGTAACCCCCGCCAAATGGTACCCGAAGGGAAAAAGAATACATAAGTGGGGAGTGTAAAGGGTTTAATAATCAGATAAGGTTTTTACATTACAATTGAAGTGATAAAATATTGATTCTAAGAAGACTGCAAAAAGTATATATTTTGCAATCTTTAATGCAACTACTAAAAAATTACATAAAGAGATGTCATAGCTACAACAGATAAAGTGAAATACTAAAAACTACTTAAATAATCTGAAAGAAGGCATAAAAAGGGAAACAGGAATAAAAACAAGGATCAAGCAAAATAAATAGTAAAATGGTAAACTCAAGCCATAAAACAAGCCTTAACCTATTAAAAAGAATTGAGTGGGGCGTGGTGGCACACGCCTAGAATCCCAGCAGCTTGGGAGACTGAGGCAGGAGAATCATGAGTTCAAAGCCAGCCTCAGCAACTTAGCAAGATCCTGAGCAACTTAGTGAGAACCTGTCTCAAAATTAAATATAAAAATGGGCTGGGGATGTGGCTCAGTGGTTAAACTAAGCACCCCTGGATTCAATTCCCAGTACCAAAAAAGAAGAAGAAACAAGAATTGTATACATAGTGTGTTCTCTGACCATAATGGAATTAAAGTAGAAATCAGTAAGAGAAAAACAGAAAAATAATAGTAATGCTTGGAATACTTTTGGTGGTGGTGGTGGTGTGCTGGGAACCAAATTCATGGAATAGAATCACATTTCTAAACCAATGGGTCAAAGAAACTGGAAATACTTCAAAGATCCTTCAGTGAGAAAATGGATAAACAAATAAGTGGATCCATACAGTGGAATACTAGTCAGCTATAAAAAGAACAAACTGCTGATTCAACACAAAACTTTAAAGAATCTGAAGGACTAAGCTGAGTTAAAGAAACCCATCTCAAAAGGATACATATCCCATGACATTCCTGAAAGTGCAAACTTGTAGTGGTGAAAAATAGATCAATGTTTAGGGGTAGGGTTAAGGTATGACTATAAATGAATAATGTGAAGGAGATTCATGAGACAGTGGAAACTGTTCCATGTGCTGAAAACATTGGTAGTTACATAAATCTCTACACATGTTAAATTTGACTGAACCCTACACACGAAAAAGATCATTTTTATGATAATTTGAAAAAATAGGCTTAAATTTTAAATCCGAGCTTGGCATGGTGGCACATGCCTGTAATCCCACCAACTCAGGAGGCTGAGACAGGAGGATTGCAAGTTTGAGTCCAGCTCAGCAATTTAGCGAGGCCCTAAGCAACTTAGCAAGATGCTGTCACAGAATTAAAAACAAAAATGGTCGGGGATATGGCTCAGTGGCAAAGCATCCCTGGGTTCAATCCTCAGTACAAAAAAAATCAAATTCAGTTCTGATAGTGCTTCACTAGCCTATAGAACATGGTACAAAATTCTTAACATGGATTACATAGCCCACCCTGATGGATTGCTTTTCTTATATAGCCTAAAAATGTAGTTTTATGAGAGTAGACTGTCCTCAATGTCATAGATGCTTTGTCTCTAAACAATTTTTATTTTATTTATTTATTTATTTTTAAATGCAATTCAAGTCATAGTACATATATAGAGTTCAATTTTCCATCTCTTTGGTTGCAAACAAGATAGAGTCACACAATTTGTGTCTCATACATGCGCCCAGGGTAGTGATGTCCATCTCACCCACCATTTTTGCTACTCTCATTCCCCCTCCCTCACCTTCCCCCTTAGTATTTGGAAAGTCAAGGATTTAGAAGGCTTGCATTCTCCCCCTGGTATAACATGCTGTGGAATCCCGGTCTAGAACAGCCTTAGATTCTTACCTATTAAATGTGACTAATATCTGGCTCCCCTGATGCCACTGTTAGTAGGGCAGAAATTTTAAATATTTCAATGCTAGGCCTAACCAAATTGGGATCTGAACAGAATACCAATTCCTACTGAGATAGGAATTTAGGATAAAGAGAAAAATACTGAATCTTAAAGGAAACACCCATAAGCCATTGACATGCAGAAAGCACAGTTGTACATCTTGGCCCAAGCCCTTGTAAAATGAGGGGAATAGCAAGCACAGGGAAAACTGGCACAAAATTGAGGCACCCACCTCTATCTAGTCTGACTCCTGAATACAGCTCAAGTCAAGGCTGCTTGCTTTCCAGAGAGCCCACATTCTCCCTTGAATGTGTATCTACCTTTCTGAACAAAGCTGTGACTATGTCTTTGTCTGATTCATGCTGAAATTCTCTTCCAATGTGTATGCCAAGAACCCTGCTGGTCCTGTGTTGAGTTCCCCATCTCCTCTGGGAACTCCTTGGACCCTTCTCCGGAGACAACTTTTCTCTCGTGACACTACTTCAAACACTTCTAGAAGGGAGAGGAGTGTGTGATGTTTGTGTTTGGGGAACAGATTGTACTGTGAAAAGTTTTTTTTTTTTTGGTACTGGGGATTGAACCCAGGGATGCTTATCCACTGAGCCACATTCCCAGCTTTTTCTTTTTCTTTTTCTTTTTTTTGGTTGGCCTTTTTTTATCATAACTTTATTTTTATTTATTAATTTGTATGTGGTGCTGAGGATCAAACCTAGTGCTTCACTCGCAGTAGGTGAGTGCTCTACTGCTGAGCCACAACCCCAGTGCCCTCAGCCTTTTCTTATATTTTATTTTTGAGATAGAGTCTTGCTGAGTTGTTTAGGGACTCGCTAAGTTGCTGAGGCTGGCTTTCAATTCGCAATCCTCCTGCCACAGCTTCTGGAGCTGCTGGAATTATAGGCATGCATGCTCCTCTGTACCTGGTCTGTGAAAAGTTTTTAAAGGTGCTATTTTATACCCCTATCTAAGCAGTCCTCCTTCATCCCATTTTAACTCTCCAGTAACTAATTCATTTTATTGAGATCTGTATCCTGAAGACAATTGACTTCCAGAACATATTATAGTGGCATATATCTCCGTAGAGGATTGTTTTGCATTGTAGCTAGGTTTTAGAATTCTTTTCAGCAACGCTTTTATTATTATTATTATTATTATTATTGTTATTATTATTATTATTATTTTGGTACTGGAGATTGAACTGAGGGGCACTGGACCACTGAGTCACATCCCCAGCCCTATTTTGTGTTTTATGTAGAGATAGGGTCTCACTGAGTTGCTTAGCGCCTTGCCTTTGCTGAGGCTGGATTTGACCTTTTAGTATTATGATCAACCCTGATGGCCAGTTTTGGCCTGTGTTACCACTGCCTGCCCTCACCTGCCATCTGTACCTGCATGGGGCTTCTCTAGAGCTTGAAGGACCACCCAGATCCACTCTCCATTTCCATCACCACATACCCCGCCCCCCATGCCGCAGTAAATGATGAGACACTGGTATTGATTATATCTACCATTTATTAAAATATTTTAAGAAGCAATACTTTATTAACTTTGAGGACTGGTGTTCCATTTCAGGGGGAAGAAGAATAAGCACACTTCATGGACCTTTTCTTTCTGCTTTTTCCTTTTATTCTATGACTATCCCAGCTTCCTCCCCCAACCAGTCCCTGGCCCTGCTGCTTATTTACAGAGGCCTCAAAGAAAACAAAACACAGAAGATCACAATGGATTACAGATTAACATACAAATAGACAAATGTGATTCCACAAACCATATAGTCAATCAAGGTCCCTTATAGGATGGAATGGTGCAAATGGGTTTGGTAGCTTTGGCATTCGTGTCTAACCCTTTTGAAACTAAAATTCTTTGTGTCTTGAGGGAAGTTGATGTTGATCCCAACTGTTTCTTCTGGTCAAACTTTTTATTAAATTGAAAATCTCTTCCTTACTATTCCTTTGCCCTATTGTAGAGGGCCTCATTTTGGCTAGCTGCTGAACTATAGTATGATACCAGAAGAAGTTGGTGACAGCTCAAATCTATTGGCCTTTGCCCCTCCCCACTGTTCTCCTCACTTACCCACCTAATGTAGTTTTCAGAAAGTGCTACCAAAGATACAACCAAACCCCAGAGCTTTGGCTCCTAATGGTTTCTGAACATAATTGAGATGCATATTTGGTGTCTGGTCCCACCACCTGAGCAATTGTATTCCTGCAAGTGGTTAAGCTCATCCTGAAAGGAGCTTATACCCTCAGGAGCTAAGACAATTCCCTTTAGAGAGGGATCACTTCTTGCTGTTTTCCAAGGTGCAAGAACAAGTGCTCCCAAAGCTGTCTCACTAACTGCTAACTAAGCCATTTAGGAGGAATCTGAGTGATCTAGCAAGCCACACCTGCTCTTGGGCCTTTACCATATATCAGTTCTGCTCCATATTGGGCTTTAGCCCCTAATCCTGGCGGTTTTATTCAATATCATTCTGACTCAGGGTGGGAGGGCAGGGTGGATGAAAGGGAATCCAGATGGTAAAACAGAGCAACAGTAGCATCACAGCGTACAAAGACCTATAGTACTTCAGCAAAGTAAGCACAAGAGATGGAGTCCTATTACAGTTGACTATTATCAGTGATAAAAATAATTACAAGACATAGCCCTGCTTAGTCACTGCCAAGATAAGGCTACACTTTCCCAGTATTTTCTTCTGTTTCCTTAATTTTGCTCATTGTGAAATTTTCCCTTTTTGAAAAGGCTCTTCTGCAAAAAATACAACTTGGTTCCCAACTCTGTGAGTGTGTGTGCAGGTATTATTCATGCAGCCAAGGAGGAGCTAAGGTGGCCTACAATGGTGACCCTTCTGATTTGATCTGACACCTCCTCCTGGGATGAAAGGGTGACACAGATAAAGCCAGTGTCACAGCAACCACACACTCTCCACCTGAATACATACAACACATTCTGATGCTTTGATAGGTTTTAGTTTTCTGTCATCATTTTCCATTGACTTTCTTCTCTAGTTGTAGAGCTAGGACTTTTTTGTTTGTTTGGCACAGCAATCAGACATTTGGGGACTATCCCCTTGTTAGTATTTTTCTCCTCACCCCCGCAGAGGTGGAACACAGGTGGCTGGTTTCAGTGGGTTAGGCTGGTGGAGTTCTAAAGTTGAGAACCAGTGCTTAGAGTTTGAATTGTGCACCTCGATGAACCAGCCATTGGACTGAGTCAGGTAATTGAGCACGCTGTTTGTATGAGAAGTGGGGAGAAGCCAGTTTTCTGGATTATCTTGATAAGTGGGGAGGGACACTTACCCAAAGGTGTGACTTGAGGGTGGGGTGGGGATGAGAGGCAGAACAGAGAAAATCTCTCTGGGCACCCGGATTTGATTAGATTTTTATGAATGGGAACAGACTGAAAAAAACGATTTGAATTAGGATTTGGAGCAATCTTGGACAAGTTTATTTTTTATGAAGAATTTGGAAAAAGAACCACGGAGAAGCAGAGGCTTTTAGCTTCATTTCCCCAGGCCCATGTTCTTTCTGTTCACTCCAAATGCTGCTCTTGTACTCAGGGAAAGAGACAAGAATGGGAAAATTTGAAAGTGGTTTGGGGACTGACCCAACAGCCCGTCCAGAAGATGAAGGCCAAGATAGAGTTTGTGGAGAAGGGCCTACACCGTGACTAGATTGTCAGACAATCCATAGCTCAGACATCTAAGTCACAGAGCTCAAGGTCTGGATGCTCCATGTAGTCTTTTTATAGGGGAAGGGGACAGCACAGGTTGGGGCAGTTGCTGATGTAGAGTCTAGGACAAATAGAGCAAAAAAGGCAGCATGCCAGCTTAGCCCATTCTCTAGGGCATTGATGTTTTTGTTCCCCTTTCTGTGGCCTGGCTCAGAATTTTAAGGGGAGTCAGAATCAGCTGGGTCATAGGTACATCCCAGCTACTTCTAAGACGCTAAAAATGCACCAAAAGATTAGAAGCTCCACCAAGAACTAGGGCAGTTGGTAGAGATGTATGTGTGTGTAGGGTAATGGGTGGTGGGGTGGGATTCCTGGGTTAGCACAATAAATTAGAGGGTCACTTAGAGGTCGAGTTGTATTTTCAGTTCTTAAAAATATATATATATGTATATATACATCTTTATGTCTCTATATAATCTATACTGCAGCACAGCGGCAAAACATTTAGTTAAAAAATCCAGCAAGAATGCAGGCAAACACTCTGTGGAGGCATGCAGGCTAGGATCAAGGCAGTAGGAGGGGAGCCTATACGGTTGCCATGAATGGTGAGTTCCAACCAATGGGCCCACCCAGCCACCAGAGCACCACCTGGACATGTGCAAAGACATACATGCACACATGGAAAAACAAAGGATTTGCAGAGAGAGAGAGAGAGAGGGTGGGGGAGGGAGGTTCCTACATCAATATGGAAAGATTTCACAAAGTCATTGTAACAAGCAAGTAGACAAGACCCTAGGACCTATTTCTCATTTTAAAAAGCCCAGTAGAATGGTTCTCCTGAAGTTTCAAGCTGCACTTGGCAGAGTTGGAAGGAGAAACACAGCCAGGCCTAGCTGTCCTGCCCCTTCCCTTCATCTCCCTAGAGTGTCATTCATTCATTCCTTAGCTTCCACATTTTCTCTGCTAGTCAGAGGAAACCATTCTCAGACTCCACGAAAAGGTGAACTTCCTTGAATCCTTTATAGATCCCGGGCCTTTCATAAAGCAATTATCCTACTAAAAACTGTAGTTGCTCAAAATGCACAAAGAGGAGAACTGAACAAGACAACTCGGAACAAGAATCTTTGGCTAATGAGAAAATGTAAACCTCTAAGGAGACCTGATTAAGTCCAGGAAAAATGTGGAAGTGTAAAGAATTAGAGGGTCTTTCTTGGTGGTGCTCATGTTTGTTCTGAAATAATTTAGTCCAGCCTGTATTGAGGTTTTGAGAGTTTTTGTAGAGTCCTAAATGGTGTGAGTTCTCCTTCCAACTTTCAAGAGCTATGGCTGAGATCTTGATGGTGTTGGAGGATCGTCACCTTTTGTTTCATCTTCACGATTTCTGCGATGCCACAAATTACCTTGAGAGAAAAAAATAAGCATAGAAATTATGAGATTGGTACTTTGCCAGATGTCCAAAATGTATGGACCCCCAAAAGAACAGAGTCTGTTACAAGACAGACTGGTTTGCTTCTGTTGTAACAACTATCTCTGAACCATCAGAGAAAACCAGCAGATACCATATGAGCCAAACGTAAATGGAATGAATCTATGAAAGTATTCCATGAGTAGACTCCATCAGAGTCTTCAGAAATACTCTTAAATGCCATGGTCTTCTAACTGGCAGATTCTTAGGGAATCAAACCAGTTAGACCATACCTGAGAATATACAGCTTGATCCAAGAAAATCTCTCTTGGCATCTGTGCAAACTCTCAGATCCTCAAAAGAACAAGACAAACTGCTTTCTTCTCAGCATGTTTTTCCATGTCTGCTCTGGCTATATCTCTCAAGTACAGGTTACTAGGCCCCAAATTTAGGAGAGACCACGGATATCATTGGAATTACACAACTGATAACTCTAAGAGAACTTTCTTTTGAATCCCAATGACATCTCAACAGTGCTTAGGATCAATTGTGAAGGATGGGATGGAACCAAATTTCAAACAATGAAATGTATAGAAATTTTGCATTTCCAGGAACTTACTATAACAGGGAAAATGAGTGTTTAGATAGGTCCTAAAACCTGTTCTTGACTTTGAGGAATGGGTCAAGCAGAAAACATACCGCCTGATTATCTTTTTCTTTTGATCTACACATATCATAGAAGCTACATGGCAACATTCCTTCTCAGGTTCTTCCCTTTCCAGTGTCCATATCATTTTCTAACCTATACCATGTCCCAAAGGCTGCTTGGCATTACACAAAGTTGGCTCCAAGCTGGCTCCATCATCACCACGCCCATGAATTTGAATGGGGGCTTCCAGTCCCTGGGAGGTACCCAGGCAGCTGGGGAAGTCTTCATGACCCCTATATCTGTAGAAGAGACTTACCAATAAAACTGTGAAATCTTTGGCCTGATCTAGGCTTGTCTTCCTCTTCTAGCTTCTTCTTCCCCAATTTGGGGAACTTAACTTTCAACCTGAGGCTTCTACTATCAGTATCTGAAGATTTTTCCTAGAAAACCACAGCAAGAAGAAGGTCAAAATGTTAGTCACCTAACATTCATAAATAATTCCTAAGGGCCTGGTAAGGTGATGAATAAGAATGGCTATAGAAAGCAGGCAGTTCTATTCTCTATCCTAGTATGAGAGACAACAGTGGTCATATGCTCTAGGAAAGGAATTGATCTTTACCAAAAGTCAGATGCCATGCTAGAGACTTCAACAATTATTCTCATATAAATCTCCAAACAACCTGGCAAAGGTTTTTTATATTTATATTATAAATGAGGAAGCAGAGGCTCAGAGAGGTCACTTGAGGTCACATAGCTAGAGATTGGAAGGGTGAGATGGCTACGGCCACTGTTAGCTCATGTAGCTCCTCTGCATGGATGAAGTTGATGAGTGCCCACTCACTCCTTGGCCAAGTACCTTCCTATAGGGAAGATCTTGCTTCCCTGGAATGTAGAGGGCTCTCTACACAAAGCTCTAGGTTATGTGGGGTTCTCTGCTATGCAGATCATATAGGCTCTAATTCCTGCTCAGCCCCCAGCTTCTTGCTCCAGCTAGTCTCTTGCTCCTTTTACTACTGGTCTTAGTAAAACATCATTCTGAAGTTAACTTTGTTGCCAGAAAATCTAGTGGAACACATCCTAAGAAGCTTTGGGATTAGCCTCTTTTAGGGATTATTTGTGTCTTCAATCTCTTCCATTAGGAGAAGAGTTTCAACTTGGCCTCTTCGTCTTCCTGCTCTGGCTCACACTTGCCCTCTCTCCTCTAATACTGCTCCTGGTTACATACAGCAGCCTTCGGAATTGTCTTTCAGAAAGGAAGGATGGCCTTTTATCCAAAGTCTTGGGAAGCTCAATGAATATCTGTCTTTCATCCTGCTATTCCCCCAGAAAAGTGGATCTGAAACTTTGTATGGCCTTAAGGTGAGCATGTTTGGTATCTAGTGCATAAGCAACATATTCCTGGTTTTCTTTCTATCCATTCAGTTGTTCACTGGAGTGTCACTTATTCTACGGAAATACTGTAGCTCAGAAAAGAGATTATGGAGACAGGAGAATCGCGAGTTCAAAGCCAAGGTGCTAAGCAACTCAGTGAGACCCTGTCTCTACATAAACACAAAATAGGGCTGGGATGTGGCTCAGTGGTCGAGTGCCCCTGAGTTCAATCTCCAGTACCAAAAAAAAAAACAAAGAAAAGAGATTATGTCTCAGGCCAGGCAGACTCACATATAAATTGGGATATCAGGGTAGTGGATGTATTTATCTCATTTCTCTCAATATCTTATCCATTTGCCTAGCTCAGAAGCTGGTTGAGAGAGGGCTGAACTGGGTAATAATAGAATGGGGTTTTTATGGTTTGGATGTGAGACGTCCCCCAAAAGCTCACGTGTGAGACAATACAAGAAGGTTTGAAGGAGAAATGATTGGGCTATAGCCTTAACCTAATCAGTGAATCACTCCATGATGGGATTAACTGAGTGGTAGCTGGAAGCAGTGGTAGCTGGGGTGTGACTGGAGGAAGCAGTTCATTGTGGGCATGGCTACGAGGTATATATTTTGTTTCTGGAGGGTGGAGTCTTTCTCTCTCTTCTTGCTGATCACTATGTGAGCTGCCTTCCTCTGCCATACTCTTCTGCCATTATGTTCTACCTTACCTCGAGCCCTGAGGAATGGAGTCAGCTTTCTATGGACTAAGACCTCTGAAACCGTGAGCCCTCAAATAAACTTCCTCTTTTACCATTGTTCTGGTCAGGTCTTTTAGTCACAGCAGCAAAATAGCTAACTAAAATAGGTGTGCAATAAAGTTTACTTCGTTTTGCTCTCTTAACAGTATGTTTCCTTCCCCAGAGAGCTACTGTTCAAGAGCATCAGGTATAAAAAGACTTGGAAAGTTCTAGAGTCATTAGAGAATGTTGTTAAACCTTTTAGTACATGAATTGGAGCTGGGCACAGTGACGCACACCTGTAATCCTAGTGAATGAGGAGGCTGAGGCAGGAGGATTGCAAATTCAAAGCCAGTCTCAGCAACTTGGTGAGGCTCTAAGCAACTTAGTGAGCTCCTGTATCAAAATTTTAAAAAATAAAAATAAAAAGGGCTGGGGACATGGCTTAGTGGTTACAGTGTTCCTGGGTTCAATCCCTCATACCACCACATAAAAGACATGAATTTATATATACTTTTCCTCCAAAATTGTACTGTGATTGTTGTACTAGACCAAATATGTATCTCTATGTTGCTCACGTGCTTATAACTGGTGTATGAAGACAGAAAACAGGTATAATGAATTGAGGGGCTAGGGATTGCAACAGGTTGAAATGAATGGTACTATGGTAGGGAATTTTTTTTTTTTTTTTTGGTACTGGGGATTGAACTCAGGGGCACTCAACTACTGAGCCACATCACCAGCCCTATTTTGGGTTCTATGTAGAGACAGGATCTCACTGAGTTGCTTAGCACCTGGCCATTGCTGAGGCTGGCTTTGAATTCATGATCCTCCTGTCTCAGCCTCCCAAAGTGTTAGGATTATAGGTGTGCGCCATCGTGCCCGGCTATGGTAGGGAATTTTTGAGTATAACTTTTTCATAGTTAGAAAATAAGAAAATAATTTACCTTGTGAACATCTTTGGGTAATTTGATTTATGAAATGGAACTATTTTTTCAATCTTTGGAAAGTATTCAGACTTGTTAAAACATGACAGCATCTCTGCAACTATATTGTAACTACTACTAGCATGCTCGATTTTCTTTTAAACCACGTACCTGCTAAGGAGAAGAACTGAGAGGGCCTGCTAGCCTTCCAGAGGGAAGAGACAGGAAGCAGCAAGAGGACTGGACTACTAGTAAGGCCTGGACACTAGCCATACTGTAATACCAGTATGAATTAACCATTTAGAACAGTTGTTGCCTGTAAACAACTGGTATGGCCATGGTGGTACATACCAGTTGAAGTTCAGCCCTGGCATAGGTAACTGGGCAGGGAGGGGGAATCTTCAGCCATGAGAACAATATGGAAAAAAAAATCTTGTTTATTCCTGATCATCTCTTGCTACAGAGTGGGCCTTATTTCTGGTTATTTTCCCATGGTCACCTTATTTTTCATGTTTTCTGTCTCATTCTTTCCCTTATGATGAGGAGATAGGTAGAAGGAAGATCTATGAAAGCTGAAGCTGAAAGCTGAAAGCGGACTCCTGCTGCATCGGCCACCATGTCCTGACCCACACTGGAAGGTAAGGCATCAAGGAAGAATCCCCTACCCCTTTATTTTCCATTGCCCACATTACATACCTCCGGAACCAGGACTGGATTCATCCATTCGATCTCTGATAGCTTTTCAAACTCCTGACTCATGGCATCCAGAGCAGTTTGTAGTGTGGCCTCACCCTCAGCATTTCTCAGCTAGTAGAGACAGGAAAAACAATGAATGACCAATGCCTCGCACCCTGCCTTTATAGACTCTTGCTCTCTCTTGTACTCCCTGCTAGTGGCCAAGAGACCACTGAGGAACAACTTTTATTTACTTTGGATGGCAATCAGCTCTATCTTTCTCAACAGGAAGATGAAGGAAACAACCAAATGGTGGGGCACTCCCTGCAGTTGGGTATGCTCAATTTGGCAAGCAAAGGATTTTTGTCCAATATTGACTAACACTGGGTTCTTCCCCTACAATTTAGGGTCAAGGACAAGGGTCCTACCCTTGACCTCTAGTTCTGGAGCTTCCTACTGTCCTCTTGAATAACAACTGCCAAATTTTGACAACATAGTCTATGCCAGGCACTATGCATACATAATTTCATTTCACTTTTCCAATAACCTTATCACACCTCACAAGGCACCATTGTTCCAATTTCATAGTTGAGAAAGCAGACTCAAAGAAGCTTAGTGTTCAAGATCACATAGCTAGACGGAACCCAGATTGGTTTAACTCGATAGCCTAAAACCTGTACCAGAAAGGATATGTGGGGTGCCCAGATGTTGGGGGAATCTTCATTATACACTTATTGTAATTTAAAAACTATTTCATGTATCAAGGACAGTGGGCTAGAGAAAGACTGGTTCAAATTTTCCTTTCTTGGCAGAGGGTGTGCCTTCCCAGGCTGTGTTGTAGCCCCTAGCTATTTGCTCTTGATAATTAAGAAAAAAGTTTC
This sequence comes from Xerus rutilus, assembly GCA_028644305.1. Classification (NCBI taxonomy): domain Eukaryota; kingdom Metazoa; phylum Chordata; class Mammalia; order Rodentia; family Sciuridae; genus Xerus; species Xerus rutilus. The sequence goes on along the minus strand of CM053417.1, from coordinate 83,607,156 downwards.
AGATGGTTTGTTCCTTAGGCTAAGGAAACCAAACTTAAGTGCTAACAGTAATCCAAACACCCCAGTATAAACTCCATACAGTGCATGGGAGACAAAATAAATTCTTTTGAGACCATCTCCAATTCAGAAGAATCAAGTTCTAGGATATATTCAGCTCTGACAGGGCTAAGCTACACTTATCACTTGTTCACCTAATGTGACCTCACCTCTCCTGCCCATCATGCAATCTTATTTTTTGGACAAGGTATTGGAAGCAGGGGCACTTAACAATGTAGCCACATCCCCAGCCATATATATATATATTTATATCCCAAGCCATATATATATATATATATATATGTATACATATATATATATATACATATATCCCCAAATATATATATATATATATATATATATATATATATATATATATATGAAATTTTGAGACAAGGTCTCACTAATTTGCTTAGGGCCTGAAGCTGGCTTTGAACTTGTGATCCTCCTGCTTCAACCTCCCAAACTCCTGGGATTACAGGCGTGCGCCACTGTGCCTGGCCTCCAGCTCTACTTTTAATCTGGCATGTCCGTGGCTTCTTGCTGTGCATGGGCCACTTGCTGCTCCAGCCATAGGTAGTCTTTCTGGCTGGCACAAATAGATGGCAAGTGAATAGGCAGGGGATGGGGTGGGAAGTTCTGATCAATCAGGACAGCATATGAGGAGGCGACCAGACAGTGTTCAGAACTAACTTCTTTTGCTTTATAACTAATGACTTAGGACAATGCAGAGTGACCCAGATGCAAAGGAAAAGTATATGCCCAGTAAGGGAAGTGGGAATAATATTGGATGGAATTCATTTTAGTAAACTCTACACATGCATATGAGAGAAAACATTTGGCCCTGGATTTTCTGAGTTTGGCTTATTTCACTTAGTATGATATTTTTTCAGGTACCAGAAATTGAACTCAGGGGCACTCGACCACTGAGCCACATCCCCAGACCTATTTTGTGTTTTATGTAGAGACAGGGTCTCACTGAGTTGCTTAGCGCCTCACCATTGCTGAGGCTGGCTTTGAACTCACGATTCTCCTGTCTCAGCCTCCCTAAGTGCTGGGATTACAAGCGTGAGCCACCGCGCCCGGCTATGATTTTCTTTATTTCCATCAATTTATTAGCAAATGTCATTATTTCATTCTTCTGTAAGGAAGAGTAAAACTCCATTGTGTATATATACTAATTTTCTTGATCCATTCATCTATTGACAGGCTTCTGGGTTGATTCTATAATTTGACTATTGTGAATTGTGCTGGTATAAATATTGAAGTGCCTGTTTCACTAGACTATACTGACTTTAGTTCTTTTGGATAAATACTATGAAATGGGATAGCTGGGTCATAGGCTGGTTTCATTTCTAGATTTTTGAGGAATCTCCATAACACCTTCCAGAGTAGTTATCCTAATTTCCAATCCCACTAACAATATATGAGCATACCCTTTCTCCCACATCCTCACCAGCATTTATTATTATTTGTATTCTTGAGAATTACCATTCTGACTGAAGTGAGATGAAATCTCAGTGTAGTTTTGATTTGCATTTCTGTGACTGCTAGAGATCTCAAATTTTTTCATATATTTGTTGGTCATTTGTGCTTCTTTTGAGAAATTTCTGTTTAATTCTTTTGCCCATGTATTGATTGGGTTATTTGTATTTTTGCATTGAGTTTTTTGAGTTCTTTATATATTCTGGGCATTAATCCCCTGTCAGAGGAGCAGATGGCAAAGATTTTTTGCAAAATATGGAAAAGAAGGTGGTGGGGCCGGGACTAGATATCATAAGATATAGGGAAGACCAGTGGAGTAGAAGTAGAATGAGAGGGAAGGAGGAAAGAAGGGAAAGGGGAAGAAATATGTAATAAATTTAATAAAATCATGTTATTTACATTTATAAATGTAGCAAAGGGAATTTAATCTTTATGTATATGTAGGACGTACCAGTCAAAAATAAATAAAGGGACTGGTGTGGTGGTGCACGCCTGTAATCCTAGCACTTTGGGAGGCTGAGACAGGAGAATTGTGAGTTCAAAGCCAGCCTCAGCAATGGTGAGGCGCTAAGCAACTCAGTGAGACCCTGTTTCTACGTAAAACACAAAATAGGGCTGGGAACAGCACACTACAGTAAAGCAGCCACTTCAATGTTTATAGCAGCACAATTCACAATTGCAAAACTGTGGAAGCAACCCAGATGTCCTTCAATAGATGAATGGATAAAGAAACTGTGGTACATATACACAATGGAATATTATTCAGCAATAAGAGAGAATAAAATTATGGCATTTGCAGGCAAATGGATGGAACTGGA